>OY728145.1:751674547-752924547 GCA_963277665.1 Viscum album | reverse complement strand
GTTGACCAATAAGGCAAATCAAAAAAGATACTCTTCTTCCTCCAATTATAACAGGTTTCAGTGGAAACATTATTTCTCTTTCCAGATTTCATTTGACCCTTCCCGAATGAAAAACTGAAATCTTTCAATTCATTAAGCACGTCATTTCTAGACATGCGTTGAGGTGGATCATTGGTCTCTATGGTATTATCAAATCTTCGACGATTCATTCTATATGGATGATCCTTTGGTATGAATCGTCGATGTCCCATAAAACTGAAACTACAGTGATGTTTCAGTCTTCTAGATCGTGTATTCTTCATACAAACTGGACATGATAGTTTTCCCTTTTTGCTCCATCCAGACATCATTGCATAAGCCGGAAAATCATTGATCGTCCACATAAGTGCAGCACGCATATGAAATATGTCTTTCTAACATGCATCGTATGTGCGCACACCCACATCCCAAAGAAGTTTCAACTCTTTTATTAAAGGTTGCATGTATACATAAATATCAATGTCGGGATCTGAAGGACTATATATGAGTATAATCATGAAAGTGAAAGGTTTTTTCATACACAACCATGGGGAAGATTATAAATGTGTATAAAAACTGGCCATGTGTTGTGCGAAGTAATCATCTGCCCAAACAGATTAAAACCGTCACATGAAAGACCCAGCCTCACATTACGCACGTCAACTGCAAAATCAGGATGTCAAGTATCAAATCTCTGCCATGCAAATCCATCTGCAGGATGAACCAACTCATCATTAGTCTTCTTTCTCTCGATATCATGCCATCTCATTTTTATTGATATGTCATCAGACATAATAAAATTCTGAAGTCTAGGGATCAATGGAAAGTGCCACATTACTTTTTGTGGAACGCGGGATGGTGTTCCATCAGATTTTGTCTTCCAGCGGGATGTGCCACATTTTATACAATCATTTTGTTCAGCGGTTTCCTCCCAGAATAAACTACAATCTTTCGGGCAAGCATGAATTTTGTTTCTTGAAAATCCAAGTTCCTCAACTAACTTCCATTCCATATAGTGGTTTGAGGGAATATCTGCATCATCTGGAAGTAAATACTTCAAGAGGGTAAGAATGTAATCGATTTTTTGTATTAGAAATTCCATACATAGTTTTCCCATGAAACAATCTGATTAAAAATTCCAGATTTTTCATTTTATCGCATTGTCGATATACTGGAGTCGTGGTAGCATCATTCAATTTTTTCACCCTATCAATATCATCATTTTCACTAGATGCATCAGCTGTCCTCATATTGATGTCTTCTTGAGTCGAAATCCTTTCTTTTTCATGAAGAAGAATAAACGGAAACCGATCATCTAACAAATTCTCTATTCCAGTCCTTTCATTTCGATCATCACCAATTTGAGATTTCATTTTCTCCCCATTGTGATACCACACAAAGTAGTTTGCTTGAAAACCATTTTTGGTTATGTGGTAGCTGACTTCTTCACGGCTCAATCAAGGTCTACCAACATAATTGGAACATGGGAAGTGTATGCGACCACTATCTGAAGCATTGTGAAATGAAAAATCTATAAAGCTCTCTAAATTGTTTTGAAAATCGCTTGAGATCCGATCAGTTTCATACATCCAACTTCTGTCCATTCTGTAAAAAGAATTTATATAAGTCATTTTGTCATAAACAATTCAATAGGATTGAACTTTAATAGAAAATGTATTTCGAAATCCATTTTAAATAATAAAATCCCTTTGATCATTTTTAACAAATATTTGGAGTATTCTCAAGGCACCCCCATTTGGAAAAGTCACATTAAATGCCCAATTTCCATGCCAAACCATTGAAAACAATTAACATCAAACAATCATAGACCACAAATAACTTAACTAGAAATTAAAAAACCAGAAACCAAATGCGATATAGAATTTAATGTTAAGTTAGGGGAAATGAGATTAAATAGAGACAGCAACATCATAAATGGTTCCAACATCATAACTTTTGATTAAAACCACCCATAATAGGAATGAGAATTCCTCATACACCTAATCCCTAATAAAACAAACCAAATTTCCAATTAAAACATTGAATTTAGGGTTTCCACCCCACATGGACATCCCTACCCCCACCCCACTTGGACAACCCAGCACCCCCCCCCACCCCCACGTGGATAGCCCTACCCCCACCCCACTTGGAAAACCCAGCCCCCCCCCCCCCCACCATACCTGGACACCCCTACCCCCCACAACCCACTTGGATAACCCAGCCACCCCCCCCCCCCCCCCGCACCCCACCTGGACAGCCCTATCGTCACCCCACTTGGACAACCCATCCCCCCCACCCTACCTAGACAGCCCCTCCCCCACCCCAACTGCACACCCTCCCCACCCCACTTAGACAACCCTGCCTGGACACCCTCCCCCACCCAACCTCCACACCCTCCCCCACCCCAAACAGCCCTACCCCTACCCCATTTGGACAACCCATCCCCCTCCCCCTCCCTACCTAGACAGCCCCCTCCCCCACCCTACCTAGATAGCACCTCCCCCACCCCAAACAGCCATACCCCCACCCCATTTGGACAACCCAATCCCCTCCCCCACCCTACCTAGACAGCCCCCTCCCCCACCCTACCTAGACAGCCCCCTCCCCCACCCTACCTAGACAGCCCCTCCCCCACCCCAAACAGCCCTACCCCCACCCAATTTGGACCACCCATCCCCCTCCCCCACCCTACCTAGATAGCCCCCTCCCCCACCCTACCTAGACAGCCCCTCCCCCACCCCAAACAGTCCTACCCCCACCCCATTTGGACAACCCACTCCCTCCCCCACCCTACCTAGACAGCCCCCTCCCCCACCCTACCTAGACAGCCCCTCCCCCACCCCAAACAGCCCTACCCCCACCCCATTTGGACAACCCATCCCCCTCCCCACCCTAACTAGACAGCCCTTCCCCCACCCCACTTGGATAGCCCTCGACATCCTCCCCACTTGGATAGCTCTACCCCCACCCCACTTGGACAGCTCTACCCCCACCCACTTGGACAACCCAGCCCCCCCCCCCCACCCCACCCCACTTGGAAAACCCAGCCCCCCCCCCCCCCCCACCCCACCTGGACAACCCTAACTGTATTTATGGCTAACCAATGAAATCAAGTCAATAGACCTTAAATTTAAAATAAATCAAGGATAAAATAACTCAGGATCATATTGACCTCTTCAATATCAACCAAAATTATTCAATACAGATAAATCACAACAAAACCACAACCTAAAATGATATATTGATTGTGTTCATAAGGTAATCATAATACACAATACATTGTAGAAAAATGGAATGAAAAAATCTAAAATAAATGAAGGCACACCTCTCGATTTAGAATGGAAGAACAAAAATTTCTTGAATCAAAGATAGATGTCCCGTTGGAAATTAGAGTTAGCACCCTCTAGAGAAGGTTGTGAAGTAGGGTTCCAACTATAACCAAAAATTATATATGCCTTATTTTCGTAAGGGGATCATAATACACAATAAATTGCACTAAAATAGAATGACAAAATCTAAAATAAATTAACACACACGAACTGATTTAAACGGGAAGAACAAATCTAAAATCATTGAACTCACACATACCGATTTAAACAGGAAGAAAAAATCATTGAAAATCAGACCTTTTGTGTTGGGAATTAGAATTTGTGTCGAGATTTAGAGGCAAACCTTGCAGACGATTGAGGTTTTGGGAAAAAATTACGAGAGGGTGCGTCCAGGTCTTGGTTAGGGAAAAATTGTCGAGATGTCTGGAGTTGCAAATCAATGGTATTTGTGTATTTTTTTCCCAATGGTTTTAAAAAACCGTTGGGAAAGTTATGTTATCCCAACGGTTTCAAAAAACCATTGGGAATAACCTCTTAATGCCATTTATACCAACGGTTATGATAAAACCGTTAGTATAGGGGTCTTCATCTTTCCCAACGGTTCCACTAAACCGTTGGGAAAACTCTTTTTTACCCATTTTTCCAACAGTTTTATCAAACCATTAGGAAAACACAATTTTTAAATATCTTTACCAATAGTTTCCAAAAACCGTTGGTAAATATTACCTATACCAACGGTTCTTTTAACCGTTGGAATACTAGCGTTGGGAAAAACATGATTTCCAGTAGTGTGTCCTTAATGCACTTGTGGAGCACTCTATCCATGTTTCATATGGGTAAACTAGATTGCATATAAAGGATGTTTCATTTTTTAAGTGGGTGGATTTAAGGCTCTATTTGATACAATGGAATAGTGACCTAGGAAATCATGTTTGGTACAAGAAAAAGGCTTCTCTTATCTAGGACTAAATGAGGCCTAAGAGATTTTCTTTTTGTTTTTTGAGAAAACCAGGATAGTACGCTAATAAGGATTTTGAGGGATTACTTGGGTGGGAAAACAAATACGTGCATAATTGCCACAATCTCACCATCAGGTTATTGTTTGGAAGAGACACTCATCACCGTCAATTACGTGCACCGTGTTAAGAATATCAAGAACAAGCCAAATGTTAGCAGTTTCATCAATTTCATATTTTTTAAGCTGAAGTTTGATTTCAATAACTTATATTTCACTAATAATTGTTTTCCGTTGTTTCATGTTAACCAGAAGATGATAAAATTAGTGGATTTAGGGTTGATTAATAGACATGATATAGAAAAAGGTGTGAATGTGCAGGTTCTTCTTCATTGTAGGTGAATTTTGATATCCTCAAAGTGTAAATTGTTTTGTTTTCCTTTTTTGATTCTTCATACATTGGTGATTATTTGAATAATCCATTCCATTTAATGATGATGATTTAAAGTTGAACATTCCAATCATGGTTTCATGTAATGAAAATCATAAGGAAGTTTCATCGATGTAGACCATAGCTAACAAATAGATCAATAGGACTTTTTTTATAAGGTATGCTTTTACATTTAGTTTATCAAAACTTGAGGTTCCATTTCTATCTTAGTGTAAAATAGGTGGCAAAATGTTTACTGATTTGGTTCTGAATTTATAAATGGAAGCTAAAATTGTTAGTTTGTTTGTAGGTTTTTGGCATAAAATCTAAACAAGAGGAGTTGTTCGATCAAGTTGTATCTCCAATTGTTCATGAAGTTTTAGAGGGCTATAACTACACTATATTTGCTTATATAAAAACTTTAATGGGGAAAACATACATAATTGAAGTGGAAGTAATAAAAAAATTTGTTTTCAATGAAATAATCATCCTATCATCTTTCATATCCAGCACATATCATGGTAAAACTGTTTTGCCTTTTCTTTTTTCCAGAATAGAGAATTCCCAAGTGATGTTGGTGTGATTCCGAGAGCTGTTAAGAAAATATTTGATATTATTAAAGTTCAATGTTTTTAATACACCATGAAGGTTATGTTTTTAGATCTTCACAACAAGAAGATAACTGAACTTTTTGGCTCTAGAAGAGTGCTCTAAATTCATAGATGGCAATTAAAAGAAACCCATTACATTGATGGAATATGGTAAAGAATGTGTCTTTGTGAGAGGTTTAGAAGAAGAGATTGTTTGTACTATTAATAAAATTTACAAGATCTTAGAGAAAGGTTCTGCTAAAAGTAGAACAGTAGAAACTCTCCTTAACAAACAAAGAAACCCATCTCATTCGATATTTTCTATTACGATTCACATCAAGGAGTGCATGCCATTGGGGGAGGAGATGATCAAGTGTAAGAAGATAAACCTTTTAAACTTTGTTGGTTCATAGAATATTTCACATTATAGTGCAAGAGAGGTGTGCCTCAGTTTTTTTCTTTCCAGTACTCATTTATATCACTTATTGAAAACTCATTATATCACATTTCACTCATAATGTGCAGTTTAAAAAAATAAGTTTAGTTTTTGGAAAAAAAACTTGAACTTATACAAGAGAATTTATTCCAAGTGATAATAATCATTTTTTTGTTAGTGTTTTCAAATTGGACCTATTATATAGCATGTCAAAGGGTTGTAGCCAAATTTTTTGTAGTCTTACTGAAATATATCAAACTTTGGTAGAATCAACATTTTCAGGAAAGGGAAAGGGAAGCTGGTGAGACTAATAATAGATTGTTCACTCTCAATCGTGTCATTGATTCACTTGCGGAGCACTCTGCCCATGTTTCATATAGTTAAATTAGCCTGTATATAAAGGATATTTAATTTTTATAAGTGGGTGGATTTAAGGCTTTGTTTTATATAATGTAATAGTGGCCTAAGAAATTTTTTTTGGTACGAGAAATAGGCTTCTCCTATCTAGGACCAAATGAGGCCTAAGTGATTTTCTTTTCTTTTTTTGGAAAAATAGGGATAACAAACGAACTAGGCAATTGAGGGATTCCTTGGGTGGGAAAACAAAAAAATGAATTATTTCCACAATCACACCATCATTCCATTATTTATAATAGACACTCAACACCATCGATTATGCACACTGTGCTAATAATATTAAGAATAAGCCAGAGGTCAGCAGTTTCATCAATTTCATGTTTTTTGAGTTGAAGTTGGATTTCCAATCCTTATATTGAAAGAAATATTGTTTTTTATTATTTTAGGTTAACCAAAATATGCTTAAATTAGGGGATTATGGGTGGAGTAATAGTCACGATATAGATAAAGTCATGAAGGTGCAGGTTCTTCTACGTTTCCAGTGAACTTCATTATCCTAGAAGTGTAACATGTTTTGTTTTCCATTTTTTCTTTTTCATACACTGATGATACTTTAAATAATTTAAGCCTTTTAATAATAATTAGTTGAAGGTGAAAACACTGATTGTGGTTTCATGTAATGAAAACATGAATGATGTTTCAGTGATGCATACCACCGCTAGCAAACAGATCAATAAGACTTTTTCTTTTGATAGGGAATGATTTTACATTTAGTTTATAAAAACATGAGGTTCTGTTTCTTTCTTAGTGTAGAATTTTTTGTGGAATTAGTACTAATTTAGTTCTGAATTTATAAATGGAAGCTAAAATTGTTAGTTTTTTTGAAGTTTTTTGGTCAATCATCCAAACAGGAGGAGTTATTTGATCAAGTTGTATCTTTTATTGTTCACGAAGTCCTTGAGGGATATAATTGCATTATGTTTGCTTGTGGATAAACTAGAATAGGTAAAACGTACACAATGGAAGGGGGATAAATAAAAAATATTTGGTTTCATTAAAATAATAAACCTCTCAACTTTTATTTGCATCACAAATCATGGTAAAATTGTGTTGCCTTTTCTTTTTTCTAGAATGGAGAATTCCCAAGAAATGCTGGTGTGATTCTGAGAGAAGTTAAGAAAATATTTGATATTCTATAAGCTCAAAGTGATAAATACAACATGAAGGTAATGTTTTTAGATAAGTACAACAAGGAGATAACAGACCTATTGGCTCCAGAAGAGTTCTCCAAATTCATAGATGACAAGTCAAAGAAAACCATTACGCTGATGGAAGATGGGAAAGGAGGTGTCTTTGTGAGAGGTATAGAAGAAGAGACATTTTGTACTACTAATGAAGTTTACAAGATCTTGGATAAATGTTATGTTAAAAGGATAAATAAAAAACTCTCTATAACAAAAAAATCAACCAGTATCATTAAATATTTTCTATTATAATTCCCATCAAGGAGTGCACACCAGAGGGGGAGGAGATGATCAAGTTTGGGAAGATAAATCTTGTGTACCTCACTGATTCTTATAATATTTCACATTCTAGTGAAATAGAGGTGTTACTTAGTTCATTTTTCTTTCTATTACTCATTTAGCGCACTTATTGAAAACTGATTATATCACTTTTCACTCATAATGTGTAGTTTTAAAAAATAAGTTTTGTTTCTAAAAAAAACTTTAACTTATACATGAGCATTTATCCCAAGTGATAATAAGATTTTTTAGTTATTGTTTACAAATAGGACCTATTATATAGACATTCAAAGAGATGTATCCAAATTGGGGTAGTCTTAATGAAATAGATTAAAATTTTGCAAAATCTACCTTTTTAGGGAAGGGAAAGGGAAGCTGGGGAGACCAATAAAAGCTTTCTCACTCTCAATCAAGTCCTTAATGCACTTGTAGAGCACTATATCTATTTTTTATATAGTTAAATTAGCCTATATATAAAGGATATTTTATTTTTTAAGTGGTTTTCTTTAGGGCTCTATTTGATAAAATAGAATAGTGACCTAAAAAATCTTATTTCGTACAAGACAAAGGCTTCTCTTATCTAGGACCAAATGAGTCCTAAGGGGTTTTCATTTTTTTGAAAAATAGGGATAGAAAAGTAACAAGGATTTTGAGGGGTTCATTTTTTGGGAAAACAAAGACATGCATAATTGCTGCAGTCTCACCATCATTCCATTGTTTGTAAGAGACACTCTGCACCATCGATTATGCCCAACATGTTAAGAATATCAAGAACAAGATGAAGGTCAGCAGTTTCATCAATTTCATGTTTTTTGAGATGAAGATGGATTTCTATTCTTTATATTGAAGCAATTATTGTTTTTTGTTATTTCAGGTTAACTAGAAGATGATTAAATAAGAGGATTTAGGGTTGGGTAATAAGCATGATAGAGATAAAGGTGTGAATGTGTAGGTTCTTCTGTGTTGTAGGTGAATTTTGTAATCCTGGAAGTGTAACTTGTTTTTTTTTTGTTTTTTTTTCATACACTGATGATTCTTTGAATAATTCAATCCTTTGAAAGATGGTGATTTGAAGGTGAAAATGCTGATCATGGTTTCATGTAATAAAAAAAGGAAGGAAGTTTTAGTGATGCAGACCATAGCTAATAAACATTTCGATAGGAATTTTTATTTTGATAAGGTATGCTTTTACATATAATTTATCAAAACTTGAGGTTATATTTATGTCTTAGTGTAGAATTGGTGGTGGAACTAGTACTGGTTTAGTTCTAACTTTATAAATGGAAGCTAAAATTTCTAGTTTGTTTTTAGGTTTTTGGTCCAACATCTAAACATGAGGAGTTGTTTGATCAATCTATACCTCCTATTGTTCATGAATTCCTTGAGGGATATAATCGTGCTATCTTTTCTTAGGGAAAAAATTGAACTGGGAAAACCTACACAATGGATTGGGGAGCAAGAACAATGGTTTGGTTTCAATAAAATAATCAACCTCTCATCTTTCATATGTAGCACCTATCATGGTAAAACTATGTTCAATTTTCTTTTTGATAGAATGGAGAATTCCCAAGTGATTCTAGTGTGATTCTGAGAGCTGTTAAACAAATCCTTGATATTATAGAATCTCAAAGTGCTGAATAAAGCATAAAGGTAATGTTTTTAGGGCTGTATAACAAGGACATAAAAGAACTTTTGGCTCCAAATTATTCCTCTAAATTCATAGATGAGAAGTCAAAGAAACTCTTTGAACCAATGGAAGATGGTAAATGAGGCGTCTTTACAATAGGTTTAGAAGAAGATATAATTTGTACTGCTAATAAAATTTACAAGGTCTTGGAGAAAGGTTCTATTAAAAGACAAATAGAGGAAATTCTTCATAACAAACAAAATAGCTGGTCTCATTCGATATTTTATATTACGGTTCACATCAAGGAGTGCAAGCCATAGGGAAAGGAGAAGATCAAGTGTGGGTTGTTAAACCTTGTGGAACTCACTGGTTTTGAGAATATTTCACGTTCTAGTGAAAAGGAGATGTGCCTCAGTTTATTTTTATTATCAGTACTCATTTGGTACACTTATTGAAAACTGATTATATTACTTTTCAATCATAATGTTTAGTTTTAAAAATTAAGTTTTGTTTCTGAAAAAATAGTTGCACTTATACATGAGCATTTATCCCAAGTGATAATAATCTTTTTTTAGTTATTGTTGTCAAACATGCCCTATTATATTGCAAGTGAAAGATTTGTATCCAAATTTTTATAGTCTTACTGAAATAGATCAAACTTTTGGAAAAGTATACTTTCTTAGGGAAGGGAAGGGGAAGCTGATGAGACCAATAAAAGATTTCTCACTCTCAATTGTGTCCTTAATTAACTTATGGAGGAATCTGGATATGTTTCATATAGGTAAATTGGTCTATATATAATGTATATTTATTTTTTAAATATTGTGGCTTCAAGGATCTGTTTGATACAATGGAACAATGGCCTATGAAATCATGTTTGGAATGAGAAAAAGGCTTCCCTTCTCTAAGACCAAACGTGGACTAAGAGATTTTATTCTCTTTTTTCTAGAAAAATGGTGATATAAAAATAACAAGGATATTGAGGGATTCCTTGGGTAGGAAAACAAATACATGCCTAGTTTCCACAATCTCACCATCAGTCCATTATTTAGAAGAAACACTTTGTACTGTCGATTATGAACACCATGCTAAGAATATCAATAACAGGCCAAGGGTCAACAGTTTTATAAATTTCATGTTTTTTGAGATTAATTTGGATTTAAATTCCTTATATTATAATAATTCTTCTTTTTGCTGTTTTAGGTTAACCAGATGATGACAAAATCAGCAGATTAAGGGTCGAGTAATAGGCATGATAGATATAAAGGCGTGAATGTGCTAGTTCTTCAGCATTGCAAGTGAATTTCGTTATCCTGGAAGTGTAACTTGTTTTTTTTTCCTTTTTTTCCTTCATACACTGAGGATGATTTTAATAATCCGAGTATTTGAATGATGATGAGTTGAAGGAGAACATGACGATTGTGGTTTCATGTAATGAAAATCAGAATGAAGTTTCAGTAATGCATACCATAGCTAACAAAAAGATTAATATGATTTTTTTATTTGATAAGGTATACTTTTACATTTAGTTAATCAAAACTTGAGGTCCCATTTCTGGATTAGTGTATAATTTTTGGTGGAATTATGGTTGATTTTGTTCTAACTTTATAAATGGAAAATAAAATTGTTAGTTTGTCTGTAGGTTTTTGGTCCAACATCTAAACTAGAGGAGTTGTATGATCAAGTTATATCTCTTATTTTTCATGAAGTACTTGAGGGATAAAATTGCACTATCTTTTCTTATAGAAAAACTGCAACATGGAAAATGTACACCTTGGAAGGGGGTATAAGAAAAAAGGTTTGGTTTCAATAAAATAATCAACCTCTCATCTTTCATTTGCAATACATATCATGGAAAAACTGTGCTGTATTTTCTTTTTCTTTGAATGGAGAATTCCCAAGCGATGATTGTGTGATTTTGAGAGCTGTAAAGTAGATTGTTGATATTATAGAAGATCAAAGTTCTGAATACAACATGAAGGTAACATTTTTAGAGTTTTACAACGAGGAGATAATAGACATTTTGGGTCTAGAAGAGTGCTCCAAATTCTTAGATGACAAGTCAAAGAAAACCATTGCACTTATGGAAGACGGAAAGGAGGTGTCTTTGTGAGAGGCATAGATGAAGAGATTGTTTGTATAGATAATAAAATTTATAGGATATTGGAGAAAGGTTATGCTAAAATGTGAACATCAAAAACTCTCCTTAATAAAAAAACATCTGGTCTCATTCGATATTTACTGTTACGATTCACATCAAGAAGTTCCAGCTAGAGGGGGAGAAGATGATCAAGATTGGGTATATAAACCTTGTGGATCTTCCTGGTTTAGATAATATTTCACATTATGGTGCAAGAGAGGTGTGCCTCAGTTTCTTTTTATTTCCAGTACTCATTTGGTACACTTATTGAAAACTGATTATATCACTTTTCACTCATAATGTGCAGTTTTAAAAAATATTATTTCTTTATGAAAAAAACATTCACTTATACATTATCATTTATCCCAAGTAATTATAATCATTTTTAGTTAGTGTTTTCAAACATGCCATATTATATAGGAAGTCAAAGATCTTTAGCCAAATTTGTGTAGTCTTACATAAATAGATCAAACTTTGGAAAAATATACTTTTTCAGGGAAGGGAAAGGTAAGTTGGTGAGTCCAATAAAAGCTTTCTCACTCTCAGTCATAGAATTAATGCAATTTTGGGTCAATCCGGCCATATTCCATATAGTTAAATTGGCCCGTATATAAAGGATATTTCATTTTTTAAGAGGGTGGATTTAAGGATCTGTTTGATACAATGGAACAGTGACCTAAGAAATCATTTTTGGTATGAGCAAAGGCTTATCTTCTCTAGGACAAAACGAGGCATAAGATATTTTCTTTTAGTTTTTTTCGAAAAATGGGGATATCAGACTAATAATTCTATTGATGGATTTCGTGGGTGGGAAAACAAAGACATGTATAATTTCCACAATATCACTGTCATTCTAATGCTTGGAAAAGACACTCAACACCATCGATTATGCACATCGTGCTAAAAATATCAAGAATAAGCCAGAGGTTAGCAGTTCCATCAATTTCATTATTTTTGAAATTAAGTTAAATTTTCATTCCTTATATTACAACAATTATTGATTTTTTTGTTTCATGTTAACCATAAGATGATGAAATCAGTGGATTCAGGGTCATGTAAAAGGCAAGTTATAGATAAAGGTGTGAATGTGCAGGTTCTTCTACATTGTAGGTGATTTCTGTTATCCTAGAAGTGTAAATTGTTTTGTTTTCATTCTTATATTTTTCATACAATAATGATGATTTAAATAATCTAGGCCTTTTAATGATAATGAGTTGAAGGTGAACATGCTGATCGTGGTTTCTTTTAATGAAAATAAGAAGGATGTTTCAGCAATACAGACCATAGCTATCAAACAGATCGATAAGACTTTTTCTTTGGATAAGTTATGCGTTTTAAATTTATTTTATAAAAACTTGAGGTCTCGTTTCTATCTTAGTATATAATTGGTGGTGGAATTAGTACTGATTCAGTTCATAATTTATAAATGGAAGATAAAATTGTTAGTTTGTTTGTAGGTTTTTGGTCCAATATCTAAAAAATAGGAGTGGTTTGATCAAGATGTGTCTCCTATTGTTTAGGAAGTCCATAAGGGATATAAGAGAACTACCTTTGCTTATAGACAAACTGGAGTAGGGAAATGTACAAAATGGAAGGGGGGTCAAGAAAAAATGTTTTTTTTCAATAAAAAAATCAACCTATAATCTTTCATGTGTAGCATATATCATGGTAAAACTGTGTTGCCTTTTCTTTTTTCTAGAATGGAGAATTCACAAGTGATGCTGGTGTGATTCCAGGATATTTTAAGCAAATATTGGATATTCTGGAAGCTCAAAGTTCTGAATACATCATGAAGGTAACATTTTTAGAGTTGTAAAATAAGAATATAACAGGCCTTATGGCTCTAGACAAGTGCTCTAAATTCATATATGACAAGTCAAAGAAACCCATTGTGGTGATGGAAGAAGGGAAAGGAGGTATCTTTGTGAGAGTTTTAGAATAGATTTTTTGTACTAGTAATTAAATATACAAGGTCTTGGATAATGTTTCATCTATAAGGGGAATAGAGTAAACTCTCCTTAACAAAAAAAGTAACTAGTTTCATTCGATATTTTCTATTACAATTCACATCATGGAGTGCACGCCAGTGGGACAGGAGATGATCAAGTATAGGAAGAAAGACCTTTTGGACCTCTATAGTTTTGAGAATATTTCACATTATTTTGAAAGAGAGGTGTTCCTCAATTGTTTTATTTTCCTAGTACTTTTGGAGCACTTATTGAAAAATCATTATATCAATTTTCAATCATAATGTGCATCTTTAAAAAAAGTTTTGTTTCTGAAAAAACAATTGTACTTATACATGGGCTCCCAAGTGATAATAATAATTTTTTATTTAGTGTTTTCAAAAAGGCCCATTAATATATCAAGTAAAATGATTTTAGCCAAATTTGTGTAGTATTTTTGAAATAGATCAAAATTTGGAAAATTATACATTTTCAGGGAAGGGAAAGGGAATATGGTGAGACTAATAAAATCTTTATCACTCTTGGTCGTTTCCTTAATGCACTTTTGGAGTAATATGTCCAGATTCCATATAGGTAAACTGGCCTGTATATAAAGGTTGTTTCATTTTTTAAGTGGGTGGATTTAAGGCTCTATTTGACACAATGGAAGAGTGACCTAAGAAATCAGGTTTGGTATGAGACAAAGGCTTCTCTTCTCTAGAACCAAATGAGGCCTAAGTGATTTTCTTTTCTTTTTTTAGAAAAATAGGGATAGAAAACTAATAGTACAATTGAGGTATTTCTTGGGTGGTAAAGAAAAGACATGCATAATTTCCACAATCTCACCATCATTCCATTTTTTTGAAGAGACACTTAGCATTGTCGATTATGCAAAACATGAAAATAATATCAAGAAAAAGGCAGAGGCCAGAAGTTTCATCATTTTCATGTTTTTTTAGTTGAAGTTGGATTTCCATTCCTTATATTGAAACCATTTCTGTTTGTTGTTGTTTTAGGTTAACTAGAAGATGATGAAATCTACACTAATCAAGGACTTGTATATGGAAATAGATCGGCTTAAACAAGGTTATTAACAGTTTCATCAGAGATCAGGTGCTTGAATGGTACAGGTTATTCTTACATGTGACTTTCTTATTGATTCTGAATAAGATTTTTATGGTGAAAGAAGAAAATAGAATTTACATACCATGTGATAGATATCTTTATGATGAAGTAGAGAAAAAGGTTTTATAATTATCATATGGATGGTCCAAAGATTATTTTTCCTTTATTGATTATCATTTTTCTATTTTTCATAGGTTATTACTGAAAAAATAGAGTGTATGGAACTTGATGCAGATGTAAAGTACATGTCACAACACACTTTTAATTTGGAATTATAATTTATTAGGACTCATTCAATAACACTTATTGAAAAATAATTACATCACTCGTCACTTATGATAAGTAGTTTGAAAAAATAATGGGTTTTTGTTCTGATTTTGAAAAAATGTTTGCACAAAATAAAGTGGTAGAAAAGTGATGGTATGCTGGAAACACCTATACAGAAGCACTTAAATATAAGCAGCTTTCATTAAGTGATGTCAAACACACCCTTTCTTCTCGTAGGGGGGTTGTGACTTGATTTATTATTTTCCTTATAAGAATCAACTGATGGATATCTAGGAATTCAAAAAGGATCAGAAAATTTTGACTGAAAAATCGACTGATAAACATGAAACAAGTGAGCTGTTAAACCATTTTTAAGAGTAATTTTAGCTTTTTATTTCAACAATGAATCTGAATTGCTAACTGATTATACTCTAGATAAATCATCAACAAACTCAAAATGAATTATTTTATATTGAAGAACTGTATATGGAGGTGAATTCAATAATTAAAGAAAAAGAATACCAGATATACAATCTCCTCAAATCCAATGATTCATATCCCTATTTGATTTCTTCTTCTCTGAAATTCAAAAAGAATCACTAAAAAAAGAATTATGATCTTGATTTTCTTAGTGAAATCCCTAGTTGAGCATGTTTTTTACCTTAGAGTGGAGATTAAGAATGTTGCATCTGCCTTATTTAGTCTCTTTAACAAAAAAATTTATATTCCATGAATCGGAAATGTGTTTATTTTATACTTCTTGAAGTTTGCATCTAACAAGTCATGTAGGATAAGGCATTATGACTTGTGATTTTGAGGAAGTGGTGTTTGTCTTTTTTCTACAAAATCGATTACACTTTATTATAATATGTAGTTTGGAATCACATGTATAGAAGCACTTATAAAGTGTTTGATAGCACTTGCTGAAAAAACTTTATCACTTATGATAAGTAGTTTGAAAAAATATATGGTGCTTGTTTTGTTTCTAAAAAACCACTTACACCTAAATTCTTGAATAGGACCACTTAAATTGGCAGACAATCACTTTTTCAGTAAGAAACCTGAAAGTAAACAGAACCACTTGTCATAAGTGATATACAAAGGCCAACATTTATTGGTGTCAATTGCTATAACATTTTTTCATAGTGTTATAATAATCTCTCAGTAAGTGTTGTTAAATAGAGTTGGTGTTAATTTTTATAACATCATTTTCAGAGCAAAAGGACAAGACAGAAGAAGGAAATAGAATATTGTTCCAGAAATTTCAGTTGTAGTTGGATCAATATCTAGAATACTTATATAATATTATTTTAGCATCATTCATGTAGTAATAACTGAAACTTAGTGATATGGAGGAGGATATGTAGTCCTTTTTAACTACCAAGTAAGAGGTTAGGTTCAAATCCTGAAAGTTTAAATGATTTTTCATTTTAAGAGATTCCAAAATAAATTTAGACTCAATTCAATAACATATAGTTTTTTCCATGATTAAGTCTATAGAAGAACTTTGAGAATGGTTAGGCAAGTTAAAAACCATGTGTTCTAGTGTTATTAAGGCTTTAGATGACAAAGATAGGGTTCTTGACAGTGATTCACAGTCTACATTTAGAAACATAAATTCAAAAGTTTCTAAGCACTCATCTGCCTTAGAAGATGCATGTGTTTCCTTTAATAGCTACTCCATTTACCTTTTCTTTTATTTTCATTTTACACTGATTTTAATTATTTGTACACAAACATCTCTTTAAGGGATTTTCTTTGGAGGCGGATCAGTTTTTCAATGACCTTTAGAGAAGTATTCATAGTCTAGAGGATAGGCTAATTTCATTTATAGAATAGCAGTTGGAGGTTTGTGATTTGCTGCTCAAATGTTTAATGATTAATGATTTCTATGGATTCTTTTTCAATGAGTGACACACTCATTTTGAATCAATTTCAGCTACAATCTAGAGTTATTGAGGCCACTATGACAATTTTTAAAATGATAGTAAACTTCTTTAAGACTGTGGGCATGAAGACATCTAAATTGAAACAAATTTATAAATATACTTAGATAATGAATGACCAGAAATTATCTGAACTAGAGAAGAAATTTTTGAAATGTGCTACCAATGTTGAAAAACAAATGTTAGAGAAAGTGTAAAAGCTTCTTGAAACTTCAAATGCTCAGAAGAACAAACTGGTACTTGATTATTTCATTTCTATGTTCATCATCATGAATTATCTTTATTAAAAATATACAGGTTCAAGGGTTGATCCATGACCCTCATGAGAGTACAGCTAGTAAAACTAGAAGACTTCAAAATAATGTATCAAAAATCCAAGACTCAACATCAAACATTAATTCAAAGTGGACTGTTTACTTGGATAAAAATGAACAAATGGTACTTGATGGATGTTACATCATTCGAATGTGGAATACATGACCTAGATGCAGTTATTTATAAGTGTTAAGTTCACATTCATCTAAACTTCTTCATCTTTCTTCTACATAATAATGGTACTTAACAGATGCTTCCTTCGTTGATCATAAGCAGTGGTTTTCATCTTCATCATATCTTCTTCATCTCGCCTCTACAGAATAATCTACAAATTTTTTTATAATTTGAATATTATCTACAATGTGATCATGAGGCATGCATAAATCTCAATTTCATGGTTGCTCCTTGCTATGGGGATCTTAGCTAGTTTAAAAGCGAGCACCACCACCAGATTATGGAGATTATAGAGCACGCCTACAAATGTCTTCTCGAAGGATACTTGGTAAAAGGGTTTAATTTAGGGAATGGGAGAGAATATGTTATTTCAGTGTACCTAGATATGTTGTCATTGGATAAACTACCATGCTCGATGCTGAGGAATAGGTCATTCAATATACTGAGCACGGAGGCCATCGAAGAGCCTTAAACTTCTATTTTTTGGGTAACTATTGAAGTCGTTCAGTGAGAGAAGGTCTCTGATGTAGTAAAATATTGAAGCAATGCACAATATTGGGGTATATGATTCCATGTAATCCTTCAAGGACTCCGTATTTTCTCCCACTACGGTCAACTAAAAGGACAACATGAATTCTTCTTAGTGTCCGTTCAAATAAATAATTTGTGGGAAATGGATATTTAATATTAAATTTATGTACATATTTTTATAGGAATTTAAAATCATTAAGTTTGAAGAGGATGTGGTCTTTGGTAGGAAGTGATATTTATGATATTTATGTCGTATGTTTACTCTAGAGTTGTAAAGTGAAAATCTAAATATTTAGGCGAAGTTAAGTGTATAAAAAATGAAGTAGGATAATAGGATTAGTACAGAGGAACTTAATTTAATCTATTATTGAAATTTTTTTCCTTTTCAGAGTGAGTTAGATAAAATTTTCATCGAGGGGGGGGGGTCAGGTGGTGTATATCAAACAAGAATTAGAACTCGAGTAGCGGATACGAGACTTGTCTTAATAAAATTACATCAAGGTTTAGTTTTAATCTCTTATATTTTTTACTTTTGTCTTAGATGAACTTACAATGCATGTTCAAAATTTGATGGTTTTTTATATCTAAGAACATTTATGAAATGCGATGAAGATATTAATATAGATATTTTACTTTAGAATTATAAAAAAACTAAAATTTAGCTAAATAAATAAACCGCAACAATTATAAGATGAATCAAGACATGAAGACTTATTATTTTATTTATATATTTTTCATTTATATAATATATGGTATAAAACAAGAAATTTATTCATTCACACATGCAGGCATAAAGAGAAAAATATTTCAATCTTTCACTTTTAAAATAAGATTTTCCTTGCACTAGATTAAATGACTGATTTTTTTTCAACATGTTTTAATCACTTGAGAATTATGCAATGAAAAAATGTAATTATGACCAACACATAATGTTTATACAAGTTTTATTTATCAGTGTCTAAGAATACATCCCTGATGTGAATAATTAAGCAGATTACCAATTCACCGGATATAAATAATCCTTAACACATTATAATTTATGTCCCACCAAATACTACATGATCCACCTTGTTTATAATATTGGAACCCCATCAAAGGTTGATCTTCTTCAATTTTTTATTTGATAATTCTAGTATCAACTTAAAATAATCTTATCATCATAGATCAATGAATATTTTTAGCACATGTTTTCTAAATATTTTTAGTAATTGATCAACATATAATCACTCTTTCTAATAAATTCCTCAAATCTTCTTCCTTTTAATTTTTTTGAATTATCAATAAATATTCATCAAAAAATTAATAATTTGATTTCCTACAAAATAGGATGTGTTCTTAATTACATTGAATTGAATTATAAAAATAAATTTTCATATTAATACACTCATATCAACCAATTTAAATTTAGAAATTCATATGAAAATCACTAAAAATATCTCCAAAGATAACTCCATAATCATTGTGCATTTAAAATAAAACACATCTCAAAAATAAATTCTTGCCTTCATATATTCAAATTTTTAATCAAATAATCACCAATAAATTTCTTCAAAGTTATAATTTATTGTTTATTTCATTGACTTGAATTATGAAATTAGATTCCCCAATATTTTCTCTAAAATATACTTTCAATTTAATTGATTAAATCCAAAAATATTGACCAATTAAAATTTAGTATTTCATAATAAAATTTCCAAAAATATCTCTAGAGATAAATCCATAATACTTAGGCATTTAAATCCCAATTCATCTCCAAAAATATATTCTACCCTTCGTATATTCAAATTTTGAATGAAATAATCACCAATTAATTTTCTAATCTATTTCTTAACTATTTAGACCATTAATTCAACAAACATTCATTTACATCATTTAATTTTAATTTATACTTCTCAAAAATAATTCCATGAAAATATTATATGGTCATTTTTTTAATTCAATGAATTTTTATCTTTATTATCAATTATTTTTTCATCAAATGATTTTATTTTCAAAAAAAATTCTCTTGAGCCTTCAGTTGTTGATCAAAATATGTTCACACTCTTTCTTATGAGTTCCTCAATAACTTCTTCCTTTTTATTTTCATGAAATGTTGATAAATATTCATAAAAAATAATTCATAAATTTATTTTCTGAAAAATAAGATATTTTTTTGATTTATTTACCTTGAATTATGTAAATAGTTTTTTCAACATTTTTCTATAAAAAATAATTGACCAATTTAATTAATTAAATCCATAGATATTGACCAATTCAAATGTTTTCTTTCATAATAAAATATCTAAAAATATATCCAAAGATAAATCTATAATCATTGGGAATTTAAATTCATACACATCTCCCAAAATAAATTTCATCCTTTATGTATTCATATTTTGAATTAAATAATAACTAATTAATTTTATAATCAATTTACAAAATATTTTATCCAATAATTCAAGGAATTTTTATCTACTTTTTTATGATTTTTATAGAATGTTTTTCTCTTGATCCTTCATTTATTATTGATTAGTATATAATCACACTGACTCATGAATTCCTTAAAAACTTATTATTTTTTACTTTCATGAATTATTGATAAATATTCATCAAATAATTCACAATTTAATTCATTAAAAAGTAGGATTTTTTTATGATTTGTTTGACTTGAAATATAAAGATAGATTATACATATTTTTCTCTAAAAAATACATGATCAATTTACTAGTTTAAATCTATAGATATTGAGAAAATAAAATTTAGTCTTTCATAATAAAATCTCTAAAAATATCTCCAAATATAACTGTGACTTCCCAAACCTGGGTGTCAGTCAAAGGTGCCCCGAGCCCGGTTGGCCACATGACCTCAAGTGAATTTCCCTGAATGCCAAAGGGTGACAACTAGCAATGAAAGCTTAGGGTGTATCCAAGGGAAGACTATGACCTCATTACCAAATTATAGCACACCAGATAAATAAAATAACAATTTAATAGTGGGATCAATATAATTAAATAGATGACACAATAGAAGGAGATAATAATAATGAATAACCAAACAACTGGTAATAATACTCAAGAAACTAATTATATATGTCATGTGTCTAGAAAATTGGAAAAAATGGAAACAAAATAGCAGACAATACATATATACAAAATTATAAAAAAAGGTACCAAAAACTATTCAGCATCCCGAGCCCTGGCCTGGTCATATGCTACCAAATTCTATCTTAATGCAAGCAAGAAATATCACGTTTCTAAGGCGGGGATGATTATCTTTGTCAACAACTGCATTCATGTAATCTACTCGGGTACCAATGACATCCCGAATAGGGTGTCAGATAAATCTTAGTTGGTCACTACCAACGACGTCTATAACATCTGGTCTGTGTAATATAAACTAAAATAGTGTGAAAGTATGCATATATAAAAGTACAATAGTACAATAACATAAATACCCAAGTACCTGCTTTAACCTCATTTGGTGTATGAATATATAACCATTTCATTAATTATTTAAGTTCAACTTTATATATGTAATTCATGTGAGGTATAACTATCACTGACATCCTAATATTGTAATGATAATGATGAAGGATCTGAGATACAATAAGGCATCCTGTAATGATATTAATAATGAAAGGGATCCAAGGTAATATCCAAGGAATCGATTACCCCATGGGTCAATCCAACTCAGTAGTAACATGTAGCTTGTCTAAGGGGAAAGATTTTAATCCAAGGGGCATCTCCCAAGGCATTCCACAATAGTAATTGTATATGAGTCCAAGGATCTCATCCAAGGTAAAATAGGTAAGCAATGACTAGGCCTGAGGAATGTAACCATGGCGCCTCATGTCTATAGACATCATGTTGGATCCAAGGAGTGTATCCAAGGCATCCTATAGTGATAATGGAGGGATCCTACGGTGTCATATTAGGCATCTACTGGTAGACAAGGATTCAGTTCCAAGGTGGGTATCACCCTTGGAAACCGACATCCTTGAATCAAAATAACATACATGAGTGCTCAAGGCATTCCATTGAGAATCCAAGGCTAGATCAAGTCTGAAAACTCCTATAATAAGGTAAATTCCCATTTATAATTAGGAACCTTATATTATTACAATTCTCAAGGGTGGGGGAGAAATACAAGAAAATCCCTACACTGCCAACAGAGAAGGACTCAGCGATACTCAAACCCAGGACCTCGCTGACACCCCGCAGGGCTGCTACCAATTGATCTTCACCCTGAGGGAAATTAGAAACCTTATAATTTATTCATTAAATTAATTAATGCCACGTAACATTCATGTTATTTAATAATTCAAATGGTTCATTACATACCTTTAATTAGAGTGATAAGGTTAAAGGACATGCAACCATTGATTAATTTTTATATATCATATTCAATTAATTAAGTTCACTCTAATCTCTTTCATCAATCACGATAAGGTGTTATAGAGATGTGAAACCAATTCATTCAATTACATTCAATTTGTTTAATTCATATGCGTAGTATACTTTCCAATTTATCCATTTTAACATTCATTATTTAAGTAGAATAATTACCTTAGAAGGGTTAAGTGAAACTAAAATATTCAAGGGCTAATAAAAAACCAATTAAATAATATTTTAATTAATGAAGGGATTACCATTAGTAGGGTGAAGCCAAAGCACACCCGAATGGTGGCGCTGATGTACTTAACAAACCGAAAAAGTCATAATCAAGGGAAACACCCTACTTGGGGTGTTTGGAATTGAGGACGTAACCTCCGATGTTAGATAACATATTTAACAAGAGTATTAGGATATAGTTCTTAGGACTATAAGCACGGAACATGAATTAAACAGGAAATTCCAGATGAAATTTGTGCGCACACATGAAAATTTATAAAATGAAGAATTTTGAGGGACGAATTATAGACCACCTACTTTAGAATCATATGACTCTCCCCATCTAGTATCAACCTTTAGTTTGTCCTTGATTACTGGAGATCTGATGTAAAGATCAATGCCCTATAAATAGGGCATATGATCCTACACCTTGATAACTTCATCAAGATAAAGATAAACAAAGAATAGCTAAAAAGGAATCGAGATCTTACTGATATGCATCCAACGTGACAAACAGGGATCCAATTGGAATTCAGACGGATAACTAGGATTAAAAACTATCAAATAAGCTTCAAAGGAGATAAAAAATGGAAGAGGGGAGACCTTTATTTATATTGGAGAGATATGTGAGGGAGTGGGTGAGTTAAAACATATCATTAATGGAAAATGGTCATTTCACCCACAAATCTTGGTTATATGGTTTGGCCACACAATTGGCCAAACCATGCACCAATTGTGTGCCATATGTTGTGCAAAGGGGTAACCCACATAGTTAGGTTACACGATTTGGAAAACCATGCGATAACCATATGAATCACCTCTTCCAAAATTACAGACTTTTCACAGGGTCATGCGGGGTCAGGTGCATGGTTAAGGAAAACTGTGTGCCCTGCTTCTCCCTAGTGTCCAGCCTCTCATGGTTAGCATAGACCATGTAGGTTGAGTCACACGATTTCTACTAACCATGTACCCTAGTGTTTTTCTCCACCAATCAGGGTTCTGTGCTCGGAACAAGCCCCAGACACCCCTGTAACCTTTATAACCTCATTATCCATAAATATTAGGCCCAAAATAAGGAATAAGAATAAATTTAAAAGGATTCATACATGAGTGAAAAACCAGGTTCTTACAGTCTCCCCCCTTAAAGGAACTCATCCATGAGTTCACCGTCCAAGGACGGTGAAACACTATTTGAAAACAACTCTAGCCATTGAGCACGTATGTCAAACTCCCACTCCCAAGTCTTATCCTATACATGTTTGTGCTTCCACAGCACCCGTACTAAAGGAAAAAATTGGTCTCAGAGATACTTCATGCTCTATTCAATGATGCGTATAGGATACTACTCAAAAGAAGCATTGACATCTAACTCAAATTCCTCAGGATCAAAAGTATGAGATGGGTCAACATGATATTGGAGAAGCTGTGAAACATGGAAGATATCGTGCATGGAACAGTACCTTTGAGGTAGTAATAACTGATAGACTATCGGCCTAAGTCTCTCCAAAATTTAAAATGAATCTACATAATAAGACGAAAAATTCACTTTCCTATGTAACCATCTATGTCCATGCTTGGGTGATACCCACATGAAAACATGATCTCCTAACTTGAACTCTAGAGGTTATTGATGGATATCAACATAATATTTTTGTCTAGACTGAGTATTAGACATGCGCTTCATGATTAGTTGAACCTAATCTGAAGTCTTCTACATGAGATGAGGACCTAGTATCACTGCCTCACCTATCTCTAACCAGCATAGGGTTGTATGAAATGACCTACCATACAAGGCCTTAAAATGATCCATCTAGGTCATTTCCTGAAATCTATTTTTTTAGGTGAACTCAACTAATGGGATATGATTCTCCAAAGAACCACTATAGTCAATGATGCCTTCCCAGGGCTTCTCCTCTAGAACCTGTATTCTCCGTTCTGACTATCCATTGGTCTGAGGGTGGAAGGTTATGCTCAGAAGAACCTATATACCCATAACTCTCTACAACCCCAACCAAAACCCTAATGTGAAGTGATTATCCCTATCCGAAATGATAGTACAAGGGGCCCCATGTAGTTATATGGTCTCATAGACATACAATCTTCCTAGATCCACAACTGAGAAATTATCTTGTATATGAAGGAAGTTGGATACTTTTGTCAGTCTATTAATGACAACCCATACAATGTTGCTACCTCTAGGAAACCATGGTAATCCAACTAAAAATTTCATAACTACATATTCCCATATCCATTCCAAGACTAGAACAGTTTTAACAAGCTTGTAGGTCTCTGGTTATTTTCCTTCAACTGATGATAGGTGGAACATGCCATGATAAATTCAGTTATCTGACATTTCATCCCTAGACACCAATATTATCATTGCATGTCTCAATACATTTTGGAGATTCCTATATGAACTTCCCACTAATAAGCATGGGACTCTCACATCAGTTACTCTATCAAATATGTAGGAACCCAGACACATCCATGAATACATAGGATGTCATCTATATCCATAGGCCAATCCAGAGGCGGGTCATGTCCTAAAATACTCTCATGGATAACCATGACTTTAGGATATTAAAATTTCTTACTCTACACCTTCTTTGTGAGGGAAGAGGTAACTGTCAAGGCTGAGAGGTAAGACTGCTCATGACTATCATGAAACTCTAGATGAAACTTATAAAAGAGGGCCATTAGTTTCTATTCATCATGGGATTCCCATATAGCATGTTCCTGAGTTTTCCAACTTAGCACATCTGCTACTGCATTTTCTTTTTCCAAGCATATAGTCAAGATAAAAATTGAAAGACTGAATATATTCTACCCATATCCACTATATGAGATTCAAGTCACGTTGTGAAAATATATACTTAAGTCCATTGTGGTATGTATACACCAAAAATTACTCACCCAATAGATAGTGTCTCTATCAACATAAGTCATAGAAAACTGATACTAAATTAAGGCCATGTGTTAGGTAGTTTCTCTCATGAGGCCTCAACTACTGAGATCTGTAAATAATGACTCTATCCTCTTGTATCAATACTGCTCCTAGTATGATTCCTGATGCATCATAGAACACTATATAGCCTCTTCCATACTTTGGTAGAATTAGAATAGGTGTCGTGACAAGCCTCAATTTTATCTCCTGAAAGGCTTTCTCACATGCTTCTCACCACAGGAGCTCAACACCCTTTTTTGTAAGACCAGTACGATTTGAAATAAGGTGTGATAAGTAATTTATGAAATCACTGTAATATCCATCATGCCCCAAGAAACCTTGTATATTAAACACTTTCTTGGGATACTCATAGGAGACCATGTCACTCACCTTCTTTAGGTCAACAGATACTCCCAACTCTAAGATAATATGACCTAAGAAGTGAACTTTGTAAATCCATAAGTGGTACTTAGAAATCTTGAAATAAAGATGATTCTCTCTCACTATACTTATAATGATCTCAAGGTGATTACCATGGTCTCTAAGAGTGTTATAATACACCAAGATATTATCCAAAAATACTACGACAAGAGAATCTAGATAGGGGTAGAACACCCTATTCATCAAATCCATGAAAATAGTAGGTACGTACATAAGACCGAACAATATAACGAGATACTCATACATATTATACCTTATATATAAACAAATATGAGGTATGTATGATTTCTTGACTCACACCTGAAAATATCCCAATCTCAGGTCGATCTTAAAAAACACCTTAGCTCCTTGGAGCTGGTCAAAGAGAAATCTATTTGAGGTAGTGGACACCGGTTCTTTACCATATGCTGGTTCAACCATCTATAATCCATGAATAGTTGAAGAGTTTCATCCGCCTTCTTAGTGAAAATCACGGGTGAACCCTAAGAAGAAGTTTTAGGCCATGTAAAAACTTTTCCTCTATATCCTCCAACTATATCTTAAGCTTATAGAGCTTAGTAGGTTCCATCCTATATAGAGTAATATACACTAGAGCTATTCTTAGAATGAGATTAATTATAAACTATACCTCTCTCTTAGAAGGTAAGCCAAAAAAATCACCAGGAAGTACATCCTAGAAATGATATACTACTGAAGGGAATTAAACTTGATGTAAACCCAAATCCTACATGAATACATTAACAATCGTGGAAGTAACTCTACTTATCCCATGATTCTCTGGTCTAGCTCTACTGGCTTGGACACTCCACTCACCCTTGTGTAGATAAATGCGTCCATCTGGTGATGTATGTGATACCATTTGATGATAATAGTCTAAAAATTCATTATATGGAACCGACGAATCCATCATGAGAACGACATATAAGACTATCATTTCAAGAAAAAAGAGTTCCCAGAAGAAAGGGTACCTACCTACTTCAAGAGGATAGTCCCTACATTGGATTATTCCCTCTAATTGTACTCTTAACGGTGTATCCAGGGTCATTACAACAAAATAATATTGTATTTCGATACTGAGACTTTGCATGATAGATAACGAGATGAATAAGTTTGAAGAACCTATATAAAATAAAGAAAATAATATAGTGGTGACTAGTAGAATAGAACCTTGTACTGTAGATAATCATATACTCTAATACTTGGGTATCGGATGTAATGCATGCAATTGACCTAATCCATGGCATTGTGTTATAGCTGGAATACCCTAATCATTACCAATCTATTGGCGCTACTGATAATCTGAAGTCTGAAAACCATGACCATGACCTTCTCCTCATCCATTCCTACTAGTTATAATCTAGCTCTCCACCTAACATCACAAAATAGAACTTACTCCTAAAGGTGGAGCTTGTACAGATCCTCTTCTACTAGAAGATGATGGAAAGTTCTGACAGAATCTTTGAAGGCACCCCATATGGCCTCAAGCCCAGTACTCTAGAGGGTATCTATCATACTGAGGATTCAGATTCCCCTATCATCCACACTGATGGACCACCACAAATCTACCTGTATGGGTACTTTGGTTTCCACTACCCTGAAGAGAAAACTTGAGGGATCAGTTTCTGTTATCGTAAGAACTATTGTCCTACATCAGCAATGATCCTTTATTCCTAGTATTATTTCCTTCCCTCAGGGTATTCTTAGTGATAATATCATGATTTAATATTTCATAGAAGGTAGGTAGGTGAAATACGTTCACCTAAGTACGAATGGAATATAGGATCTCATCCTCGAAGTGTCTAGCACATGAAATCTCATCACTGGTTTGAGGTGGTGAAAAGCACTGTAAATCAGTGAAACACGTTGAATACTTCATAACTAGCATATCACCCTACTCCAAATGCCTGAACTATCTTTCTTGGACAACTATCAGCATTTAATAAAATAATTGATCATAGAAAGTAGTCTGAAATTCAACCTAGATCACACCCTTATAGAAACTATCATGGGTAATCACATCCCACCAGTGCTTGTTCGAATCATGCAAAATATATGTAACAAGCTTGACCCTCTTCTTTGGAAGCATCTCTAGATTCTCAATGATGGATATGGTGTTCTCTAGACAAGAATTAATATCCTGTAGACTTACATCCCTTAATAAGGTGGGAGGATGTTGCTACTGGAACTCACATGTCAGATTAGCCATCGTAGGTACAGGTTGTGGAGCACCTATCATAGACTGTATTGGACATAGAAAAAATTCAGGAAGCTAAGTGTCAGTTCCAATATCAGGTATAAAAGTTAGTTCCTCAAGTTTCACTCATGGAAGTAAGACTAGAAGCTTAGGGCCCACCAAATTCAGAGCATGGTTGTCACCACCCTCATGGCATACGATATGAGGGCGTCATGGTGTAATTGGTCTATAAATGCCAATAACACACCTCTAAACAATATTTAAGAAGATAGATAGCAATATTGAAAGATGAATGAATGGAAAGAGATCAATACCAATGGTATACTACTCTAACTACCCACTTATAAGGCTAAACATTGGTAACTATTCTTGTTTAACTTCTAGGGGTTCTAGTAGGGTAAAGTTCAATACTACTTTGCCTCTTCATTTACTGAAAACCATTTTATTTTATAAGTCAAGTTTCACTTTTACAGTTTTCGTTTTCTTATTTTCATATATCAAGTTTCATTTAAAATGAATTTTCATTCTTAGTGAATTAGGGCCCATACACATTATCACTAAAATCAACACCCATTTAATTCCATTCTAATGGATCAACTCAGTAAATTACCCTTTCCAACCCCCAAGGTCCCATACACCTCATGAATTGTAACTATAAATCACTCAATCCTAGCCAAAATGCATCACAATAAAATATATATATATATATAAATGGCTCACTCAACAATCATAAACAATATAGGCAATGAAAGTAGTAAAATTCACCTATATGGCTTGATAATATGTATGACATGTGAATTATAGGTTCCTACGATAATGCATGTAATAATACTCCTTGACATAATATCATCATGACAAGGATGAAATTAAATCCTCAATCAGAATAATAATAATAACCACAACACAACATGTGCATCACCCAATGGTTATATGATATCAATAATAATAGGAAAATGAAGAACAATAATTATAATTCCAAGCAACATGGAATTTCCCTGAACGTGGGTTAGTTATGCCTAATCATATCTTATAACTAAGTTCCAAGCATTCCTAATCCCCAGTATATTGTTTATAAATAGTAAAGAAAGAAAGTAACCTACTCTGATACCACCTTGTGACATCTTTGAACTTGGGTTCCACTCAAAGTTTCCATGTGCCCAGTTTTCCTCATGGCCTCAAATACATCTCC
The DNA here is from genome assembly GCA_963277665.1 of Viscum album. NCBI lineage: Eukaryota > Viridiplantae > Streptophyta > Magnoliopsida > Santalales > Viscaceae > Viscum > Viscum album. The sequence continues at coordinate 752,895,481 of OY728145.1, read as the reverse complement.
CCAAATTGCCGAATTTCAGTGAAGACCTATGGTGTGTCCATGGGAAGACTATGCCCTCATTACTATAGTGTAGAAAAGTGGATAAATGAAATATAAGGTAAATAGAATAATCAATATAATTAAATAGACGGTACAATAGAAGTAGACAAGAATTTTGAATAATTGAACAATTGTTAACAATACTCAAGAAACTGATGATATATGTCATGTGTCTAGAAAACTGGAAAATGTGGATAAAAAGAAGTAGAAAAACCATGATATAAAGAGTATAAAAAATAAACCAAAAACTATCCAGCAACCTGGGCCCTATCCCAGTCATCTTCTACAAAGATTCATCCTAATACAAACAAGAAATATCAGGTGTCCAAGGCAGGACACTTCCCTTTGTCAACACTTGCATACATGTAATCTACCTAGGTACCAATAGTGGCCTATATAGGGTGTGAGATAAATCTCAGTATTCCACCACCAACGAAATTTATAACATCAAATATATGTAATATAAATTGGAACTTTTTGTAAGTATGCATATATAAAATTAAAGTTGTATAGTAATGTAAATACCCAAGTACCTGCTTCAGCCTTAGTTGGTGTCTAAACATATAACCATTTCATTAATTATTTAAGTTCTAGTTTATAGATGTATTTCATGAGTGGTATAACCAGCACTAAAATCCATACATGATAATAATAATGATGAAGGATCCAAAATATAATAAGGCATCCTATAATGAAATTAATAATGAAAGAGATCCAAGGTAATAGCCAAGACATCCATGATCTTGGGGGTTAAACAAAATCATCAGTAAATTTTATCCTGGATAAGGGGTAATAATGTAATCCAAGGGGAATATCCCAAGGTATTCCTCAATAATAATTCTATACGAGTCCAAGGATCTCATCCATGGAAAAACTGGTAAGCAATGACTGGTCCCGATGGATGTAACCAAGGAACCTCATGTATTTAGACGTCATGATGGGTCCAAGGAGTATGTAGAAGACAGATTATATTGATAATGGAGGGATCCTATGGTGTCATATTAGGCATCCACTAATAGATAAATATTGGGTTCCAAGGTGGGTCTCATCCTTGGCAACTGACATCCTTGAATCAGAATGGCATCCACGAGTACTCAAGGCATTCCCTTGGGAATCCAAGGATAGATCGAGTCTGAATACTCCTAGAATAAATTCAAGGTATTTTTACAATTAGGAACCTTATAATTGATTCGTTAAATTAATTAAATCCATGTAATAGTCATTCCATTTAATAATTCAAAGGGTCCATTCCATACCTTTCATTAGTGTGACAAGGTTAAAGGACATGGAACCATTTATTAATTTGCATATATCATATTAAATTCATTAGTTTCAATTTTTTCCTTCTATAAATCATGGAAATGTGTGCTACAAACATGCAACTGAGTCATTCAGTTACATTTAATTAGGATCAGTCATATAAGTAGTGTACTTTCCAATTTAACCATTTCCACATTAATTATTCAAGTAGAACATTTACCTTAGAAGGTTCAAGTGAAACTAACAAATTCAAAGGATAATAAAAAAATAATTCAGTAATCATTTAATTAAGGAAGGTCTTACCAATATCAAGGTCAATCTAAATCACACCTAAATGGTGGCGCAGACGCACTTAACAAACCCCAAAAAGCATAATGAAGGGAAATACCCTACTTAGTATGGTCCGTGTTGAGGAAGTAACCTCCAAAATTAGATAACATATTTAAAAATAGTATTAAAATATAGTTCTGATGACTATAATCAAGGTACATGAATGAAATAGGCAATGCCAGATGAAATCGGCGCGCACACATGACAATTTATAAAACAACGAATCATGAGAGATGAGTTATAGACCACCTACATTAGGGATTTATGACTCTACTCATTTAGTATCAAACTCTAGTTTATCCTTGATTTGAAGAGATATTATTAATAGATAAACACCCTAAAATAGGTAATATGATCATGCACCTTAACAACTCTATTGAGAGATAGATAAATGAAGAACGACTAAAAAGGAATCAAGATCTCACATATGTGAATCCAATGTGGAAAACGATGATTGAATCGGAGTTAAGATGGGGAACTAGGATAAAAACTATCAAAGAGGCTTCAAAGGAGCTAAAAATGGAAGAGGGGATCCCTTGTTTTTTTCTAGAGAGAAGTTAAAGGGAGAGGATGATTTAAAACATATCATTAATGAAAAAATGTTCATTTAACCCAAAAATATGGGTTTCATGGTTTGGATTCATGGTTTTCCAAACCATACACCATATGATGTGTTAAGGGGAACCTGTAAGGTTAGGCCCTAAGGTTAGCAGAGACCATTCTGGCTGGGTTTCATGGTTTTTACTGATCGTTCGGCCCAATGTTTTTCTCCATCGAATAGGGTTCCGAGCTCTGAAAAAGCACCAGAAACCCATGTAACCTTTATAACCTCATTAGAAATCCATATTAGGTCCAAAATAAAGAATTATATTATATTTAAAAGGATCCATACTTGAGTAAGAAACTGGGTTCTTACAATAACTCCACAATCCTTAGGCATTTAGATTCCAATGCATCTCCAAAAATATATTCCAGATTTTTATATTCCACTTTTAAATGAAATAATCAGATTTTAATTCTATAATCTATTTAAAAAATATTTAGACCAATAATTCAAAAAAAACATATTCATCATTTTATATTAGTATATACTTCACAAAAATAATTCATTGCAAATATTTCATGGTCATATGTTTTAATTTAATGAATCATTATCTTACTCGATCAATTATTTTTTAGAAAAGTTTTTTTTCTCTTGAGCCTTTAGTTCTCAATCAACATACAATCACACTCTTTCTCATGAGTTTCTCAACAACTTATTCCTTTTTATTTTCAAGAATTATTGATAAATACTCATAAAAAAATAATTCATAATTTTATTTTCTAAAAAATAATATGTGTTGTTGATTTCTTTAACATGAATTATGAAAATAGTTTTTTACATATTATTATCTAAAAAAATTGACCTATTATATCAATTAAATCCATATATATAGACCAATTTAAATTTAGTCATTCATAATAAAATTTCTAAAAATATCTCTAAAGATAACTCTATAATCCTTGGGCATTTAAATCCCCACACATATCCCAAAATAAATTTCATCCTACATATATTCCAATTTTTAATCAAATAATAAACAATTAATTTTATAATTAGTTTTAAAAATATTTAAAACAATAATTAAAAAAATATTCATTTTCATCTATTAATTTTGGTCAATACTTCACAAAAATAATTATACATAAATATTATATTGTCATATTTTTGTGGGTGATGTTATGTGCTTTCATTTTCAAAATTCTAGAGCCACAAAAAAGTTTTTATGATCCAAATCAAACACCCACTTTGTGTAATATATCTTGATCATGTATTTCAATATTATCCATGAATAAGATTAAAAACTAAAATAATAAATATTTTATGATAGAATAGATAAATGACTAATTATTTCCTGAAAAATATTCATATGTTTTACACTCACAAAAACAATATTTTTCAATTTTCCACTTCTGATGAAATATTATTGAACAATACCAAGACATGTTTTATATCATTCTCAAATTTTATTCCTACTCAGTACTTCAATAATTAATCATTCAAACTCAAATTTTCTATGCAATGAAGTTAAATATTTTTTCTTCTATAATATCATGTGCAACAACTCAATTTCCATGAAATTTTTAACAAACTATTGGAATTTATTAGAATATATTTGAAATCAATTTTTAATCATTTTTAAGATCATACTTTAGCAATTTAGCAAGAAAACTTAAATGTTTTGTGCATATTAATGTTTTAGGATAAATTTTATGTGTACCTTATTTAACAAATTCTTGAATTATTAATAAATTAATTAATAACTTCTAAATCTTTTCAAGAATTCAAAAACATCAAGAAAACTTCACAATTGATGTGTAAATAAGAATTATTTAAATTATCACTAAAACATCATTCATAAAATAAATGTTTTGTTCTTTTTTATTTTTTATTCAATGTATTTTCAACTCATTTTTTGTAATGACCTAAACTTTTGAATAATATTTTGTTTCCTAAAAATGTATGTTTTACTATGTCATAATCAATAAAACTATATAAGTATAATTGGAATGTAACCATAGAGTTTTGACTATTATATGAAAATTGGAAACAATAAAAAAGTTTATTGTTATAAATCTTGTTTAAAATAGAAGTAATAATGGATAAATAATGCAGAAAGAAGAGTCGATGGCCTCATCCAGTAGACTCGGGCTGTATGAATCCCATATCTTTGAGCTTGGGAAGGAGGTAGCGTCACTAGGCTTTTCCCTGAACCAAGCCCAAGCTGAGATTCAACATGTTAAGCTTGAACTTAATCACCTATAGGAGAAGTTAAAGTTGATAGAAATCACCACTCGGGCAATGTATTCTAAGCCGCCCCAAGATTATATCACCATTGCACACCTTAATCTCGGGTCCTATGCAGGTGTTATATGGGGTTATGCAATGAGGCCTTAGTTACTTTGTGTGATCCCTTTGTATAAATAAAATTGTTATGATGAATTTTTAAAAGTTTCATATTATTGATGAATATTGAAAAATAAGAGTATTTTATAATATTTTTTATACTTTAAATAAATAATAATGTGAAATGATTTTCAAAAAACAGACATATACAGTTGTGATCAGTAAGAAATTTAAAGTCTGATAAGACAAAAATAATTTTTTATGAACAGTAACATAACCTTATGAATAGTAACATACCTTTATGAATAGTAGTGAATAGTAAATTAGCCAAAAAATAGAAACTCCACCCATGAATGTATAAATTCAATTTAGACATCTTATAAGTGAAAAAATTATCATAGTGTAGGTATTAGTATTTTGTATGTCATTAATATTTTAATTAAAAATTTATTATTAATTTAAAATTTTAAAATAAAAATTTATTTTCATAAAATTTAATAATAAATTGTTACTTTAATGTATTATGGTTATAAGATAATTTTATGGGACCTTGATTAATTTCTCAAGGTGTTATAAATTGAGTTATAGTTCTAAAGTTGTTTTTTTGGAATAAATTATGATTTTATATTAAAATTAAATTAAAATTATTATAAAATTATTTTCCAAAAAAATATTTCAATTTTTAATTCTATAGGTCAAAAAATGGTTGGGGTGAATTTTTGGGATTTTTCTAAAATACATACATTTTTGTGAATAGTAAAAATATAGTTGTGAGGTTTCAGTATGTTTAATGACATCATTATGATGTAATAATTAATATAAAATTCTTGTAAACTTTTTTATAGTAAAATATTATATTTAGTGTCTAAAGTGGCTAATTATCTGGGAAAATACCATGGGAAAGCCCATGGTTTTGCGAATACCACTAATGAGGTATCCCTTGGAAATTATAAAATATTACCCCACTTTTGCTATAAATACCAACCCTTTCCTTCATTAATTTCATTTCAAATTCAAAATCAAAGAATCTATGGTATGTTTACCTCCCAATGAGTCCTCCCAAGGTTCTCTCAATCCCCCCAAGGTCTCAACCTTTGATTTTTTGATGGTACTCATAAAAGTAAGGGAACCTTTCACCCTCCTTTTTTAGTCAACACTTCTTTTATGTTAAGTCTTTGAATTTACATTTTCATATGTTGGGGTATGATATTATGTATCCATATTAATTTATTTTTTATGTACATATGATGAGATGCCATTTTTTCTCTCATCAATTCATTTTCTGAATTTTTATGTGATGCTGTTAGGCTGTAGAATTTTCGTAAAAGAAATTGCATCTTCTCTTTCTGTTCAAGTTTCTTTTTCATGTGGTATGTCATTCAAATATACGTACTGTGATATTATTTCTATTTTATTATTTCCTTATACATTATTATGTGTCATTTATTATTGTTTTATCCTTTTCCCCTCTCTTTTTAATGTTTTCTAAAACCATGTTACATAGTCGTTATGCTGTAGAATTTTCATCTCAAAACTTCTCTTTTATTTCAAGAAATTCATTAATTTTATTTTTTGAATACCCAAACCTATTTATTATCTAAGGGTATTAATATATATTTAAAAATTATCTATTTAATTATGGTAATATCATACATGAAACCCTCCTTACTTTTTCATGGGATTTAAATGACATAAAAATCATATTTCTAATGCACTTTTTAAAACGTCATGATTTTGATATGAAACCCATTTATTTTATTATATTTGGGTTATTTATGAAATTTTTTATTATGATATATGTGTATCAAATGAAAATAAATAAATATTAAGGGTTCTCCCTGATAGTGATTCAATGCATTGGGTAAAAAAAATAATCTCTAGATATGACAAGTTGTATGATACCTTGGTGAATAACCTTGGTAATTTTGATGTCACCTTGGGGATGGACCTTGGTGATATGATTATGAATGTCTAAATTAAATGATGTAGCCAAATTTTTAAGTTATTATTCAGGTTATTATTGCTATGATATACCTCTTTATCATTCCTTTATGGTATTCTTCATGTTCTTATTGATATCACTCAAGTTCACATGTAAACTCTTTCACTTGTTTTCCCTTACTGGGCCTTCTTCTCACCTTTTCCTTTGATATATGTATCCAGGTTATGAGATGCAGTAATTGTACTTAGGATGAACATTTACATAATCTTTTAAATATAATTAAAATAATTTTATATGTTTTCATGTATTATGTACCTTTTTTCCAAGACACTAAACTTTAAAGATACTCTATTTGTAATGTAATGAAAAGTTATGTAATAATAAGGTGGGATGCCACATGTTTAGTGCTTATAAAAGTGATATATAACCTTTAACTCCAACTAATTTATTCATGAAACATAAAGAATACATTATATAACATTTATCATCAGTTTTTCTATAGAAACTCATCCAAATTAAAGCCACAATGAATTTTTTTCATGATTGAGAAAGATATGTTTTGTGTATATTTATATACCTCTATATCATCCCCACTTAAAGAAGTTAAAAGTTTTATTCAACAACCTTCCCTAGATCACCATTAAATCTATAAAAAGGATATTTTTTAACCCAACAATCCTCACTTAGAAATCCATAAAATTTTACAAATTTTTTATGTAGTGAGATTTTTTTTGTTGGAATGTGTATGTTCTATGAATCATAACTTCATGCACCAAATTAATCAAATTTCTATCTCAACAGCAGAACTTCATGAAATGTCCAAATCAAAATATGTATCTCACTCAATCTAATTGTATGTATCTCCAGTGGTATAGTAACAAATGTTATGTGCCTATTTACCATGATCAACTCAACTTAAGTGTATAAAATTATGTTTTATGATCTTTAAAAGATATTCAATACACATCATTAAAACCATAATGTAAAATAATAAACATCATAAAATTCCTAATATTTTTAATTTGAGATAATATTGTAGCTAATGTTCTATTTTATTAATATTATAAAAAAACATATATTATATGCCTTTTTCATAGGGCTAAATTGGAATTTTGTGCCTCTCAATATACCCCAAACCTTATATTATTATTTAATTATCTTCCATAAACTCTATAGATTAGTTTTTATTTATATACATATTAGAAAACTAAAATGTTCTATAAGATGTAGAATTTGTTCTATGTAGTAGTTTCACACAACCTTTTTTCCTCACATCATGTTGTAATTGTTCTTAAACTATATTTTCATGAAAACTTTAATTGATGTATTTGAAAAAATAAAATATAATAACTCCATGGATTCTTCAATATACCCCTTATATTTTTTTCAATTTTGTAATGTCTCATATTTTCTGTGTGTTATTTTTAAAAAAAATATTATATAGAATTATTTCATGACTAGAATTTATGACGGTGTGCGATTCTGAGGCACAAGGTGCTTGAAATAAATGTTTGAAAATAAATTAAACTTTTAAAAAGTATGCACAAGATGTTTTCCTAAAAAATTAGAATTAACTTTTAAATAGGTTCCTATATCATAAATCTAAGGGTACCATTGTGTTCAAAGCATTGACTTTACCTTAAGAGAGGCTTAACATCGACCGATGCAGATCGACTGCAAAAGTTAATTTTTTGACGTTCTAAAAGAAATAAAATAAATTTAATAATTTATTTTCTTTTACTGTTTCCATAATGTAGTGATGAATTATGTGATTTAAAATAACTGAGATCCCAGGCTTATACTTATAACCCTAGAAATATTCCTTGGAATCCTTTGGAATGTTAGAGTGGAGACACCCTAGATAAATCCCGATGAATGATGACAAATGATGATGTGTGGATCATTGTGTGGAAAGATCGAATCCTGGAAAATGACCACCCACCCTATTCATCAATGATCGATGTAGGGTTTTTTATTTCTATTCTTCCTTCCCTATTCTTGGATTTAAATGAAGAATGTGGATCAGCCCACGAATAGGTCGACCCTCGGATTGTTCGTTCTTGTGAAATGGTATTTTATCTGGATTATTTTGGTGAATTAATCCATGCATGTTTTGATTTAATTTGATTATCTACATTTGATCCTTCCAACGAGAGCCAATTAACTCCATGAAGAATGAATACATAGGTTTGTTCCTCAATTCTTTGTGTGGATTTCTTCTTCCCCATTTTACCCTGTGTTCTTCGCATTCTTTACTGGGTTATAAACAGCAGATCATTGCACATCCCTTTTGCAATACAAGTATCCCAAATTAGAGATCTGACATCATGGTGACCCAAAAGAGGTTCGATGATGATGGGAGAGGATGAATCAACTCAGTTTGAGAGAAATTGTTCTTCAACAGTTCTTTATATGGGTGGATTGAAACATGTTTCCAGGGATGATCGGAGGGATGAAACCAATGAAATTATCTTTTTAGTGTTAGGGAGACCTCAAAACTTGAGTTTCATGGAAATTGGATGGTTGTATTGAGAGATATAAGATCTCCTGAAGCGTCAGATGAAAAACATTGGGTTTTGGAAAATTTCGAAGAACATCGCTTGTTCTCCGAAGAACACTGTGTATGGGGCCGGATTGGAAGCGACTAGAGTTTCATGATGCAGGAAGCGATGACACAGTGTATGAAAATTTTCATAGGGCATGTGGGTACCTATGTAGGACTCAACGTGTATATTGGATGATACTTGGACATGGGGTGGAGTACACGGCATGTACTCTGCCACATGGCTAGACCGGGCCTATTATGCGGGTTACCCCATGTACTGATACATGGGTTTGCATACACTGGTCGAATATGTGCACGGGTACATAGCCAGCATACATGGAGAAAACCTCAGATAATAAAAAATGGTGCATGACCATCACTACATGTCTTGTATACACTTTCTACATGACATGTCTTCGAACTCGGGCCATTGCACATGGGAAGTACCTGAAGTCCGTGGACATGATGGGTGACCTCGGTACACGTCGTGTACTCTCTTATACAAGGCTTGATTTTCTTGTCCATAATTATTTAGACAAGTTTGGTTTGGGTTAGTTCCCCTTTTCTCATTCCCTTGAATTTCATGTATCATTTCCAACCATGGGATTATGATCCCCTCAGTAGGACTTTCTGGAGAGAGTCATAATCCCTCCGAGAGGCCCGTAGAGAGATCCTCCACCCATTCTTGGACCTAGGTAGAGTCAGGTATCAATGTGACCAATCCTATAGGATGTTGATACTTTAATTAGAAGGTGAATTAGGATGAGTCATGGTATATTCCAAGGCCCTGTAAGTGATCCTCATTTGTGTATTGTGATATTTCCCCACTCTTGAGTGAGTTCTCCCTAAATGAGTTCATATCTTCTCTCTTCAGATCTATCAGTGCATCTATATCTCTCATGGATTTTCCCAAGGAACATTAATTCTCAGATAGATACTTACCATGGTAACTCAAGGACACCTTACCATGGGGAGGAATATGATGGATTCTCGAGAGCGCTCCTTGGCGGCGACTCCTTGAAACCTAGGGTTTTTCTACGATGGTCAATATGCTCTTGCAGATTCTTCTTTCTAATTGTCTCTCATGGAGGCCTTTGATCCTAAATGGGAAATGGATTTTGATGGAGAGCATTCCAAACCCCAGACAGCACAATCCCTTCCACTTGTTAAATCACAATGAATCTCTTTCCTGGATTCTCTTAATGGGTTTGATCTGTGAAAATCCTATGACTTGAAGCGTTTGTTTTGCAAACGGATGGATGATGGGTGCTATGCGGTTGAGGCTGATCTTGATGCCCTACTGCAACATTTGAAACTTTGTAATTTCTCTATTATGGGCCTAATTTCTTATCTAAGAGATGATAAACCCTAGAAGTCTCTCGATCTTAAATCTATAATTGCTCACATCTGGGGGTTCGCTAACTGTAAGCTTGTTCCAATTATATGGGGATACTTTCACATATTATTAGGATCGCATGAGGAGCTATATCGAGTCTAGAAAATTGGAAATTTTCAGCTCATGCCCGAGGTGTTGTGGTTGTTTGAATGGTACTATGCCTTCAACCCCCATACACATCTGAACACGTCGGCTCAGGTCTGGGTAAGGCTTCACGGGCTTAGGTTCTACTTCTGGCATCCCAAAATCCTTAATGACATAGTTTCTTGTATCGTAACTCCACTCAAGACTAATCAGAGGATGCTCAATGTTGATTTGGGTCTTTATTCTAGATTCATGGTTGATGTCAATATTGAATCCAAACTTATGGAGTCAATTTTCTTCAATGAAAATGAATTCAATACAGAGATTCGCATTGAGTATGAGCGTATCACACCATTCTATGATCTTTTTAAGATTTTTAAACACTCCTTACTCAACTGTCGAGTGATGAAGAACCAAGTTAAGATCCAAGAAAAGTAACCTATGGATGAAGGGTAGACTCAAATTCTAAATCAGAAAAAGGATAAACCTGTCATGGGTAAGTCCGATATCCCCTTAAAGAATCCTGGAAAATGGGTGAAAAAGCCACTTCTATAGGGCAAGACATTGGGTACCTTATGGTCTGATATGGTTTATGAAGAGGAGAAAATCATGGCTGATGAGGGCATTCTTAAGGAATTGGAAATCATGATTGTTAGCATTTATGAGAAGCAATAGGTTGCTCCCTCTGTGGATGGTCCTACTGCAGAGGATCCAAGCAACTCTTTGGCCGATATTCCTCCATCTGACTCTTCTAAAGAATGTGAGGCAGAATCACTTAACTCCTCTGAGGTGGTTGTTGAACCAACAAGCTAACAACCCCCTGCCCCTATCTTGGTGGGAAACACCTCTCATTATGGATTGTTTTCTTCTGGGTAGTAGTCTAATGACTTTTCAAGAGAGGATACTCATGCTCCATTGGAAGATAGACAGAGTACTGCAACTCCTCTGAATCCTCCCATAAGCCCTGAACACTCCTAGCACTCCCATGTGATTGGTACTCCTTGTGTGAATTCTTCATCTGCTATAAAATAGTGTGTTGTCACAACAAGACTATCTCCAGTGGTGGTTGATCCAGTGGCTAATGCCCTTGGAAAAGTTTTTGATAAAGAGTATTATCCATCAGTGGGTATGATTCCCTTGTCCACTCCCTTGAATTCAAATTATTTAAACATAAATCATAAGGATGGTAATTCATGTTCTTCTAACAATACTTTGGTCTCCACTATGATCTAGCAGGGAAATAAAACCATCCCCCCCCCTCTTCTCAAGCTATTAGAAGATTAGGGAGGAAGAAAAGTTTAGGGGGACCAAAAAAGGGGAGTTCTAACTCCAAATGTTGGTTTCAATGAATTGTATTTTTTGGAATTGTCAGGGTCTTGCAAACACTGACACTTTTGTTGTCTTAAAAATATTTCTTTTGACTCATAAACCTAAAATTTTTGTAATTTATGAGCCCAAAATTAATTTCTCTAATAAATGTTTGCATATTTTCTCTTTTGGTTATAACTTTTTGGGTGCTTTCAAGGATGTAAATGCTAATGAATCCCTTTGGGTTTTTTATCACTCTTCCTTGCAATCTGTTAATGTTTTTAAAGTCTCTGATCAAATGCTTACCTGTGATTTTTCCTTGGATGGTTTCCATTCTTTTTGTTCTATAATCTATGCTAAAAATAGATATCAAGACTGTAGACCCCTTTTTCATGATCTTAGTTCTTTGGCCAATGTTATTCAGGCCCTCGAGTTTGTGATAGGATATTTTAATGTGATTCATGACTCCTCTGAAAAAATTGGCCCCTCTCACTCTTCTATTTCCTCAAGGGAATTTAAATGTGCCATTGAATATTGTAACCTTCTAGAAATCAATCTAACGGGGGTGAAATATACTTGGTATAGAAGGCATATTAATAGGGTTGTTTCTAGTAAGCTAGATAGAGATTTTACGAATACCTCTGCCATTGACAAATGGGACTTCATATCTTGTATTACCTTATCTAGAATCAACTCTGATCATCATCCCATCTTGGTTATTCTTCTCACTAGAAATATTAAACTCCCTCTTCCTTTCAAATTTAATAATGTCTGGCCTGAGGACTCTGATTGTTCCAGCTTTATTAAAAGAGTATGGGAAGGCATGCAGCATAACAATGATGCTTTCACTTGCATCACCAAATTAAAACTCCTCAAGCAATGTCTCAAAGGCTAGTGTAATTCCAAATCTATGTAGATTGAGAAGGACATCTCCTCTCTTGAAAGCGACCTTATGAAAATTCAAACCTCTAACACCTGTTCTGACTTCTCTTTGGATCCACATACAAAAATAAATATTACTCTTAAACTAAACTACCTTCTAAAAAATAAAGAAGATATGAGAAATAAATTTTTTAAAACCAAATGTCTTTTAGATGGTGATCAGAATAAAAAATTCTATAACTCTCTCCATTAAATTCGAAAAGTCTGTAGGCCTCTTTCCCTTCTTAAAGTTGATGATACTCTCCTTGACTCTGAAAATGCCATAATGAATCACGTTACCTCTTACTTTCATAACCTATTTAATGGTCAAGTTGTTAGTAAATACCTCCTTCCTGACATTATTCTGGATTTGGTGACTGCTGATGATAATGATGCTCTCCTAAGAATTCCTCTTGATCATGAAATCAAGGACATAGTTTTTAGCCTTAATCCTGATAGTTCCCTGGGTCCTGATGGTTTCAATAATGGTTTCTTCCAACACTACTGGGAGATTATACATTTATATGTTTGTAATCTTGTTAAATCTTTCTTTTCCACTGGATTTCTACTTTATGGTATTAATTCCCAGTTTCTTACCCTTATTCCAAAAGTGTTGAATTCTTCCGAGATTCATCTTTTTCGCCCAATTTCTCTTATCAATACTATCTACAAAATCATTACCAAGATCCTTACTAATAGTCTTACCCTTATTTGTAATATAATTGTCTCTTGGAATCAATTTGGTTTTATTAAAGGTAGGTATATTCAAGATTGCATTTTCCTTTCTTCGGAATGTACTAACATTTTAAACAAAGGCTTTAGAGGTGGTAGTGTTGCCATTAATCTAGACATCAGGAAGGCTTTTCATACCATGGATTGGGGTTTTATTTACAAAGTTCTCAAAAGATTCGAGTTTAATGACTTCTTCAATGGTATGATAAATAACTTATTCAATTCGGCTTCCATCTATATTCTATTAAACGGGGCTCCTAAGGTATTATTCAAATGTAACTAGGGAGTTCATCAAAGAGACCCTCTCTCGGTGATTCTTTTTCCCATTATTGGGGACTATTTAAGCAGAATCCTTACTCACCTCGTGAATCATAACAATATTAAACCTTTACATGCTTATAGAAACTTATCTCTTCCCACCCATATCTTATACACTAATGACATTATTCTTTTCCTTTAGGGAGAAAAAAGGAACATCCAAATCTTAAAAATTCCTTGTCTCACTATGAAGACATTTCTGGCCAATCAATAAGCAGGAACAAATCCTTTGTGTTCTTTGGAAAAAATTTATCTCCTAACAGGAAAAGTACTATCATTAATTACTTGGGCATCAAGGAAGGTTCTTTCCCTTTTATTTATCTTGGTGTTCCAATCTTCTGGGGAAGACCTAAGTCCATCTATTTTGACAACATTTTCAATCAAATAACCAAATAGATATCTTCTTGGAAGGGTAAAACTCTCTCTATGACTGGTAGAATTTGTCTTGTGAAATCAACTATCGTGTCCAAAATGGTTAACTCGATGATGTTTTACCATTGGCCTACTAGTCTTCTAAAAAAATCATGGTTTATATCAAAAACTTTGGCTGGTCTAGAAGTACTATTGAAATAAATCTTGTGACCATACCTTGGTCCACCTACTACAAACCTTTTGACAAGGGTGGCCTTGGAATCAAGAATCTTAAGTTCTTTAATGATTCTCTTCAAGCTAAGTTGACTTAGAGGTTGCTTCATACTAACTCGGATTCCACTTCCTTCCTTTAAAGCAGGCTTCTTTCCAGGATTAAGAATAGAAATCTAAACTACATCACTTCTTCTATTTGGATGTCCATTCGTCACTCCTTTTACAACATTATGAACAATTCCATATGGATAGTTAGTGCTAATTCCTCTATTAAATTTTGGATTTATAATTGGACTGGGGTTCCTCCAATCCCCATGTTGTCACCCAACTTTATTCCTATTGATATCAACTCCTCCATCAGGGACATTGTCAATTCTCAAGACACTATTCTTCCAGATGATATCACCCCCATTATCAATAATTATCACTTTTCAAACTCTGGGGACTTCCTCATTTTTGAACCTTCTTCTAATGGTGTTTTTTAATCCAAAAATTACTATAATTACAATTTCATAAAATCTATTTTTAACCAGTGTTGGATGAAAATGTTCAACAAACCTTGGATTAGGCACTTGAGATTTACTCTTGTTTGGCATATTGCGCAGCACAGAATCCCCACGGAAATTTGTCTGTAATCTTTTGGGATCAGTCTCTACTCTCGTTGCCACTTATGTAATCAGCATAGAGAGGATGTCAATCATTTGTTTCTATCATGTGCTACTGTTTCAGATCTCTAGAACTATATTCTTGATATTTTTTAATGCTGGTGTCTTTTATTTGACTCTATCAGCTCTCAATTGCATAATTGTGTAAATCTTGATTCCTCCCAACAAATCAAGAATCTCTTTTTGGCTGTTGTCACTGAAATTTTCCACGTTATCTGGTATGATATGAATAATTTCATTTTTAATAACTTCTCCTTTAATATCAATACAGGTAAGGCTCAAATTCTCATTGCCATTCGGGAAGCTTCCTCAATCTAGAAAGCGTATTGTGACAATTCTGTTCGTGACTTTGAAATCCTGTATCATCTCCAGATCAATGGAATTTACAGACAGATGCGGTTCACATTTGAGGTCTTCTGGAAAGCCCCATTTCCAGGATGTCTCAATGCTAATGTCGATGGTGCTTCAAAAGGCAATCTGGGACCGGCATGCTATGGTGCTATTTTTAGAGACTATCTTGGTAGATGTCAGGGATGTTTCTTCGGTAGTTATGGTATGACCACAACCTTGGAAGCAGAAATGATGGGATTTATCCATGTCATTGATTTTGATAAGAAAAAAGGATGGAACAATGTCTGGATTGAAAGTGACTCAACCACTATCATTCAAGATATTTGGAATGGGGTGGTTCATCTTTCATGGCCGCTTAACTCCCTTTGGATCAACTTTCTTGATTCACTCACGGATATCAATTACATTGCCACTCATGCATTTCGGGAATCTAACACAATTGTTGATGGTCTTTCCATCATGGGAGTCATCCAGGATATTGCTTGGCATGATGATTTTCCTGGAGACTTACTCCCTCTTTTTGATAAATATTGTAATAATATTCCTTCTTTTAGACTCATGTAATTTGTCTTTCTATTCTAACAAATTTTTCCTTAGTCTTTGACTGAGGCACCACCCAATTTAAAAAAAAATTACTTCTTAGATGGATGTCATTATAGGTATTAGACTCAGAAGTGAGTTCTCCTGAGTGATTGCTTCATGGAAATATTCAGAAAGAATCCCTAGCATGGGTATGCGGTCATTGTGACTTACCTCTAGACTTTGGGTTTGGGATTCGAGTATATCTTGATATGTTTTTTTATTATATTTTTTGTGTACATATATTGTGTGGGGTTGATTGTACATTTACTTTGTGTATTTATTTGTGGTTTTCAGGGTCCTATAATGTGTATTGTTTTACTCACCCTTGCATAGGCATTGTCTGCATGTGTCATGTCTTCTACAGACAAGCAGCCTTTTGATGGAGTCCAGGGCGGACCAGGACCAGACTGAGCTTTCTGAGATTCCTTATAGGTCGAGGTGTTCCTACGGCTATGAGAAGAAGTCCCAGTATCTATTTCTTACTTACAGGTTGGAAATTTTAGTTTTGAGACTCTTTCTCTTGGTGGGATTGTATTCTAACCCATTTTACTTTATACACTTTACTTTCCATTGTACTCTGTTGGTTGGATATAGTTACATGCATTCATTTTGTTCCGTAGTGGTTTTTACATTTCAGTATTTGTGGACTTGGAGATATATGCATGTGTACAGGTACTTAATAAATTCCTCCCATGTCAATGATATGCTTACTCGGTTGTATTCATGAGCCCCTCGACTATTGGAGGTGGGCTTGGGGAGTCGTGGCATGGGCCCCACTAGGATAGGTCGTGAAAATTTTCCGAAATCTTTAATACTTCAAAATCTTTTATTAATTTTTCTTGATTGAAAAGGCCACTAATTTCACCACTATTTTATATAACCCATTGGATATTTAATTTAAATCCCCTATTTATTTCATATTTTTATCAAATATATTTGAATATTATTTGATTATTTTCTCCCCCTTTAACAAAAATATTCAAAGAAATATATAAAAGGAAGGGGTGAACTATCACCAAACATTAATTCTTCAGTGAGTGAAGGTGAACTTTCATCATTATCCTCAATTATTAATGTTTTTATTTTCATAATTCAATGGCTAAAATATTTTTAATTTTATCTTAGGTAGACATATAATCAATTCTCACTATACCAATAATAAACTTTCTTTGATAAAATTATATTTAATATCAATGTTTTTTGATCCTAAGTATTTCATATGCTTATTATAAAAATTTAATGTAATTTGTTCATTACAACCAATTATCAATGGAAAATTAAAGTTTTCTTTTAGACCTTCAAGTTGTTCCTTCATGTAAGGCATTTTTCTGCAATCATGTGTGGTAGCTACATACACAACCTCTGTAGTTACATGTGTCTCTAAATTTTGTTTTCTTCAATGATAACCCATAAATTTTCTTCCATGAAAGGATGTTATTCCTTGAGTAGACTTTCCATCATCAATATTTTATGACCAATTAATATTATTATAACCAAATAGCTCAATCTCATCTTCTCTTCTATAGAGAAACTCATGATTATGTTTCCCTTTGATGTATATAAGAATTATTTTGGAACCCTTAATGTGTGATTCCTTAGGATCACTTTAAAATATTTCATAAAATTACATTAAAAATGAAATGTTTATATTGGATGATGTAATATATAAGATTATTATAATAATATTTTTGAATTATTTACTATTCTCTCTTAAAGTATCCTCATCTTTGCCCAATTTTATTCCCACAATGATAGGTTCTTAATAATAATTTGGAATCTTCCATGCCAAAATTATTCAAAAGTTCTTTGAAATATTTTTCATGAGAAATAAAAATATAATTCCTCTTCTAATTTTTAAAAAAAATTATATTTTACCAAGAATGTACATCTCAAAAAAATTATTAATTTTTTCAATAAATTCTATGAAATTATACTCATCATCACTTCTAAATATAATTTCATCAGTATAAATAATGAAAATGAGAGTAAGGGTCCTTATTTTCTTCACATAAAATTTTTTTCCATAGTTTCTTTCATGAAATTCATGTGTTTCAATAAACTGTTAATATTAGGGTGTATTTGGGGTTTTCTTTAAGTAATAGAGGGACTTACCCAAATTTTACACTCAAGTGATATTTTATCAAAAATAAAACCCTTATGTTCCTCATGATTAATTTATACTTTTTGTAAGAAAGCATATTCTTTCCATACACTATTTGTTTATAATTATAAAATTTTTCAATCTCATCATCTCTTACATAGAGAAACTCATGATTAAGTGTCCCTTTTATGTATATAAAAATTATTTTGGAAGCCTTCATGTGTTATTCATTAGGATCACTTTAAAATATTCCAAACGAAATCATTACAAATGCAATGTTTGGTTTGGATGTTGTAATATATAATAAGATTATAATGATATTTTTGATTTTTTTCCTATTCAGTCTTAAGTTATCTCCATTCTTGCTCAATTTTATGCCCACAATGATAGGTTCTTAATATTTATTTATATTCTTCCATGCCAAACTTCTTCAAAATTTCTTTGAAATATTTTTTATGATAAAAAAAATTATAATCCCTCTTATAAATTCTAAAAATAATTATATTTTACCCAGAATGGATATTTTAAAAAAATATTTTTTTAATAAAATATATGAAATTATACTCATCATCACTTGTAAAAATAATTTCATCAAAATGAATAATGAAAATGAGATTATTGTCCCTCATTTTCTTCACATAATGTTTTTCCCATTTTTCCTTTCTTGAAATTAATTTGTTGAAAAAAAACTATTAAGGTTATAGTACCTTTGGGGTTTTCTTTCAACCATATAGGGGCTTATCCAAATTTTGAACTCAAGTTAAATTTTATCAAAAATAAAACCCTTAAGTTTCTCAATATATGTAATGCCTCGGGTTTTCTGAAAAATATTTTTTCCATACACTATATGTTTATAATTCGAATTAGTTTTTCTATTTCTGTAAATTAATTTAAATATATTATGTAATAATTTATAAAATATATGAATTAAACTAATAATAATTTATTCATTCGTATTAAAATGTAACAAAAAATCATATGAAACTAAGTATCACTCCTCATGGATTATTACATCATTTAAGAGTGCATAAATTAATAGAGAATAATAAATAAAGAACTTAGGCATGTACATGGACATAGATAGTTATCGTAGGAATGCTTGGTATCGTTGTTCTTATCCTCACCAAATCGGTTCACAATTCCTTACCGGTTTTTCCTTTGGTGATTTTGTTGCTTCTTTGTGCCTCTATGGCTCTGCTTCTCCTTGTTTCCTCTGCCATTTCTTTGTGCTCCTTCACACACGACCCCATCTTGGTTGGATGTTATGGATTACATGATTTTTTGGATTGTGTTGGTGCCTTCGGAGAAGGAAGATATGTTGGGGGTGCTCTTTTGGCGTGGTGGAGTCTTTGTAGTGGTTCAATGAAGCCCTTTATATCAGTCATCCTCTCCCTCTGTTTTAGTGTTTTGGATTGGTTCTGTCACATGTATTTAATGGTGGATCCCCTTGGACATGCTTCTTTTCTTGTGGTTCTTCTTGTTTTGGTTCTCACTTAGCCTCAAAGTGATTTTTGTTAGGTTCTCACTCAGACATAAAGTGATTTATTTGAAAATAAAAAAAAAAAGAAATTTTTGGTGGAATAATAAATAAAGAAGAATAAAATATTCAAAACTGGAAGATCCCATGGAACATCGTCACCCATGAGGACCACTAATAGACAAAGAAAAACTATAATGAGGTAGAAAACCGTGAAAAGAGAAAGCGTACTGTGAGATCCAAAAATGGAAACTATGGAAATGAAAAGTGTGACTTATGAAGTGAGAATGGAATGCATGATTCTAGCATGTCTATTTATGGGAATGAAATCTGGACATTATTAATATGGTCATTGGAAATATGGTCATTGAAATACTATAGATAGTGCTTTTATCAATGCTAGAAAAAACTTTTAATAGTACTAGAAAAGCACTATTAATCCTAGTGAAGATAAAGGGGGCCCCTTTAACAATGATAAAAAATCACTAATAAAGGGTGCCCTTTATCCATGTCTAAAAAAGTGCTGATAAGGGACCCCCTTTATCTGTGCTATTTTAGCACAGATAAAAGACATTTTTATCAGCACCATTTTTTGCACGGATAAAAGACCACATTATCAATGCAATCATTAGCACTAATAAATGATGCCTTTATCAGTGCTTGAAATAGCACTGATAAAGGGTTCCTTTATCATCGCTCGAAGTAGTGATGATAAAGGGGGCCTTTATCAGAGCTCAAAATAGCACTGATAGAGGACTAGCTACCTGTGATGTGTTGTTTATAAAACAGCACTACCACCAACAGCACCTGTACAACACACACACCACCTATACAAAATAGCACCTGCACAGCACACACAAGAACAAACCATCATACACAAGAAAGAATCAGTGCACACAAGATTTTGTAAAGTAATGCTATATACATTTCAAACAATGTTTTATATAATTACGTTTACAATTATCCAACAAATAGTTAAAAACATTAATGTTTCATCCTTTGACATCTGTGATCCCCTCTCAAAAATTTCTGCCCAATGTATTAGTTGTAGACCAAATCATCTCAACTCAATAAAATGGTTCAACCTATATAAGAAAAAAAATATTTTGCTAGTAACACTATAAAAAATAAATTAAACATTAATATGAAAGACTATATTAATAAAATGTCAATTTTTAATAAAAAAGACACATTTGGAGTTATACAGGTCACACCATGCATCGTATTCAGGTGGGGTTGATTCCTACAAGTCAAAAATGTGTTATGGATCATTTTCCAATAATATCAAAATAAAACAAATGTGTTTTCTCGATTTTCAGTATGTCAATTATTCTTTTTAATTAAATTAATTTCAATTTTAAATAAAAATACATTTGGATTTATACCAGTCACTCTGTCTGTCTAATTTAGGTGAGGTTGATTCCTACATGTCACAAATGAATCATGGATCGTTGTTCTAAGGTATCAAAATAATCCAAATGTGGTTTTTTTGGTTTCTAAAATATTCATTCTCTTTTTTTACTAAAATATTATTTCAAACTGGAAACACACTTTTTAAGTCATATTAGTCACATCGTGCATAAATTTGATGTTACACTACTTCATATATGTCTGAAAGGACTCTAAAATCAATGTCCTAAATTATGAAGACAATTAGAAAGCGATTTCTTGGTTTTTAGTGAGTGACACCTTTTGAGCTAAATTGTAAATTTCAAACTGATAATAGACACTTTTAGTCATAACAATCACACCATACATCAGATTAAGGTGTGTTTGATTTCTAGATATCACAAATGACTGATGTAACATTTTCCTAAAGTATCAAAACAATATGAATTTATTTTCTTGGTTTTCATTATGTCAGTAGTTCTTTTTACTTAGATTAATGTTAATTTAAAATAAAAAGACACATTTTGATTTATACCGGTCACATCATACATTGTATTGAGGTGGGTTGATTCTCACATGTCAAAAATAACTCATGGATAGTTTTCCTAAATTATCAAAACAATCTGAATTCATTTTATTAGTTTTCAATATGCCAGTTCTGTTTTTTACTAAAATTAATGTCAATTTTAAATAAAAAGGGACACTTTGACTCATACTAGTTGCAACATGCATCGGATTGAGGTGAGGTTGATTTCTATACGTCACAAATGATTTATAGATCATTTTTCTAAAGTATCAAAACAATATGAATGCATTTTCTATGTTTTTAGTATTCTGTTTGTGTTTTTTTGCTAAAATGTCATTTCAAACTAGAAACACTCATTTTGAGTCATATCGGTCGCATCGTGTATTGGTTTGACATGAGACTACTTCATACACATACTAAAGAACTTATGAATATTTTTCCTAAATTATGAAGATAATCAGAGTGAGTTTTATTAGTTTTCATTGATTATTGCGTTTTGAGCTAAAATGTCAATTTTAAACTGGTATGGACACGTTTAGTCATATCAGTCACACCGTTCATTGGATTGAGGTGTGATTGATTCCTACATGTCACAAATGACTGATGGATCATTTTCATAAAGTATCAAAAAAATCATAATTTTTTTTCTTGGTTTTAGTATGTCACTTATTCTTATTGCTAAATGTATTGTTATTTTAAATAAAAATACACACATAAAGTCATAACGGTCACACCATGTGTCGGATTTAGGTGTGGTTGATTCCTACACATCAAAAATGACTTATGGATCATTTTCCTAAATAAACAAAACAATACTAATTCATTTTCTCAGTTTTTAATATGGAACTTGTTCTTTTTACTAAAAATAATGAAAATTTTAAATAAAAATAGACACTTCGAGTCTTACTGGTCAAATATTCATGTTATTTCTATACATTATTCCATCAGGTATATTGCCTATTTTTTTATAAATAAATATATCTCATCTTTTGAATAGGATTACTTTTGACAATGATAGTAGTATTAAAAAATATATATATACCCAAAGGATTAATAAATATTTTAAATTAAATAGTAACTATCTTCGAAAATAACTCTTTAGGGATGCTAGTTTGTTCATGGAATATGATCCATTTAATAAATTTACAAACACTATAACCATATTATTTATCATTTGTTTGTTTCGGACACTCCAGAAACATTGAGAAAAATAATTAATTTTTTTATATGTGTTTAGATAGTGAAATATTATTACATATACCCTAATTTGTATCCAGTCGTAGTACTTTTATGTTCATTGTCCTTTTCCCATGGCCTCATTCTATGATGTATATGATATTCATGAATTCCCTATCATAAAATAATACTCATTAAAAGATAATATAAATTATTTAACTAGATTTTGAGTTCTATAATATTGGATATAGTGTATTATAAATTGACAAACGCCATCATGTGTGGTCAGTTTTTTGGATATCCATGCACTGAATCCAGGAAATAAATCTTTGGATTATCCAAATTGAAAACCATGAGCATCCTTTAATGACCTGCCAATTCTCATTGGCTTGAGAGTACAATGAGTCATTACTAGGACTTAAGCGACATCCCCAAGATGCCAATGGCTAGCAATAAATTCCGAAGGGTTTCAAATAAAAGTGGGGGATGATTTTACCTTTAATAAATAAACCAATAAACCTACCAACCATAACCAAACATTCACTATATGATGCATGAAAAAATGGAAGACAACTCAACAACTTCATGTATCTCAAAATCACATCAAAGTAAGTAAAAACAGAAGAAAAACCAAGTATCAAAGCACATAGTGGATAGACTACACAAGACTCTCCAAATACCTCAAAACTCCATTCTCAAAAAGATCCAAGCTTCAAATCTCAAAAAAGACCAAAAATCACGAGGTAGTGATAAACACGTGTGAAACATTACCTTTTTTCTTGTCCCGGAAGATATCAACTGCAAAATCACTAAAGTGCCAAAGTAGGGGTGAGTATAAAACTCAGTAGGTTTTCCCCAATGAATTCCCTACTCACGCCAATAGGATAGAAGAGTTAGCAACAATTATATAAAACAATTTATATAAAACAATTTCTCAAAAATATTTTATAACTAAATATAAACAAGTTTCTGAAACCATTCATTACCAAAAGCATACAAGTACAATTGAAACCAATTTTCCCAGCAAGATATTTTTCCAGAAAAATAACTAAAAAATCTTTACAACTATTTCAAAATATCCATTTATAAGCATACCCAACCATTACTCAAACCCATGAAACCAACCATGCATGCTATATTATGACATTTCCATACCCAAAATCAGTTTCTCATTGATCTACCAAGTCGTCACAAGGTAATTGTTTCCCATGTGCCATTAACCCTTTGGCACAGAGCACAAGGTTATATTTCAACCAAGCCCAGTGTATGCAATTAACATGTGCTATTAAACCTTTGGCATTGCGCACAAGGTCATATTTCAACCAAGACCCATATATGAAACATGAACACACACCAAACATTCCCAACGATAATTCCAAAACAACCCTTTCAATAAAACACCTTTTTATTGAAAACCATTTTGGTCAAAACCATTTCAATGCCAAACCATTTCAATTACAAACCATTTCAATAAAACATAATTTTTATTGAAAACCATTACTACTAAAAATATATTTTTCATCAACCATTTATCAATTCTAGAAAATCCATTATTTAAAATCATCATTTTAAATTCATGAAATAGGACCCCCTTTTGCACAACTATTCACCAAGATCATGCAATTTAAAAAAACCCATAAATCATCACAAATGAAGATTTTTCCATGAATTTAAAAATAAATAAAACAATTTTAATCTAAAACAATAAATTATAGCAAGAGGAGATGAGAGTGAAGCCACCTACCTTGAAGGTTTTGACAAAACTTTGACAACAGACGAAGAACGCACAAGAAAGCAGGTTGATTCTCCAAGAACGGCCTTAGTTCTATTATCCTAGAAAGATCACGACTCAACATTGAATTATTTGGAATCCAAAAACATAGATCTACCCACTATAGGTTCAGATATGATAATTAATGGAGATCAGATAAGTAGATCTAAGAAGATCTAAGAAAACATCACAAATCCGAAAAGAATGGTGACATACTTCAAGAATCGGACTCGAAATCACCAAGGGAAGGCTCTAGGTTGTCTCCAACTCATGTGGGGAGGGTTATCCAACCTTATAGGGAGAGTAATATAGAAATATGGAAATTTTAAAGCCAAAACTAAACATAAATAGCAAAAACGAGTAAGCTCCTAGAAAATAGGATCTAGATTTGACCTCTGTGTAAGGTTTGACCACACGGTTTGGGCCAACCGTGTATGGATCGTACGACTTTACTTTTGGTCCAAAGACTCCTTATAAACCCCCCAAACTCTCACATCCTTAAACTTTACCCTTTTATGGAAACAAATTTTTTATGGAAACATCCCACTTTATGGAAACACCCCACTTTATGGAAACACCCCACCTTATAAAAACACACCACTTTATAGAAACAACCCACTTTAAGGAAACAAACCACTTTATGGAAACAACCCACATTAAGGAAACACACAACTTTATGGAAACTCTCTATATTATAGAAACTCTCTGTTTTAGGTAAACTCTCTATTTTATGGAAACTCTCTATTTTATGGAAACTCTCTATTTTATGGAAAATATCTATTTTATGTAAACTCTCTATTTTATGAAAACCCATTCAAATACACACCATTTAAAAAAAATGAGGTAAGGGGTTACGTACCTGAAACCGGGGGGTACTACATTCTCCCCATGATTGGTCTTTCCATCCTCAGAAAGTAGAAAACCCTCGTTGGCCAAAAAGAGTTCTTGCCACTGCTCTTTCATTTCCTTCTCAAGTTCCCAAGTCTCTTCTTGAATTTGAACATGTTTCCATAAAACCCACACTAGGCCAATGATTTTCCCATGCAAGACTTTCTCTTGTTTATCTATGATCCGCACTAGGATATGTACCAATGATGCATCTGGTTCTAGGACAACGTGATCCCATCTCATCGCATGGTTAGAATCAGGGTGATACTTTTTCAACTAGGATACATGGAATACATTATGCACCGAACTAAATCATGGTGGTAATGAAAACCAATATACCACCTCTCCAACCCATTCCATTATCTCAAAAGGGCTAATATATCTTGGAGATAACTTTCCCTGCTTCCCGAAGCGATGATGTCCAAGCCTTGGAGAGATCCTCAAGAAGACATGATCACCCACAATGAACAACAATGGTCTTCGATGGTGATCTGCATAATATTTCTGATGACTTTGAGCCATCTCCATCCTCTTTTTAATCAACTAGATTTTCTCCACTATTTCTTGGACAAGCCTTGTCCCAACTAGTTAAGTTTCACCCGTTTCCACCCAGCATAGTGGAGAACGACAAGGACGCCCATAAAATGCTTCAAACAGAGCTGTGTGTATCGAGGCTTGATAGTTTGTATTCTATGAGAACTAAACTAAGAGTATATGATCCTCCTAGGAGTCACCAAAATCCCTTACACAATCCCGTAACATGACTTCCAAAGTTTTTATCGTTCGCTCATATTTTCCATCCATCTGAAGATGATATGTCGTGCTTATAGTCAACTGAGTCCCAAGGGCTTGTTGTAAGGATTTCCAGAAAAGAGACTTGAACCTCGGATATCTGTCTGAGACTATTGACATTGGTACATCATTCCTATTTACCACTTCTCATATATAGATTTTTTAACGATCCTCCACTGTATGAGTTTCAAGAATAGGGATGAAATTAGCTGACTTGGTTAGACAATCCACTATCACCCAAATGGAATCGTGTTTCTGGACTATTTTTGGAAGACTTGTAACAAAATCCATTACTATCTGATCCCATTTTCATACCGGGATAGGAAAAGATTGTAACATACCATCTGGTCTCTGATGATCTTCTTTAACTTGCTAACAAGTTAAGCACCGTGAGACGAACTCGTCCACCTTCTTTTTCATGTCTCTCCACCAAAACTGCACCTTCAAGGCCTTATACATCTTCTGTGTACCTAGATGTACATCCCATCTCAAATAGTGGTAAGAATGGAAGAGTTGTTCATAAAAAACCATGCGTACAACCATCCGATCTATGAAACAAAAAACTGAACCCCCATCAAGTTTCTGTCCCTCAATGGTCTCCTCGCCATTGAGTTTTGAACTTACAACCATACATTCTTCATCAAATGTTTGTGCCTCTTTGATCATTTTTACAAAATCAGGAATAAGCATAGCTGAAAAGAAAACCACAACATCGCCTTAGTCTTCACATTCCACATGCATTTTAGCTAAGACCTACATCAACTTCCATTCATCTGAAGCATCTTTCTCCAACTGAGCATATGACTTTCTACTCAATGCATCCGCTACCAAATTTACTTTCCCTGATGTGTACATCAAGTAAAAGTAAAACATTTGGAGATACTCCATCCATCTCCTTTGCCTCAGACTCAAATCTCCCTATGAGAAAATGTGTTTCATGATTTTGTGATCTGTAAACATAATAAATTTCTCACCAAAGAGATAATGTCTCCATGTTTTCAAAGCATGGACGACTACAGCTAACTCCAAATCATGTGTTGGGTAATCCTTCTCATGAACCATAGACTGGCTTAAACCATAAGCAACCACATGATCACTTTTCATGAGAACACTGCCCAACCCTGATCCTGAAGTATCACAATACACCACATACCCCCTTCCTGATTCTAGCAAGATCAATATAGGTGTCTATGTAGGCCTAACTTTCAGTTCCTAGAAGAACTTTTGACATTACTCCATCCATTGGAATGGAGAATTATTCTTTTTCAAAGCTGTCATTAGTGAATCTAGTCATGAGAAATCACATACAAAGCGTCAGTAGTAACCTGCTAGACCAAGAAAACTTCGTACCTCAAAAACATTCTGTAGTGGTTTCCAAGAGATAATGGATTATATCTTTTTAGGATCAATAGAAACCCCTTTCTCAAAAATTACATGGACAAGAAAATGTACTTCCAGTATCCGAAAATCACACTTTGATAATTTGGAATACAAATGATGATCTCTCCAGATTTGTAACACTGCTTCTAGGTGCACCTCATGATTAGCCATTATCTTTGAATAGACCAAAATGTCATCCAAAAACACCACAACAAAAGAATCCATATATTGTTGAAATATCTGATTCATTAATTCCATGAAGACTGTTGGTGAATTCATTATACCTAAAGACATGACTACATATTCATAGTGTCCAAATCTACTTCTGAAACTATCTTTGGAATATCCTCTTTTCGGACTCTCAATTGGTGATATATTGATCGCAAGTCAATATTGGGGAACAACTAAGCTCCCATTAATTGATCGAACATATCATCAGTGTGTGGAAGTGGAAATATGTTCTTTATCGTAACTTGGTTAAGCTTATGATAATCAACACACAGCTGAAGAGTTCCATCTGCCTTCTTTATGAAAAAAACTGGTGCTGCCCATGGAGATGTACTTGGTCGAATAAAACCCTTGCTTTCTTGCTTCTCTAACTACACTTTTAATTCCTGTAACTCTATTGGTTACATACTATAATACTGAAGGGAAATAGGACTGGTCCCTGGAAGGAGATCAATCGTAAACTATACATCCCTTAGAGGTGATAACCCTGAGATGTTCTTGGGAAAGTCCTCTGGAAATTGATCCACAACAGATGGAAAACTATTTTCCTTGATCTCTTCTATTTATTCCAAAGTCATAGCTTCCAACCAATAAGATATCATTCCCACCATTGCTTCCAACAAGTTCTTTTGACCTTGTTTTAAAATACTCTCTCCTATGAAGAGATGCTCAATGCTGTCCTCAGTCATGAAACTAACTGTTCTCCTATAACAGTTGATTTGAGCCTTGAACATTGTCAACAAATCCATACCCAAGATTACATCATAGACATCCATCTCTAACATTGAGAAGTCTCATTTTAGCTCTGCTCCATAAAATATTATAGCACATGCTCTACACACAATGGATTGACATTATCTTTTACCGAGAGAAGTTTGCAATTTCAAAATAGAAGGAATAATTTCAAGTTTTAAACATAGAAAATAGGTGACACACTTTCTCTTCATCATAGTGTTATAGTTCCCAACTCCTCTAGTGAAGATAACGTTACTTCCTCCACATGGATTTTCATTAGTGAAAAATATCGTAAATGGGGTATCTGGTTGTAGTCCCAACTCAACGGTTTGAACACCCTGAGTGATGATTTAGACCAACTAGTGGTTCACCTGTAGTTCAAGTCCAACAAAATTCTCAATAAACTCTTCTGACTTGTTCTTATGATGCTTATCAGGTGCCATTTTCTAAACCAACAATAAAATCTATAAGTCTCGCTCTCTAAAAACTGATGGATTAGCATTTCAAATTCTATCACACCAACTATCACAACATTGTTTTTAAAAAAACAACCTTTTTCCATGTTCAACCATTTTTGAAAACCCTTCACATGATTTTGAAAATTAAACCATTTCAAAAATATAGTAAGCATTCCTTTTTCAAAATCTTTCATTTGAAAACCAATTCCATATTTTTTTCAAAAATTAACACTTTTTTCACAACAAGAATCATTCCTCAAAATGATGTCTGCACTTCTAGTGGGAAGATATTCTTATAAAATTCATGTCATGCTCGTCTCATTGGCTAAACCCATGACAATGAGATTTCAAAATCATAGAAGTGTCTCCAAACACTTATTTACCCAACACCCTAGTTACTTGAAGTTCAGTATAAAAGGGTTAGCTACGTCTTTTTATGCTATACATTTCAAGCTTCGAAAATCCTAATCCTTTCTAAGATTCCCACCCAAGGAATAGACAAGAAGGGATTTTATCTCTAAAACTAGGAATATCAATGACTACTTGTTAAGAAAGGACCGAACAAGCTGATACCATTTGTAATGACCCACCAATTCTCATTGGCTTGAGAGTACACCGAGTCATTACTAAGCCTTAAGCAACATCCCCAAGATGCCAAAGGCTGGAAATAAATGCCCAAGGGTTTCTAATACAAGTGGGGGATGATTTTCCCTGTAAGAAATAAACCAATAAACCTACCAACCATAACCAAACATTCACTATATAATGAATTAACAAATGGAAGACAACCGAAAAACTTCATGAATATCAAAATCACATCAAAGTAAGCAACAGTAGAAGAATAACCAAGTAACAAAGTACATAGTGGATAGACTACAAAAGACTCTCCAAAGACCTCAAGACTCAAAGATCAACAAGATCCAAGCTCCAAAATCTCAAAAAATCCCAAATATCACAAATTAGTGCTAAAAATGTGCGAAACATTACCTTTTCCCTTGTCCTGGAAGATAGCATCTGCAAAAGCACCAAAGTTCCAAAGTAGCGGTGAGTATAAAACTCAGTAGGTTTTTCCCAATGACTTCCCAAATCATGCCACTAGGATAGAAGTGTTAGAAACAATTATAGAAAATAGTTTATATAAAAAAAATTCTCAAAAACAGTTTATAACTAAATATAAACAAGTTTCCAAAACCATTCATTACCAAAAGCATACAAGTGCAATTGAAACCAATTTTTCCAGCAAGATATTTTTCTAGAAAAATAACTAAAAAAATATTTACAATCATTTCACAATATCCCTTTATCAGCATACACAAACATTCCTCAAACCCATGAAACCAACCATGCATGCTATGTTATGACAGTTACATACACATTAGCAGTTTCTCATCGATCTACCAAGTCTTCACAAGGTAATTGTTTCCCATGTTCCATTAACCCTTTGGCACCGAGCACAAGGTAATATTTAAACCAAGCCCCATGTAGGCAATTCCCATGTTCCATTAAAACTTTGGAACTGAGAACAAGGTTATATTTCAACCAAGCCTCATATATGTTACATGAAAAAACACCACATATTCACAACGATCATGCCAAAACAACCCTTTCAATAAAAATACCTTTTTATTGAAAACCATTTTCATCAAAACCATTTCAATGCCAAACCATTTCAATTCCAAACCATTTCAATAAAACACCATTTTTATTGAAAACCATTTATATTGAAAATATCTTTTTCATAAACCATTTATAAATTCTATAAAATCCATAATTTAAAATCATCATTTTAAATTTATGAAACTAAACCCCCTTTTTCTCAACTATTCACCAAGATCACACAATTTTACAAAAACCATAAATCATCACAAATGAAGATTTTTACATGAATTTCACAATAAATAAACCAATTTGAATCTAATTCAATCAATTCTAGCAAGAGGAGATGAGAGTGAAGCCACTTACCTTGAAGGTTTTGATGAAACGTTGAAAACAGATGAAGAACGCACAAGAAAGTGGGTCGATTCTCTAAGAACGACATTAATTATCTTATCCTAGCAAGATCACAACTCAACATTGAATTATTTGGCATCAAAAATCATAGATATACCCATTATAGTTTCAGATATGAGAAATAATGGAGATCATAGATGTAGATCTAAGCAGATCTAAGAAAACATGACAAATCAGGAAAGAATGGTTACATACCTTAAGAATCGGACTCAAAATCACCAAGGGAAGGCTCTAGGTTGGCTCAAACTTATGTGGGGAGGGTTATACATCCTTATAGGGAGAGTAATCTCGAAATATGGTAATTTTGTAGCCAAAACGAAATATAAATATAAAAAACGAGTAACCTCCTAGAAAATAGGATCTAGATTTGACCTCTACGCAAGTTTTGACCATGCGGTTTGGGCCAACTGTGTATGGATCGTGCGACCTTCCTTTTAGTCCCAAGACTCCTTATAAACCCCCCAAACTCTCCCATTCTTAAACTTTACCCTTTTTATGGAAACACATTTTTTATGGAAAAATCACACTTTATGGAAACTCCCCACTTTATGGAAACACCCCACTTTATAGAAACACACCACTTTATAAAAACAACCCACTTTAAGGAAACAAACCACTTTATGGAAACAACCCACTTTATAGAAACACCTAACTTTATGGAAAATCTATGTATTATAGAAACTCTCTATTTTATGGAAGCTCTCTATTTTATGGAAACTCTCTATTTTATAGAAACTCCATATTTTATGGAAAATATCTATTTTATGGAAAATATCTATTTAATAGAAACCCAATCAAAGAAACACCATTTAAAAAACATGAGGGAAGGGGTTATATACCCATAACCAGGGGTATTACACATCCAATGCTACCTAAGAACACAAAAAAGAATAAGTAACGAAATAAATTAAAATATATTTTATGTGATTAAATTGTAGATTTTTACCCCTACATCGTTGGTATTAAGAAGAGTCTATCATCTGTATTTTTTCTATTGAATGATTTGAGCAGGCCCACCACTATTTCACCCTCATTCTTGGATTTTATTTCTTTTTGTTATGTAGAGGTGACGTGAGGGCTAACGAGCCCAAATTTTTATTCTTAGGGAATCCCTTAAATTTTTTTTCATATATACACCTACAAAAAATATGAAATGTATTTAGTCATAATTATTATAGTATATCATCTTTTGGAAAATCAAATCATGAAAAGATAACTCATGTATACATTTACAACTGAGTTTCCTAGCCAATCATACTCCTAGATTTCCCTTACATTGTCAACACTAATGAAATATGGTTCTTCCCCGCTATAGATATTTTCCTAAAAAAGAATTGTGTGAACCCCACCCTCTTTCAACATTATATTCACATGATCATGAAATGATAATAAATGAGGATATATAATGGGTGGTTTAAGGTAAGTTCGGTAGATCGTTGGGATTATTTGGTCGATCCTTGAAATAGTTTTGTGTTGTTGTTTATTTTCACCCCCTTCTATATTTCCGTATGTAATAACATTAATTTATTCATACCTTTTTTATTAAATGTTAAAGTTTTATCTTGAAAAAAATTGGAAATTAATACCTCCTTATCGATATGTTTTTTTACAAGCTCTGATGAAAATACTATTAATATTTCAAGATCTTGTTCAACCTGATGAATATCTTCATCATCAATTGGAATATATAGCTTGGTTCTTGGATCACGGGCTATGTTAATCAACACTTTGACCTGACCTGTTGGAAGTGGTCTATTTTGTATCATGACATTCTGGATATTGAACATCGTAGCCCTCGCTACAAGGAGATGGGTGGGTGTTGATAGATATAAATCACAGTCATTTTCACCTTATACAATATCAGTGCAAGAAAGGTATTAGTGTCTATCTGATTCACAATTCACAGAAAAAATTATTATAACATTGATTACCTCAACTAAGATAGGTTTTTAGGGGAATGGCTCACCTTAAATCTAGTGGGGGTGGGGTGGGGTCTTCATGTGCTGGTTGTTCTTGAGTTGTTTCTTCTCTTTTCCCACCATCATATTTTCCATGAACTATCTCTGCAATTTCAAATGTTCTTCAAGGATGGCTATTATTTCTCTCATTATTTTTATTTCCGCACTTTTATCCTCTTGTTTCTTTTAAAAAAATGTTCGGGGTGTCACCCCAAAACCCACACCTCTGACGCAGCCATACTTTTCTGACTGCTTCAAGGCCACCAAAAGTAGATCTGTATTCATCTTGGGTGTTGTTGATTCCTATGACTATGTCAGATTTAAAATATAGAAAAATAAGTAATAATTTTTATGTAATATCTATTTAAAGAAAAATATATATTTATTATGTCATACATACAAATGTTTCCCATGATTTTTGTATGTTTTCATCTATTAGTATACCATCTTTATTTACATGAACCTCCTTCCATAGAACATGGAATGGGATGGAAGTGACATTGGATTTGGATTCATCAATCTATATATAAATAGAAGAACGTAGTTATGGTTTTTTTTATGTCACATATAAGTATTATGGTGTATTTAAAATACGTACCAATTTTTTTCAAGTGAAGTGTACCCCATTCTTGCTTTATGGTAGGGGTACACTTATTTTTCTACTATTTCTTTATTTTCAGTAATCATTTGTTGTTTCATAAATAAAAAACTATCTATCAAAGTGATGAATACACATATCATCAAACAACGTATTATCAAACACAATGTACCTTAAAAGACTTATCCTCACGATGGATAGTAAATGCATTCCACGCTCCTTGGGTTATCAAGTGTGCATAAATAAGAGGTGGGTGTGGTTTTATTTTCCCTTCAGCATATTTAAGATAACATTTCAATAAAATTGTGTGAAAGCCTCTGTGAATCCTTCCAGCAACCCTCAATATATAGTCCTTGTGTGAGTCATCCACTATAAATACACTCCACAAGGGTGTAGGTTTTGGGCCTAGCGGAAGTGTGGTTGGGACAGAACCAACTTTAATTTTTACCATGATCAATGATCATTCTGGGATCAATATGATGATGAATTCTAGTCTCCATGGAATAGAATCAAACATTTATATAAAGAAGAAAGAGGTATAAAACCTTTAGAGTGGATCTTTCACATCATGTTTATAATTAATTTAATTAATTTCATATTGAAAAAGAATGCCTGGATATTTGGTATTTTGTTCATTGATGATGTTTATCATCTGTAATGACCCTTATGAATTATCTCATTGTGCTTGTAAGGATCCAAACTAGAATCCCTCTAGCGGTGATCTATATGTGCTCTAATGGCCTCTGATTGACACCGCTCATTCTCCGGGTGCAAGCGCAGTGAAGCAAGTGTCTTGTGTTGGTTGTTCTTCATTGCTTGTTTGTTGGCCTTGAAGAAGGTATCTCATTCTTGAGAGGGGCGGGAAGAGGATTTGAGAGATAAATTTTTTAACTCAACAATTATCAATTCACCAAGCATGTGGTGTGTTCACTATTTTACAATAGACGTACTTGTCTATTTATATGGATGGAACTTTAGTTAAAATATTTCATTACATAACAGTAATTAAATACATTCATGAACTTAGAGAAAATCCATTCTCTTAATAATAATACCGCGTCATTTTTTATGGTGTGCCAACTTGCGCAAAATGGAATTATGAATAAAATTACACGTCACAAAATAATAAGAGTGTCATTATTATTTTAACTTTTTCTAACTAATAATTATTTACCATCTTGAAAATAATTATTTTACTACTAGACCGGCCTTGGTCCGCTTGAACTTCACTTAAATTTATTACACACCTCAATAAATAAATAAACAATTTATTCTCTTAAATAAATATTTTATTTACAAACTAGTAAATAAATATTTATTAAATGTTCAATAAAATAAATAAATATAGTTTATTTAATTTATGTGATCATCTTAACTTGAATAAAATTATTCCATGGTCTTGAGAATAATATTTATTTCATTCATTAAATTCAAATAGAATTTAACTGAGACCACAAAAAACACTTAGTGTGTGACACTGTAGGATTCTTTCTCATTGGCATTAGGTGGGATTTCCTAAAGTCCAAGAGTAATATCTAGTAACGGGAAAGGGATCCCAAGAGAAATAACGTAAATTTTCAACAACAAAATCCATATAAAAATTCTTAATGTGTAATATAATCCCTTTGTATCAATATATCATCAAGCAGGATTCATGATAGTGTCATCAGTCTTTATAATTGATACGTCATTCTTTGACTACCTGAAATAAACACATTGTTACACCATGGCCATGGAATTTTGCATGATGGTTCTATTTTAATCAAAGGGATGAGATATCAACTTTCATAAATGGAAGGGACTAATCCTTCCTTAACTTATGCATTAATAACATGCCACTCATGACGATCCCAACGTACCCTACTTCCCGCCAACTGTTTGCGTGATAGTTTTTATCATTAAATCAAAGTGCATGATTCATGACACGTATTAATGATAATATAAAAGTATAAGGATCATTACATATGCTCTCATATAGAAATATCTAATGACACCAAAACATGTGGAATTCCTACTGGCGGGACTGTTCTCATAATCTACAGTCTTGGAAATTACAAAGTGCAAACTTAATGAGAGGAAGTCTCATCTTCTTATGAGTACTCACACCTGACCATCTTCATGCTATGTGTCCCATCATAGTATTTCATCCAATCCTAGAACTATATTTAAGAATATTTTTATAGCATTTCAAGGTTCTCATCATAGCGGGGAACTACTATGACCATATCAATGCAACAAATACTCTAGGACATTATTACATCATAGTCATACAAAACAGTGGAAAACATGTAATAATATGTTTAATATTTAAATGCATTAAATGTCCATGTAATCAAAGTACAACCAATTGGTTCTTGGACAAAAACTCTTACAAACTCCCACTTAAACTAGATCCAACTGCCTACGACTTTCAGTCCACTAGAACTCACGTCGTGATCATACTTTACCTCTCAGAGAAAAATCCCTCAAGGGATGATAAATCCAAAGTATGTGCTTTGTCCATTGATGTGACCTTTTATCTTTTGCGAGAGCCACTACTATAGTATTATCACAGTACAATGTAATGGGGTCTTTACTGTTATATATCACATCTAACTCCTGGAAAATCTTCACATCTAAAATACTTTTTTAGCTACCTCAAAAGCTGTGATATACTTGGAAACTACTGTATAATCTATGACCAAACTCTTCTTTGAGCTCTTCCAACTCACTGCACCTCCATTCAAAGTGAAGATGTATCTTGTTTGCAACTTCTTGTCATCTTGATCAGTCTGGAAACTAGAATCTGCATATCCTTTAATGACTAGTTCCTTATCTCCTTTATAAACTAGGAACATATCTATAGTAAGACTCTAATACTTTAGGATATTCTTGACTGCCATCCAATGGTGGTCACCTAGGTCAGCTTGATATCTTCCTATCATACTCAATGCGTAGGTGACATCCAACCTAGTACATAGCATGGAATACATTACTAACCCAATCGCTGATGTATATAGAGTCATTTCCATTATCTTTCTTTCCTCGTGTGTTTGAGGACACATTTTCATAGAAATATGAATGTCATGTGATGCTGGAAATAATCTCCTCTTGGATTATTCCATACTGAATCCCTTTAGTATCTTATCATTTTATTCACTTTTACATAGGTTAATCAATCTATTGGATCTATCATTATGGATCTTGATCCCAAGAATATATGCTACCTCACCCAAGTCCTTCATGGAGAAACATTGATTCAACTATTCCTTAAAATACTGTAAGACCGGTATCTTTTTTCCAATAAGTAATATGTCGTCAACATATACTATTAAAAAAATAGTTGCACTCCCACTAAACTGCTTGTAGACACAAGGGTCACATTCATTATTGATAAAACCAAATTTTGTTATGGCTTCATAAAAACGAATGTTCCATGATGTGGATGCTTTCTTTAATCCATTAAATGGATTTCTGAAACTTGCATACCTTATTGGAATCCTTTGGAGTCATAAACCCTTCAGGTTGTGTCATGTAGACATATTCCTGAAGGTTTCTGTTAAGGAAGGCTATTTTGACATCCATTTTACAAATATCATAATCATGGTAAGAGGAAATGGCCAATATAATACTTATAGATTTCAGCATTGAAACTGATGAAAAGGTTTCGTCGTAGTCAATGCCTTAATGATGTTTGAACCCTTTTGCAACAAACCGTGCCTTATAAGTGATGACTTGCCCTTCCATGTCCATTTTCTTCTTGAATACCCATTTGCAACCAATAGTATTTACATCAACTGGAGGATCTACCAAAATCCAAACATGGTTTGGTACATGGAATCCATTTCACAATTCATGGATTCTAGCCACTTGGAAATATCTATGCCGCTTAGTGATTCATTTTAGGTTATAGTATCATTATTATCAACTAATAATGATTCACCATCCTTGGTAACTAGAAAACAGTACTGTTCTGGTACTCTAACCTCTCTTGTACTCCTATGTAGCTCTTGTGTCTCTGGAACAGTTATTTCTTCAAGGGGTCTTTGTGGAATCTGTTCTTGTACCAACTCTTGTATACCTTGAGCTTCAACATCATCGAAGTTTATCTCACTCCCACTATCTCTTTTGGAGATGTTATCCCTCTCAAGGAATATGGCGTTTCTTTCCACTATAACCTTTTTTTATGAGGGGTTGTATAGGTAATATCCCCTTATTTCCTTGGGGTATCCTATAAAGGTACACTTTTGTTGGAACCATGGTTGTTATATGCATGAATTGGAGTATGGTATGGTTTTTGTTTACTTTCAATCCTTAGAGGAAGTTCAGGATGTGTGCCAGCAAAGTGATCATACAAAATAAGCAGATAACAGTATTGAAGGTGGAATTATTTTCTAGAGTTTTCCAAATTTATGGACCTCAAATTTGAAAAATGAATAAAAGTGTTTCTTTTGAAAAGGGACTTGTGCATCGAAGTATTAGAGGCTTGGAAACTTGCATGCCATATTTTTTTTCATGATCAAATCATCAAATTATAGAAAATGAAGAAGGGGCGCCCAATTTTGGGGTTGGTCGTGCAAGTGATTAGCGCAGCAGAGACTTGCGCGCCGAAAATTGTGTGCTGAGGGAGGACTTATGCACCGTCATGCAGGGTATCCAAATGCCTATAAATAGAGGTCCAAACCTCCTCATTCAGGATGAATTTCAAACTTAGAGAAATTCAGAGCTCCCGTCATGTAGGTGTAGTGGTCGCACAAGTGGTTGTGGGTCGTGCAAGTAGAGGTTACGCGACAGTTGTTTGATGTGCGTACAAGGTGGTTTGGGCGAGAAAGGGGGTGAGTTGAGAAATTTTGGAGTTGGTGAAGGAGGTGTCGCACAGGTGGTTTGGTGACACTTGCACACTAGAATTTGAAGAAGCACAACAATTGATAGTAGCGCGCCAAAATTGGTTTGGGGGTGAAAGGGTGTGAGTCATGCAAGTTTGGTGTTGAAGAAGTGAGAGTCGTGAAAGTGGTTGAGGTGGACTTACGCGCTAGCTTTGGACTTGCATGCTGGCTTTGAAACTTGTGTGCTGACTTAGAGAAGCACGCCAGGTGTTGTTGAAGTACACTAGTCTTTCTAGGTCTGTGCGAAAGCTGAAATTTTTCCCGATACAGTTGGTGCAAAGTGCGATTTTTCTTTGGGTGGAAGTTGGACTTCAACAGAGAATCTACATAAAATAGAGGATGCATTAATTAGTGACTATGAAGAGACCTTCATGTCTATAAACTGAGTGGGACTTAACCAAAGGCAGTGATCCAGGGGGAGTCAACTGGAGTGATCTGAGGGATGCATTGAGCTATCCCTGAACTTTTGTAAAGGTAGTGAGCCTGGGACAGAGTGACTATGCCCGAACCTTTGTAATTCACATCTAGTGAAGTTTAGTGTAATTTGGTATGACCAAAAACCTATCGGCATATACTCCTTGGACACAGCTTTTATTGGTGAACCAAGTAAAAAGTGTTGTGTTATCTCTCTGCATGTGAATGTTTGGTTTCTGATCATATTCATCATACAGGTTTAACATGTTACTACCAACGTAGGATCAAGATCCATCACATTAAAAGAAAAATTTGTCATCTTAATTCACCCCTCCCCTCTCAGTGTGTCCCGGGGTCCAACAAGTGGTATCAGAGGGAGGTTGCTGGTGTTGAATTTGTCCTTTGTCGTCATGGAGAATGCAGTCAATGTCAGGGGATTCCCTCTCTTCGATGGAAGTAATTTCCAGATCTAGAAGAATATAGTGAGATATCATCTAAGATACCTTGGAATGGAAGTCCTTTTTTCCATGGTCCAAGGTATTCATGTTACTGATCCAACAGGGCTCGCTATAATGGATGCCGATAGGAAAATTCTTGATGTTGATGCTAAAGCACAAAATGCTCTCACCGCAGCCCTTTCTGATCAGATCTATCTAAAGTTGATGAGTTTCACCTCAGCAAAATCCATGTGGGATAAACTCAAAAATATTTATGAAGGAGATTGAAAAGTAAAGGAAGAAAAATTACAAGTCCTACATAATCGGTTTGATGATCTGAAGATGCATCCAGACGAGAATGCAGACCCATTATTCAATCGAATTACTGAAGTGGTTGGAGCAATTCGGGGTCTAGGCGAAGAAATCAAAGACATTGATATTGTAAAGAAAATATTAAGAATAATTCCACCCCTATACAATTCAAAGGTGTCAGACCTTGAGGAAAGATATCTTTCCAAACTTTCTCTGGATGATCTACTGAGCAGCTTGGTAGCATATGAAATGAGAGTCAAACCAGAAGATGCTACGACTCGTGTGAGCAAGGAAATGGCATTCAAGACCATGGATAAACTTAAAATGTCAAAAGATGGTAGTGTTTAAGATGACTTTAGAGACCCAAATCATTACATACATGGACATTACATTAATTTTGAGGAATAATTAATACATGACAAAAACATATGCCCAAAGACCGTATTAGTTTAGTGTCTTTGGAAACTCAGAACGTAATCTTATAATCATGGTGAAAGATCATCAAAATCTCCCATAAAGATCTTCCCCTTTTGGTTTTCTTACCTAAAACCTTTCTTTATATCCTGGGGAAAAAAACATAAAAAGGGTGAGCTTAAATGCTCAGTAAGGGTAAACATAGAGAAGATAAAACAATCCATAAACATTTGAATGCAAAAACTTGAACATAAAATCTAAACATCAAAATCTTGAGTGAAGACATAAATCTTGGAAGTACATAAGGCATATATCATAATGTAACATCAATCATGATAAAATAACATGGGAATAAAACATATAATTGTGGAAAACCATTAAGCGCATGATATGATTTCCATATTATCCAAGGCATTGCTGCCAATACCATCTTAGTGGACAAAGTCCATTTCTGGATCGAGTTCACTCCTCATTCCAGTCCTGTATCACTGAACCGGATTAACTTATCATTCCAGACATGTCTATCTCATGAGATATAAATCTTTACCCAATGCATTGGAGGGAGATATAGGTCCCACCCATATCATAATGAAATCATTCTTACTTGTGCCACAACATGAACATAAATCATTCAACAATACCCATAGTATAAAATGGGTTTCAGAAACATCATCCCATCATAACATATTCCATACAAAAAAATTGATATAATTTCATCATAATAAAAGTGAAACCATGTAAATCATAGAGAAATTATACTTGAAACATACACATATGAAATAATGTCATCTTATATGGAAAATGGTTTTGATAAAACACTTGAAATGAATTCTTGAGGAAAATATCCTTTCTTCTTCAAAATCATTTTTTTTCAAAAAATGTCATGCAATTTTAAAAGAAAAGGATTTTGTTGAAAATAATCATTAAATATTGTAGAGTAATCTTCATGAAAAAAAGGAGTTATGAAACCGTAAAAATCTGTTCATGTCATATAAGTTAAAAAAACATTCTTCTCATACTTTTGTCAGAAAACTCAAAAAGTAGCTTATATGGTAAACAAAAGAAATATTCCTTCCATAATACAAAGTAAAAGTCAATGAGGGGTAAAAATGACATTAAAAATACATTGAAGAATATTAAACACTTTATGAAAACATTTTTATGGACATGGATGAAAAATATAACCCCAGTAAATACTTACAAATAAACAATCTTGGATAAGAACGAGATTGGAAAAAATTATCCCTTACCTTATGTATGATATGCTTCGTATGTATCTGAACCTCCTGTATAATGATTTAAATAATTTCATTGACTTATTAAAGAATCATATTCATTGTTATGATATTATATATGGTTCACTTATGACTTTATATTACCCGTTCTTTTGTAAATTCCATGTAAAAAGCAGCATTTTGGGTAAAATTGTTTCATTTATCGTACGTGTTTCGATTTGTTGTTCTTGATATTATTACTTATATCCTGATTTAATTAATTCCATAATTTAAAAAATGATTTATATATAATATATATTCATCATATACATATATATATGATATATCGATAAATGGAAAGAAGTACACCATTCATGGAGACGGTAGGTCGTACGTACGCATGAACACTGTTTTTTCGTTTCCTTTTTGAATTGAATGGAATTAAGTAGATGACATACATATATATATAAATAAATTCAGTATAATTATTATGTAATATATTTCATGATTACTTATTATATATACTTTATAATCATTCTTGAATTGTTAAAATGGAAAATGAATCTCATCGCGTCATGGAGACGGTAATCCGTACGTACACACGAGTAATGATATCATTCCCATATTTATTGAATTTTATTGGAGTGGATGATATAATATCATAGAATCAGTATGATGTTATAATAATTATATATAGTTATTCTTTACACCATTATACCCATCCAAGTAAGGCGGTGGTGGAAAAACTGATTACACCACGGCGTGGAGACGGTATTCCGTACGTACGCACGCGCGGTGATTTCATTTTCCATAGGATGGATAGAAGGTGAAATAGGGTTGTTTCATATTTATAATAACATATAATTATATAAGTAATAATTATGTTATTAATTTATAATGAAAAAACTTATGAATAGGAAGTAGAAGAATAAAGAAACTTGAAAGAATCAGAAGAAGAGATTACCACTTCTTCAACACACCTCCTTTACGCTTCCTCTTAAGGAAGTAGAGTTGGTCTTTTGAGAAGAAAAGTACATCAAGAATGTTTCTAGGAAA
This sequence comes from Viscum album, assembly GCA_963277665.1. NCBI lineage: Eukaryota > Viridiplantae > Streptophyta > Magnoliopsida > Santalales > Viscaceae > Viscum > Viscum album. The sequence goes on along the minus strand of OY728145.1, from coordinate 752,853,337 downwards.
GTGGATAAGAGAAATGGGCAGGGGTTGGCCGAGATTAAAGGCTCAAAAGGGTGTGAAGTGAAAAAGGAATGGGTTCCCTTTTTATAAGGGAGGAGAGGGGCACCTTTGAAAAAACATAACATATTATTTTATAATAAAGTAATATTCGGTTTATAATAGCTCCAAATTGACTTATTTTGAATCTAAAGTTGGTATGAGTCAAAATACTCTCAACAAATAGGTTTTAGAAAAGTTTAGGTTACTATTTTAACCTTATCTTTTAGATTTAACTCTAAGTTAAATAATTTAACTTTTACCGTGTCTTCTTGTTTTCTTACACTATATGGTTAATAAACTTACTATAACAAGCCAAAATAACCCCAAGTTGTTCATTATAAATATAAATAACCTTATCTAAGTCATTTGGTTGAACCTTAGATTTTTTGTAATATTATAACAATTAATAATATAATATTTGTTTTAAAAACTATTTTATGTCAATTTTGACACTATTTGGTAATTGATTTTTTTGAAAATCATAACAGAATGATTAGTTCGAAAAAAGTTAATTAAATCAATAATAACATGTCATATTAACCTATAAAATTATTTGAATTCATAAAAAGTCTTAAATTACATTTATTTGGGTATTTATAATATCAATTATTTTAATATGTCATTATTTAGTTAATTACTGCATCACCATTGTGTCATATATAAAACAAATTATTTAAGGTATTAAAATTATAAATAAAATACCATTAGGTAGGAAACTGTTTTATATTTCTAATGAATATTTATAGTCAAATTTATCTTATGTATAACCCTATATTAAAAAAAATTTAGTTATTAATCTTTGATTTTAACTATTTTAACTCTTCTTTAAATAAAATAATATTAAATGTCCTAATCTAATCCAAGTGGACCTAAATGGTCAAATTTTATTCCTAAGGTTGTTTTTTGTCGAATTAAACTTATCCAATATAATTAGGACATGTTTTAGGGTAATAATAATACCATTTTTACCCTTAATTATTCTATTTACTTTTAACCATGGTAAATAAAAGTAAAAAGTTAATATTTACCAAAAAATTATTTTTATCTTATTGAACCAAATTTTACTCCTTAATATTAACTGTGTCTCTCAGATTTTCTAAATTCCACTCACAAAAGTGGTAAAATTAAGTTTTATGTAAATTTTCAAACTCTCCTAGGAGGTGGGTAAAAGACGGTGAAAAGTTCAATAAAATTTTTATATATCTAAAATTATTATAAAATGACTCCAATGAATTAATTTGAAATTATATAGGTATTATGTATCAATTTTGATCTAAAATAAATTTAAATAAAATAAATAATTATTTCAATAAAAAATTCGGTTTTTAAATAGTAACCCAGTGTTTTTACTATTCATCAAAAATGGAAAGTTTTTAGAAAAATACCAAAAATTCACCCCAGACTAATTTTGACATTCCAAATCCAAAAATAAAGTCCATTTTGAAAGATAAAATTTATAAAATTTCAAAAAGTGGGTATTACTATTCATAACGGCTAGTTTATATAATATTTTAATAACATAACGTTGTTTAGTGAAACTCGGTATTGCGTACAACACACGCTGTCATGGAAGGTCGTGATTGCGTGTAATGTATGCCAATTCAGGGTTTCGTGTAGTGAAAGACTCTTTTGTTGTTGCGTATAACATAATCCAACCGTATTTCATTTATACATTGAATATATATATATACACTCAATGTTGCGTAGAATAACTACTATCAAACGAACTTGAAATTGTATGTAACACGATCCAAGAATAGTGTTGCGTATACTGTAAGCTAATACGGTATTGTGTATAGCGTAAGATAATCTTGGTGTGGCACACAATAGAAAATACGAAAGAAATTAAAAATAATAAATCTCATAAAATCTCGGGGTGTTACAATGACAAAGAAAAAAAATTCTTTCTCTCATTGCAAAGAAGTTCCAGAAGGGAAAAGTGAAATTCAAAGGGAAGTTACCTCTTACATGTTTTTGTTGTGGAAAAGTTAGGTGCATTTCCTCTCAGTGTTTAATAAGGATCAATGATGAAGATAGTGAAGATGAAAACATCGAGAAGCCTCAGAAAAGATTTTTCAAAAAGAGAGAATTCAAATTTGGAAATAAAATACCTAGGAAGAGTCTTGTCTGTGAAGAGGAAGATGAGGATACTGAATTTTGTGAAGAAGAAGAACCCTAATTTAAAACAGGAAACCATGCTTCCATGATGGCTACCATTGAAAAGTCATAACCCTCGATCAATAAAGTCAGAGATAATTAGACTACTCCTAATGGTGATTCAAAGACTCAAATTAAGGATTATTTTTTCAAGCTTGAGAATAAATGTAAGAGGTGTAATAATTGGAAGGAAATGGTGGAAGAATCATCAGAATATGTTGATGAGATTGAAGTAGAAATTGAACGACTAGAAGAACTAGTGAGAGTCCAGTCTTTAATCCTTGAAAGCACAGATGATGTTGTGGAACTAAAGCTCAAAATTGAAGAACAATAAAAGGTCATAAATGACCTTTCATCCAAACTGGAAGAGAAGTATAAGACTGTTAAGGGACTTGAGGAAGAAGTTGTTTCTCTTAGGAGTAAAATTGAATGTCAATCAACCACAAATGAGGGCAAGAAGAAAATTCATTTTGGAAGATTCTCAGATGAAAAATTACTAGCAAGATCCAAGTGTGGTTCAAATGGGGTTGTCAAAATATTGAGTGATCAAAGACCCACATTCATGAAAAGGAGTGGAATTGGCTATTAAGCTGAGACATCAACTGCTGGAAGTAAAGAGATCCAAAATAAAGACAAGATGAAAGTTGGACATGTTGAAACATTACCTGAAGTGCTGAAAAAGAAACCCTCAATCCAAACTAAAATAAGAACTAAAAATTATCCTCAAACTTTCAGAAATGACAGGCAGTTCAACTATTATCCCAAGGAATAAGGCATGAGGAGAAATTCAAGTGATAAGACATTTTCTCTCATGAAGTGTCATTTCTGTGGCTATCTGGGCCATACCATGTCATACTGCAAAGAGGAAAGGAGCTACTTGAATGGGTAAGATTTGGGACGACAACAAAGGAGACTGACTTCATATCCTCCATCTTATAGAATAAATAGTTTCTATGGATATTGTTTTCATTATTCTAACTTTGGCCATAAGGCTATGTATTGCAGGCAGAGATTCGATAAGAGAGATTCATACAACTCTCAAAGATGTTTCAATATTCATCCGCTTGATGGTGTTGATCTCACAAATAGGTTTACTTCTTTGGAATAATATTATGGGTATGAAGAATCTGATTATGTGGAAGAAATAATTATAATTCCATCAATATCTTATACTCAATCCAATATCTCTTGGAAAGAAAAGAAGAAGATCGAGAAATCCAATCTTGCAGAGGTTTTCCTCAAAGCTACAAAAATAAATAGCACCTGGATTATGGATAGTAGTTCCTCATCCCATATGATAGGTAATGTAGGCCTGTTAACAGACATCAAAAGGAAGGTTGATGGTACAGTATGATTTGCTAATGATGGAACTCTGAAAATCAAAGGCAGTGGAAGTACTAAATTAGCTAATGGAGAACTAAAGAAGACTGAAGTCCTTTATGTTGATAGCCTATGTCATAATCTACTCAGCGTGAGTCAACTCTGTGACTCGGGACTTATCTTTACTTTTAATCAGAAATGTTTCACTATCAAGGTAAAGAGAGGTAATTCACTTATGAAGGGATGTAAAACAGAAGGCAGCTTGTATCAGGTTGATAGTAAAGAAGATGTTTATTACATGACTATTGAAGAAGAAAACAGTATTTGGAATCGGATACTGGGACACATAAATCAATAAGACATGGAGAAAATATCAAAATTGAGGATTTTCATGGACATTCCCATCCTAAAGCGTGAGCGTGAAAAATCTTGTGATGCTTGCATTTGTGGAAAACTGGTCTTCAGCTCCTATCGGCCAAAGAAGAAAAGGTCATCTCATCTTCTTGATCTAATTCATACAGATGTATGCGGGCCGATAAATGTTGTCCGAACTCATGGATAAAGGTACTTTGTCCTTTTCATAGATTATTACAGTAGAATGGCATGTGCAATGGTCATTCACAGGAAACGATAAGTGCTTGACTGCATGAAAACATATCGGCGAATTGCCGAGAATGATATTGGATGAACAATCAAAGTGTTGCGATCTGACAATGGAGGGGAATACACGTCCATTGAATTTGAAAATTACCTAGAGAAACATGGGATACAATATGAGATAGATGATGTAAGAACTCCACAACAAAATGGAGTTTTTGAATGTAGGAATCGATAGGTGAAAAACATGGCACGAACTATGCTGATTGAGAGTCGTATTTCACGACATTACTGGAAAGAGGTTATTCGAGCTACAGTATATATTCAAAATCGAACAGGACTTTATATGGGTGAGATGAAGACACCATATGAATTGTGTCATGGAAGGAAACCCCCTTTGAAATACTTTCGTGTTTTTGGAAGTAAATGCTTCATTAGGAACAAAGAAGGAAATCAAGGAAAGTATGGTGATAATGCAGATGAATGAATTTTCCTTGGATACTCAATGAACAGAAAATACTATAAGTGTTTCAACAAGCGATTAGGAAGGATTGTGGAAAGTAGTTATGTTAAGATAATTGAAGAGAAAACCAAAAATTCTTTAAGGACGTCATATGCTGATGTGATAGAAAGTGAGGAAGAAAGTTAACATGGAGAACATACAAATACAGAAATAGAGGAAGCTGTAAAAAACACTCAGTAGTCACATCATGATGTTAACTCAAAAGAAGATTCTGAAGAAGAAACTATGGCTGGAGGGAATGCAACTGAACCGCATAGGAGAAATCTTAGAGCTGAGATTTATCCATCTAACATAATTGGGGACAGGAGTGCACCCACTCAAACAAAGAGGATGAGGAATAACCCACAATCTGCATTTCTGTCAGTTGTGGAGCTATCCTCATTTGAAGAAGCTACGAAGGATGAATCATGGGTGAAAGCCATGAATGAAGAGTTAGATCATATTGACAAGAATCATACATGGGATCTTGTCCAGAGACCCGAAGGTCACAATGTGATTAGTAAAAAATGGATCTTCAAGAACAAGTTTGATGAACATGGAAGTTTTATTAGAAACAAGGAATGACTGGTATGTAAAGGATACTCCCAGATTGAAGGCGTTGATGTTTAATAAGACTTTTATCCTATGGCTAGACTAGAGTCAATCAGGATTTTCCTTGCCATGGCACTCCAAAGAGGAGATAAAGTATATCGAATTGATTTCAAGATAGCAATCTTTAATGGTGTACTCGAAGAAGAAGTCTATATTGAATAACCAATGGGTTTTTCTCTTGGAACTGATGAAACAATGGTCTGCAAAATTAATAAATCTCTATATGGTTTGAATCAAGCACCAGGAGCATGGTATTCCAAACTAGACTCGTATCTCAAGAATATGGAATTCAAAAGAGGAGGAGTAGATCACAATCTTTATGTGAAGAATTCTCCAAAATATCAGTTCATGGTTCTAGTCTACATTGATGATATCATATTAGTTGGTAGCAGGCAGAAATCAGTGGATGAATTTTCCAATCACATGAAATCAGAATTTGAAATGTCTATGATTGGGGAGCTCACATATTTCTTGGGGCTGCAGGTGATTCAAAAGAAGGATTACACTTTCATTTCTCAGGAAAAGTATGCAGGAGAGCTGCTGAAGAAGTTTAATATGCAAGACTTCAAACCAATGCCAACTCCAATTGTAGTTGGAACTAAACTTGGAAAGCATGAGGATGGGACCTTTGTAGATCCCACCATGTACAGGAGGATCATTGGGAGCCTATTGTACCTGACATTGACATGTCAAGATATTGTCTTTTCCACATGTCTTGTAGCCCTCTTTCAGAGTAATCCAAAGGAGGAACATATGGAAGTAGTAAAAAAGAATCATGAGGTATATTCAAGGTACTCACAATTGTGGCTTATACTTTTCTGCAATAAGGGACAGTGAATTATCATCATTTTCTGATGCTGACTAGGCTGGTGATGTTGTGGACAGAAATTCCACTAGTGGTGGTGAATTCTATATTGGGAATAAATGTGTTGGTTGGATGAGCAAGAAACAATAAATTACTTCTCTTAGTACGGCTGAAGCTGAGTATATCTCCGCCACAAAGGCATGCACTCAACTGTTATGGATGAAGAAACAACTAACAAATATTTGTGATGAGATTAAACTACCAACGGTGATTTACTGTGATAACAAGAGCACAATTGATCTTAAGAAGAATCCTATGCAGCATTCTCATACGAAACATATTGAAATCAGATATCACTTCATCAAAGAAAAAGTTGAGAAAGGGGTGATTGGAATGGATCATGTGGGAACTGATGAGCAAGTGGCTGATATGATAACCAAGCCACTATCAACGGCTGTGTTTGAGAAGCATCAGTTGAACCTCAGTGTTCAGCCACCTCCCAGTGCATAAGGAGGTTACGAAATTCCCCTCTCCCTAGTTATGTTAATTGTTTTTAATCTGTTTATGGATGCGATGCAGGTTTGTGGGGGAGATACTATCCAGGGGGAGTGTGGTTTGATATGAACAATGAATAATTACCGGTTTTTGGATTTATTGTCAATGTGGGAGAAAGGAATAAATTCAAGCATGTAATTGTTTTGTGACACGTTGAGAAATGAATAATTTCAGGCATGTGATGCTTTTGTGACACGTTGAGAATATAGTGTCGATGATAGGATGGGAAGGAATACATTGGACATGTAATGCTTCTGTGACACTGTAAGAGAGTTTCTTGGGCGTCATTGAGAATTCCAAAACACGGGAACCCAACTCAAGCTTCCCCTATTGTTTTCTACACTGAGCATTTCTCACATAGACTTAGAGTGTTGTCTGAGTTGATTCTTGTGTTTATGGTTTGCCTATGGCTAATGCTCTATTGAATTTATTTACCGATTGCCAACAAACCCAAAGGGGACGATTGTTGGAACTATGGTCATTATATGAATGAATTTGAGTATGATATGGTTGGTGTTTATTGTCAATCCTCAGAGGAAGTTCAAGATCTGTGCCAGTAAAGTGATCATACCAAACAAGCAGATAATTGTATTGAAGGTGGCATCGTTTTCCAGTGTTTGCCAAATTTCTGGACCTCAAATTTGACAAATGAAGAAAACTATTTTTTTGGAAAAGGTACTTGTGTGCCGAAGTCTTGGAGGCTTGGAAACTTGCGCGTCATATGTTTTTTCAAGATCATATCATCAAATTATGGTAAAGGAAGAAGGGGCGCCCAAGTTTGGGGTTGTTCGCGCAAGTGACTAGAGCATCAGAGACTTGCGCGCCGAAAATTGCGCACCGAGGGAGGACTTACACGCCATCGCACAGGGTATCCAAATGCCTATAAATAGAGGTCCACCCATCCTAATTCGGGATGAAGTTCGGACATAGAGAAATTTATAGCTCCCGTCGCGCAGGTGTAGTGGTCGCGCAAGTAGTTGTGGGTTGCGCAAGTAGAGGTTGCGCGACAGTTGTTTGTTGCGCATCCAAGGTGGTTTGGGTGAGAAAAAGGGTGAGTCATGCAAGTTTTTATTTGGTGAAGGAGGTGTCGTTCAGGTGGTTTGGTGACACTTGCACGCCAAAATTTGAAGAAGCGCGACTGTTGATAGTTGCGCGCCAAAATCGGTTTGGGGGTGAAAGTGTGTGAGTCGCCCAAGTTTGGTGTTGAAGAAGTGAGAGTCGTGCAAGTGGTTGAGGTGGACTTGTGCGCCGGCTTTGGACTTGTGTGCCATCTTTGAAACTTTTGTGACGACTTAGAGAAGTGCTCTAGGTGTTGTTGAAGTACACCAGTCATTCTGGGGCTGCGCAAAAGATGAAAGTTTGCCCGATACCGTTGGTTCAAAGTGAGATTTGTCTTTGGGTGGAAATTGGACTTCAACAGAGAATCTACATACAATAGAGGATGCATTAATTATCAATGATGAAGAGACATTCACGTCTATAAACTGAATGGGACTTCACCAAAGGCAGTGAGCCAAGGGGAGTCAACTGGAGTGATCTGAGAGATGCAGTGAGCTATCCATGAACTTTTTTAAAGGCAGTGATCCTAGGACAGAGTGACTGTTCCCAAACCTTTGTTATCCACATCTAGTGAAGTTTAGTGGAATTTGGTACGACCGAAAACATGTCGGAGTATTCTCCTTGGACGTATCCCTTAGTGGTGAACCAAGTAAAAAGTGTTGTGTCATCTCTCTGCATGTGAATGTTTTCTGATCATATTCATCATACAGGTTTAACAAGTTCCTACCAATGTGGGAACAAGATCCATCACATTAAAAGAAAAATTTTCACCCTGATTCACCCATCCCCTATCAGGGTGTCCCAGGGTCCTACAACTTTGTGCCTCAGGGTGAAAGTTTGTTACCTGAAGAGGCCTTTACTAACACATCGCTTCCCCACACATGTAAATTCGATAATATGGATTTCTTTCCACTCTATAACTCATATGGAATACCATATATCGATTTATTTGGTACTTGGTTTAGTATGTGCACTTCTGTTTGTAACTCATATCCCCAAAGGATAATGGAAGACTCGCATGACTCGTCATTGATCTCACCATGTCCAATGGGGTGTGGTTCCTCCTTTCGCTCACACCATTCCACTAGGGTGTGTATGGAGGAGTGAGTGGGGATAGGATCCCAAACTCCCATAAGTAATAAATGAAGTCTTGGTTAAGATATTTTCCACCTCGGTTTGAGAAGAGTTTCTTAATATTCGTATCAAGCTAGTTCTCAACTTCATTATTTTATTATTTGAACTTATAAAAAGAATCCTACTTATACCACATTAAGTAGATATAACCATATCTACTAAAATCATCAGTAAAAGTGATGAAGTATGAGTACCCTCCCCTTGCTTCAACTAGAAATGGTCCACACACATCAGTATGAACCAATTCAAGAAGTTATTTAGCCCTTTCCCATTTCCCACTAAATAGGGATTTGGTTATTTTTTCTTATAACATCAATGACATATGCCGAGTGGTTTTAGTATGAAAGAATCTAAATATCCATCTTGATATAACTTTTTCAAGCATTTCTCGTTTACATGACCTAGCCAGTGATTCCAAAGTTGGGTGTTGTATGAGTCATGTGAAGTATCTTTGTTATCAATTTCCATTACTTGGTTTGTGTAATATAACACGTAAAGACTATTGTATAAATGTTCCCTACCAAAACAAATGATATCTTTGCAAAATATTCAAAATTCATTTCCAAACTTGAAAAAAAATCCATCTGTATCTAATATGGATATAGAAATAATGTTTTTAGTAATATAAGGAGCATAATAACAACCCTTTAACACCAAGATCATCCTAGTTGGAAATGTGAGGTGGTAGTCCCTGACAGCTACATCAGCAAGTCTGGCTTCATTGGCTACTCGTAAATCTACCTCCCCTCTTTCAATCTTCCTAAATCTACTTGTTTCCTATATTTAGACACATATGTGAGCACCAAAATATGTATCTAATACTCAATTTGTAAAAAAATATAGATTTTATTTGATAACAAATGCACCTAAAGCTTCCCTTTGCTTCTTAGGCTGGCTGCATTTCTTCTTCAAGTGGCCCTTCTTACCACATGCGAAACAAACAACCTGTTATTCCTTTGCCTCCCCTTTGATCTTCCCTTTCTTGTAAGGTCATCAAGAAGCTTTGGTCTTAATGATATTTTCCTTTTATATCCTATTATTCACTATAAGGATAGAATGATTTTCACGCTTCATATATTTTTTCTTCTTGGAAAATGAGGATAAGAAGATCAAATAAATATTTCTCAATGTTGTTCATATTGAAATTGACAAAAAAGTTAGAGAAGCTCTGAGGGAGTGATGCAATAATGAGATCAGTGCCCAGTTCTCTGGGTATTTTAAACCCTATAACCTCCAAGCGCTCAATGTAGCCAATGAACTTGACTACATGAGACCTAGCTGGGGGACCTTCTCCAAGCTTACTCTGAAAGAGTTCCTTAGATATCTCAAACATTTCATGTCTTTCTCTCTCCTAGTAAAGACTACGAAGGTGCTCGATCATGTTATAAGAATCCATATTTTCATAAGACTTCATGAGCTCATTATACATTGATAATATCATCAAACATTGAACATCGACCGCGTTGTTCATATGTTTCTCATAGACTAGGAAATACTCTTCACTCGCCTCTTTGGTAGGTGGATCAAGTAATGCTGACTCCAGCACATAAGACTTTCGTTCATGGAATAGGATAACCTGAAGGCATATAAACCATTCATGGAAGTTACTGTCAGTGAGGATATTAACTTTATCTAGAATTGATAATAGATATAGTGTGGTTGATGAGATTTTCATTTTTATTCTACAATTAAAGGAGCATACCATTAGTACTATCTTGATTACATTTTATGAGAAATAATAAATTTTTATTAAGTCTCCCACTATTTTATAAATTCCCAATAGCCCTCACCATTGAACAAGGAATGTCCAGTTTCCATGACATTCTAGTGGTAAGGATCCATATTCCCATTCTCATAATGCCAACAAGGGTTGGTCAAGCTATTAGAAGGTATTTAGGTAGGCAGGTATTTTCCAATTGCAGTCTTGTAGGTCCTTGATATGTTGAGTGGACTCTCCAATCCTAAAATCCTGAATTTTGGATTTCCTCAACTCTTGCCTCCAATATTACACCATGTATAGAAAGGGATACTACTATTGATGTAATATGGTTAAGTCAACTTGAAACAATTCATAAAGGCTACCTGTATAAAAGTAAGTTTCCCAACAAGGGTTGGTCAAACACATAGTTTTACGGAGTTTTTTCCTTAATCACATAATGGAAGGATTATTTTGACTTAATATTTTATTTGATGGATTTTTATATCTTATGCATGAATTTATTTGTATCATTATCACATGCTTGTTAATATTAAGTGGAACGTATTTTAGTGATTAATCGTATCTTGATAATATTTATTCATAAGTCTGGTTTATTTTAGTTCCATCTTGCATTCTTGTTTAATTCATTAATTATGTGATCGTGACAACACATCCATAATGATAAACCATGAAACTAACAGAAATAAAATAAATTGCATGATCATGATCTTTTCTAATGGTTAGTTTATCTAGTGGTGGATAAACTAACCCTGACCTAGGGGAGAAACATCTTGAACCTTTTATGTTTGTGTTTACAAATTTCCACCTATCCACCTCTGTATCTCCAGGGATTGGTTTCTTCTCGACTCCAGCTTGAACCGCCTCCACTAGATTTGGAGTTCCATCCATTAAATAAGCCTTTTTTAAACTCACATGCATGTGAGGGGTAAAATGGGGTTTTACATCAAAGTAACCTTGTGTACACGGGCCCTACAAATTAATGAGGAGAAGGCTCGAAGGCCAAAAAAATTAATTTAAATAAATTAATTAAAATAAATCGTCCACATACAAAGGTCTTGGTCTAGATTATGATCATCTATACATGAAACAATATTTATGCATAAATAAAACTATCATTAAATTCTTTAATCGTTCCTATTTAATATAAATCACGCTCAAATCAATTAATTATCATCTTTAATTAATCAATGATTTTATCTTAATCTCTTTTATAAATTTTTTTATGATTATCATCCATTATAAGTTTAAACAAATAAATTAATTTAAAATTAACTTTTTATGTAACTTGTACCTTGGAGGCAACCGGGTGAATTCTCATTCATAACTACCCAATGAGTAGAAATGAACATTACGAAGATGTTAAATTAAACACACATATATAAAACACCTATCACATGTTGTGCCTCAGCTTTATGTCCACATTATGGTACACGTCTCAAGGTTTTGTATAATATAATAATAAATTTTAATAAATCTATGTAATTTGGTTGAGTACAAGGAATGTAGTTATAACTACATAGTGTCTACAATTGTTCACTGCCCATCTGAATTACATGCCCAGGGACATGGCGTGTAGATGTACTTTAGAAATCTTCAGAGTACATTGTGTGTTTAAGGGGCCACACACCATGTAGTATCTGTGTTACATGGTTTCCAGCTGGGAAAGTCATGTGTGGGGTACAGGGTCCAACCCTAACCTGAAGGGACTACATGTCGTGTCCAGTGGACTACATGGCATGTAATTCGGAAACCATGTGGCACATGGTCTTGGTCAACACACAGAGTCATTTAATACTTATAAAGACTCCAACACATGGATTGGTTTGGTGGACCAGTACGATGCATTGAATATAGACTACACGGCATGTATTGCCGAATACACATTGTGTGTTCTGGTGTTGTATAGTTAGGAAGCTTTGGCACCTTCGGATGTGATCCTTTATTTTATTTTAATCAAAATTAAAAGAAAATATTGTTTCTGTAATTTGAACAAGAAATGAAAAAGGAGGAATAGATCTCAAGATTTAGATTTGTAGAACGATTAACTTGAATTGAAACAACTATATTATTCAATGTGTAAGTCATCAACAAAATATTTAAATAATTATAAAATATGATGTAACTGCTCTGATACCACCTGTATGTTCTAGGCGCAGTAGAAACTTGGTTGGGACGAAACCCAAATTTAATTTCTACCATGATCAATGATCATTCCGGGATCAATACGACGATGAACGCCAGTCTCCATGAAATAGAATCAATGATTTAGATAAAGAAGGAATATGCTTAAAACCTTTAGAGTGGATCTTGAACATCATGTCTATAATTAATTTAATTAATTTAATAAAGAAAAATAATATCTGGATCTTCGGTATTTTCTTCATTGATGATGTTGATCGTCCGAAATGACCCTTTCAAATTATCCCGTTGTGATTGTAAGGATTCAAACTAGAATCACTCTAGAGGTGATCCACATGTGATTTGATGGCATTTGATTGACATCGCTCATTCTCCAGGTGTTAGCGCGGTGAAGCGACTGTCTTGTGTCAGTCGTTCTTGATCACTTGTTCTTCAGCCTTGAAGAACATCTCTCTTTCTTGAGAGGGGCAGAAAGAGGATTCGAGGGAGAAAATGTTTATCTCAACAATTCTCAATTCACCAAGAGTGTGGTGTGTTCATTATGTCACAATAGATGTAATTTTCTATCTATATGCATGGAACTTCAGTTACAATATTTAATTGCATAATAGCAATTAAATACATTCATGAACTTAGGGAAAATTGATGCTCACAATAATAATATAGCATCATTTTTTATGGTGTGAAAACTTTCACAAAATTGAATTATGAATAAAATTCCACATCACAAAATAATAGCAGCGTCATTGTTATTTTAACTTGTGTCAACTAATAATTATTTACCATATTGCAAATAATTTTTTTACTACTGGACCGGCCTTGGTTCGCTCGAACTCCACTTACATTTATTGAACACATGAATAAATAAATAAATAATTTATTCTCTTAAATAAATATTTTATTTAAAAACTAGTAAATAAATATATATTAAATATTCAATAAAATTAATAAATATATTTTATTAACTTGAATAATATTATTCCACGATCTTGAGAATAATATTTATTTCATTAACTAAATTCAAATATAATTTAACTGAGACCACCAAAAACACTTAGTGTGTGACCCTCTAGGATTCTTTCTTGTTGGTATTAGGGGGCTTGACTAAAGTCTAAGAGTACTGTATTGCAATGGGTCAAGGCACCCAAGAGAAAGAACATAATGTCACAACAACAACATCCACATACAAATGCTCTCTATGTAATATAATCCCTTTGTCTCAATATCTCATCAAGCAGGTTTCATGATAGTGTCATCAACCTTTATACTTGATTCGTAATTCTTTGACTACCTGAAATAAACTCATCGTTGCACCATGGACATGAAATTTCGCACGACAGTTCTATTTCAATCAAAGGTCCAAGATATCAACTTCCATAAATGGAAGGGACAAATCCTTCCTCAACTTATCCATTAATAACATGCCACTCATGATGCACCCAACGTAGCCTACTTCCAGCCAACTGTCTGTGGGATGGTTTTTGTTAGTAAATCGAAGTGCGCAAGTTGTGACACGTTTTAATGATAATCTTAAAGTCTAAGGATCATTACACATGCTCTCAGATAGAAATATCATATGACACCGAAACATGCTGAATTCTTCATGGCAGGTTTGTTCTCATAATCTCCAGTCTTAGAGATTACCAAGTGAAAACTTCATGATAGGAAGTCTCATCTGCCTATGAGTACTCGCACCTGACGGTTTGCATGCTATGTGTCCCATAATAGTATGACATCCAACTGTAGAACTATATTTAAGAATATAGTTATATCATTTCATGGTTCTCATCATAGTGGGGAACTGCCATGACCTTATAAATGCAACAAATACTCTAGAACATTATTATATCATAGTCATGCAGAATAATGAAAAATATGTAATAAGCTGTTTAATATTCAAATACATTAAATTTACATGTAATCAAAGTACAATTGATTGGTTTTAGGACACCAAATCTTACAAAGGGATGATGAATAGTAAGTCAGTTTTTTATTATTTTATTTTTTTAGTAAATTAAAGAAATGATATCATAATGTTTCCATAATATCTCCCCACATCAGTATCTTAAACCCGGTGAAAACATGGTAACACCATTGTACATCAATCAGCAAACATTTCTGAGTGAATATTCCAATTAAACTACTGATCATTTCCTTGTTGGGGTTAATATGTTGGCCTCACTTATTCCATCCGACCTCATATTTGATGCCTTTTACTTTTGCCTTAAGGATTTTTGCTAACTTCGTCAAACTACGACGCCCCTATTTTTCTGCACCTCCAGTGTTTCAATGCCTACCATTTCCTCAGTTTCAACATCATAAATATGTTCCTTTGGACCACTAGCATCGGTATGTTCATATAGTGGTTGTACCTATACACTAGGAAAAGCAGCAGCAATAGGTTGAGAAACCTATTGGTCCTCTGCACTATGAGCACTAGCAGGTTGGGAGACATGTTGTGCCTTGGGATTGGGATCATCATAAGTTATAGAAGTCATTATCTGCAGAAGTAGTTTAACATTTAATTCAGACTACATAAAATAATTAGAGAACACATAATAACATAAGGGACATGATGTATATTACAAAAAGCATAACCTAATTATTGAACTCTCTTCTTTTTAAGGCTCAAGGGATTTGACCCCTCTATAAACTATCTAAATCCCTTACTTGTGGTATCCTATGACATATAAAACAACATCTACATTGTGACCATTGTGAAATTATTGAAATTTTCCAATGAAAGCTTCATCCTCCATTGAATTTTCATCTGACCCTTCAGTGGTTTTAGTGGATAACAGAACAATTGACCAGTTTCGGTTTGTGGGATCTGGAGCATAAAATACTTGTACTACCTATGATTCCATTATAAATGGTTCATCTTTATACCCTTTCTTACTGAAATCAACTTTCACGAATCTCAACTCATCTATTTTAAGATAAATCTTATTATTAACCCACTTGCATTTAAAAATTAGCACTTTGAAGTTTGTATAATCCTACTCCCATATTTGTTTGATAATACCAAAGTATGGAATATTCACATAAATTGGATTTCTATCCTTGGAATTGGAAACATGAATTTCATCAACAAAAAGTGTGACTCCAATATTCTAAATGGTACTATCTTAATCATGTTCATTACTATAGAATGTGTAATGGTTAATTACATAATCATTATAAGACAATACATACACACTTGGTTCTCCATCTAGACATCAAATTCGTTCTAAATTTGAGTCCATATTTTCATCTGACTCCTTAAATATATGGTCCCTAAACCATCCAATAAATTTTTTATTAGGTGTATTTGATATTCATTTTTTATCCCTTGATGGATTCAAATGCCTAAAAATTTATTTGTGGGTTTCTACAAATGGTTCAACCTCTAAACTGTTATGAAAAACTTAAAGGTGGGTCTGCTCCAGATCTGTAATATTGATTGTGACAACCTCTCTTCAAGAAATTTATTCACCCCCAAGCTGCCAACTGTGAAAAGATTTTGGTAGACCTATGATTTCCACTCAGGACAGGTATTTGGTACATAATTCAATGGATTCCTCAACAATATATCACTCCACAATACAACCCTCTGGCCGACTTTGATTTTTGACATACCCTTTCAAAATCATCATATACCATTCAATGGGGTACATCCATCTATAGTGTACAAGACCACATAGTCGAATCTCTCTTACCAAGTTAACCATCAAATGGCCCATCATATTAATGAATGTCGGTAGGAAGAACATTTCCAATTCACATAATATGATGGTAATTTCTCTTTCCATACTCAGCAATTTAGTCGGGTCTATAAATTTTCCATATATAACTTTGAAGAGGAAATAGAGATTTGTTAATGTATAACGAACATTCTTGGGAATAATTCAATTCAAAGCTATAGGAATTATATCTTGCATCAAAAATTGGTAGTCATGTGATTTCAGACCCGTTAACTTTAAATCGGTCATTGACACAATGTTCACGATATTTGATGAATACCTCTATGGAACTCTTATGTCATTCAAGAAGTTTCAAAACTGAAATCTCCTCTACTTGGAAAGATTGTAAGCAGCTGGAGGAAGAAAATTTTGTTTCTCAACCTTCACTGGAGCCAACTCTTCTCATATTACCATGTCAAACATGTCTAACCTAGAATTAGTTCCATCCATTGTTTTGTCGGGTTCATTTAAGAATGTGACGATAAAACTGGCACATACATTTTTTTAACATGCATAACATCAAGAAAGTGTCTAATATATAGACAATTCAAGTATGTTAATTCAAAAAAATTGATCTCTTATTTCAACTGGTTTTCATAAGGTTTTTCAAAAATGGTTTACTAAAATCAGTGTCCACATCTTTTACTTTCTCAAACAATTGATCACCAGTTAGTAGAGATGGTGAATTATGTTCTTATGAACTTCCATCGAATGATTTCATCCAAGATTGGTACTTATGTCATTGGGGTATAAATATTTGATGTCCTAAAAACATAGTTTTCGATGAATGTTTCAACCTAATTGACTATGTACCTTGTTCGCATACGGGACACCCATGACTTCCTTTAATTCAATATCCTAACAAATTCTCATAAGCTATAAAGTCATTTATTGTTCCATACAACATGGATCTCAATGTGAAATATTCATTTCTATAAGCATCATACTACATAACACTAGAATCCCACAATAATTTCAAATCCTTGATCAATGGATCCAAAAAAATCAATATCATTACCTGGTTGTTTCATTCTTGAGATAAGCATAGATAGCATGATGTGTTTTCATTTCATGCATAACCACGGTGGAAAGTTATAATTTAACAACATAACCATCCATGTACTGTGAGTGTTGATTAGAAAACCAAAAGGATTAATTTCATTTGTCGATAACACACGATGAAGGTTTCTTGGCTCGTTTCCAAAATCAGGATACTCGTGATTGATTCTATTACACTGAGAAGAGTCTATCGAGTGACGTAGTTTCCCATCTTTATTTATTCTATCTTAATGACATGTTAATTACCATGCAGTCTCCTAACTTCCATATAGGTTCCTAAACCTTGGAATGATTATAAAGTACCATACAACTTCCATAGGATCGGATTCATCTTTATTGTATCAAGAAGAACCACAATTTGGGAATTCTCTAAGTGATTTTCTTCCTTGAGAACCAGTATTGTAACACTCCAAGCTTCCATGGTACGCTTCTCTTTGAATAATACAGTAGTGTGTGTTGTACACAACTTTGAGTTCTAACAGACACCACAACCAATCAAACTAGCCGTTATGAATAGTAATACCCACTTTTTGAAATTTTATAAATTTTATCATTCAAAATGGACTTCATTTTTGGAATTGGAATATCGAAATTAGCTGAGGATGAATTTTTGGTATTTTTCTAAAAACATTCAATTTTTTATGAATAGTGAAAAAACACTAAGTTATAGTTTAAAACCAAATTTTTTTAATTAAATAATTATTTATTTTATTTAAATTTAATTAAGGTCAAAATAGATACAAAATACCTATATAATTTCAATTTAATTCATTGGAGTAAGTTTAGAATAATTTTAGATATATAAAAATTTTATTGAACTTTTCACCATCTTTTACCCACCTCCTAGGAGAATTTGGAAATTCACATAAAACTTAATTTTACCGCTTCTGTGAGTGGAATTTCAAAAATCTGAGACACGATTAATATCAAGGATTAAAATTTGGTTCAATGAGATGAAAATAATTTTTGGTGAATAGTAACTTTTTACTTTTATTTACCACTGTTAAAAGTAAATAGGGTAATTAAGGGTAAAAATGATATTAATATTACCCTAACACATGTATTAATTCTATTGGAAAAGTTTATCTCGAACAGAAACAACCTTAGGAATAAAATAATATCATTTAGGTCCACTTGGATTAGATTAGGACATTTATTATTATTTAATTCAAATAAGAGTTAAAAGAGATATAATCAAAGTTTAATATGTAAAACATTTTCAATATAGGGTTATACATAAGATAAATTCGATTATAAATATTAATTAGAAAGATAAAAATATTTCCTACATAATGGTATTTTATTTATAATTTTTATACATTAAATAATTTAATTTATTTATAACACAATGGTGATGTAGTAATTACCTAATTAATGAAATATTAAATAATTGATATTATAAATATCAAAATACATGTAATTTGAGAATTTTTATGAATTACACTAATTTTATAGGTTACTATACCATATTAGGATTGGTTATATAATTTTTTTTTAAAGTAATAATGTTGTTATAAAATTATCAAAAACAAAATACCCAATAGTGTCAAAATTGACATAAAAGAGTTTTTAAAAAATATATTATATTATTAATTGATATTCTATTCCTAAAAATCTAAGGTCAGGCCAAAGGACTTATATAATGATATTTTTATCATTAATGGACCACTTGGGTGCCTCTTGGAGGTATATAGTAAGTTTATAAACTATATAATATAAAAATACAAAGAGACATGGTAAATGTCAAACTATTTAACTAAGAGTTAAATATAAATGATAAGGTTAATATAGTGACCCAAACCTATCTAAAATATATTGGTTGAAAGGATTTCGACCCATAACCACCTTAAACTTTAAATAATACACTTTATATCCATTATAAACCGAATATGAATTTATTATAAAATAATATTTCTAGCTTTTCCAAAGGTGCCCCTCACCCCTCTTATAAAAGGGTACTCCACCTTCTCTCTAATTTACACCTTCAAAGCCTTTTGGCTCAGCCAAACCCTGTACAAATATTCTCTCAAATTTCCTCAATTCAACATAGTGGCCTTAGTTTTATCATAAAGCCAACCTAAGAATCCCTTTTGACCAAATCAAAAGGAAGAACCCGAAGAAGAGGTAATGTTTTCACCACCCTCTTTCAAGTTCCTTTCTTCTTCAACTTATTCTTTCTTTGTTATTTACATTATAAAATAATAACTACAGTATATTTTATATACTATGATTTTATTATAAATATGGTACAACATTATTCAGTATTTTATCCTTCCTTTGAATGACATGTCACCATACGTGCGTACGTACGGCTTACAGTCTCCACGTCGTGGTGTAATTGTTATTCAAAACATTATTATATGGATGGGTATGATAATGATGTGTAATTGATGTAAATACTAAATATAACAGGATAATGATTATTTATATATGATATATCATCCAATTATATATGATTTTAATATCAAAAGAATGATATTATCGCTCATGCGTACGTACAGACTACCGTCTCCACGAACGTGATGAGATTAATTCCCCATCGTATCCATACAAGTATAATTCTAATTTTATGATTAAAAATAATGTCTAAGGACTTCATATCATTCTGTATATGAATAATATACAACCTATTCATAACAAACATGACTTATGTAACAAAACATATAAAATAAAACAAGTAAGTTAACACCCGAAATGACGATAATACTAAGATATTATTAACAAAGCAATGTTAAAAGATTATATAAGATATCATATTAATGGATATTATTATTTTTAAATTCAATAAAAATTATTTAACCACTATACAGGAGGCTAACCTACCCTCGACCAAGTAAAAAGTACAAAGTAAGGGGTTTCTTATCTCACTTTTAATTCTATGAGATTTCCATTGTTCATCGCTTATTTACTGAATGTGGTATGTGTACTAACCATGATTGTATTCATTGTGTAATATACTTAAATTTATGGATACTTACATCATCATTGTATGATCATTCTTTCATGGGTGTATGTTTCGTAAGTTACCAAATCGATAAGGGAATTTGAAATTTCAATTTCCATTCATTCGGCTTAACGCATACTTCATTGATTACTTTGCTCCAAGATTATGTGTGGAATCACTATTCATTCGCTTATGTAATAGTTTCCACTCCCCTTTCTGTGGATATAATTTTGATAAACATAATCACTCCATTGATATTTTCTCAAGTCATTGATATGAACTTGATAAGAGTAATTTTTAACTCATTCTCCATTTGTTGAGTTAAATATCCAATTCATTGGTGTTGTCTTTACAAGAATATGTGTGAATGTACTCTTATTGATTTATAGTAAATATCTAATCATATTGAGTGTATTTATATTTATCACACATAATTATGTCGTTGATTTATACTTAACCTAAGGATATGGTCTTTATAAGAGATTTCTTCTCAATTTACATTCCATTGAGACTTCTTTGTTGTTATACACCAAATCACTTTTATATGGTGTATATAATGTACTTTGACATAGTATATCATTAATCCCTTTATTCTCATGATATTAAAATGTTTTTATTACCTCCATTATTTTTATTCAAGTTTCACTCTTTTTGTTAGGAACTCTAACTAAAATATCATTTTAAATTATTTAAAGATTTATTATTCTAAATCTTTCTCATTAATGTCCATGTTTTAAAAATGGTTTTGAAGATTTATTTATATGGACATTAAATTTTTAAAATTAAAACTCCTTTTAAAAGTTTAAAAGTGTTATGGGACACTTTGATTCAAAAATCTATTTTTAAATGACTTCTTGAAAAATAGTGTGACTTTTAAATGTTTTCAACAAAAAGGGGGATATTTCTCTCAAATAGTTTTGATGATTATTTTTATCTATGTCAATATCCTTAATTATTACCAATTGAGGTTAATATGTTACAATAAAATATTCCTTATTGTATTGAATGAGTTATGTTTGGCTGTGGATGTGCTATTTTTATACCATTCATGGTTTGTGGATAAAGTATTGACATTTCGTATGCTAGTTTTAATATGAATGTTTATGTTATGTTTTAAACCTATTCATATGAGGAATGAATTGGACTTAATAAGTGAAAGGTGGAGCTCTCTATATATCCTCGATGCATCAGTAGGTCTCATGAGACAAACTAGTGTCTTGGCACAAGGCCTTGACAAAATCTTATTTGTGGTCTTGGCACAAGGCCTTGACTATGTGGTTATGATATTCTGGCATTATGCATTCCATCATTATGAAAGTGGTTATTGATATTGCATGTGGTTATT
This sequence comes from Viscum album, assembly GCA_963277665.1. Classification (NCBI taxonomy): domain Eukaryota; kingdom Viridiplantae; phylum Streptophyta; class Magnoliopsida; order Santalales; family Viscaceae; genus Viscum; species Viscum album. Next base: position 752,831,631 of record OY728145.1, on the reverse strand, counting down.
AGACTAGTAAAATATCTATGTGAATAAGTAAATGGAATTATTTCATTTTATCTTTTCCATATTATGTTGAAGTTCAATTTTAAAAGGCTTTTGTTTTAGTTATACATTGTCTTAAATGTTTATGCTTATTTATGAAAGTTTACACTATATTGTTATCCTTACTGAGCATCTGAGATCACCCCTTTAAATGTTTTATTTTTCCCAGGATGTGAAGAAGTAATTTATGAATGACTTGTAGGGATAGTATGAGGGGATATGAAGACAATATGTTGTAGTTTTTTTTTACTTTATGATGTAATGTAAGACTTATGAATATATCTAGTGTTTCCAAGACTACTAAACAAATCAGTCTTTTGAGACTTGATCTTTTTTTATCATGTCAATGTTATGTAATAATGCAATGACTCTGGGTAACTGGGGTCAGGGTGTTACAGTTGGTATGAGAGGAAGTTTAGTACAAACATTGGAAACTAGATTTAGATAAACTCTGATTAGAGCACATAGCCCTAAGATAGACTTTTAGGATTAGTATAGAAGAACTTCCTAGAATTTTGGTATTGTATAAATCTTGTGAGTTTTCCAAGAAATACATCCTTGTCTGGATACGAGTAGGTAGAGGTGGCTCTGGCATAGATGTACCTAGGGTTAAAACCCGAAAACACCGCTTTGAGCTAGACTCAGACGGGAACTGGTGCACAAAAACAGGCCTTGCTGCACTCTTGGATACGACACTCCCAGGGGATATGCATGGGATAATTTACATTTTCTTTACAAACCAATTTGAATTATTTTAATATAATATGAGAATAAATGACCTTCATTAATCCTAAGGTGTTTCAAATTGAGAATATGGTGTCATGATATTCTCTAAATGATTTTATGACTACTATTACTCACACAATGATTTCTGGTTTTAGTCAATGGATGGAGTCTAAGGAAGTCATAGTAACTTTGAGAATGATGTACAAGGTGGGAATGGTGGTGGAAATGAGAAAAAAATGGAATTTTGATAGGCGTAAAAGATATCGTGTTCATGACAAATCAGTTTTCCAAAAATATGATCAACAACATATATATTAACCAACTCCCAGACTCAACAAAGAAGAGAAAGGTGATGAATGATAAGATCTCCAGCAGTGGAGAACATGGAGAAAATAATCCTAAATTTCCATCATGCAGGAAATATGGAAGGAGACACCCAAGAAAGTGTCTCAATGGAACAAAGAAATGCTTTATGTGCGGGAAAGAAGAACATAAAGTGAAGAATTGCCGAGGAAAAATGAAGAGTACTATGGAAGAAAATAAAAATGGTCCCAAGAATCCATATACAGTCATTTGTCGTAAATGTAGGGGAACAGGACATTACCTGAGTGAATGCCCTATTCTATAGGATATTTTCTTGGTCAAAGAAGAAGCTATGTGGAAATAAATGGTTGGATAAATGTTTAAAAGTATTAGTGCTCCTTGTTTATGGGATTACTTTGGAATAATTTTCTCTTGTATTTGTAACCCCTCAGTTTTCCATGTGAGAATGATATTTGAGGAAGAATTATCTTTTCCCTTGTGGATATAGTTATAAATAAACATTTGGTTTTATATGATCATTGGGTTTGAAGAAATAACAAGTTATTATATTTTGGGATGAAAATGCAACGTATGAGATAACATTTCTGGTTAAAATTATTTTATGGTTATTTTGAGGAATTTGTATCATTTTGGTAATGTCATAAAATATAGTTTTTGAAAAAGTACAACACGCAGACCGTGTGACAACCCGTCGCGTCAGACAAAGCTGTGGGAATCGAACCCACAGCCAAAGTGTGATTGGGATTTATCACCTACCACTGGACTACGTGAAGTCCCTGGTTAGTCTGACTAATTATTTTTAGTTAAATGATTTTATTGATCAATAATAAGTTGATTTGGGTTCTTATGTCTTTTCAAATGAATACCCTTAGTATAGGAAAATGATTTGGTGATTAAGTGATAAATGTTATTTTGGAAGATGTTCGATTTGTTGGGAACACTATATGCCCAAGGAAAATAGAATACTATGGGATTTCATTTCAGGAGTAATGGTGGATTTTTATCTACGTTTTTATTGTGGATTTATAGTGATTTGGGTTATTTATGTAAATGATTAACAAATAATAGAGAATATGTGATTAAGTTAATTATTTTTAAGTATGTGACTTTAAGAGTAGTTGATGTCATTTGGAGATACAATTTAACGTGGAAGACTACATAACCAAATTCTTCTAAGTTTTGGGTTTCAATATTAGTTTGGATTATATTTAAGGATTTTAAGGATAATTGTTTATTGAATGGTAGTTATTTAACTTTGGGGTATTGTTGGTTTAATTTTAGAAATTAAGATTAGTGTTTCTTTCTCTAAAAGAATATCCTTTTGGGGGATCATCATATCTTGTACTAACCATTTTGGTTTTGATTAATCTCTAAAGACAAGGTAAATATATAGTTTATCCTTCGTGGATCATGTGATTCTATAGAAGTTTATTCTAGCTCTTTCAGTGTGACCAAGTCTTCTTGAATACTCATCATTTAAAAAAATGAGTTAGTGGTGGAAATTTATTAAAGAATGAAACTATACTTAAAAAGTAAGTATATCTCTTTATTTTCTTAGACAATATCATAAATGAATTCCTCATCTTTATGTAATGTAACTTAAAAAAATGTTCTTCGTATACTTTTCCTACTAGGAATCTAATGACCGTTTGTCTCATTACAAGTTTGTGGCTTTCTTATTGTTAACTTTCTCATGATCATGATTTTTATCCCTCTCCATCAGATATTAACACTTAGTTTATCTTCCATATCCATGTTTTCCTACATGGAATCCTAGTATGAGTTATCTAGGTTGACCTTTGTACTTCTCTTTCTTTCTTTTAAGGTGTTAGTTTTATTGAATATTTTTCCGATGTGGGACTTTCCATTATATTCCCAAACCCAATTTTAAAAATTTCAAGGACAAAATTATTTTAAGGAGGGAGAATGTAACACCACAAGCTTCCACGGTACGCTTCTCTTTCAATAATGCAGTAGCATGTGTTGTACGCAACTTTGAGTTCTAACACACACCACAACCAATCAAACAAGCCGTTATGAAAAGTAATACCCACTTTTAGAAATTTTATAAATTTTATCTTTCAAAATGGACTTTATTTTTGGATTCGGAATTTTGAAATTATCTTAGGGTGAATTTTTTGTATTTTTCAGAAAACATTCAATTTTTGATAAATAGTGAAAAAACACTGAGTTATAGTTTAAAACCGAATTTTTTTATTTAAATAATTATTTATTTTATTTAAATTTAATTAAGGTAAAAATAGATACATAATACCTATATAAGTTCAATGTAATTCATTAGAGTAAGTTTAGAATAATTTTAGATATATAAAAATTTTATTGAACTTTTCACCGTCTTTTACCCACATCCTAGGAGAATTTGGAAATTCACATAAAACTTAATTTTACCGCTTCTGTTAGTGAAATTTTAAAAATCCGAGAGACATAGTTAATATCAATGAGTAAAATGTGGTTCAATGAGATGAAAATAATTTTTGGTGAATAGTAACGTTTTACTTTTATTTACCACGGTTAAAAGTAAGTATGGTAATTAAGGGTAAAAATGATATTAATATTACCCTAACACATGTCCTGATTCTATTGGAAAAGTTTATATTGACCAAAAACAACATTAGGAATAAAATATTATCATTTAGGTCCACTTGGATTAGATTAGTACATTTATTATTATTTAATTCAAAGAAGAGTTAAAAGAGATAAAATCAAAGTTCAATAAGTAAAACATTTTTAATATAGGGTTATACATAAGATAAATTCGATTATAAATATTCATTAGAAAGATAAAATGATTTACTACATAATTATATTTTATTTATAATTTTTAGACATTAAATAATTTAATTTATATATGACACAATGGTGATGCAGTAATTACCTAATTAATGAAATATTAAAATAATGGATATTATAAATATCAAAATAAATGTAATTTGAGACTTTTTATGAATTAAACTAATTTTATAGATTAATATACCATATTATTATTGTTTATATAAATTTTTTTCGAATTAATAAAGCTGTTATAAAATTATCAAAAACAAAATACCCAATAGTGTCAAAATTGACATAAAAGAGTTTTAAAAAAATATTATATTATTAATTGATATTCTATTCCTAAAAATATAAGGTCAGGCCAAAGGACTTATATAATGATAGTTTTATCATTAATGAACCACTTGGGGGTCTCTTGGAGGTATATAGTATGTTTATTAACTATATAATATAAAAATACAAAGATACATGGTAAATGTCAAACAATTTAACTAAGAATTAAATATAAATGATGAGGTTAATATAGTGACCCAAACCTGTCTAAAATATATTGGTTGAAATGATTTATACCCATACCCACCTTAACCTTTAAATAATCCACTTTGGAGTCATTATAAACTAATTATAAATTTATTATAAAATAATATTTCCAGCTTTTCCAAAGGTGACCCTCACCCCTCTTATAAAAGGGTACTCCCCCTTATCTCTAATTTACACCTTCAAAGCCTTTTGGATCGGCCCACCCCTACCCAAATATTCTCTAAACTTCCATAAATGCAACCTAGAGGCCTTATTTTGATCATAAATTTAACCTAAGGATCCCTTTTGATCAAATCAAAAGAAAGAACCCGAAGAAGGGGTAATTTTTTCACCACCCTCTTTCATGTTCCTTTCTTTTTCAACTTCTTCTTTCTTTGTTATTTCCATTATAAAATAATAACTCCAATATATTTTATATACTGTGATGTTATTATAAATATGGTACAACCATATTCAGTATTTTATCCATCCTTTTAATGACATTTCACCATACGTATGTACGTACGGCTTACCGTCTCCATGTCGTGGTGTAATTGTTATTCAAAACATTATTATTTGGATGGGTATGATAATGATGTTTAATTGATGTAAATAATAAATATAACATGATAATGATTCTGTATATATTATATACCATCAAATTATATATGATTTTAATATCAAAATAATGATATTATCGCTCGTGCGTACGTACGGACTACCGTCTCCACGAACGCGATGAGATTCATTCCTCATCGTATCCATACAAGTATAATTCTTATTTTATGATTAAAAATAATGTTTAATAACTTCATATAATTTGGTATATGAATAAGATACAACCTATCCATAACAAACATGACTTATGTAACAAAACATATAAAATAAAATGAGTAAGTTAACACCCAAAACGATGATAATACCAAGATATTATTAACAAAGCAGTGTTAAAAGATCATATATGATATCATATTAATGTATATGATTCTTTTATAATTAAATAACAAAAATTTCACCATTATACAGGAGTATAACCTACCCTCATCCACGGAAAATGTATAAAGTAAGGGGTTTCTTATCTCACTTTTAATTTCGTGAGATTTCCATTGTTCACTACTTATTTATTGAATGTGGTGTGTGTACTACCCATGATTGTATTCATTGTGTAATATACTTAGATTTATGGATACTTACATCATTATTTTATGATCCTTATTTCATTTTTGTATGTTTCATAAGTTACCAAATCGATAAGGGAATTTGAAATTTCAATTTCCATTCATTTGGATTTACGCATACTTCATTGATTATTTTACTCCACGATTATGTGTGGAATCACTCTTCATTTTCTTATGTAATAATTTACACTCCCCTTTCTGTGGATATACTTTTGATACACATAATCACTCCATTTATAATTTCTCAAGTCATCGATATGAACTTGATAAGAGTAATTTTTAACTCATTCTCCATTTGTTGAGTTAAATATCCAATTCATTGGTGTTGTCTTTACAAGAATATGTGTGAATGTCCTATAATTTATTTACAGTGAATATCCAATCATATTTAGTGTTTTTATATTTATCACACATAATTATGTCGTTGATTTATCTTTAACCTAAGGATATGGTCTTTATAAGATATTTCATCTCAATTTACATTCCATTGAGACTTCTTTGTTGTTATACACCAATTCACTTTTATATGGTGTATATAATGTACTTTAACATAGTATATCATTAATAACTTTATTCTCATGATATTACAATGTCTTGATTACCTCAATTATTTGTATTAAAGTGTCACCCTTTTGGTTAGGAACTCTAACTAAAATATCATTTTAAATGATTTAAATATTTATTATTCTAAATAATTCTCATTAATGTCCATGTTTTAAAAATGGTTTTAAAGATTTATTTATATGGACATTAAAGTTTTAAAATTAAAACTCCTTTTAAATGTTTCAAAGTGTTATGGGACACTTTGATTCAAAAATCTATTTTTAAATGACTTCTTGACAAATAGTGTGACTTTTAAATGTTTTCAAGAAAAAGGGGGATATTTCTATTAAATATTTTTGATGGTTATTGTCAATTATGTCAATATCCTTCATTGTTATCTATTGAGGTTAATATGTTACAATAAAATCTTCCTTATTGTATTGAATGAGTTATGTTTGACTGTGGATGTGAAATTTTTATACCATTCATGGTTTGTGGATAAAGTATTGATATTTTGTATGCTAGTTTTAATATGAATGTTTATGTTATGTTTTAAACCTATTCATATGAGGAATGCATTAGACTTAATAAGTGATGGGTGGATCCTGATATAGATCCTCGATGCATTGGTAGGTCTCATGAGACAAACTAGTGTCTTAGCACAAGGCCTTGAAAAAATCTTATTTGTGGTCTTGGCACGAGGCCTTGACTATGTGATTATGATAGTCTGGCATTATACATTCCATCATTATGAAAGTGGTTATTGATATTGCATGTGTTTATTCGACTAGTAGAATATCCATGTGAATAAGTAAATGTAATTATTTCATTTTATCTTTTCCATATTTTGCTGAAGTTCAAGTTTAGAAGGCTTTTGTTTTAGTTATACATTGCCTTAATTGTTTATGCTTATTTATGAAAGATTCTGTTATATTGTTATCCTTACAGAGAATATAAGCTCACCACTTTAAATGTTTTATTTTTTCCAAGATGTGAAGAAGTAATTTATGAATGACATGCAGGGATAGTATGAGGGGATATGAAGACAAGATGTTGTTGTAGTATTTTTAACTTTATAATGTAATATAAGATTTATAAATATATCTAGTGTTTCCAAGACTACTAAACTAATCAGCCTTTCGAGGCTTGATCTTGTGTGATCATGCCAATGTTATGTAATAATGCACCGACTCTAGGTTACTAGGGTCAGGGCATTACAAGTATACATTCATTCAAGTAGGCATGTATTTATTCAGAGATCATACCCATGGAACATATCATTCTTATGGAGTTATACATTTGGATTGGGAGCTCATTATCTTTTGGTAGAATGACATTCAAGGGAGAAAGTAATTCTGTTAAACTAGAATCACTCCATATATTGCCTGCTTTCAAATTATACATCTTTAGTACGACCGACAATGCTATATATTTAATGCAACCACCATACAAAGGCATCTTTTCAAAACTCTTTAACTGCTAAATTTTTTTTGGGAAATCATGAATTTCTTATTCAGCTGTCTTTTTCATTTCCTCAATATGATCTTCATTATCATTCACATCTGTAATCACATCCTTGATACGTTTTTCTTCATTTTCCACAATTTTAATCATATCAGATGATCCATAAAATTCATTTTTATCTCATCCACTAGCTACATTTACTTTTCCTCGTGTTTATTCCAACATTTATAACCTTGATCTATTCCATGACAGATTAGGTGTTCTTCCAACTCCTCTTGACTAACTTGTCTCAAATAAAAACAACATAAACATGTATAAAAGATTTGAGAAGTGTCATATGCATGATCTTTTTCAAACTTGATGAACTCTTTAATTCCATCTTCATACTCTCTTGTCTAATGATTGGAATCCATCTAGTATTTATTCATATCCATACTATTTTATTCGGTAATATTAATATTTAACAAAATAAATAGAAAAGAGTTGATATAAAAATTAACCAAGTCTAAAGAAAATTTTAGACTTTAAGTCTCCATTGAAAGCTGTTTATAAAATCATAGTTGAAATACCATTAAAAAACCAACCATTTACACAAATTATTCTTTAAAATAACACACCCTTTTTAAAATAAACCAATATGTTTCAAACACTCTTTCTCAAAAACCCCAATTATTTTTTTTATAAATAATTCAAGGAAACTTCATGTAACAATAATGTTAATCATTTAAAATTATCAACAACCCTCTATATTTTAAAATTTTTCATTTAAAACTCTGCATATCCCTTGTTAAAATGAAATTGACATTACATACACTCTCAAAACATTCACAACCCTTTATGAAATCCAATCAGGTGAGTTGAGAAACACTTCTCGTGCAACCTAAGTCCATTAAAAGTGTTTAAATTATATTAAAGTTATTTAAAACAAAAAAACGGTATGTTGAACACATTTTTCAAACACTTTTTTAGTGTATTCCAATAACACCTCATTGAAATCACCATTATTTCCAAATCTAGAAAAGGATTTGGAAAGTTTCTCTTATGTGTCCATAACTGTATGGACCCATAAGAAACCACATGACCATACTGGACTTAAAATTTTCAAATACTAACTCCTAATACATCACAATATAATCCATACTCGTTACCCAACACATTTATGGTTAAGATTTGTGTTTTCATCAATCTCCTATTAATATCTTATAAGGATCAATCATGAACATAAAAATACTCATATTGAGCTACACAACTTAGGTTAGGTATCATATAATTTCATGCTTATTTAAATGGTATTATCATATATATAAATTTAAAGTTATTAGTTCAACCCTATCTCATATAATTCAAATATAATCTTAGAATCCTCCATCATCTCACACAAAGTCTTATCTACTACCATGCCTTATCCAAACAATCAATGAATGGAGTATAACTACCCTATGGAAACTTAAGCATCATTATAAATGGTAGTGATTAAGAACCCACTCCAGAACAATCACCTAATTATTAAAAAAGCATTACTTACTAAAACATCCTAAAAGTAATGTTAAAATGGAAAAAAAATCAAATAACTCCAACATCAACACTAGTGACCCCTGTTAACTCACCACATCCCATCATCCAACCATAGAACAATCTGATCATCAAGAACAAAACAAAATAGGGCACTAAAAAAAGATATAAGAGTGTCATAAACTCTCGTCCACCAGTTCATATGTAGGGTGTGAGCTAAAAATTCATTGTATGATCTCATAAAGAATTCTCCTTAAATCTCTTTATAATATAGTTTATAAAGTGATAGATTGAACATAATGTATAAAATATATTTTCACATGAATTATAAAATAAGTGTAAAAAAATAAACTAATATATTTTGAAACAATCAAACTTTTTATAATATAAAAACAAGGATGAAAAAAATTGAAATAAAAATATCAAAAAATGGAAATAGGGCCTTTAAAATCATATAATACATTTCAAATCATATTTTATTCCTCTTTTATAACATTTTTGAAAAAATATTTTTCATAAATAACCACAATGAAAATCCATTTTCTTCAAACTCATTTAACAAATAACCAATTTTTTCCTATTTAAAAAATACTTTTTAACCATTTAAATCAACCTATTTGAAAGTAAGAAAATACACACATGAAGTGAAACAATGATCATACATAGGCACTAAGGAAACAATAAAACATAATCCAAAAACAACCAAATGATGGTGCGATATAATCAAAAAAATCTAGGGGAATACAATCCAACAAAGAAAATAAATCCTCTAAAGTGTCCTAAGAATGATGTAACCATCATGTGAAACTTCTTAAGACTCATGTATTTGGATCATGAACTAGAGATGAGGAAGCTAGGTCGATACTATTTAACTTTTTATATCCAAGTAGTCCTATAGAACTCACTGGGATCTATCATGATTAGGGTATCAAAAGAATATATGTCCCTTCTAGTACATTCTAGGGACACTGAAACATCTTAGAAACTCACTCAATCTAACTAGGTCCTTACACTTGGCAGTACACTCCACACTAGGGATTTCACTTTTCTGGATCCCTACCAATCTTCTAGGACACCCATGACATTTCAATAGTGGAAGTGAGAAACCAATGAAATAATAGATCATCACATAAATATAATTTCAATAATTTTAAATTTAACCTCACCACACCTCATACACCCTCATAAGAAACAACCGCTTTCATATCCTTTTATAATCTTCACAATAAGCATAAGAATATAAAGAATCCCCCATGGGGTCATGAGCCACAACCAGAACAATAAATTCATGGAGCTCAATTGAGGGTCTCTTATATTTATAAAATAACTTCCTTTAAATTACTAACTAGGATTTTACAAATGTTCTTGAGAAGCCAATACATTTTTGACCCATTTTAGAACAACATTTCAAATTTAATCCAAAAAATATTTATCAAAATGAACTAGAAAGAAAATTTGTAAACCCAACCATTTTCTATAAATAAATTTAAAAATAATAAACCCTTTTATTTTTTAAGGAAATATGTTCTATGAACCCTTTTATTAAGATTCAATATCCTTTTGAAAACATCTTAATCCACCATGAGAGTTCAGGGTCTCAAACCCATTTAAATAGGTTGAAAGTTCGTTCAATTCGTTTTGCAAAACATGACTTTAAAATATGACATATTCACTTTAAAGGAAAAAAAATTATGACCAAACTTTCAAAATATTTTAATTCCTTTAAAAAATCAACTCAGGCCTTTTACAAAACACATAGCGTGTGACATAAGTTTATGACAACTCTTTAAACAATTTTCAAGCTAATTGAAACCCAAAAAAGTCATAACTTAGAATTATAATTTCATAAGAAATCATTTAAAAACATTTAATAAATTTATAACATGTATTACAAGGGAGTTCCAAACAAACACCTACCTCACTCAAGTAAAATTGAAGCTAAAACCTATCATCATTAATAGAGAACACATAAATATGTCAAGTGACATGCTAATCAACCCCTAACAAAAAAATACCAATCATTAAAAAGTAATTACACTATTCTATAGTGGCATCATGCTTTAAATCCATAACTGAGTCACACAAAATCAAAGGAAAAATATGAATAAGAACACCAACCAACATGCAATTAATTTTGTGTGAAAACAAGGACCACTAACAGCCATGATTTTCAACAAGCCATTTAGCCCATACAATTCACAACATACCATCAATATCAAACTATAATTACATACAAACAAGATGAAATAGATAACAAAGAGGAGAGGCACACAGTGGAAGTGTGGTTCATGGTAGAGGAGAGACAGAGGGAGAGGAAGAGGAGGAGGAGGCATGGCGGCGGCAATCGTCTTCCACGAGAGCTTGAGGGGTACGAGAAAGGAAGAGAAATTTAGGGTTTTTTTTATAAAACTCGGTGAACATTTTAGCAGTGCTGGATAAAAGGCGCTGATAAAGGTATGTTTTATCAGCGCTAAAATAGAAAGCACTGATAAAACATACCTTTATCAGCGTTTTTTAGCACTAATAAAGATAGGCCTTTATCATCGCTAAATAAACGATGATAAAAGTATTATGTTAATAATTTATTTATATTAATATATATTTATAAAATTATATATATGATATATATATATTTATTTATATTTATATTTATATTTATATTTATATTTATGATTATGAATAAATAGATATATATTTATATTTATAAAATTATAATTTAAATAATTATAAAATCATAAGAAATATACTTAATATATTTATAATCCTAGAATATATATATATATAATAAATATATTCATTATATATATTTATAAGATTATAGATATATACAACTATATTTCTCCTAATTTTATAATTATTTATATGAATATATATTTATTTATAATTATATGAATTTATATTTATTTATAATTATAATTATAAATGAATATATATTTATTTATTTAAATAAATATAAAATTATAACAAATTAATATTTCTAATTTTATTAATTTTATTAATATATATATTTATTATATTTATTTTAATTTTATAATTATTTAAATATATCTGTATTTATTTATAACAATAAATATAAATATTTGTATGTATTTATCAATATTTCTATATATTGATAAATATACTTATTTAATTATATATAACATTATATAATAAAATAATAAATATATTTTCTATAAATTAAGTATTATTTAAACACATATTTTTTTATTTATATTTAGAACTAATAAATTAATATATATTTATTTTTAATTAAAATTTTAAATGAATATGTATTTATTTATTTAAAAACTATAAAATTATAACAAATTTATATTTATAATATTTATTAATTTATTAATTTATTTTTATAATTTTATAATTATTTAAACAAATATTTATTTATTTGTAATTATATATTCTTTTTTATTTATTTATTTTTAATTTTATCAGTGCTTTTTAAAAGCACTGATAAAAGGGGACTTTTATCAGCGCTAAAAAAGAGTTGATAAAGGACCCTTTTATTAACGCTTTTTTTAGTGATGATAAAAGACCCTTTTATCAGCACATTTTTAGCGCGGATAAAAGAGGCTTTTATCAGCACTTTTTTAGCGCTGATAAAAGAGGCCTTTATTAGTGCTTTTCTGATCACTGATAAAATGGACCCCCCTTTATCTTCACCTCGATTAAGAGTGCTTTTTTACTGCTATTAATGAACTTTTCTAGCACTGATAAAGGTCATATTTGTAGTAGTGAATAAGAAGGGTTTAATGTATAAATGAACATTCATGATAATACATAACATATATGCATGCATGATTGATCAATATATTTATAGACCAAGTTCATTGGAAACACATATATATTTAATAATTAAAATATCAATATATATATATATATATAAAATATTTATATATATATTAATTCTAAATAAAATAAATCTAATAAATCTAATAAATCTAATAAATCTAATGAATTTAATGAATCTAAGGAATCTAATAAATCTAATGAATCTAATTAATCTAATTAATATATTAATTATAAATATAATCAATATAATCAATATATAATCAATATAATCAATATAATCAATCTAATCAATCTAATAAATCTAATATATCTAATATATCTAATAAATATATTCATTATTTAATGAAATTTATTATAATATTATAATTATTTAAATATTTATATATATATATATATTAAATTATAATCTTAGAAACACTTTTTTGAAACATTATATATACATTTTAATTATTAAAAAATATATATTAATTATAAACAGGCGTTTTTTATTTAATGTATACAAATAAAAATTATTTTTTAATATAAATATAATAATTTTATATAAATTAATAATATATTTTATTAAAAACTTTTATCAGTGCTTTTTGATAGCACTAAAAAATCCCCCCCCCCATTATCAACACTGCGCTTGCCCCATTTTTTGGTAGTGTTGAGAATATGACCATCGGATTTGCATATATCCAATAGGTATACTAATGTTGTTTTTTATTAGTAGTAAATTAAGAATAAGATAACTCATAGTGAAATAAAAAAAATATGATTTTAAAATATTTTATATATATATATATATATTTGTGCTATGTGTTAATATTAATAATAATATTATTAAAATATGATATGATGTATTTATAAAATTAAAATAAATATTTTAATATCAATTGATTATTAAGATTACATTTTTGAATATAAATAATTAATTTTAATGGTATTTTATTAAAGTGTATTCATTATATAAGTAATATTTTTAGTATTGTTTTTATGAAAATAGATTCTCCATGTTTTTCTCTAAAAAATACATGATCAATTTAATCGATTAAAACCATAGATATTGACCAATTCAAATTTAGTATTTCGTAATAAAATATCCAAAAAATATCTCTTTAGATAACTCCATAATCCTTGGGTATTTAAATTCCAACACATCTCCAAAAAATATATTTCAGCCTTCATAAATTCAAAATATTTAGACCAATAATTTAAAAAAAATAATTCAATTCAAATATTATGTGGTCATACATTTTAATTCAATTAATTTTTATCTTACTTATCAATGATTCTTTTTCTTCAAAGTTTTCCACTTGAGCCTTCAGATGTTGATTAACATATGATCACACTCTTTCTTATGAGTTCTTCAACTACTTCTTCCTTTTGATTTCCATGAATTATTAATACATATTCATAAAAAGTAATTCATAATTAGATTTTTTGAAAAATAAGAATTGTTGTTGATTTCTTGAACTTGAATTATTAAAATATTTTTTTCAACATTTTTCGTGTTCCATGTGGTTATTGTATCCAGGGATCATTGAGGTGCTTGATGGGTGCAATGGTGATTGTTTGGGTGACTCTGCAGATGGATCTTGTGGCTAACCTTGGGTAGTCGATGGTGTCACTATTTTTTAGTGTCTCTTGGTTTTCGTTGACAGACGTCGGTAGGTGGATGATGTTTTTGTAGGGTATGGACATTTTTGTGGCTTATTTGGCTTTTGTTTGAACATTGTTTGTTTATCTTGCTGGTTGAGGGGTTTCAGATGTCATTTTGAGCTTTGGAATTTTTTTCATCACATTTTGTGTTAGTGTGGCAACATTGTTGTATTGTTGGGTGGGCGGCCTCGAAATACGGATGGGTTTTTTGACACCCATCATCCACCTGCATGTCCCACTTTTTGGACATATGGGTGCTTTGATTTGATTTTTTACCGTTATTTTGGTCTTGAGATTGTGTTGCATCAGGTTGTCACATTGTGTTCTTCTCACAGTCCTTATCGGGTGGACAGTGTGAAAGAGAAATAGATGTTCTCACATTTTAATATGTGTGGGATGAGTGCTCTTCCTTATTTTGTTTCCAGTAAAGTGAAACTCCTTGTCAGGGGGTGAAACTTTTCTCTATGACCAATTTCATAGTTGCATTATCTTTTGGGGGTGATGGAATAATTTTTTTTGATTATCATGAAATTTGATTTCTTTTGATCACTTGGGTCTTTTTCATCCCTTTGGGACACATTTTTTTGGGATTTTTGTCATTTTGTTTATTATGTGTTTCCTCTTTTCCCATTTTTCAAAAAAGGGTTTCTTTTTAATTTAAATAAAGCGGCTTTTCCCTCTACTTGTTGAAAAAAATGGAGTTTGTTTGAAAATATTTGAAATCAATTTTTAATCATTTTTAATCTCATTCCTTAACAATTTATCAGAAAAACTCAAATGTTTTGTGCATATTGATTTTCTTAGCATAAATTTTATGTGTATCGTATTTAACAAATTCTATAATTCTTAATAAATTCATTAAGAACATCTAAACCTATTCAAGCATTAACAACATCAAGAAAACTTCATAATTGATGTTTAAATAAGAATTATTCAAATTATCACACAAATTCAGTTCATAAAATGAATGTTTTATTCTTATGGGTTGTATATTCAATGCAGTTTCAACTCATGTTTAGTGCTTATAAAAGTGATCTAACAGTTTTAGTGGAAGAACTCTAGAATTGATAGATCAATTGAGTTATGGATCCTTCACAGTCACAGCATCGAGGAAGATTGGTGCTTGTCTCCCCGTCACACACCCCGCATCAAGGTGATATGGTAACCATAGATCCAAGATTAGCAGATTCAGGGTCAAGTAATTGGCATGATAGAGGTAAAGGCATGAATGTGCAGGTTCTTCTATGATGCAGGTGAATTTTGTTATCCTAGAAGTGTAACTTGTTTTTTTTTCAATTTTTTTTCTTTTACATACACCGATGATCCTTTGAATAATCCAGGCCTTTGAATGATGATGAGTTTAAGGTGAACATGCGGATCGTGGTTTCATATAATGAAAACAGGAAGGAAGTTTCAATGATACAGACCATAACAAACAAACATATCGATAGGATTTTTGATTTTGATAAGGTATGATTTTATATTTATTTTATCAAAACTTGAGGTTTTGTTTCTATCTTAGTGTATAATTAGTAGTGGAATTAGTTATCATTTAGTTATGACTTTATAAATGGAAGCTATAATTGCTAGTTTATTTTTAGGTTTTTGGTCCAAAATCTAAACAGGAGGAGTTGTTTAATCAAGTTGTATCTCCTAATGTTCATGAAGTCCTTTAGGGATATAACTGTACTATCTCTTCTTATAAACAAACTGGAACAAGGAAAATGTACACAATGAAAGGGGTACAATAAAATATATTTGGTTTCAATAAAATAATCAACCTCCCATCTTTCATCTACATCACATATCATGGCAAAACTGTGATTCCTTTTCTTTTTTCTAGAATCGAGAATTTCCAAGCGATGCTGGTGTGATTCCAAGAGCTGTTAAGAAAATATTTGATATTCTGGAAGCTTAAAGTGTTGAATACCACATGAAGGTATCTTTTTTAGAGGTATAAAACAAGGATATAATAGACCTTTTGTCTCTAGAAGAATGCCCTAAATTCATAAATGACAAGTCAAAGAAACACATTGCATTGATGGAAGATGGGTCAGCAGGTATCTTTGTGAGAGGTTTAGAAGAAGAGATTGTTTAAGGTTTCGGGCACAGCGGAAGCGTGGTTAAGAAGAAACCCAACTTTAATTTTTACCATGATCAATGATCATTCTAGGATCAATATGACTATGAACACCAGTCTCCATAGAATATAATCAAAGATTTAGATAAATAAAGAAGAGGCTCAAAACCTATAGAGAGGATCTTGCACATCATGTTTATAATTAATTTAATTAATTTCATAAATAAAAAGAATAAATGGATCTTTGTTATTTTCTTTATTGATGATGTTGATTGTCCGGAATGACCCTTCCATATTATCTCATTGCGCTTGTAAGGATTTAAACTATAATCCATCTAGTGGTGATCCACACGTGCTATGATGGCCACAAATAGACACTGCTCGTTCTCTAGGTGCTAGCGCGTTGAAGTGAGTGTCTTGTGTCAGTCATTCTTGATCACCAGTTCTTCAACCTTGAAGAACGTCTCTCATTTTTGAGAGGGTCGAGAAGAGGATTCGAGAGAGAAATTGTTTAGCTCAACAATTCTCAATTCACCAAGTGTGTGGTATGTTCCCTATGGCATAATAGATGTACTTGTCTATTTAATTTCATAATAGAAATTAAATACATTCATGAACTTAGAGAAAACCCATGCTCATAATAATAATACCGTGTCAATATTTATAGTGCACTAACTTACGCAAAAGACAATTACGAATAAAATTCCACATCACAAAATAATAGTAGAGTCATCATTATTTTAACTTGTGCCAACTAATAATTATTTACCGTCTTGCAAATAATTATTTTACTATCAGATCGGCCTTGGTCCAATCGAACTACACTTCCATTTATTAAGCACCTGAATAAATAAATAAATTATTTATTCTCTTAAATAAATATTTTATTTATAAACCAGTAAATAAATATTTATCAAATGTTCAATAAAATAAATAAATATATTTTATTTAATTTATGAGATCATCTTAACTTGAATAAAATTATTCCATGGTCTTGAGAATAATATTTATTTCATTAATTAAATTCAAAAAGAATTTAATTGAGACCACCAAAAAAACTTAGTGTATGACCCTCTAGGATTCTTTCTCGTTGGAATTAGGCTGGCTTGCCTAAATTCCAAGAGTACTATCTAGAAATAGGTCAAGGAACCCAAGAGAAATAATGTAAAGTCATAACAATGATATCCACATACAAATGCTCACTGTTTAATATAATCCCTTTTTCTCAATATCTCATCAAGAAGGTTTCATGATAGTGTCATCAACCTTTATACTTGATACGTCGTTCTTTGAATACCTGAAATAAACTCATCATTACACCATGGACATGGAATTTCATGCTTTTATTCTATTTCAATCAAAGGGTCAAGATATAAACTTCTATAAATGGAAAGGAAAATTCCTTCCTCGACTTATCCATTAATAATATGCCACTCATGAAGAACCCTAATTCCCGTCAACTTTCTGCATGATAGTTTTCATCATTAAATCAAAAATCACGAGTCTTGACATGTATTAATGATAATATTAAATTCTAAGGATCATTACACATGCTCGTAGATAGAAATATCCAATTACACCAAAACATGTGGAATTCTTACTAGTAGGTCTATTCTCATAATCTCTAGTCTTGGAGATTACCAAGTCCGAACTTCATGAGAGGAAGTCTCATCTACCTATGAGTACTCACACCAGGCGGTATACATGTTATGTGTCCCATCATAGTATGCCATCCAACCGTATAACTATATTTAAGAATATTGTTATAGCATTTCAAGGTTCTCATCATAGCGGGGAACTTCCATGACCTTATCAATGCAACAAATATTCTAGGACATTATTACATCATAGTCATGTAAAATAATGATCAACCTATAATAAGATATTTAAATATTTAAATACATTAAATTTCCATGTAATCAAAGTACAACCAGTTGGTTCTTGGACACCAACTCTTACAAACTTCCACTTGGAATAGAGAGAATTGCCAACGACTTTCAGTCTGTAAGACCTCACATCTTGATCATGTTTCTACTGAGTCAAGGATTTAGTTAAGGGGTCTTCCACATTGTCTTATATGGAAATATTCCTCATTGCAACATCACCTCTCTGAGAAAAATCCTTCAAGAGATGATACTTTCGAAATATGTGCTTCATCTGCTGATGTGGCCTTGGCTCTTTTGTGAGAGCCAGCGCTGTATTATTATCACAGTATAGTGTGATGGGATCTTTACTACTAGGTATCACATCTATCTTCTGGACGAAGATTCACATCCCAATTTCTTCTTTAGATGCCTCAAAAGCTATGATATACTCGGACTCTGCTATAGAATCTACAACCACACTCTACTTTGAGCTCTTCCATCTCACTGCACCTCTATTCAAAGTGAATATGTATCCTGTTTGCGACTTCATTTCATCTTGATCAGTCTGGAAACTAGAATCTATATATCCTCTAAATATTGGTTCCTCGTCTCCTCCATAAACCAGGAACATATCCTTAGTACACCTCAAATACTTTAGGATAGTCTTGACTGCCATCCAATGGAGGTCACCTTGGTCAGCTTGATATCTGCCTACCGCACTCAATGCGTAGGTGACATCCAGCCTAGTACATAGCATGACATACATGACTAACCCAGTCACTAATGCATATGGAGTCCTTAAATTTATCTTTATTTCCTCATGTGTCTGAGGACACATTTTATTGGAAATATTAATTCCATGTGATGCTTGCAACCATCCCCTCTTGGATTGTTCCATACTGAATCTCTTCAGTATCTTATCAATGTATAAAATTGGAATTAGGCCTAACAGTATCTTGTATCTATCACGATGGATCTTGATCCCAAGAATATATGCTGCCTCTTACAAGTTCTTCATGGAGAAGTATTGATTCGACCATTCCTTAATAGACTGTAAGATCAGTATCTCATTTCCAATAAGTAATATGTCATCAACATATACTATTAGGAAAATGACTGCACTCCCACTAAACCGTTTTTAGACACAAGGCTCACATTAGTTCTTGATAAAACCAAATTTCATTATGGCTTCATCAAAATGAATGTTCCATGACTTAGATGCTTACTTTAATCCATAAATGGATTTCTGCAACTTTCATACCTTATTGGAATCCTTTGGATTCATAAACCCTTTAGGTTGTGTCATGTAGAAATCATCCTGAAGGTTTTCATTAAGGATGTTTTGACATCCATTTTCCAAGTCTCATAGTCATGGTAAGCGACAATGGAAAATAGAATACTAATGGATTTAAGCATTTCAACTGGTGAAAATGTTTCGTTGTAGTCAATGCCTTGACGTTTTTTGAACCCTTTTGCAACCAGTCGTTTCTTATAGGTGCTGAATTGTCCTCCCATGTACAGTTTCTTCTTGAATACCCATTTGTAACCAACAGACTTCACATCAATTGGAGGATCTACCAAAATCCAGTCTTGGTTTTCGTACATGGAATCCATTTTAGAATTCATGGCTTCTTGCCACTTGGAAACATCTATGCCACTTAATGTTGTCTTTTAGTTTAAAGGATCATTATTATCAAATAATAATGAGTCACCATCCTCAGAAACTATAAAATCATATTGTTCTGGTTCTCTAACCTCCCTTGTAATCTTACATAGCTCTTGTGTCTCTGGAACAGTTCTTTCTTCCACAGGGCTTTGTGGAATCTGTTCCTCTGCCAACTCATGTGTACCTTGATCCCCAACTACATCGAAGTAGATCTCTCTCCCACTATCTCTTTTGGATATGTGCTCCCTCTCAAGGAATATGTTGTGTCTTTCCACTATAACCTTTTTGTCTGAGGGGTTGTATAGGTAATATCACTACTGGAAATCTAAACTATCCCAACAGTTTGAAACTGTTGGGATAGGCCTTAAAACCGTTAGGATAGCCTATCCCAATAGTTTCAATAACCATTGGCATGTGTATCATTGGGGTATCCCTATGAAAAAGGTTCACATTGAATTGTTCATATATGGGGGTTCAGATTTCAATATTCACAAGGTTCAGTGTGAACCGTTGGGATAAATTTATGCCAACGGTTTTAACCCATTGGGACATCTCTATAGTAATGGTTTACACCATTGGTATATCTCTCTGCCAATGATTTACAGAGGTATAGAATTATGTTATTCCAACGGTTCCTCTTGAATCATTTCAATAGAGTTATACCTATAGTTTTTAATCGTTGGTACAAATATACACTAAGATTTTGATCTGTTAGAACAAATTTGTACCAACGGTTCTGAACCGTAGGCCTATTCCTATACTAACAGTTCAAAATGAACCATTAGTATAGGCTGTAGGAATTATAAAGAGGTATACCAATGGGTTTGAAACCGTTGGCATAGACCCCACACTCTATTTATAGAGAGAACCTGCATAGAACCCCCTCCACTCTTTCAAGGATAAAACCTACATAGACCGCCACTCTATTTCACGGACAAAACCTGATATCAAACACACTGCAATAACATAGAATTCACACTTCGACCTGCAACCTTCAATCAAACAAAAACACACTGCATAACAAAAAACACACTACAAAACTGAAACCTGCAGTCACACATAAAACACATAAAAACTTACTGCAAACACATACTACAAACACACAAAA
Organism: Viscum album; assembly: GCA_963277665.1. Classification (NCBI taxonomy): domain Eukaryota; kingdom Viridiplantae; phylum Streptophyta; class Magnoliopsida; order Santalales; family Viscaceae; genus Viscum; species Viscum album. Next base: position 752,810,387 of record OY728145.1, on the reverse strand, counting down.
TACTCACTAAAAACACAAAAGAACTCACTGCAAACACACACTACAAACACACAGAAAACTCACTACAAACACACACAAACTCACTGCAAACACACAGGAAACTCACTACAAACACAAAAAAAACTCACTGTAATCACCTGCAATCACCCAGAAATCAAACACAGAAACTCACTAGAACCTACAATAAAACACAAGAACTGTAGTCATCTGATGAGTGTGTAATTCTTAGGATGCAGGGATTCAACCTTGATTCTGATGAGTGGAATTCTTAGGATGTAGGGATTCAACAATGATCTTGATGAGTGTGGAATTCTTAGGATACTCGGATTCAGCCTTCATGTCTATAGAATTCCTTATGTAATCCCCTTGGATTTTATGATGTGACTACAAATGCGGTAATTCCCAAGATGTCTTGGAATTGACTCTATGGACATTGAAAATATATTTCCCTAGGAGCATGGGAATTGGATAATACTATATGATGTTTGACTTCCCATGACATCTAGGGATTTACCATTGTGCCTGATAGTATTTGATTTCTTAGGACTCTTGGGAATTTGTTGTAGGCTTGCTACAATTACATTTCTTAGGTACATTCCCCTAGGAAACAGTTCTTTACCATAATAATTTGATATTTGATTTCCCCAAGAGGATGGGTATTAGTTTTAAATGATATACTAGTTGGAACAGTTTCACGACATGCTCAGAGACACTTCAGCACTAGATGTGGTAGGTGTGGTTGATCACAATTGTCACATTAAAGCCTAAGGATCAATAGTGATTTATTTATTTATATTAAATATTTTATAAATTTATTTATCTAATAATATCACATGTAGTGACACACATTTAATGGTTATGTATCAAACTATATTAGTGGTTTCATAATATATTGTACTCTCATTATGCTCAGGAGGCGATGACACTTTGGTCCTTGAGAAGAATTATTACTTTCATATAGGATCAAATTGGCTAAAGGATCATTGTTACATGATAATGATGGAGAATTTTAGATGGTTTGGTGATTGAGATGATGTGAGACTCGAGGATGGATTGGAGTCTCTTTTTTCCTTTTATATTCATTTCTTATATATGGGGTCAATCTGGTGGGAGACCAGTGTGTGTTCGTTTTTATGTATTTAATTTTACTTCAGTTATGTATTAGAATGTGTGATATAATGTTTATATCATAGATTTTGATTGATTTATTTTCATCTATTGTTGTGCACTCTGATATGGTGATTCAAAAACAACTTAGTTTATGGTCTTATAACTTTATCCAAAGGGGGATTACCCTTAAGGGAATATAGCCAAGAGTGTAGGGGTGTAATTTTTAAGGTCTTTTAGAAAGGAACAAGGGGATAGATATCAAATAAATAAATATAGGGAAAATGAACTTAGCATGTTTTCATATCTTAGGGATTATTAGGAACACCTCAGGTATGAGTGCATAGATTTTAAGGTCATGGTGTTTGTACTAGCATATTTTTATAAATATTGTGATCATGTACATAAGGATGGGAAATGCTACGGTGGTGAATAATTAATTATTTAAATTTAGTGGGTCCTTATCACCCAAGAAAAAACAAGTGAACCACTCACACAGATATAGCTCATACTCGGAGGAAGGGGCATCATCTGAGAATTAGGTTGAGCAGGGGCTCGACTTGAGTGTGTCACAATCCCTAATATCTAGGATGGAATGAAAATTGTGTTAGTCAAGGACACAATGTCTAGACATCACTATGTATCATGTATAGTGGGAATCAAGCCATACATTTTCCTAGAGGGCAGTGTGGTAGGAGTCCAATTTCATGCAGGGATTATCCTCTCAAGTGGGGAATAAGGTATCACATAGTTCTAGTAAATTCAATAGGGATATGTTAGAGCTGAAGGGGACCCTTCCACCTGGTAGGTTTATTCTAGAAGAAGGGTAGCTAGAAAAGGGGAGGCATTCAAGGAGTCACATGGCACTGGAAAGGGTGAGTTTGTTAGGGAGTCATGTGGGGGATAACTGCTTGGGTGGAAAGCTAGCTCAGTGGATTAGGGGGGAATAAAGTGGGTCATGGGGGGACCACAGGGGGTATTTGGTAGTCTGTTATTTATTATCTCCTTAGATCTTGGGCGGGAGAGCAGTAGGGGCCTCCCAAAGCATTCTTAATTCTTCTTCCTCCCTATTTTCTGGATTAGAATCTGTAAACAGGTATGCTAATACTACTCTATTGAATATAAATTGTTTTGCTGCTAGTTCGGGTGAGGGAACTCTATCATTTTGGTCTAATCTGTTGGATAATTCTCTCACCCCCCCCCCACCCATCATTTTGTTTCCTTTAGTGTGTTATGATCCTCACTTCTGAGTATGGAGCCTCAACGTTAGTCTCGATTAGAGGCATTGGAGTAGTGGTTGGAGCGTGTGAAAGCAAGACGAGACCAACATCTTGATCGGGTGGACTCCACTATGTCGGGATTAATGAATACAGTGGGAGCATTTTAGAAAGAACTTTTGGGATTAAAAGTGCTACAGAAATCCATGGCTGATACAGTACATCGTCTGGAAAAACTTCCAGTGCACGAGGAGGCTATAACCTTAGTACTAACAGTTCGGTCATAAGAGATGGAGATACAATCTTATGAAATAGATGGTCCAAATGAAGGGATACAAAGGCAAGAAGAAGCTATGGGGGATAGTATTAGACCACTACTAGAAGTTAGATGAGTTGAACTGCCAGTTTCTGTCGGACAGGACCCTCGCTGATGGATCAAAAGAGCACAATTGTATTTCTGAATTAATCAAACACCTGAATTTGCTAAAATATAATTGGCATAGGTGAGTATAGAGGGAGTCACAATTCATCAGTTTACAATATTAGAAGAATTCAAACCACAATTGTCTTGTCAACAACTTAAAGAAGAGATAATGGAATATTTTAGTGGAATAGAGGTGCAAAATCCTTATAAAGAATTAGCTGCTAACTGGAAACAAGGCACTGTACAAGAATACATAGAACTTTTTGAATTTCTTGCATCACTTATTCCCCGTCAACCAGAATCTCAATATGTGTGTTATTTCCTTCATGGTTTTCATGAGGAAATACAGAGTTGGGTGTGAATCCATAATCCAGAGACCCGTTTACAAGTGATGTGGTCGACGAGACATGTGGAGTAAGCTCTTGGAAAAGGGCTGACTATTCTGGACTCGAAGAGAATGTGACTAATTCTCTGATATGGGCATAAGATGGATAATACATAAATGTTTCAACACATCTGGTTGACAATGGGGACATATGGGTGTTCAATAAAAGAACACATCTTAGATATCGGAGGGCTGGACTAAATTCTAAGTGTGGCGTGGCTCAGTACCCTATGAGATGTTTTCATTAATTGGAAGACTATGGTGATGAATTTTGTAGTAGGAAATTAGTTTTTCACCCTTTTAGGAGTTCATCGATCAAACCGGGAAGCAGTTTTACTAGAACGGTGGTCTCAAAGACAGCTCTTCGATGGGATTTGATGTCAAATAATTATAGGTAAATAGAGTAGTGGGGAACAACTCCTGACTTCACACCAAATGCAGGACTTACAATAGATTTTTCTCTAATATCTTTCAGTTTTTTATGAACCCCAGGCTTTTCTAGAACCTAGACAACATGAAATTGCTATAATTATTATCCCTGGACAAGGACCAGTCTTAGTAAGACCATATAGATATCCTTATTTTCAAAAAAAATAGAAACACAAGTGCGGTAGATGTTGTCCAGTGGAATAATCAGACCTGGTTCCAGTGCATTTTTGAGCCTGGTATTGTTGGTAAAAAAGAAAGATGGGTTGTGGTGGCTTTATGTTGACTATCGAGCATTGAACAAGGTAATCGTACCCAAAAAGTTTCAAATTCCCATGTTTGAAGAATTACTTGATGAATTATATGGAGATACTTACTTATCTAAACTTGATTTAAGAGTAGGATATCATCAAATTTGGATGCAGGAAAGTGATGTGGAAAAACTACCTTCTGAACTCATAGTTGCCACTATGATTATTTAGTTATGCCATTTGGTTTAATGAATCCCCCTCTATGTTCCAAGATAAAATGAATGATTTATTTCATCCTCTTCTCTGATAGTATGTACTCATATTTTTTTAAGACATAATGGTGTACAGTAGGGATTGGTCGACCCACCTGCAGCATGTTGCAACAGTCCTTGGAATTATACAGGAGAATCATTTCTTCACCAATAGGAATAAGTTTCATTTCAAGTAGTAGGAAATTGAATATTAGGGTCACATGATTTCAGTTGAGGGAGTTTCTGTGGATCATAGGAAGGTGCAGGTAATGTTAGACTAGCCAATCCCAACTTCCGTTAAGGGAGTCTGTGACTTTCTAAACCTCACCAGCTATTACCGCAAGTTCATTTGGGGATATGGAAAGGTAGCATGACCTCTTACGATTCTCACCCGAAAGGATGGACTTTGGTGGACAAATGAGGCCCTCAATGCTTTCCAACAACTCAAACAACTAATGATATAATTATTCCATCTTTATGGAACTACTCTACGCCTAAGCTATGCCTACCACCCACAAACGGATGGCCAAATAGAGGTGGTTAATAGGTGTATCAAAACATATTTTCATTGTTTTTTGGGGGATAAACCTCAATCTTGGTCATTTTGGATTACTTGGGAAGAATGGAGATACCATTCCACTTGGCATATTCTATCCAAAAAACCCCTTTTGAAGTAGTCTATGGTCGCAAACCCCCATCCATTCTTTGTTTTCTACCCTCTAAAATTCGAGTTCTAGCAGTAGTTGCGGCTTTGGGGGACTGTGACGAAGCTCTTTGACACCTTCGACACCACTTACCTCATTCTCAAGATTATATGAAAGGGTAAGAAGATAAGAACCATCGGCATGTAGTTTTTCAGGTGGGAGAATGAGTTTTCCTCAAACTCCGACCATATAAGCAATACTATGTTTCCCACAGAATTCACCAAAAATTGGAGGCTATATTATAGGGCCCTTTTACCATTGTTGAGCAAGTTGGTTCAATGGAATATTGTTTATATTTTCTAGATGCTTTTCAGGTACACCTAGTATTTCATGTTTTGCAGTCAATGAAAGTCATTGGTACACAGCTTATACAGTCGTCTCTCCTACCAGGGATGGAACTAGATTCCACTTTAAGCCCTGAACCTCTGAATATTCTCTCTCATCAATTACATTACACAGATGTAATAGCTAATTCACAATTTCTAATCCAATGGACTGGCTACTTGTTGTACGATGCCACATGGGAAGACGAATTCACTATTCGAAACCAATTTCCATCCTTCGGTCTTGAGGATAAGACTGGTTCTCAAGGGGGTGCAAGAGGCTAGAAAAACACCCCAAATAGGTTTCTTCATAAGATACGTTCACAATGGACATGATAGAACAAATCAACTATTTAATATTCTATAACAAGGGATCACTAGAAGTTTGTAGCAAGCGGCACAATGACACAATGTCTAAAGGGAAATGAAATGACAGAAAATAATCATACACCCTACACAAACCTTTTACAAATTCATTCACTTTGTCTAAACATGTAAATTTGATTAATAATATTCAAATAGTGAAAAAGAAGGAGTCATGTTCAAGACATATGCCTACTCAGGAAATGTCATTTGAGATAAATGAGTATGATAATCCAATTTATATTATTCAATGAAACACCAACAAGAGTCATATGGAAAACTCAAACCAAATATAAACATGATACAAATAAATATCACTACTCTTTGGTTTAGAAGATAGTGCACCTCCATTGGTGGGGTTTTATTATAAAATCATGGCATTTATTTATCACACAGTTAATTTAATTATATTTAACATTTATTATAAAACTCATTAAGCACAAATCAAATGTAATAAGTTAAGTAACTAGATCAGCATAACTATCACTGTGAGATTTTTCCGATAGCACACCTATTTTGGAGGGGTTTTATTATAAAAAACATGACTTTATTTATCAAATGAAATAATTATATTAAAGAAGACTTATCCAAGATATGAAATTCAATATAATTAATCATAATTAAGAAAGAATCTAAATTCAATGTAAAGAATTCTTGAATTAAAGAGGCTAAGAGAGGGACCCTACCTCAAGGTGGAACCAAGCCATCCACTTTAGCTCTTGGAGCTTTCTAACTAAAATTTGTTGCTACCCCACTGGGTATATGCACCTTCACACACATTCAAGGACACTTATCCCCTATTCACACACCCGCATGGCCATGAGCATGTGCAGGGGGATCCTTGCACATATTCTTATATGCATATAACAGTATCCACTCACCTACGTATGCATTTATATATATATATACATGGGTACACCTATCCCCATACATGCATAATCACTACTATGGTTGACTATACACATAACGGGGGAACCCACATACATATACTTACTTACCTATGCACACGTAGGTGATTCTCCCTTGACTTGGCGACTAAAAACCAATGATCAAGGATCAACACACTACACAAAGGATATTAGGAACCTTAAAACACATAAAAGATTCTACATAACCAGTGAGAAACCAACCAACGGAATTAAATCCTTACCTCGATTGGCATCGAAGAACCAAATCCACCCGAACCAACATGAAACGATCCAACACCCTATAGAAAACATAATATGGATTCATAAACACTTAAATCCCCAAATACATGAGGTACGAGACAAGTAGTAACCATAGAATCATACCCTGTATCAAAGCCGGTGGACTGAAACAATCTAAACCCCTTCCGGCCCCCTTCGCAGGATATAACTACACTCTGTCCATAGAGAGTAATAAAAGGCCTAAGTGGAAAATGAAATAAACAAAATAAAATAAAAACTAAACTAAAACATACCTATATCCTGTGACTATACACATTACCTCCCAACATATAAAAACCACAACGCCCCATGGGTCAAATCATGTTCCTACAATCAAGGGGGAAATAGATCCATGTTTCAAAATGATCCTATTAAATAGATATGAAGGATGTAAAGTAGTCTTATTCATGAAATTAATACCTAATATATATTTTTCGTGGCCACATAAATCACTAAAATCCCCAAAATTAAATTTGGCCAAACAAACCTCTGTGAAAATCACCTCGAGTTAGAGAACACACCACACTCTTTTCTTTGGCTTTCTCAAGATCAAACCTCCGTTCTTTCAATGATCTATAGTAATGTAACTGTAAGGAATTAAAAGACAGTATTTCAAGAAAGATGTAGGTTGAAGTGGAGGCAATGTATGTATAATATTAAGTAAAGTACTATTGTTATTCTAGAATACCTATAAAAACAAATAATAAGAGAAATAATATATTCAATAAGGGATGAAAAATATCTATTTGTAGTACTAGATTCAAAAGCGTAAGACTGGAAAATCATATTTAACAATTAAATGGACAGCTTTACTTGAGGCTATATTTGTTTGTTTCTTTTAATTATGTTTTTAGCATTAATCAAAATCTCATTGTTTAAATATCATCTTTCTCAATTAATTATTTTCAAAAAATACAATATACTTGTAAATTTTGTCGATAATGTCATCTTTCTCAATTAACTAAACTACAGAATCAAGAGGGAGTGCATTGAAGATGAAATAAAACACAATTTTTATCCCACCCAATAAGAAAAGTTTATTAGAGGACACAATTTCTAATCAAATAAAAAGAAAAGTGTTAACACTCAAATCATATTCAAGACTTTATACTAAAAATTGAATCATACTAGTACAATATAGATATTTAGAACATTTGGAGAGTCCTCCACTTCATCCTTATGGAATAATTTATCGCACTGCCTTAATAAATTTATAATTTCTAAGACCTTTTTATTTATAAGTATTTTATAAAGATCAATGTATGTGCAAAAAATAGTGATATAAAATATAATGAAACTCACAAATACATTAATGGTGGATGTGAAAATATGTATGAAGACTATTTCCCTAAACCAATCCAAAAATTATGGTGAATCAATCTAAATACATCAATGAAATAAATATAAAAAAACTACCTCAAGGTAGAAAGAAAAAATATTTTTTGTAAAATATTGGTGTTGCTGGAAGTTTGGGCAAATGGACATTGATTTTTGGTATAATATATATACTCATACAAGTGGTATAACAGAATAAGAAAATGAGATAATAGTTAAAACTAAGAACAAAACTATTGGGCAAAATTATTTTTCACATATAAAGAGAAATTTATCTCTTAGAAACATATTTGAAATCCTTAATAATTTTTGTGAATATTGCAATGTATATGGTCACTGTTATGAGGAATTTTGGTATGTAGAAACTTAAAATAAGGAATGCGTTAATTAAAAGAAGATTTTATGATTGAATAACTAGGGGAAAAGGGAAAAAAGTTTACATTGAGGTGTAAACTGAAGAAAAAAGTAGAAAAAGACACTCCCAAGTGGTCATTGAAAAGAGATGTTAATCATGGGGTTTTAGTATAGAGAATTTGCTTCTATTATGGAAGGAAAGGCTCCATAATAGACTATTTAAAAATTTATGAGGGTGTGACTTGATGTTGAAGGATGTTTCTGTTGGTTCGTACTTACCCTTAAAGTGGATTTTCAATAAAATAAAAAAATAGATTTTGGGTAGACTATTTAAAAATAGGCATAAAGATCTAAAAAATTTATGATAGAAAATTTGAACTGAAAATGGAAACCATCCAAGAAAGAGATAGTAGAATTGAATTAGTAGTTTACATTTATAAAGAAGATACTAAGAGATTTCCTAAGGAAAATCAAAATCAGTTGAAGAAGTTTTTTGAAGGTGTATTTATGTTGGTCATGGAGCTATCATATGTATGACTTTGATTCCTAGTCAAAATCATTCGATTATTTGTAAGGGAAAAGAGCCAATATTATCAAGTTCTAAATTGGTTGCTACAAATGGATCCACACCTATGAAGAAGATTGAACCTGATAAGAAAGAATGTTTGATCATATGGTATGATGAGTTATAAAAGGATAAAATGAAAAAATAAAAAAATTGAGAGTTATCTAATTGTTCAAGTGAATATGCAATTTTCAAACAATAATAAACATGTTAAAGAAAAGAAAACCATGTTTCCTCAATAGAAACATGTTTAGAATGTGAGAAATAAGAAATTGCAAAGAAAATAAAACACTTTCGAGATACAAAAAAAAGTTCTCCAGTGTTGATAAAAAAATACTCAGTTAGTGTTATAACATAGAAGTTGATAAACCCACCTTATTACCATACTTGTTGATATAAAAAAAAATCAAATAGAAATGTCACATAACATGAACTTCACATATATATATTTTTTTTAAAGGAAAATAATTTTTCAAAATGAATCCTTCATATAGTGTTGTTATTATGTATGTCACTCCCAATGCATCCCTGAATCTCAGCTTCACAAAGCCCCAATTATAAATTCCTATTCAATAACTAATAAAATTGATTTTGGGAAAAACCCCTTGGAAGAATATGAAACATTTAATACCTCAATGGATCGATGTGTAAAAATAGTATGGTATTAATAACCCTTCCTAATTATAGAAAAATCGATGAATAACCCTTCCTAATACTAATTATAGCAAACATTGAATAACCCAAAAACATAATATAAAACATTTATTTAGGGTTACTTTATTCCTAGTTATAGAAAAATCTCTATCATAAATAATTTATTTCACCATACTTTAGTGAAATCGATTAATAACCCTAAAACATACACTTATAAAATAAAAATTTCTACCTCTGTGAACATCTTTTGGATGACACACGGAGTGAGGAATTTGAGGGGAAGTGGTGAACGACAGCTGATATGGATCAGGATGGGAGGAGGGGAGAGGCGAGCAATGACTAGCGGGGATCGGCGAGTTAGGAGCAGGGAACAGCGAGTAGCGAGCGGCGAGTGGGAGTTGGAATGGGAGGAGGGGAGTGCAAGGTGGGTGAGAGCGGCGGTGGGGGGATGGGGAAGCCAGTGAGGGGGGCGTGGTATGGGAGAGGAAATGAGGGGAGGTTGGGAGGAGTGGTGATATAGGGATGGAGAAGTGGGGCATGACTATATGGGAGAATGATCCTGATGTCCAGTGGGTTTAGGTGTGTCTACTCCAACAGTTCATATGAACCATTGGTATTGAGGTGGTTTTTTTCAATGGTTTACTATAACCGTTGGAAAAATCCAACATATATTAGTCTATGCAAACGGTTTCATAGAACTATTGGTATAGATTATTTTTTCCAACAGTTTGATAAAACTATTGGAAAATAAGTGTTGGTAGAGGTGGGATTTTCACCATTGTATCCCCTTGTTTACTTAGGGTATCATATAAAGTACAAATTGTTCCTTAGGGTGCAATTTTGTTACCTAAAGAGGAATTAACAAACGCATCTCTTCCTCACACATGTAAATTCAATAATATGGCTTTCTTTCCACTCCAGAACTCATATGGAATACCATTTATTGATTTAGTTGGTACTTGTATGTGCATTTTTGTTTGTAACCCATATACCTAAAAGGATAATGGAAGACTCGCATGAATCATCATTGATCTCACCATGTCCAACCGAGTGCGGTTCCTCCTTTCGCTCACACCATTCCACTAGGGCATGTATGGAGGAGTGAGTTGGGATAGGATCCCAAACTCCCATAAGTAATCAATGAAGTCTTGATTAAGATATTCTCTACCTAGGTCTGAGTGGAGTTTCTTAATCTTCTTACCAAGTTGGTTCTCAACTTCATTATTGTATTCTTTGAACTTATCAAAAGAATACGACTTATACCTCATTAAGTATATATGTCCATATCTACTAAAATCATCAATAAAAGTTAAGAATTATGAGTACCCTCCCCTTTCTTTAACTAGAAATAGTCCACACACATCGGTATGAACCAATTCAAGAAATTATTTAACCCTTTCGCATTTCACACTAAATGGGGCTTTGGTCATTTTGCCTTGTAAACATACATGACATACTCTAAGTGGTTTTAGTTCAAAAGAATATAAATATCCATATTAATGTAACTTTTTCAAGTTTTTCTTGTTTACATGACCTACCTGGTGATGCCAAAGTTGGGTATGGTATGAGTCATGTGAAGTATCTTTGTTATCGATTGCCATTACTTGGTTTGTGTAATCCAACACGTAAAGATTGTTGTATAAATGTGCCCTAACAAAACAAATGATATCTTTGTAAAAGAAGCAACATTCATTTACAAACTTGAAAACAAATTCATCTATATCTAATATGGATATAGAAATAGTGTTTTTAGAAATATAATTCACATAATAACAACCCTTTAACACCAAGATCATCCTATTTGTCAACGTGTGGTGGTGGTCCCCAACAGCTACAATAGCAAGTCTAGCTCTGTTGGCTGCTCGTAGATCTACCTCCCCTCGGTCAATCATTTGGAATCTACATGGTTCCTATATTTGGACACATATGTGAGCACCACAAGCTGTATATAATACCAAATTTTTATAAATAAATAGATTTAATTTGATAACAAATGCACCTGAAGATTCCCCTTGCTTATTAGGCTAGGTGTAGTTCTTCTTTTAGTGGCCCTTCTTGCCACATGCGAAACAAATAGCCTCTTGTTCCTTTGCCTCCCTTTTGATCTTCCTTTTCTTGGAAGGTCGTGAAGAATATTTGGGCTTAAACCTCTTTTCCTTCCCTTTCCTCTTATTCACCATAAAAACATAAGGCTTTTCACGCTTCATATATTTTTCTACTTGGAGAATGAGGATGATAATGTCAGATAGAGACTTCTCAAGGTTGTTCATATTGAAATTGACAAAAAAATAGAGAAGCTCTGAGGGAGTGATGAGAGAATGATATTGGTGCCCATTTCTTTGGGGAGTCTAAACCCTAGAACCTCTAGACTCTCAATATAGCCAATGAGATTAACTACATAAGGCCCAGCTGGGGCACCTACTCCATGATTACTCTGAAAGATTTCCTTAGATATATCAATCCTTTACTGTCTTGCTCTCTCATATTAAAGACCACAGAGGTGCTTGATAATTCTATAAAAATCTATGTTTTCATGAGACTTCATGAGATCACTAGACATTTATGATAGAATAAAACATTAAACATCGAATGTGTCATTCATATATTTCTCATAGACCAAAAAATACTCATCACTTGCCTCTTTGGCGGGTGGATCAGGTAATGTTGACTCCAGCACGTAAGACTTTTGTTCATGGCGTAGGATAACCCGAAGGTGTCTAAACCATTCCTGGAAGTTACTGCCAGTGAGGATGTTGTCTTTATCCAGAATTGATCGCAGGGATAGTGTGGTGGACAAGCTTGTCATTTTTATTCTACAATTAAGAGAGTAGATCATTAGTACATTCTTAAATACATTTTATGAGAAATAATAAATTTTTATTCAGTCTCCCACTATTTTATCAAGTCCCCATGGACCTCACCATTAAACTTAGAATGTCCAGTTTCTATGACATTCTAGTGGCAAAGATCAATATTTCCCTTTACATAACCCCAAAAAGGGTTTTTCAAGCTATTAGAAGGTATTTAGGTAGGTAGGTCTTTTCCAACGGCGGCCTTGCAGCTTCTTGATCTGTTGAGTGAACTCCACAATCCTAAAATCATGAATTTTGAATTTACTCAACTCTTGCCTCCAATATTACACCATGTCTAGCAAGGGATACTCATCTTGATGTAATATGGTTATGTCAACATGAAACCTTTCATAATGGATTTCTGTATAAAAATAAGTGTCCCCAAAATGGTTGGTCAAACACATAGTTTTTTTGAGTTTTTCCCTTAATCAAGTAACGGAAGGCTTCGTCTAACTTAGTATTTTATTTGAGGTATTTTTATCTCTTATGCATGAATTGATTTTTATCATTATCACATGCCCGTTAATATTAAGTGGAACTTAGTTAATTGATTAACCATGTCTTGATAATATTTACACATAAGTCTGGTTTATTTTAGTTCCATCTTGCATGCTTTTTTAATTCATTAATTATGTGATTGTGACAACACATCAATAATGATAAACCATGCAACTAACAAAAATAAAATAAAGGGCATGATCATGAGATTTTATAATGGTTAGTTTATCTAGTGGTTGATAAATTAACCCTGACCTAGGGGAGAAACATCTTGAACCTTTTGGGTTCGTGTTTGCAGCTTTCCATCTATCCACCTTTGTATCTCCTGGGATTAGTTTCGTCTCAGCTCCAGCTTGAACCTCCTCCACTAGCTTGGGAGTTACATCCATTACATATGCCTTTTTTTAAACTCACATGCAGGTGAGGGGTAAAAAAGGGGCTTTACATAAAATAAATCTTGGTCACGCAGGCCCTACATATTAATGAGGAGAAGGCTCATAGGACAACAAATTTAATTTAAATAAATAAACTAAAATAAATCATATGCATACAAAGGTCTTGGTCTAGCTCATGATCATCCATACATGCAACGATATTTATACATAAATAAAACTATAATTAAATTCTTTAATTGTTCTTGTTTAAGATAAATCATGCTCTAATCAATTTATTATCATCTTTAATTAATCAATACTTTTATCTTAAACCCTTTTCTGAATTTTCTTGAGATTCTCATCCATCATAATTTTAAACAAATAAATTCATTTAAAATTATCTTTGTACGTAACTTGTACCTTGGAGGCAACCCAGTGAATTCCCTTTTATAACTACCCAATGAGTAAAAATGAATATTACATAGATGTTAAATTAAAAACATATATAAAACACTTATCACGTGTTGTGCCTCAGTTTTACGCCTGCACTGTGGTACATGTATCAGGGGTTTGTATAATATAATAAGAAATTTTAATAAATCTTCATAATTTGGATGAGTACACGATATATAGTTTTGACTAAACGGCGTGTACTATCATTCACCATCCATCTTAAGTATACGCCCAGGGAAACGGCATGTAGATGTACTTTGGAAATCTTCGGAGTACACGGTGTGCTCAGTGGGTCACACGTTGTGTAGTATCCGTGTTACACGGTTTCCAGCTAGGCAAGCTGTGTATGGGGTACACAGTCCAACCATAACCTGAAGGGACTACATGCCACGTCCAGTGGACTACATGATGTGTAATTCAGAAACTATGTGCCACCTATTTCTAGTCAACGCACAAAGTAAATTAAGACTTAAAAAGACTCCAACACACGGATTGGTTTGGCGGACTGGTCTGATGCATTGAATCTTGACTACACGACGTGTACTACCGAATACACGCCGTGTGTTTGGTGTTGTATGGACAGGAAGCTTTGGAACCTCCGGATGAGATCCTTTATTTTATTTTAATCAAAATTAAAATCAAAGATCATTTCTGTAAGGTGAATGAGAAATAAAAGAGGAGGAATAGATCTAGAGATTCAGATAAGCAGAACGATTAACTTGAATTGAAACAACTAAAGTACTAAATGTGTAAGTCATAAACGAAATATTTAAATAATTATAAACTATGATGTAACCATTCTGATTCCACTAAAATTTTTCGGGCGCAGTGGGGGTGTGGTTGGTATGGAACCCAAATTTAATTTTTACCATGATCGATTATCATCCTGGGATCAATAAGATGATGAACGCCAGTCTCCACAGAATAGAATCAAATATTTAGATAAAGAATAAAGAGGCCCAAAACCTTTAAAGAGGATCTTGAACATCATGTTTATAATTAATTTAATTAATTTCATAAAGAAAAAAGAATACTTGGATCTTTAGTATTTTCTTAATTGATGATGTTGATCATCTGGAATGACCCTTCTGGATTATCTCATTGTGCTTGTAAGGATCCAAACTAGAATTACTCTAGCAGTGATCCACATGTGCTCTGATGGCCTCTGATCGACACTGCTCATTCTCCAGGTGCTAAGGAGGCGAAGAGAGTGTCTTCTGTCGGTTTTTCTTGATCTCTTGTTCTTAATCCTTGAATAATGTCTCTCGTTCTAGAGAGGGGCAGGAAGATAATTCAAGAGAGAAATTGTTTAGCTCAACAATTTTCAATTCACCAAGCCTGTGGTGTGTTCCCTATGGCACAATAGACGTACTTGTCTATTTATATGCATGAAACTTCAGTTACAGTATTTAATTGCATAGGAAAAATTAAATACATTCATGAACTTAGAGAAAAAATATGCTCATAATAATAATATTGTGTCATTATTTATGGTGCGCCAACTTGCGTAAAAGGAATTATGAATAAAATTCCGCATCAAAAAATAATAGCAGTGTCATTATTATTTTTACTTGTGCTAACTAATAATTATTTACTATCTTGAAAATAATTATTTTACTACCAGACCAGCCTTGGACCACTCCAACTCAACTTCCATTTATTGAACACCAGAATAAATAAATAAATAAATTATTTTCTTAAATAAATATTTTATTTACAAACTAGTAAATAAATATTTATCAAATGTTCAATAAAATAAATAAATATATTTAATTTAATTTATGCAATCATATTAACTTTAATAAAAAATTTCCATGGTCTTTAGATTAATATTTATTTCATTAATTAAATTCAAATAGAATTTTACTGAGACCACCAAAAACAATTAGTCTGTGACCCTCCAGGATTCTTTCTTGTTGGCATTAGGTAGGCTTGCCTAAAGTCTAAGAGTATTATCTAGAAACAGGTTAAGGAACCCAAGAGAAAGAATATAAAGTCACAACAATGACATCCATATATGAATGCTCACTGTGAAATATAATCTCTTTGTCTCAATATCTCATCAAGCAGGTTTCATGATAGTGTCATCAACCTTTATACTTGATACGTCGTTCTTTGACTACCTAGAATAAACTCATTGTTACACCATGAAAATGGAATTTTTCATGACAGTTATATTTCAACCAAATGGTCAAGATATCAACTTCTATAAATGGAAGGTAAAAATCCTTCCTCGACTTATCCATTAATAACATGCCACTCAAGACGCACCCGACGTACCCTACTTCCCACCAACTTTCTGTGTGACCGTTTTCATCAATAAATCAAAGTTCATGATTCATGACATGTATTAATGATATTCTTAAATTTAAGGATCATTACACACACTCGCAGATAGAAATATCCAATTAAATCAAAACATGAAAAATTCCTAATGGCTGGTATGTTCTCATAATATTCAGTCTTGGAGATTACCAAATGTGAACTTCATGAGAGGAAGTCTCATCTGCTTATGAGTACTCACATCTAACGGTCTGCATGTTATGTGTCTCATCATAGTATGTAATCCAACCATAAAACTATATTTAAGAATATTTTTATAGCATTTCTAGGTTCTCATCATAGCGGGGAACTTCCATGACCTTATCAATGTAACACATACTCTAGGACATTATTACATCATGGTCATGAAGAATAGTGAAAAACATGTAATAAGTTGTTTAATATTTAAATACATTAAATGTACATGTAATAAAAGTACAACCATTTTGTTCTAGGACATCAATCATTACAATTGTTTGTACTGCTAATGAAATTTAAAATATCTTGGATAAAGGTTATGCTAAAATGAGAACAACAGAAACTCTCCATAATAAAAAAAACAACTGGTCTCATTCAATGTTTTATATTACGATTCACATCAAGGAGTGCACACCATAGGGGGAAGAGATGATCAAGTGTGGGAATATAAACCTAGTGGAACTCACTGGTTTTGATAATATTTCATGATCTGGTGCAAGAGAGGTGTGACTCAATTTATTTTTCATGCCATTAATCATTTGGTAGACTTATTGAAAAATTATTATATCACTTCTCACTCATAATGTGCAGTTTTAAAAAATAAATTTTGTTTCTGAAAACACTTTCACTTATACCTGATCATTTATCCCAAGTGATAATAGTAATTGTTAGTTAGTGTTGTTAAACAGACCTTGTTATATAGTTATTCAAATAGTTGTATCCAAATTTGTGTAGTCTTACTAAAATATATCAAACTTTGGGAAAATCTACTTTTTCATGGAAGGGAAAGGGAAGCTGGTCATAAAAATAAAATCTTGCTCACTCTCAGTCGCTTCATTAGGGCACTTGTGGAGAACTCTTTCCATGTTCCATATAGGTAAACTGGCCCATATATAAATGATATTTTATTTCATTTTTGAAGCGGTGGCTTTAAGGCTCTATTTGATACAATAGAATAGTGACCTAAGAAATCATGTTTGGTATGATACAAAGGCTTATCTTCTTTAGGACCAAATGAGGCCTAAGTGATTTTATTTTCTTTTTTTGGATAAATAGGGATATCAAACTGACAAGTCTATTTAGGGATTCCTTGGGTGGGAAAACAAATACACGCATAATTGCCACAATCTCCCTATCATTCTATTGTTTGGAAGATACACTCAGCACCGTCAATTATGAACACCAAGCTAAGAATATAATGAACAAGCCAGAGGTCAACAGTTTCATCAATTTCATGTTTTTTGAGCTAAAGTTGGATTTCCATTCCTTATATTACAACAATTATTGTTTATTGTTGATTTGGGTTAACCAAAAGATGATGAAATCAGTGGATTCAGGGTCGAGTAATAGGAATGGTAGATATAAAGGTGTGAATGTGTAGGTTCTTCTATGTTGCAGGAGAATTTTGTTATCCTAAAAGTGTAACTTGTTTTTTTTTAAATTGTTTGTTTTTTCACACACTTATGAGGCTTTGATTAATCCATTCCTTTGAATGATGATGAGTTGAATTTGAACATGCTGATCATAGTTTTATGTAATGAAAACATGAAGGAAGTTTCAATGATATAGACCATAGCTAACAAACAAATCGATAAGACTTTATCTTTTGATAAGGTATGATTTTACATTTAGGTTATCAAAATGTGATGTTCTGTTTCTGTATTAGTATATAATTGGTGGTGAAATTAGTACTGATTTAGTTCTCAATTTATAATTAGAAGCTAAAATTGTTAGTACATTTGTAGGTTTTTGGTCTAACATTTAAACAAGAGGATTTTTTTAATCAAGTTGTATCTCCTATTGTTCATGAAGTCCTTGAGGGATATAACGGAACTATCTTTGCTTATGAACAATTTGGAATAGGGAAAATGTACATAATGGAATGATAAGTAATAAAAAAGGTTTCATTTCAACAAAATAATCAACATCTCATATTTTATCTGCAACACATATCATGGTAAAGTTATGTTGCATTTTCTTTTTTCAAGAATAGACAATTAAAAAGTGGTGTCGGTGTGATTCTGAGAGGTATTAACAAAACCTTTGATATTTTGGAAGCACAAAGTGATGAATATAGAATGAAGTTAACGTTTTTAGAGTTGTACAACAAGAAGATAATAGACCTTTTGGATCCAAAAGAGTGCTCTGAATTCATATATGACAAGTCAAATAAACCCATTGTGCTAATGGAATATGTGAAAAGAGGTGTGTTTGTGAGAGGTTTAGAAGAAGATATTTTTGTAATTATAATTAAATTTAAAAGATCTTAAAGAAAGGTTCTACTAGAAGGAGAAGAGTAGAAAATCTCCTCAAAAAACAAAGCATCCAGTCTCATTCAATATGTTCTATTATGATTCACATCAAGGAGTGCACATTAGAGGGGGAGGAGATGATCAAGTGTGGGAAGATAAACCTTGTGTACCTCGTTGGTTTTGAGAATATTTCACGTTCTTGGGTAAGATAGGTGTGCCTCAATTTGTTTTTCTTTCCTATACCCATTTGGAGCACTTATTGAAAAATCAATATATCACTTTTCACTCATAATTTGTAGTTTAAAAAAAAGTTTAGTTTTTGAAAAAAAAACTTGCACTTATAGATGAGAATTTATCCCAAGTGATAATAATAATTTTTTATTATGTGTTTTCAAACAGGTCCTATTATATACCAATTCAAAGAGTTGTATCCAAATTTGTGCAGTATTACTGAAATAGATCAAACTTTGTAAGAATCTAATTTTTTAGGGAAGGGAAAGGGAAGTTAGTGGGACTAATAAAATCTTTATCACTCTCGGTCGTGTCATTAATGCACTTTTGGAACACTTTTTCCATGTTCCATATAGTTAAATTGGCCCTTATATAAATAATATTTCATATTTATGTGGTTCGATTTAAGGATTTGTTTGATACAATGGAACAGTGACCTAATAAATCATGTTTTGTATGAGTCAAAGGCTTCTCTTCTCTAGGATCAAATGAGGCCTAAGTGATTTTCTTTCTTTTTTTGAAAAAATAGGGATATAAAAATAATAAGGAAAATTAGGGGTTCCTTAGGTGGGAAACAAAGACATGAATAATATCCATAATCTCACCATCAGCCCATTTTTTGGAAGAGACTCAGAACCGTCGATTATGCACACTATTCTAATAATATCAAGAACAAGCTAGAGGTCAGTAGTTTCATCAATTTCATGTTTTTTAAGATGAAGTTGGATTTCCATTACTTATATTTCAACTATTGGAGTCTATATCCCACATCAAACTTGTGGTCTGACGTGGTCTTTATTATTGATTATAAAATAACCTCAAGGTCTCCATTAGAGATAAACCATGTGGATTTGGGTCTACCTTCTCTTTTAATTCTACATGGTATCAGAGGGAAACTAATCATGATCCATCCCTCCCATTTTATTTTTTCATGTTTAAGGTTCTATTTTTATTTTCCTCTCATAAGGTGGCGGCAGGCACCTAACTCTAATTCTCCACCCCCTCTTGCACGATAGCTCCAACTACTACTTGCACCTCTCCCGATGCGGCCTTGCATGCATCTCCCATCGCCCCCTTTCCGACCTTTCCCCCTTCTTAGTAGATCGATCCCCACCATATCGTCTCATCCCTGGTCAATAATCCTATGCATCCCTCAATGACTTCCCCATTGTGCCTCCATCACGACACTCGGCTCCACACCTCTACAGTGTAGTGAATTCTGGTCCACCCTCCCTCCCAACTTCATGACCAACCCCACCTCCCTCAAATCATCCTCCTTCGTATGCCCCCCTCCTGTAATGTCCCATTAACCCTCCATCCCTCACGGCTCTCTTTCCTCCATCATGATGGATCCTTCCCAGTGGAACCCTCTTATATGTTCCCCTCATTTCCCAATGGGATCCACTCCTGTGTGTGCCCCTCTTTACCCAATGGTTTCCCTTCCTATGCAGCATCCCCTCTAGTGTGTCAACCTTTCATCTACTGGTCCTCTTCACTGCTACTCCCTCCATGCTATCCTCTTCCTGTGGAAAACCCCAACTCGATGATTCCATCCTATTATAGAAGCCCCCACCTCCATGTGGGCCTCCTCCTGTTATAGCCCCCGCCTCTATGTCGGCATCCTCTTGTAGTTTCTCAGTGCTCTGATGACCATCCCTCCCATGTAGTTTCCTGGTGCTCTGATGACTGGCCCGCTCGTGTGGTTTCCCAGCGAGTTTCCTCCCTAATGGATGCCTTGAGGTTATTTTATAATCAATAATAAAGACCACATCGGACCATAGGTCTGATGTAGGATACAGACTCTAATAGCAATAATTCTTGTTTTTTGTTGTTTTAGTTTAACCAGAAGATGATGCAATCAGCTAATTTAGGGTCGGGTAATAGGCATGATAGAGGTAAAGGCATGAATGTGCAAGTTCTTCTAAGTTGCGGGTTAATTTTTTTTTCCTGAAAGTGTAACTTATTTTTTTAATTTTTCTCTTTTTCATTCACTAAGGATGCTTTGAATAATCTAGGTCATTTGATGATGATGAGTTAAAGCTGAACATGCTAATCATGGTTTCATGTAATGAAAACACGAAGGAAATTTCAGTGATGCAGACCATACCTAACAAAAAGATCAATAGGACTTTTACTTTTGATAAGGTATGATTTTACATTTATTTTATCAAAACTTGAGGTTCCGTTTCTATATTAGTGTAGAATTGGTGGTGGAATTAGTACTGATTTAGTTCTGAATTTATAAATAGAAGCTAAAATTGTTAGTTTGTTCGTAGATTTTTGGTCCCACATCTAAACAGGAGGAGTGGTTTGATCAAGTTGTATCTCCTATTGTTCATGAAGTCCTTAAGGGATATAACTGCACTATCTTTGTGAATGGACAAACTAGAAAAGGGAAAATGTACACAATGGAAGGAGGACCAAGAAAAAAGGTTTGGTTTCAAAAAAATAATCAACCTCTCATCTTTCATCTGTAGAACATATCATGTAAAATTGTTCTACCTTTTCTTTTTTCCAATATGAAGAATTCCCAAGTGATGATAGTGTGATTATGTGAGTTGTTAAGCAAATATTTGATATTCTAGAATCTCAAAGTGCTGAATTGATCATGAAGGTAACGTTTTTAGAGCTGTAAAAAAGGAGATAATAGAACTATTGGCTCTATAAGAGTGCTCTAAATTCATAGATGTCAAGTCAAAGAAACCCATTGCACTAATGGAATATGGGAAAGGAGGTGTCGTTGTGATAGGATTAGAAGAAGAGATTGTTTGTACTAATAATGAAATTTTCAAGATCTTAGAGAAAGGTTCATCTAGAAGGAGAACTATGACAACCCTGCTTTTTATTACACTTAAACATGCTTTATTACATAAAACTTCACTTGATACAACAAAGAAGATCGAGAGGTTTAGTGTATTTGGGGCTTAGGATCATTACATAAAAACATAAAACATGAAATACAACATCTTTATTGAAAACTTCCTTTACATGACCACTACATTCCCTCGTACTTAGCATTGCATGGGATAACCTGAGGACATGCATAAGAAAAGGGTGAGATATAAAGCCCAGTAAGGGAGTACACATGCAATAACATGAGGATTACAATACATGTTAGGAAATAGGCATAACAATAGATAATAAGAGAAACATGAACATAAAGGCATGATAAATCATGATAATCATAACATGGAAATGTGGAAACAACACTTAACATTGAATTAGCATGAGCCAAGGCTTATTGCACATGGAGCATGAGTAAACCCTCATTGCACACGAAGCACGAGTAAACCCTCGTTGCACTTGAATTAGCATGAGTCAACACTCATTTAACATGACGTATCATGATACTATACTTTACCCAATGCATTGGAGCGCTATAAGGGCGCACCCTTCTTAAACATTTCATTTCATGCATAAGTGTGCCACATGGATCATAAAACATGGATTCATAAAACATAATCATTTATTCCACGATAAAGGAATGTGGAATTCATACATGAAACTTTATAATCAATAAGTAAATGTTCATAAAGGTGAATACTCTTTATGGAGAAATGGTCATGGTATTCACTACACAATGACATTGGCTTAGAAGATCGGTGTGATTTCGGCAGTGTAACGGCGTGACATAAGAATTCATAAAAAATGGTTGATGAGAGAGAAATGGGTTCCTCATCATATTTAAATGTAATGGAAAGTAAGGAGGTAATATGGATACATGTCCCAACAATTGAAAAGGAATTTAGATTCATGATACAAAAGTATTGCTTGAATGTAAAAGAAGAGAGAGAAATTCCTTTCGGAATTTCGGCATAGTAACGGGTGTACATGGGAGGCATTTAATGAGAGAGAAAGGGGTCTCCCATCATGAAAACAATAAGAGGGAAGTATGGTGGAGGTGAAAAACCATACCCCAACATTCATAATTTAAATTAAAAGGGCAATACAACTTAAAGAAAATTGACAAAAATGAGAAAGGAAGAAAAAAACCCTTACTTGGAAGTGTGCTTCCAAAGGCTAGAGAGTGGCTTGTGAGTGGATTCTTGGGAGCTTGGGGCACCTTTGGAGGATTCTAGAGAGTTTAGGGAAGAGGTTGGACGAACTCAAAGGGATTTTAGTGAGGAGGAAGTGGGATCTTGGGTGGGTTTATATAGGAAAGGTGAGAGAATTCTTTATTATTTAGGTTTGGGACCCCTTATATTAAAATAATCCAAACCAAAAACCATACCATGGTATTTTCCCATGGTTTTTGGAAAATGAAAGAGAAAAACAATATTTTACAAGGCCAAGGTCCGAACTTATTAAAAAATTAGGGTTGCTTATGTGGAGGTGAGTCACACTCCCATGGAAATTAATTTAAAAAGGAAAAGTGTTGAATAAGTCTTGAGGGGTTCATTAATGCTTTTAAAAGTAAGTCAAACAAACCCAAAATCACATTATTTTAATGATAAAACATATATTGGCCGAACATAAGGATTATGGTATTTTATTACATCACCATTGGGTCATTATGATGTCATAAAACACATTATATAATTAAATGGTATTTAATTTTTACCCAAAAATTTGACTATCTCAGAAAATTATGAAAAATACACCGTTGGATATTTTTGACATACTGATTCCAGAAATGAAATTTATTGTATCTAAAAAAAATTAAATATGTTAATTTTCACTTTTAAAATAAAAACCAACATTTATCGAAAATTCACGGGTTTTGACAGAAATGGTTTTCAAACCTTAATAAAAAATTTAATTGCATTCATAAATTTATATGATCATTTATATTTAATAAAAATTAATTTAATATTAATAATAATATTTTATTAAAATATTATTTAATTCAAAAATCCCTTAATTTAATAAAATAGATTTCTTAATTAAATAATAATTAAAAACGCCATTTTTACTTTAAAAACTATTTACAATGTATCAAAAATGACTAGAAATTATATTCATTATTATATACAAAAATAATGTACATAAACATAGTACTACTTATTTGTTACATAACCCCTTAAAATAGCCGCATAATACCTAAGGTTAAGGTGTGCAATGGTGACAGACTCTTGGGGCGGCTCGGATAACATCGCTCGAGTGGTAATCTCTATCAACTTCCACTTTTCCCGTAGATGGTCATGTTCGATCTTGACATAATAAAGCTCAGCTTGGGCTTGGTCAAGGGAGAAGCCCAAGGATGCCACCTCTTTTCTGAGCTCCGACAAATGGGCTTCGTATGGGGCAATTCTACTGGATGAGGCCATCGCTTCCTTTGTCTGAGTAAAATTGGGTTCGTCAAAGCCTTATATTTATACTAATCATGTGATCACTGTTCAACAGCTATAAAAGTAACGGTCACAACTCTTATCATAAAACCAAAGAAGTTGAAATCCTATAAAAACATTTTTTATAAAGAGACACTTAAATAGATCAAGAGGGATTTTCCATTAATGAAACTTTGGGTCGTTACAATATTCCCCCTTAAGAAATTTCACCCTCGAAATTTTCATTTTCCCACACTAAAACAAATGTGGGTAACTCAACTTCATCATATCCTCTGACTCCCAAGTTGCTTCTTCAAACTTTTGGTTTCTCCATAACACCTTGGCGAGGGGCATTGTCTTATTTCCTAGAACTTTTTCTCTACGATCTAAGATCTTCACTGGTTGATCCTCATAAGAAAGATCATCTTCCAATTGTACCACCTCATAAGAGAGTACATGTGAAGGGTCCGATATGTACTTCCTTAAGAGGGATACATGAAAGACATCATGCACCTTGGCCATAGTAGGTGGAAGTGCTAGTCGATAGGCCATAGCCCCAACACGATCAAGAATCTCGAAGGGGCCGATGTACCTTGGACATAACTTCCCTTTCTTTACAAACCTCATGACCTTCTTCCACAGAGATATGTGTAAAAACACCATGTCTCCAACATTAAACTCAAGGTCTCGTCGATGATTATCTGCATAACTCTTCTGTCGACTCTGGGCTGCCTTGATATGATGCTGAATGGTTTTCACCTTCTCCACCATTTCTTCGACCATTTCTTGTCCAAGCAGCTTACATTCACCAAACGCATCCCAACATGCCGGTTTTCTACACCTTTTCCAATAAAGGCCTTCATATGGTGCCATTTGGATGCTCGAGTGGAAACTGTTATTATAAGAGAACTCAACCAGAGGAAGATGTTGATCCCATCCTCCTTTAAAGTCCATTGAGAATGCTCTCAACATATCCTCAAGTGTTTGGATATTCCTCTCTGATTGGCCATCAGTTTGAGGATGATAGGTCATACTAAAGTTCAGTTTAGTATTCAGAGCATGTTGAAGACTCTTCCAAAACTTAGAGGTGAATCTTGGATCTCGGTCGGACACAATATATAGTGGTACTCCATGCAACCTTACCACTTCCCTAATATATATTTATGCCAGTTGATCCAATGAGAAATCCTCTAAAATAGAAATGAAGTGTGCAGTCTTTGTAAGACAATCCACAACAACCCAGATTGCATTGTTGCCTTTGGATGTCCTCGAAAGTCTGGTGACAAAGTCCATGGTGATGTTCTCCCATTTCCATTATAGTATGGGCAATGGTTTCATCATCTCCTTAGACTTCTGCCTCTCTGCCTTCACTTGCTGACACACCAGACACTTTGATGTATATTCAGCGATCTCCTTATTCATATTATCCCACCAAAAGTTTTCTCGGAGATCTCGATACATCTTTGTGCTCCCTAGGTGAATAGAGAAATTTGAACTATGTGCATCATCCAAAAGTTCCTTCTTCAGCTCTGGACTTGATGGAACACATAGTCTTTTCCCAAACCGCACAATTCCTTCTTCATTAACATTAAACTCCAAGTATTTACCCTTTTTGATAGCTTCCACTTTTTCTTGAATTCCCACATCATCCTTTTGAGCATCCTTTAACCTTTCCAAAAGAGATGGTTGAGCAATCATTTGTGAGAGGATTGATGATGTTCCCTTCTTTATGATTCTCACATCCATCTTCATCAAGTCTAAGAAGATTGGATCCTTCTAAATTCTCATCATTGATAGAATCGCTGGATCCTTTCTACTTAGGGCATCTGCCACCTTGTTCGCTTTCCCAGGGTGGTAATGTATTGAACATTCATAATCCTTGATGATCTCTATCCATCTTCTCTGGCACATATTAAGCTCTTTCTGTGTGAATATATATTTAAGACTCTTGTGGTCAGTATATATCTCACATTTCTCTCCATAGAGATAATGCCGCCAGATTTTCAAGGCAAAGATCACATCCGCCAACTCCAGATCATGCATTGGATAGTTTCGCTCATGGATTTTCAACTGTCTTGAGGTATAGGATATCACTTTATCATTATGCATCAGCACACATCCTAATCCCTTCTTCGAAGCATCACTGAATACCAAAAAAAGCTCCCCACTTGTGGGTAAAGTGAGAACGGGTGCAGTGATAAGCCTCCTTTTCAACTCCTTGAAGCTTTCTTCGCATTCATCACTCCAAGAAAAATTTACTCACTTTCGAGTTAGCTTGGTAAGAGGGTTGGACAATCGTGAGAAATTTCTCCCAAATCGTCGATAATATCCAGCTAACCCCAAGAATCTATGGATATCGGTTACCGATGTTGGCCTCAGCCATCCCTCAATTGCATCTGTTTTGGAGGGATCCACAGATATCCCATTGCTTGTGATGATATGGCCCAAGAATGAGACCTCCTTCAACTAGAACTCACACTTGTTGTACTTTTCATAGAGCTTCTCCTTGCGCAAAGTCTCCAGTACAGTTCTTAAATTCTCCTCATGGTCCTCCTTGGTTTTGGAGTATATTAGAATATCATCTATAAAGACTACCACAAATTTGTCAAGGTAATCTCTAAAGACTCTATTCATTAAGTCCATGAAGATTTCTGGAGCATTGGTGAGTCCGAAAGTCATTACTATGAATTCATAGTGCTCGTATCTTATACGAAAAGCAGTCTTGGGGACATCTTCCTTCTTCACCCTTACTTGATAATATCCCGACCGCAAGTCCACCTTGGAGAAGTATTGTGATCCATGCAACTGATCGAACAAGTCATCAATTTGTGGGAGTGGATACATGTTCTTTATCGTGATTTTTTTAAGTTCACGATAATTGATGCAAATTCGCATTGACCCATCCTTCTTCTTGACGAAGAGGACTGGTGCACCCCATGGTGAAGCACTTGGGCATATAAACCCTTTATCCAGATTCTCCTATAGTTGTTTCTTCAGCTCTTCAATCTCAACAACAGCCATTCTATATGGATTCTTGGATATTAGTAGCGCCCCAGGTATAAGTTCAATTTAGAACTCAACATCTCTTCTTAGAGGAAGGCCAGGCAGTTCCTCAGTAAACACTCTCGTGAATTCCCTCACAATAGGAATTTCTTCATGGATGGTTTCTTCTTTGGACTCAATCATCTAAGCTAGATACGCGTTCTCATAGGGCAGTAATATCCATTCTTGATATAATGGAGCTAAAGTAGATTCATCTTCCTCCTGACACTTGTAAATAATCAGGGGTCGATTCTCCATATAGAGTGTGATTTCCCTATCCCGACAATTTATGTTGGCTCTATATAAGGAAAGCCAATCCATGCCAAGAATTGCATCAAATTCCACCAAAGGGAGTATGACGAGGTTCGCCGGGAAATTCAATCCACAGATTATAATAGGGGAGGACTTATATTCATGGGATGCAATGATTGCCCCATTTTCCGTACTCACCGACATCTTTACTTCCATGATTTGTGGTGGTGCTGAGATTTTTCTACTAAACTTTCGAGATATAAAAGAATGCATAGAACCTGAATCAAAAAGTATGTTCGCTACTCTTGAATGAATAACTAGAATACCTGTCACCACTTCGTTGTTGGGGTTCACTTCGGCAGAAGTGATGGAAAAAGCTCTTCCTTTCTGTCTTGGAGGTTTTGGTTGCCTCCGATAACCCTTGGATTAGGGCACTGATTTGCAAAATGACCTGGTTATTTGCATTTATAACATTGAACAACGCATTTAGGTTCGAATGGAGCGTTCCTCTCCTCTATCGCAGTCGCGGGTCCTTCTTGTCGACAGTTAATAGCTAGGTTCCCTTCTCTTCCACACCTGAAGCATTTTCTCGTCCCCTTAAGGCAATTTCCAGGGTGATTCTTCCCACACTTTTGGCAAGTGGGGTGTTGGAACTTCTTACCACCATTGGATTTATCCATCGGACCACCAGCATTGAATTCCACATTACGCTTCTTGTCCCCATGATACCCCTGTGATTCCTCGATCTCCATTTCAACCTTGAGGGCACATCGGACAATTTCCTCATAGCTGTCGAAGTCACAGATCACTAATTCTTTCCGCAAGCTAGGCTTCAGCCCACCAAAGAAGCGGTCAACCTTGCATTAGGGGGTAACGACGAAGCTGAAAGCGTATCGTGCAAGCCTTATAAATTTTGCCTCGTACTCTCTAACAGATTCTTCATATTTTTTCTTGAGGGAAAAGAATTCCCTTTCCATCTTAAGCCAGAGGGTGCTCAGAAAATATTTATAGAAAAAAATCTTCTAGAATTACTTCTATTCCAAATCCTTGATCTCCTCCGCAGGCTTCGTATTTTTGATCAACGTCCAACATTGATCAGATTCACCCTCCATACGATAAGCAGCCAGGAGAACCTTCTCTTGTTTAGAACATTGGAGGATGGAGAATATATTTTCAATGGATTTGATCCATTGTTCAGTGGTCGTGGGATCGGATGATCCACTAAAAGTTGGAGGCCTTTACCTCATGAAGCTCTCAATAGCGACTTGTTCTTTCTTATGGGGGTTTGGACGTTCCTCTTGACCCGTGTTTCTATTCAAAACTTGAGTTATCTGAGAGATAAGCGTGACAAAGTTCACGATTCCCGCTCCCATTGGATTGGGTATCTCATTAGTACAGTCATCACACTGATCTTCACAATGGTTGTTAGCCTGAGTCCTCCTATTACTGGCCATTGGCTGGAATAAAAGGAAAGTTAGGGGTAACACATAAAGGGTAATCCAAAGACAAAAGTTGATGACTTATAAATAAACTTTAATTTCTTTAACTCATGAGTCTATAGGATTCAATCTAGGCTTTTCATGATCTACTTTCTAACATATATTCTTAGGGGCATTTTTTCCTTAATAAGGGTTCATACTAAGATTGTGAATTTATCAAAACATATCCCCCAGGAGTGTTGTAAACAAGAGTGCCGCAAGGCCCATTGTTGTGCACCAGTTCCCATTCGAGTCTATCTCAAAGCGGTGTTTTTGGGTTTTACCCGTAGGATACATATGTACTAGAGCCACCTCTACCTGCTCGTATCCAGACAGGGATGTATTTGTTTGATAAACCACTTACTTAGTATTTACCAAAACTTAGGGATGTTTTTATTATACTTAGTCTTGTATCTAAGGCTTTACTAGGGTTTCCTAATCCCAAAAATAACTAAACCTATCCTTTGATACCAACTATGACAACCCTTCTTTTTATTACACTTAAACATGCTTTATTACATAAAACCTCACTTGATACAACAAAGAATATCGAGAGGTTTAGTGTCTTTGGGGATTAGGATCATTACATAAAAACATAAAACATGAAATACAACATCTTTATTGAAAACTTCCTTTACATGACCACTACATTCCCTCATACTTAGCATTGCATGGGATAACCTGAGGACATGCATAAGAAAAGGGTGATCTATAAAGCCCAGTAAGGGAGTACACATGGAATAAAATGAGGAGTACAATACATGTTAGGCAATAGGAATAACAATAGATCATAAGAGAAACATGAACATAAAGGCATGATAAAACATGATAATCATAACATGGAAATGTGGCAACAACACTTAACATTGAATTAGCATGAGCCAAGGCTCATTGCACAAAGAGCATGAGTAAACCCTCATTGCACATGAAGCACAAGTAAACCCTCGTTTCACTTGAATTAGCATGAGTCAACACTAATTGCACATGACGCATCATGATACTATACTTTACCCAATGCATTGGAGCGCTATAAGGGCGCACCCTTCTTAAACATTTCATTTCATGCATAAGTGTGCCACATGGATCATAAAACATGGATTCATAAAACATAATCATTTATTCCACGATAAAGGAATGTGGAATTCATACATGAAACTTTATAATCAGTAAGTAAATGTGCATAAAGGTGAATACCCTTGATGGAGAAATGGGCATGGTATTCACTACACAATGACATTGGCTTAGAAAATCGGTGCGATTTCGGCAGCGTAACGGCGTGACATAAGAATTCATAAAAAATGGTTGATGAGAGAGAAATGGGTTCCTCATCATATTTAAATGTAATGGACAGTAAGGAGGTCATATAGATACATGTCCCAACAATTGAAAAGGAATTTAGATTCATGATACAAAAGTATTGCTTGAATATAAAAGAAGAGAGAGAAGTTCCTTTCGGAATTTCGGCATAGTAACGGGTGTACATGGGAGGCATTTAATGAGAGAGAAAGGGGTCTCCCATAATTCAAACAATAAGAGGGAAGTATGGGGGAGGTGTGAAACCATACCCCAACATTCATAATTGAAATTAAAAGGGCAATACAACTTAAAGAAAATTGACAAAAATGAGAAAGGAGGAAAAAAACCCTTACTTGGAGGTGTGCTTCCAAAGGCTAGAGAGAGGCTTTTGAGAGGCTTATTAGGAGCTTGGGGAACCTTGGGAGGGTTCTAGAGAGAGTAGAATAGAGGTTGGACGAACTCAAAGGGATTTTAGTGAGGAGTAAGTGGGAGCTTGGGTGGGTTTATATAGGAAAGGTGAGAGAATTCTTTATTATTTAGGTTTGGGACCACTTATATTAAAATAATCCAAACCACAAACCAACTCATGGTATTTGCCCATGGTTTCTGGAAAAGGAAAGAGGAAAACTATATTTTACAAGGCCAAGGTCCGAAATTATTAAAAAATTAGGGTTGCTTATGTGGAGGTGAGTCACACTCCCATGGAAATTAATTTAAAAAGGCAAAGTGTTGAATAAGTCTTGAGGGGTTTATTAATGCTTTGAAAAGTAAGTCAAACAAACCCAAAATCACATTATTTTAATTATAAAACATATATTGGCCGAACATAAGAATTTCGGTATTTTATTACATCACCATTGGGTCATTATGATGTCATAAAACACATTATATAATTAAATGGTATTTAATTTTTACCCAAAAATTTGATTGTCTCAGAAAATTTTGAAAAATTCACCATTGGATAATTTCGACATCCTGATTCCAGAAATGACATTTATTTTATCTAAAAAAATTCTAAATATGTTAATTTTCACTTTTAAAATAAAAACCAACATTTATCGAAAATTCACGGGTTTTGACAGAAATGGTTTTCAAACCTTAATAAAAAATTTAATTGCATTCATAAATTTATATGATCATTTATATTTAATAAAAATTAATTTAATATTAATAATAATATTTTATTAAAATATTATTTAATTCAAAAATCCCTTAATTTAATAAAATAGATTTCTTAATTAAATAATAATTAAAAACACCATTTGTACTTTAAAAACTATTTACAATGTATCAAAAATAACTAGAAATTATATTCATTATTATATAAAAAAATAATGTACATGAACATAGTACTACTTATTTGTTACATAACCCCTTAAAACAGCTGCATAAGACCTAAGGGTAAGGTGTGTAATGGTGACAGACTCTTGGGATGGCTCGGATAACATCGCTCGAGTGGTAATCTCTATCAACTTCCACTTTTCCCGTAGACGGTCACGTTCGATCTTGACATAATGAAGCTCAGCTTGGGCTTGGTCAAGGGCGAAGCCCAATGATGCCACCTCTTTTCCGAGCTCCAACAAATGGGATTCGTATGGGGAAATTCTACTGGATGAGGCCATCACTTCCTTTGTCTGAGTAAAATTGGGTTTGTCAAAGCCTTATATTTATACTAATCATGTGATCACTGTTCAACGGCTATAAAAGTAACGGTCACAACTCTTATCATAAAACCAAAGAAGTTGACATCTTATAAAAACATTTTTTTATAAAGATACATTTAACTAGATCAAGAGGGATTTTCCATTAATGGAACTTTGGGTCGTTACAAGAACAGTAAAAACTCTCCTTAACAAACAAAGAATCCATTCTCATTTGATATTTTCTATTACGATTCACATCAAGGATTTCATGCCAAAGGGGGAGGAGATTATTAAGTATAGGAAGATAAATGTTTTGGACCTCAGTGGTTCTAATAATATTTCTCGTTTTAGTGCAAGAAAGGTGTATATCGGTTTATTTTTCTTGCCAGTACTCATTTGGTACACTTATTTAAAACTCATTATATCACTTTTTTACTAATAATGTACAGTTTTAAAAAATAATGTTTTTTCTAAAAAAACACTTGCACTTATACATGAACATTTATCCCAAGTGATAATTAGTATTTTTTTAGTTATTTTTGTTAAAAATACCCTATTATAAAGCAATTCAAAGTGTTGTATCCAAATTATTGTAATCTTACTAAAATAGATCAAAATTAGGAAAAATATACTTTTTTAGGGAAGGTAAAGGGAAGATGGTGAGACAAATAAAAGATTACTCAATCTCGATCATGTCATTAATACACTTGTGGATCACTCTTTCCATGTTCCATATAGGTAAACTAGACTATATATAAAGGATCTTTCATTTTTTAAGTATATGGATTTAAGGATCTGTTTGATATAATGGAACAGTGACCTAAGAAATCATGTTTCATATGAGACAAAGGCTTCTCTTCTCTAGGGCCAAATGAGGCCTAAGCGATTTTTTTTTATTTTTTTGGAAAAAATGGATAAAAACTAATAAGGATATGGATGGATTCCTTGGGTGTGAAAATAAAGACATCCATAATTTCTAGAATCTCACCATCAGTCTATTTTTTGGAAGAGACACTCAACACCATCTATTATGAACACCATGCTAATAATATCAAGAACAATCCATAGGTCAGTAGTTTCATAAATTTAATGTTTTTTGCACTGAAGTTGGGTTTCCATTCCTTATATTGCAAAAATTATTATTTATTATTTTTTCAGGTTAAACAGAAGATGATGAAATCAGTGGATTCAGGGTCGAGTAATAGGCATGATAGAGGTAAAGGCGTGAATGTGAAGGTTCTTCTGCGTTGTTGGTGAATTTTTTTTCCTAGAAGTTTAACTTGTTTTGTTTTCCTTTTTTTCTTTTATTTACACTGATGATTCTTTGAATAATCCATGCCTTTAAATGGTGATTATCTTAAGGTGAACACGCTGATTGTGGTTTCATGTAATAAAAACATGAAGGAAATTTCAGCGATGCATACCATAGCTAACAAATAGATCGATAGGACTTTTTCTTCTGATAAGGTCTGATTTTACATTTAGTTTATCAAAACTTGAGGTTTTGTTTCTATATTAGTGTATAATTGGTGGTGGAATTATTACTAATATAGTTCTGACTTTATAAATGGAATCTAAAATTGTTAGTTTGTTTTTAGGTTTTTGGTTCAACATCTAAACAGGAGGGTTTGTTTAATCAAGTTGTATCTCCTATTGTTTATGAATTCCTTGAGGGATATAGTGGCACTATCTTCTCTTATGGACAAATTGGAATAGGGAAAATGTACACAATTTAAGGGAGAGAAAGAAAAAAGTTTTGGTTTCAATAAAATAATCAACCTATCATCTTTCATCTCTAGCACATATCATGGTAAAACTGTGGTGCCTTTTCTTTTTTCCTTAATGGATAATTCCCAAGAGCTATTGGTCTGATTCCAAGAGCTGTTAAGGAAATATTTGACATTATAGAAGCTCAAAGTGATAGATACAACATGAAGGTAACATTTTTAGAGCCAAACAATAAAGAGATAAAATACCTTTTGTCTCCAAAATAATTCTCTAAATTCATAGATGGCAAGTCAGAGAAACCCATTGCACTGATGGAAGATTGGAAATGAGTTGAATTTGTGAGAGTTTTATAAGAAGAAAATTTTTTTACTGCTAATGAAATTTATATGATATTGGAGAAAGGTTCCGCTACAAGGAGAACAACAAAAACTCTCCTTAACAAACAAAGTAGTCAGTCTCATTTGATATTTTCTATTATTATTCACATCAAGGAGTGCATGCCAGAGGGGGAGGAGATGATCAAGTGTGGGAATCTAAACCTTGTGGATGTAACACCCCAAGATTTCATAGTAATGTATTTTCTTTAAAGTAATTCAATAGCTTTCGCTACACGCAACATCGAGTTTGAGTGCATCACGAATTACCAAACTAGCCGTTCAAAAAATGGTTATGAATAGTATCAACTGAATTTTTATATAAGAACAAATTAATTTTTTCAGATAAAAGAAGTGTTTTTCAAAAAATGCAATTTTACCACCTTTTAATGAAAAACCCTTTTTAAAACCAATATTTAACACTTATATATTCAATTTAATGAAATTAAATTCTTCTCTAGAATCAGGATATAAAAATTTATTTTGGATAAATTTTGGTACTTTTCTGATAACTTTCATATTTTGATGAATACTGAAAAATACTAAATTTTAATTGTAAACAAATTTTTTAATCGAAGTAATTTATAGTGTTAAATTATGAATTTGAATGGTTTTGAAGTATAATTAGATTTTATTTTTATCATTTAATATAATTTAGGTCATTATAAGTAATTTCACGTTTAAATTTAACATAAACACGTGTCAATCATTTAATAGTTTTTACTTTTTAGAAACATGATTTTTTGTTTTGACAACGGGAATTAATTTTAAATTAATTAATTCAACTTTTATGTTTTTAATTTGGAAAAATAGAATTAATTTTTTAATTTTTAATATCAAAATTATCTTAGGGTGATTTTTTGGTATTTTTCTGAAAACATTCAATTTTTTAGGAATAGTGAAAAACACTACGTTATTGTTTAAAATCGACTTTTTATTTAAATAATTATTTATTTTATTTATTTTAATTAAAAATAGATACATAATACCTATATATGTTCAATTTAATTCATTGGAGTCATTTTATAATAAGTTTATATATATATAAGTTTATTGAACTTTATACCATTTTTACCCACCTTCTAGGACTATTTTAAAATTTGTATAAAACATAATTTTACCGCTTCTATAAGTTGAATTTAAAAATTTCAAGAAACATAGTTAATATAAGTAATTAAAATGTGGTTCAATAGGAAGAAAATAATTTTTTTGAATAGTAACTTTTGACTTTTATTTACCACAGTTAAAAGTAAATGGGATAATTAAGGGTAAAAATGGTATTATAATTACCCTAACACACATTCTAATTCTATTTGATAAGTGTAATTCGACCAAAAAAACCTTAGGAATAAAATATTATCCTCTTTGGTTCACTTGGATTAGATTAGTACATTTATTATTATTTTATTTAAAGAAGAGTTAAAAGTGTTAAATTCAAATTTTAATAACTAAACCATTTTTAATATAGGGTTACACATAAGATAAATTAGACTATAAATATTCATTAAAAATATAAAAACATTTCCTAAATAATGGTATTTTATTTATAATTTTTAGTCATTAAATAATTTAATTTATTTATGACACAATGATGATTCAGTAATTTCCTTATTAATGAAATATTAAAATAATTGATATTATAAATATCAAAATAAATATAAATTGAGACTTATGATGAATTAAACTAATTTTATAGGTTAATATGACTTATTCGGGTTTATTAAATAAATTTTATTCTAATTTATTAAGTGTTTATGGCTTTCAAAAAAATCAAATACTAAATAGTGTCAAAATTGACATAATTTAGTTATAAAACAATAATATATTATTAATTGATATAATATTCATAAAAATATAAGGTTCAGCCAAAGGACTTATGTAAGGTTATATATATTAATAATTAACCACTTATGGTTTGGTTGTAAGTTTATAGTAATTTTATTAACCATATAATATAAAAATACAAAGAGACATGGTAAATAACAAACTATTTAACTAAGAGTTAAATATAAAATATAAGATTAATATAGTGACCTAAACGTTTCTAAAACCTATTGGTTGCAAGTTTTATGACCCATCCCAAACTTATCCTCAAAATAAATCATTTTGGGGCCATTAGAAACTGAAAATGATTTTATTATACAATAATATTTCAAGCTTTTCCTAAAGTGACCCTCACCTATCTTATAAAAGAAAACTTCCCCTTATCTCAAAATCACACCTCCAAAGCCATTTGGCTCAGCCAAACCCTACCCAAATATCCTACCAACTTCCCTAAAATCAACCTATATTGCTTAATTTGATCAGAAAGCCATCCTAAGAAGTCCTTTTGATCAACTCAAAAAGAAACACCCAAAGAAGAGGTAATAATTTCACCACCCTCTTTCAAGTTCTTTTCTTCTTCCACTTCCTCTTTATTTTTTTGTATTCATAAAAAAATAATAAATCCAGTACCTTATACATATTTTTATGTTATTATAAATATGTTACAACTATATTTGTTATTCTATCCATCCTATAAATGACAAAGTCACCATACGTGCGTACGTACGGCTTACTATCTCCACGAACGCGATGAGATTCATTCCCCATTGTAATCATTCAAGAATAATTTAGATTTTATGATTAAAAATAATTTTTAATAACTTAATATCATTCTTGATATGAATCAAATATAGCCTATACATAACAAACATGACTTATGTAACAAAACATATAAAGGAAAACGAATCGGTTAACAATCAAAACAATGATACTACAAAAATATCATTAACAAAGTAATATTAGAAGATCATATATGATATCATATTTATGTATTTGGTTCTTGTATAATTTAACAACTATGATTTAACCATTATACAGGAGGTTAACCAACCCTATACTAAGTAAAAGTACAAGGTAAGGGGTTTATTATCTCACTTTTAATTCTATGATATTTCCATTGTTAGACACTTATTTATTGCATGTAGTGTATTATGTACTGCCATTTGATATATATTATCATGATTTTCTTTATATTCATGATATTTTATGATTAATTTGGTGGTTATTAACTTTTTTTCATAAGACTGGATTGATTACAACGTGGTAAGGGGTTTTCATCTCACTTTTATTCCTATGAGATTCATGCTATATTTGCCACTATTACCTTTTGTGTGGTGTATGTACTCCCATGATTGTATTTTTTGCATAATATAATTTAATTTATGGCTATTTAAGTCATCATTGGATGATCCTTCTTTCATGGGGTGTATGTTTCGTAAGTTACAAAATCTGTAAGGAAATTTTAAATTTCAATTTCCACTCATTCGATTTTACGCAAACTTCATTGATTACTTTAATCAAAGATTATGTGTAAAATCACTATTTATTTACTTATGTAGTAATTTCCACTCCCCTTTGTGTGGATATAATTTTGATACACATAATCACTCCATTGATAAATTCTCAAGTCAACGATATAAACTTGATAAGAGTAATTTTAACTCAATTTTTATTCATTGAGCTAAACATCCAAGTCGTTGGTGTCATTTTTACAAGAATATGTGTAAATGTAATCTTATTTATTTACATTAAATATCCAATAATATTGAGTGTATTTATATTTTTCACACATAATTATGTCATTAATTTATCCTTAACTTAAGGATACGGTCTTTATAAAGGAATTCATCTCAACTTACATTCCATTGAGACTTCTTTGTTGTTATGCACCAATTCACTTTTATTTGGTGTATATGATGTACTTTGACATAGTATATCATGAATCCCTTTATTATAATTATATTAAAATGTTTTTATTACTTCAATTATTTTTATTCAAGCATCTGTCATCTGGTTAGGAACTCTAACTAAAATATCATTTTAAATGTTTTAAAAAATTATTCTTCTAAATATTTCTCATTAATGTAAATGTTTTAAAAATGGTTTTATGGTTTTATTTATATGGAAATTAATGTTTTAAAATTTAAATTCCTTTTAAATGTTTCAACTTGGTATGGGAAACTTTGATTCAAAAAACTATTTTAAACAGCTTCTTTATAAATAGTGATACTTTTAAATGTTTTCATGAAAAAGGGATATTTCTATCAAAGATTTTTACTTATCATTTTCAACTATGTCCACATACTTTACAGGATATTATTCTTGATCGAGTTTGATTTAATATGATAAAAATATTTCATACTGTATTGAAGGTTTTTTTATATGTTTGACTGTAGATGTGTTATTTTTATACCATTCATGGTTTATGGATAAAGTATTGACATTTTGTATGATAGTTTTAATACGAATGTTTATGTTATGTTTAAACCCTTTTATATGAGGAATTAATTGGACTTAGTAATTAATGGGTAGATCCTGTTATAGCTCCTTGATTCATCGGTAGGTCTCATGAGACAAACTAGTGTCTTGGCACAAGGCCTTGATAAAATCTTATTTGTATTCTTGGCACAAGGCCTTGACTATGTGGTTATGAAGTCTGGCATTATGAATTCCATCATTATGAAATTGGTTGTTGATATTACATGAATTTATTCGACTAGTAGAATATCCATGTGAATAAGTAAATGCCATTATTTGATTTATCTTTGCCATATTTTGCTGAAGTTTAAGTTTAAAAGTCTTGTGTTCTAGTCTTATACATTGCCTTAAATGTTTATTCTTATTTATGATAGTTTTCACTATATTGTTATCCTTACTGATCATCTGAGCTCACCCATTTCTTATGTTTTATTTTTTCCAGGATTCAAAGAAGTATATATTACGATTAACCTATAGGAATAGGCTAAGGAATATAAGAGTGTTCAAAGGGGACACAATTTTTTTTTATTTCATGATGTAATGTAAAACTTATGTATGCATCTATTACTTCCAAGGATACTAAACTAATTGTTCTTTCGGGACATGATTCCTTGTATCATGTCAATGTTATGTAATAATGCACCGATTCTGGGTAACTGGGTTTAGGGCATTATAGTGGACATCAAGGGTTCAAAGAATATTTCATGTTCTGGTGTAAGAGAGGTGTGCCTCAATTTATTTTTCTTTTCTGTACTAGTTTGGCGCACTTATTGAAAACTCATTATATCACTTTTCACTCATAATGTACAGTTTTAAAAAATAAGTTTTGTTTCAAAAAAAACACTTTCACTTATACATGATCATTTATCCCAAGTTATAATAAGAATTTTTTAGTTATTTTTGTCAAACATGCCCTATTATATAGAAATTAAAAGAGCTATAACCAAATTTGTGTAGTATTTCTGAAATAGATCAAACTTTGAAAAAATATACATTTTTAGGGAAGTTCAAGGGAAGCTGGGGAGACCAATAAAAGCCTGGTCACTCATTCAAGTCATTAATGCACTTGAGGAGCACTCTGGACATGTTCGGTAAAGATAAATTGTCTTGTATATAAATGATATTTCATTTTTTATGTTGGTGGATTTAAGGCTCTGTTTGATACAATGGAACAGTGACCTATGAAATCATGTTTGGTATGAGACAAAGGATTCTCTTATCTAGGACCAAATTAGGCCTCAACGATTTTATTTTCATTTTTTGGAAAAATAGGGATAGTAAGCTAACAAGCCTGATGAGGGATTCCTTGGGTGGGAAAACAAAGACATGCATAATTTCCACAATCTCACAATCATTCGATTATTTGGAAGATACACTCAGCACCATCAATTATGCACACCTTGTGAAGAATATCAATAAAAATCTAGAGGTCAGTTGTTTCATAAATTACATTTTTTTAGATGAAGTAATATTACCATTCCTTATCTTTCAAAAATTCATGTTTGTTATTGTTTTAGGTTAACTAGAAGATAATGAGTAGTTGGGGTTTGTCTTAGGGGTAATAACCCCGTAATACTACATGAAAAATGGGGGTTCAAAACCCATTGGGTGCAGGTACTGTAGCAGTACTGTAGCGGTGGCAGTACTGTTGATCGGCGGGCATTGTAGCGGCAACGGCACTATGCGTTACTGTAGTAGCCGGGTTGCTATTCACAGAATGGGATTTGGGGCAACAATTTGGGCCTATGTATGGCATCCCGCCTTTTATTAACATAAACTTTCATTACATTACACAAAACTGAGGATCTTTAAGGTTTAGTGTCTTGGAAACTAGGAACTTAAAACATTAAAACATAAAACATTCTTCTTAAACACTTGAAAGGATTCTCCTCATGTTCATCCTAGGTTCATTACTACATCTCATAACCTGGGTACATACATCAAAATAAAGGGTGAGTAGAAGGCCCAGTAAGAGAAACAAGAGAAACATTTTACATGTGAACTTGAGATACTTCAATAAGGTCATGAAAAGAACATTAAGGCATGAGAAAGAAATCATGAGATATATCATAATAAAAATAACATTTTTCATAACTTGAAGATGTGGCTACAAAATTTAATATTGACAATAATTTTGTTTCACCAAGGTCCATCCCCAAGGTGTCATTAAAAATTACCAAGGTTATTCACCAAGGTATCAGTCTAAAAGGTCGTCTCTAGAGATTAAGTCTTTACCCAATGCATTGGAGCGCTATCTAGGCGCACCCTTGACATGTATTTATTATCATGTGAGCAACATATATCATCATCAATCATTTCATAAACAACTCATATAGCATAAAATAAATGGGTTTCATTTCATAATCATAATGTTTTAAAAACTGCTTTAAAGACATGATCTTTATGTCACTTTAAACCCATGGAAAAGGGAAAGCGGGTTTCATGTATGTAAATTCCCTGAATTTAAAATATAACATTTTGATATATATGTGAATACCCCTGTATAAATAAGATCTCTGAGTATTTACTTAATAACATAAAATAATTTTGAGATAAATAGGGAGGCATTTTGAGACGAAAACTATGCAGCATAACGTCTATGATACATGGTTTTAGAAAACATTGAAAAGAGAGGGGACATGGGTCACCCACTCAAAAATGATACATAAAATAGTAGGGGAACAGAATATAAAGTATTTAATAACATGTTAATGAAGTTTTAATGATATACCATATGAAATGAAGAACTTGAAAGGAAGACAAAAAATAAGATTTCTCTTATGAGAATTCGGCAGCCTAACGGCATCACTTAAAACTTCCAAAAATGGATTGACGAGATCAAATAGGGTCTCTCATAATATGAACATAAATGATCAGTATGATAGATATAGATATCATACCCCAACATAATAAAAAGGAACTTGAAAGACTTGACATGAAAATAGATCTTGAAATGAGAAGGGTGAAAGAACCCCTTAGAAATTCGGCAGCCTAACGGCGTCACTTAAACTTCAACAAAAACGAATTGATGAGATCAAATAGGGTCTCTCATCATATGAACATAAAATATAAGTATGATATATTTAGAGATCATACCCAAACATAATAAAAAGTAACATGAAAGACTTGACAAGAAAATAGATCTTGAAAACGAGAAGGGTGAAAGAATCCCTTAAAAATTCGGCAGCCTAACGGCGCCACATAAAACTTCAAAATACTGAATTGAAGAGATAAAATAGGGTATCTCATAATATGAACATAAAAGATCAGTATGATAGACTTATAGATCATACCCCAACATAATAAAAAGTAACATGAAAGACTTTACAAGAAAATAGATCTTGAAAATGAGAAGGGTGAAAGAATCCCTTAAAAATTCAGCAACCTAACGGCGTCACTTAAAACTTCAAAATACTGAATTGAAGAGATCAAATAGGGTCTCTCATAATATGAACATAAAATATCAGTATGATAGATTTAGATATCATACCCCAACATAATAAAAAAGAACTTGCAAGACTTGACATGGAATTAGAACTTTGAAAAAGAAGAAAGGTGAAAGAACCGCTTAAAAATTCGGCAGCCTAACGACACCACTTAAAACTTCAAAATACTGAATTGAAGAGATCAAATAGGGTCTATCATCATATGAATATAAAATATCAGTATTATAGATTTAGATATCATACCCCAACATAATAAAAAGGAACTTTCAAGACTTGACATGGAATTAGAACTTTAAAAAAGAAGAATGGTGAAAGAACCACTTAAAAATTCGGCAGCCTAACGGCGCCACTTAAAACTTAAAAATACTAAATTGAAGAGATCAAATGGGGTCTCTCATCATATGATCATAAAATATCAGTATGATAAATTTAGATATCATACCCCAACATAATTAAAAGTAACTTGAAATACTTTACATGAAAATAGATCTTGAAAAATGAGAACGGAGAAAGAATTCGTTACAAAAATTTTGG
Organism: Viscum album; assembly: GCA_963277665.1. Taxonomy (NCBI): domain Eukaryota; kingdom Viridiplantae; phylum Streptophyta; class Magnoliopsida; order Santalales; family Viscaceae; genus Viscum; species Viscum album. Next base: position 752,768,299 of record OY728145.1, on the reverse strand, counting down.
CAGCCTAACGGCGCCGCTTAAAACATCATAAAACAAAATAATGAGAGTAATAGGGGATATCTCATTATATGAAAATTAAAAGGGAAGTAAGAGGAGTATAAAAGAACATCCTTTAACATAATAACATGGATCATAAAAGATATGACATAACAGAGATTTCTTGAAAAGAAAGAGAGAGGTCGGATCCCTTACCTTAAAATGTAACTCTTAAAACTCAAAGGTTGGGACCTTGAGGGCTTGGGGGAACCTTCTGAGGACTCCTTGGGAGGTAAGGAGGCCAGAACTTCGTTGACTATGGTTTTGGAGTCGAATGGATGAGAGGAGGTCTTGGTATTTATAGGGAAAGTGAGGGGACAAGGCATTAATGGCCAAGGGACACCTCACAAGTGGTTTTCTCAAAAGCATGTGCTCTCCCCTGATATTTCCCATGAAGTTAGGCCACATGGGGACCCCCATAAAATAATTCATCACCTTTGATCGACCATACCTTAAAATATCTCATGGAATCATCATGACACAGTTATGATGTCATTAAACATACCGAAACCCTAAAACTGTATTTTTACTATTCACTGAAAATTCAACTTTCTCAGAAAAATCCCAAAATTTCACATTAACCAAATATCAATGCTCTGATTTCAAAAATGAACTCCATTTTATAAAAATATTTTCATAAATATTTGTAATTTATTTTTTAAATAAATACATTATTCACCGAAAATTCATTTTTTCAGAAAAAAACCCCAAAAATTACCTTAACATAATATCGATGCTCTGAGTTCAAAAATGAAATCCATTTTATAAAAAAAAATTCTAAATATTTTAAATTTAATTTTTAATTAAAAAACTCTATTCACTCGAAAAAACTAATACTTGAATAATAATTTATGAAACCGTTATTTAACCATTTTATTGAATCACATTACTTAATCAAGGTGCCTATATTATATTAATACCTTCATTAAGTGAGATTACTAATCCATTTGGTCACATTACTAATCCTAAGCATAAAATTACTATTCATAATTTACTATTCATCAAAAATTAAGTTGATCTTATTAGACTCTAAATTTCGTACTGAACATAATTGTAGAAGGCCATTTTTTGAAAATCATTATACATTTTTAATTATTTACGGTTTACATAAACATTTTTTAAAATATCCTTTCTCTAAAATTCACCAAAAAAATATGCATACTATATTTATCTGGTCATTTGAAAATTCATAAACCTCATCATAAGAAGAAATCTCAATTTTTATTTAAAACAAAGGATTACACAAGGCAGTTACGGTCTCCTTACATAGCCCCTTATCACACCAGCGTAGGACCTAAGTGTAAGGTGTGCTAAGGTGAGAGAATCTGAGGGAGGCTCGACCAACATCGCACGAGTAGTAATTTCTATCAGGTTGAACTTCTCGCGAAGGCGATTCCATTCTAGCTTCACACGATGAAGTTCGGCTTGGGTTTGGTCCAGAGCAAAGCCCAGCGGTGCTACCTCCTTCCCAAGTTCTGTTAGATGGGATTCGATCGGTCCAAGACTACTGGGCGAGGCCATCGAATCTTCTTTCTATAATAATTAACCAAGATTACTTGTATTTAGAGACAATAATCAAAACGTTTAGTTTACAGCGGTCATATTGACTAATGGTCATATAACAGTCAAAACCCAATGGTCTCATTTTAATTATACTCATGCCATCAAATGAAACATTTTTGTTGAGTATAAAAATAAAATATCACATAAAATTAGAAAACAAGATTTATTCAAAATTTTGGGTCGTTACAATCTTCCCACCTTAAGAAATTCCGTCCTCGCAATTTTTAAAAAATTGGGTTTTAAAATTTCATTGAAAGTCCCACATCGGAAAAGGAGTCAGTAAAACTATTACTTTAAAAGAAAGAAAGGTAAGTACAAAGGTCACCCGAGTTAACCCACACTAGGATTCCATGTAGGAAAACATGGACATGGAGGAGAAAACAAAGGGTCAAGTTCTAAGGGAGAGTGATAGAAAACATGATTAGGTGAAATTTAACCATAAGAAAATCCCAAACTTATGATGTGTGTAAAAGGTCTTTGATTACCTAGTATAAAATGTAAACCAACAACGTTTTTGTTTTACGTTCCTTTTCATAATTTTGAGGAATTCATTTACTACATAGAACAAAAACATAAGAAAATATACCTACCTTCATGTAGAGTTTCATCCTTTAATAAGTTTCTACCAAAACTAATCTTTTCTCCAAACTATGAGCATTAAAAACTACTTGGTCTCATCAAAACACAAGAATCATCTTCTAGAGAATCACATAATCCACAAAAGATTAACTATCTATTTCTTCTGTCTTTAAACATTATCCCAAAAAAAGAACAGGTAAGGTAAAACAACTCTTCAAAAAGAAAGAATCCCATAGGAATGGAAACTACTTTTAAATCTTAAAAGTTCCATGGTACTACCCAAAGTTCATCATAGACCATTCCTTAAATAAATGTTCTTAAAATTCTTCAAAATAAACCAAACTAAGATTTAAACCCAAATACAAGAAGGATTTGATAACATAGTCTTCCAAAATAAACTTCATTGTTCATCTCCAAACAACATCAACCACTCCTAACATCTTATAACAAAAGTAGCTAACCTAAACATATTTTACCCAAGATAGATTAATCATTCCCATAAGTAACCTAAATTACTATAAGTGCACCTTAAATTCATCGATTATTCAAAATATAAGTCAACCTTACTCCTCAATGAAAATACCGTAGTAATCTATTTACCTCGATCATATAGGGTCCCCAAAATAGTGAACGTATTCCAAAATAATAATCATCTTTTAATCCCCTAATCATCTCTGTCATATTAATACGGCAATCGTCGCATTCCCTATCACATTGGTTGTTGGGACATGTTCTTCCATTTCCCACCATTAACTAAGAAGAGAAAGTATAATTATAGGCTTAAATACTTAACCAATAATCATGAAAAGGAGCTTAAATCATATAAGGATAACTTGTAGAAGAAAAGTATACCCTAAGTTGTGATCCCCTACATTTCAAACTAGGTTATCCATGATCATATATTCTTATGTGAATCTTTATTTTGTTTTATCCTTATTCCTTTAATAAGGTTTCATACTAAGCTTATGAATTTACCAAAGCATATCCCCTGGGAGTTTTGTAACCAAGAGTGCATCAAGGCCCGTTGTCGTGTACCAGTTCCCGTTTGAGTCTAGCTCAAAGTGGTGTTTTCAAGTTTTACCACTATGTACATCTGTTCCAGAGCCACCTCTACCTGCTCGTATCTAGATAGCGATGTATTTTCTTGGAAACCCCTTACTCAATACTCACCAAAATACCAGGAAGATTTCCTATATTTAAACTTTTCTATGGGGTTCTTCTTAGAGTTTTCATATCCTAATTTCCACAAATAATTAAACCATCCTTTGATACCAACTATGGCATCCCGTATTTTATTAACATAAACTTTCATTACATTACACAAAACTGAGGATCTTTAAGGTTTAGTGTCTTGGAAACCAGGAACTTAAAACATGAAAACATAAAACATTCTTCTTAAACACTTGAAAGGCTTCTCCTCATGTTCATCCTAGGTTCATTACTGCATCTCATAACCTGGGGAAATACATCAAAAGAAAGGGAGAGCAGAAGGCCCAGTAAGGGAAACAAGAGAAACATTTTACATGTGAACTTGAGATACTTCAATAAGGTTATGAAAAGAACTTTAAGGCATGAGAAAGAAATCATGAGATATAACATAATAAAAATAACATTTTTCATAACTTGAAGATGTGGCTACAACATTTAACATTGAAAATTATTTCGTTTCACCAAGGTCCATCACCAAGGTTTCATTAAAAATTACCAAGTTTATTCACCAAGGTATCAGTCTAAAAGGTCATCTCTAGAGATTAAGTCTTTACCCAATGCATTGGAGCGCTATCTGGGAGCACCCTTGACATGTCTTTATTATAATGTGAGCCACATATATCATCATAAATCATTTCATAAACAACCAATATAGCATAAAAGAAATGGGTTTCATTTCATAATCATAATGTTTTAAAAACTGCTTTAAAGACATGATCTTTATGTCACTTTAAACCCACGGAAAAGGGAAAGCGGGTTCCATGTATGTAAATTCCCAGAATTTAAAATAGAAAATTTTGATATATATGTGAACACCCCTGTAGAAATAAGGGCTTTGAGTATTCACGTAATAACATAAAATAATTTTGAGATAAAGAGGGAGGCATTTTGAGATGAAAACTATGCAGCATAACTTCTATGATACATGGTTTTAGAAAACATTGAAAAGAGAGGGGACATGGGTCGCCCACTCAAAAATGATACATAAAATAGTATGGGAACATAATATAAAGTATTTAAGAACATGGTAATGAAATTTTAATGATGTACCATATGAAACGAAGAACTTTAAAGGAAGACAAAAAATAAGATTTCTCTTATGAGAATTCGGCAGCCTAACGGCGTCACTTAAAACTTCCAAAAATGGATTGACGAGATAAAATAGGGTCTCTAATCATATGAACATAAATGAACAGTATGATAGATATAGAGATCATACCCCAACATAATAAAAAGTAACTTGAAAGACTTGACATGAAAATAGATCTTGAAATGAGAAGGGTGAAAGAACCCCTTAGAAATTCGGCAGCCTAACGGCGTCACTTAAACTTCAACAAAAATGAATTGATGAGATCAAATAGGGTCTCTCATCATATGAACATAAAATATAAGTATGATATATTTAGATATAATACCCCAAAATAATAAAAAGTAACATTAAATACTTGACAAGAAAATAGATCTTGAAAACGAGAAGGGTGAAAGAATCCCTTAAAAATTCGGCAGCCTAACGGCGCCACTTAAAACTTCAAAATAATGAATTGACGATATAAAATAGGGTCTCTCATCATATGAACATAAAATATCAGTATTCTAGATTTATAGATCATACCCCAACATAATAAAAAGGAACATGAAAGACTTGACAAGAAAATATATCTTGAAAATGAGAAGGGTGAAAGAATCCCTTAAAAATTCGGCAGCCTAACGGCGCCACTTAAAACTTCAAAATACTGAATTGAAGAGATCAAATAGGGTATATCATCATATGAAAATAAAATATCAGTATGATAGATTTAGAGATCATAACCCAACATAATAAAAAGGAACTTTCAAGACTTGACATGGAATTAGAAGTTTGAAAAAGAAGAAAGGTGAAAGAACCACTTAAAAATTCAGCAGCCTAACGACGCCACTTAAAACTTCAAAATACTGAATTGAAGAGATCAAATAGGGTCTCTCATCATATGAATATAAAATATCAGTATTATAGATTTATATATCATACCCCAACATAATAAAAAGGAACTTTCAAGACTTGACATGGAATTAGAACTTTGAAAGAGAAGAAAGGTGAAAGAACCACTTAAAAATTCGGCAGCCTAACGGCGCCACTTAAAACTTCAAAATACTGAATTGAAGAGATAAAATGGGGTCTCTCATCATATGATCATAAAATATAGGTATGATAAATTTAGATATCATACCCCAAAATAATAAAAAGTAACTTGAAATACTTTACATGAAAATAGATCTTGAAAAATGAGAACGGAGAAAGAATCTGTTACAAAACTTTTGGCAGCCTAACGACCCCACTTAAAACATCATAAAACGAAATAATGAGAGTAAGAGGGGATATATCATTATATGAACATGAAAAGGGAATTAATAGGAGTATAAAATAACATCCTTTAACATAAGAACATGGAGCATAAAAGATATGACATAAAAGAGATTTCTTGAAAAGATAGAGAGAGGTCGGATCCCTTACCTTAAAATGTAACTCTTAAAACTCAAAGGTTGGGACCTTGAGGGCTTAGTGGCACCTTGGGAGGAATCCTTGGGAGTTAAGGAGACCATAACTTAGTTGAGGATGGTTTTGGAGTCGAATGGATGAGAGGAGGTCTTGGTATTTATAGGAAAAGTGAGGGTACAAGGCATTAATGGCCAAGGGACACCTCACAAGTGGTTTTCTCAAAAGCATGTGCTCTCTCATGATATTTCCCATGAAGTTAGGACACATGGGGCCCCCCATACAATAATTCATCACCTTTGGTCGACCATCCCTTAAAATATCTCATGGAATCATCATGACATAGTTATGATGTCATTAAACATACCGAAACCCTAAAACTGTATTTTTACTGTTCACTGAAAATTCAACTTTCTCAGAAAAATCCCAAAATTTCACATTAACCAAATATCAATGATCTGATTTCAAAAATGAACTCCATTTTACAAAAAAAAATTCTAAATATTTTTAATTTAATTTTTAAATAAATACACTATTCACCGAAAATTCATTTTTTCAGAAAAAAATCCCAAAAATTACCTTAACATAATATCGATGCTCTGAGTTCAAAAATGAAATCCATTTTATAAAAATAATTTTCTAAATATTTTTAATTTAATCTTTAATTAAAAAACCCTATTCACCCAAAAAAACTAATACTTGAATAATAATTTATGAAACCGTTATTTAACCATTTTATTAAATCACATTACTTAATCAAGGTGCCTAGATTATATTAATACCTTCTTTAAGTGAGATTATTAATCCATTTGGTCACATTACTAATCCCAAGCATAAAATCACTATTCATAATTTACTATTCATCAAAAATTAAGTTGATCTTATTAGACTCTAACTTTTGTACTGAATATAATTGTAGAAGACCATTTTTTGAAAATCATGACACATTTTTAATTATTTAAGGTTTACATAAACATTTTTTAAAATATCCTTTCTCTAAAATGCACTAAAAAATATGCATACTATATTTATCTGGTCATTTGAAAATTAATAAACTTTGTCATAAGAAGAAATCCCAATTTTTATTTAAAACAAAGGATTACACAAGGCATTTACGGTCTCCTTACATAGCCCCTTATCACACCAGCGTTGGACCTAAGTGTAAGGTGTGTTAAGGTGATAGAATCTAAGGGAGGCTCGGCCAACATCGCACGAGTAGTAATTTCTATCTGGTTGAACTTCTCGCGAAGGATATTTTGTTCTAGCTTCACACGATGAAGTTCGGCTTGGGTTTGGTCCAGAGCAAATCCCAGTGGTGCTACCTCCTTCCCAAGTTCTGTTAGATGAGCTTCGATCGGTCCAAGACTACTGGGCGAGGCCATCGAATCTTCTTTCTATAATAATTAACCAAGATTACTTGTGTTTAGAGACAATAATCGAAACGTTTAGTTTACAGTGGTCATATTGACCAATGGTCATATAATAGTCAAAATCCAACGGTCTCATTTTAATTATACTCATGCCATCAAATGAAACATTTTTGTTGAGTATAAAAATAAAATAACACATAAAATTAGAAAACAAGATTTATTCAAAATTTCGGGTCATTACACTACGGGTTATGTAATAGGATACAAGCCCACTGGGCCTTTGGGATATGTAATGGGTCTCCCTCTACCCAATTAAAAGAGGTATTTTCTTTTCTTTATTAATAAAAACGAGGCTTCAACCCCAACCTTTAAAAAAATACATTTATAAAAACTATAAGATGATGAAATTAGAGGATTCAAGGTCAAGTAATAGGCATGATATATATAAATGCGTGAATGTGTAGGTTCTTCTGCGTTGCTGGTGAATTTTGTTATCTTGGAAGTGTAACTTTCTTTGTTTTCCATTTTTTTAGTTTTCACACACTAATGATGCTTTGAATTATACAGGACTTTGAATGACGATGAGTTGAAGGTGAACACACTAATCATGTTTTCATGTAATGAAAACAAGAAGGAAGCTTCAGCGATGTAGACCATAGATAACAAACAGATCGATAGAACTTTTTCTTTTGATAAGGTATGATTTTACATTTAGTTTATTGAAACTTAATGTTCTGTTTCTGTATTATTGTAGAATTGGTGGTGGAATTAGTACTAATTTAGTTCTCACTTTATAAACAGAAGAAAAAATTGTTCGTTTGTTTGTAGGTTTTTGGTTCAACATCTAAACAGGAGGAGTTGTTTGGTCAAGTTGTATCTCCTATTGTTCATGAAGTCCTTGAGGGATATAACAGCACTATCTTTGCTTATGTACAAAATAGAACAAGGAAAACATACTCAATAGAATGGGGAGCAAGAAAAAAGGTTTGGTTTCAATAAAATAATCAACCTCCCATCTTTCATCTGCAACACATGTCATGGTAAAATTGTGTTGCATTTTCTTTTTTCCAGAATGGAGAATTCACAAGAGATTTTGGTGTGATTATGAGATCTGTTAGGAAAATATTTGATATTATAGAAGCTCAAAGTGCTGAATACAGCACAAAGTAAATGTTTTTAGAGATGTACAATAAGGAGATAAAAAACCTATTGGATATAGAAGAGTTATCTAAATTTATTGATGACATGTCAAAGAAACCCAATGCGCTGATGGAAGATGGGAAAGGAGGTTTCTTTGTGAGATTTTTAGAAGAACAGATTGTTTGTACTACTAATGAAATTTATAAGATATTGGAGAAAGTTTCTTCTATAGGGATAACATTAGAAACTCTCCTCATCAAACAAAGAAGTCGATCTCATTCGATATTTTCTATTATAATTTACATCAATGAGTGCATGCTATAGGGGGATGAGATGATCATGTGTGGGAAGCTAAACCTTGCGGACCTCATTGGTTCTGAGAATATTTCACGTTTTGGTGCAAGAAAGGTGTTCCTTGGTTTGTTTTTATTTCCAATACTCATTTGGTGCACATATTGAAAACTCATTATATCAGTTTTCACTCATAATGTGTAGTTTTAAAAAAGTTTATTTTCTCAAAAAACTCATGAACTTATAGATAAAAATTTATCACAAGTGATAATAAGAATTTTTTAGTTAGTGTTGTCAAACATTCCCTATTATATAGAAATTCAAATTTTTGTAGCCAAATCTATGTATTATTACTAAAATAGATCAAACTTGGGAAGAATATACTTTTTCAGGGAAGGGAAATAGAAGCTGGTGAGAACAATAAAATATTTCTCACTCTCGGTCATGTCATTAATGCACTTGTGGAGCACTATGGCCATGTTCCATATAGGAAAATCGAATCGTATATAAAGGATATTTCATTTCTTAAGTGGGTATATTTAAGGCATACAATGAAATAGTGACCTAAGAAATAATGTTTGGTACGAGACAAAGGCTTCTCTTGTCTAAGACCGAACAAGGCCTAAGATATTTTCTTTTCTTTTTACAAAAACTGGGATAGAAAACTAACAATTCTATTAAGGGATTCCTTGGCTGGGAAAATAATAACATTCATAATTTCCACAATCTCACCATCAGTCTATTGTTTGGAAGAGACACACAGCACTGTTGACTTTACCCATTGTGCTAAGAATATCAAGAATAAGACAGAGGTCAGTAGTTTCATCAATTTCATGTTTTTTTAGATGAAGATGGATTTCCATTCCTTAAACTAAAAAAATTATTGTTTGTTGTTGTTTCAGGTTAACTTGAATATGATGAAATCATAGGATTCGGGGTCATGTAATAGGCATGATAGAGATAAAGGTCTGAATGTGCATGTTCTTCTTCGTTGTAGGTGAATTTTGTAATCCTGGAAGTGTAACTTGTTTTTTTATATTTTTTTTATTTTTTCATACACTAATGATGCTTTGAATAATCCAGGACTTTGAATAATTATCATTTGAAGTTGAACACGCTGATCATGGTTTCATGTAATGAAAATAGGAAGGAAGTTTCAGTGATGTAGACCATCGCTAACAAAAATATCGATAAGAATTTTTCTTTTGATGAGGTATGCTTTTAAATTTAGTTTATCACAACTTGAGGTTCTGTTTCAGTCTTAGTGTAGAATTGGTGGTGTAATTAGTGCTGATTTAGTTATTAATTTATAAATAGAAGATAAAATTATTAGTTTGTTTATTGGTTTTTTGCCCAACATCTATACAGGAGTTTTTGTTTGATCAAGCTATATCTCCTATTGTTCATGTAGTCCTTTAGGGATATAACTGCACTATATTTGCTTATGGAAAAATTGGAACAGGGAAAACACACACAATGGAAGGGGAGAAAGAGAAAATATTTGGTTTCAATAAAATAATCAACCAATCAAATTTCATTTGTAGAACATATCATGGTAAAGCTGTTCTGTGTTTTATTTTTCTAGAATGGAGAATTAACAAGCAATGATGGTGTGATTCTGAGAGTTGTTAAGCACATATTTGATATTTTAGAAGCTAAAAGTGTTGAATATAGCAAGAAGGTAACGTTTTTAGAGTAGTACATCAAGGGTATAATAGACCTTTTGGTTCCAAAAGAGTGCTCTAAATTCATAGATGACAAGTCAAAGAAACCTGTTTCGCTAATGGAAGATGGGAAAGGAGGTGTATTTGTGAGAGGTTTAGAATAAGAGATAATTTGTACTACTAATGAAATTTACAAGATCTTGGAGAAAGGGTATGTTAAAAGGTGAACATCAGAAACTCTTCTTAACAAACTAAACATTTAGTCTCATTTGATATTTTATATTATGATTAACATCAAGGAGTGCACACTAGAGGTGGAGGAGATGATCAAGTGTGGGAAGCTAAACCTTTTGGACCTCGCTGGTTCTGAGAATATTTCACATTTTGGTGAAAGAGAGGTGTGCCTCAGTTTATTTTTCTTTCCAATACTCATTTAGTGCACTTATTGAAAAATAATTATATCAATTTTCACTCATAATGTGCAGTTTTAACAAATAAGTTTTGTTTCTGAAAAAACATTTGCACTTATACATGAGCATTTATCCCAAGTGATAATAAGAATTTTTTAGTTATTTTTTTCAAATAGACCCTATTATATAGAAATTCAAAGAGTTGTATCCATATGTGTGTTTTCTTACTCAAATAAATCAAACTTTGGAAAAATTTACTTTTTTAGGGAGGGGAAAGAAAGCTGGCAAGATCAATAAAATCTTTCTCACTCTCAGTCATGTCATTACTGCACTTTTGGAGCACTCTGGCCATGTTTCATATAGGTAACTGGCCCATATATAAAGGATATTTTATTTTTTATGTGGGTGTCTTTAAGGATATATTTAATACAATGGAACAATGACCTAAGAAATCAAGTTTGGTATGAGATATAGGGAGTGTTAATTTCAACATTTAAGGAAGGTTGGACTCCTTCCCATTTGGGTGTATTTGTCATGCGTTGCTCGAAAAATATATTTTATTAACTTAAATATTTAAAATTATATTATATTTTTTTCTACTATGTATTTATATTGTTACATATTCAATCTCACCATTTTCATGTATTTCATTCTCTCTCTCAAAGGCTTCTCTTCTCTAGGACCAAACGAGGCCTCAACATTTTTTTTAAAAAATAGGTATAGAAAACGAACAAGGCTATTGAGGGATACCTTGGGTGGGAAAACAAAGGAATTCATAATTGCCACAATCTTGCCATCAGTGCATTGTTTGGAAGAGACACTCAACATCGTCAATTATGCACAACAAGATAAGAATATCAAAAACAAGCTAGAGGTCAGCAGTTTCATCAATTTCATGTTTTTTAATGTGAATTTGGATTTCCATTCCTTATATTACAAAAATTATTGTTTGTTTTTATTTTAGGTTAACCAGAAGATGATGAAATATTCACTAATCAAGGACTTGTATATAGAAATTTATCATCTTAAACCAGGTTGTTGATAGTTTCATCACAGATCTGGCGCTTAAATGGTACAGGTTATTCTTACATGTTACTTTCTTATTAATACTGAATAATAGGTTTATGGTGTAAGAAAAAATGGAATTTAAAAACAATGTGATCGATATCTTTATGAGGAAGCAGAGAAAAATATTTTATCCTTATCAGATGGATGATCCATAGATTATTTTTCCCATCTTGATTATCGTTTTTTTTATTTTTCATAGGTTATGACTAAAAAAATAGAGCTTATGAAACTTGATGTAGATTAAAAGGACAATTCATAACACACTTTTAATTTAGAACAATAATTTCTTAGGACCCGTTCGACAACAATTATTGAAAACTGATTATAACACTCGTCACTTATGATAATTAGTTTGAAAAAATAAGTGGTGTTTGTTCAGATTTTGAAAAAATGTTTGTACAAAATAAAGTAGCATAAAAGTGCTATTATACTAGAAACACCTATATAGAAGCAATTAAATATAATAATTTTTCAATAAGCACTATCAAACACAACCTTTCTTCTTTTAGGGGGGTTTTGACTTGATTTATTGTTTTCCTTGTAAGCAGCAATTGATGGAGATCCAGAAATTCTAAAAGGATCAGCAGATTTTGACTGCAGAATTGACTAATAAACTTGAAATAAGTGAGGTGTGAAATAATTTTAAGGGAAATTTTAATGGTTTATTTCAACAATGAACCTGGATTTCTAACTAATTATACTCCAGAAAAATATTCAAAAAACTGAAAATGCATTATTTGATTTTGAAGAACGACATAAGGAGGCCAATTCAACAATTAATGAAAAAGGATACTTGATATCCAATCTCCTCAAATCCGATGAGTCAGACGGCTATTGGATTTCTTCTTCTCTGAAATTCAACAATTTTCTCTAGAAAATTACTTATGTTCTTGAATTTTTTGAGAAATCACTGGTTGAGCATGTTGTTGATATTAGAGTGGATCTTCATAATGTTGCATCTAACTTATTTAGCCTATTTAACAAAATTGGTTTTTCTTTCCATGAATCATAAATTTATTTCTTTTATAATGATTTAAGGTTGCATATAACATGTCTTATAGATGAAGGCATTGTGACTTGTGATTTTGAGGAAGTGGTATTTTTTCTGAAAAATTGATTACACTTACTTACAATAAGCAGTTTAGAAGCACTTGTACAGAATCACTTATAAAGTGTTTGATAGAACATGATGAAATCACTTAATCACTTATGATAAGTAGTTTGAAAAAATAAGTGGTGCTTGTTTTGTTTCTAAAAAAACTACTTAAACGTGAATTCCTGAAGAGGATCACTTAAATTGGAAGAGAATCACTTTTTCAGTAAGCAATTTGAAATAAAATAGAATCACTTGTCATAAGTGATATACAAAGGCCAACAGTTGTTGGTGTTAATTTACATAACATTTTTTTAGAGTTTTATAAGTAGTTTTAGTAAGTGATGTTAAATATAGATGGTGTTAATTGCTATAACATTTTTTTCAGATCATATGGAATAGATATAAGAAGGAAACAGAACACTCTTCCATAAATTTTAGTTGCATTTGGCTCAATAGCTAGAATCCTTACATAAGACCTTTACAGCATCATCAATGCAACAATAACTGTAACTTAGTGATATTGAGTTTGATATGTAGTCCTTTGTAACTACCAAGTTGTGGGTAAGGTTCAAATTCTGAAAATTTAAATGATTTTTCATTTTAACTTATTCCAAACTAAATTTAGACTCAATTCATTAACATTTAGTATTTTTTTCCCATGCTTAATGCTATAGAAGAAATTTCAAGGATGTTTAGGCAAGTTAAAAACCATGTTTGATGATGGTATTAAGGATTTAGATGACATAGCTGGGGTGTATAACAGCGATTCTCAGTCTTCATTTAGAAACATAAATTCAGAAGTTTCTAAGCACTCATCTACCTTGGATAATGCAAGTGTTTCCTTTAATATCTACTCCATTTACCTTTTATGTTCTTTGAATTTTAATCTTATTTTCATTGTTTATACACAAATATCTATTTAAGGGTTTTTCATCATAGCAGGGTCAGTTGTTCAATGAACTTCAGAGCAGTCTTCATAGTTAGTAGGAGAGGCTAATTTCATTTGAAGAACAGCAGTAGGAGGTTCTCAATTTGCTGCTGAAATGTGAAATGCTAAATGATTTATGTGGCTTCTTTTTCAAAGACTAACACTTTCATTTTGAATCAACTTCTTCTTCATTCCAGATCTATTGAGGCCACCAAGAAAATTTCTAAAATGAAAATAAACTTCTTCAAGACTCTGGGCATGCAAACATCTAAATTGACACAAATTTCTATAGATGATCAGACAATGAATGACCAGAAATTATCTAAACTATAGAATAAATTTGAGGATTGTGCTTCTAATGAATAAAAACAACTATTAGATAAAGTTGAAGAGCTTCTTGCAAATTTTAATGCTCAGAAGAAAAAAATGGTACTCGATTATTTCATTTCTAGGATCATCATCATGAATGGTATTTATTGAATATATACAGGTTCAATGGGTGATACATGACCTTCATAAGAGTTCAACCAGTAAAACTAGTAGAATTAAAAATGATGTATCAATAATACAAGACTAAACTTCAAGCATTAATTTATAGTGCACTTTTTACTTGTATAAAACTAAAAAATGGTACTTGAGGGATACTGCTTCAGTCAAAAGTGGAAGAGATGACCTATATGTTGTTATTCAGAAGTGGTAAGTTCACCTTTGATATTTATGTTATAAAACTGTAAATCTTCACATCAATCTTCGATCTATATTTATAATAAGGTGAAGATCGATAAATACAATTGTCGGGGAAGGATTGGAAACTAATCAAACTCTTTGTTTGAGATATTCTTCTGTTGTGGCCTCTTCTCTGGAGGTGGTAGATGTTGGGAACAAGAACATTGCTTCCTCTATTGATTGTAAGCAGCGATTTTCATCTTCATTGTATATTATTTATCTTAAATTTACATAAGAAACTCCCAATTGTTTTGAATTTGCAGATTCTCTGCAACTTGATCATGAGGCGTGCACAAATCCCAATTCGGTGGTCGCTTCTTACCTTGAGAATCTTAGGTAGTTGAAAATCAGGCACCAGCACCATATCGTGTAGATTACAGAGCATGCTAGAAAATGATTTCTTGATGGATACTTGGTAATAAGGTTTAATTTAGGGAATGGGAGAGAATAAGTTATTTAAGTTTACCTGGTTCTGTTTGAGGTGGATAAACCATCGTTCTCAATGCCAACCAAGAGGTCATTCAATCTACCGAGCATGGTATCCATCAAAGAGCTTCAAACTCCTACTTTTGAGGAACCATTGAAGGTGTTCAATGAGATAAGGTCTTTGATGTAGGAGAATAGTAAATAAAATCATAATATTGGGGTGTATGATTCCATGCAATCCTTTAGGGACTCCAGAGTTCCTCTCACTATGGTCATCTATAATGACAGCATGAATTCTGCACAGTGTCCGTTCAAAGAAATCATTTTTGGGAAGGGGATATTTAATATTAAATGTATATTTTTGTTTTTATAGTAAATAAAATTCATTATGTTTTAAGTGGGTAATATCATCAGGTGAAAGTGATATTTATGATATTTAATATGCATGTTTACTCTAGAGGTGGAAAGTGAAAATCTAATGATTTAGACAAAGTTTAGTGTATAAAAAATGAAGTAGGATAATAGAATTTTTATACAAGAACTTAATTATAACTAATATTGAAAATTTCTTCCTTTTGAGATTCAGTTAGATAAAATTTTCATCGAGGGGTGGTTAGGTGGTGTATATCAAACTTGAATTAGAACTTGAGTATATGATATTATAATTGTCTTAACAAAATGACATCAAGTTTTAGTTTTAAGATCATACCTTTTTTACTTTTTTCATAGATGAACTTATAAAGCATGTTCAAAAGTTGATGTTTTGTGATATTTAAGAACATTTATGCAATGCGATGAAGATATTAATATATATGTTTTTTTATAATTATAGAAAAACTGAAAGTTAGCTAAAGAAATAAACCACAATAATTATAAGATGAAACAAGAAATAAAGCTTTATTATTTTATTTATCTATTTCTCTTGTATATAACTTATGGTATAAAACAAAAAATTTATTCATTAACACATGCATGCATAGAGATAAAAAATTTCAATATTTCACTTTTAAAACAAAATTAGCCTTACACTAGATAAAATGAATGATTTTGTTTTCAACATGTTTTAATCACTTGGGAATTATGAAATGAAAAAAAGTAATTACAACAAACACATAATGTTTTTACAAGGCTTATTTCTCAGTGTCGAAGACTATATCCCTGATGTGCATAATTAAGCACATTATAAATTCAGTAGGAAGAAATCATCCTTAACCAATTATAATTTATGTCCCACCAAAGACTACATGATCCACCTTGTTTACAATATTGGCACCCCATCAAACGTTGATCTTCTTCAATTTTTTATTTGAGAATTCTAGTAGAAACTTATAATAATTTTATCATCCTTGATCAATGAATATTTTCTGCACATGCTTTCTCAATATTTTTTGTAATTGATCAACATACGATCACTCTTTATCATAAATTTTTCAACAACTTCTTCCTTTTTATTTTTTTGAATTATTAATAAATATTCATCAAATAATTCATAATTTTATTTCCTGAAAAACAAGATATGTTATTAATTTCTTTGACTTGAATTGTGAAAATAGATTTTCATATTAATCCACTCATATCAAACAATTTAAATTTATACTTTCATATTAAAATCATTAATAATATCTCTCAAGATAACTCCATAATACTTGGGCATTTAAAATCAAACACATCTCCAAAAAGAAATTTTAGCCTTCATATATTCAAATTTTGAATCAAATAATCACTAATCAATTTCCTGAAAAGTAGAATCTGTTGTTGATTTCTTTGACTTGAATTAAGAAAATAGATTCCCCATGTTTTTCTCTAAAAAATACTTTCAATTTCATCGATTAAATCCATAAATATCAACTAATTCAAATTTATTCTTTCATAATAAATTCTCCAAAAATATCTCTAGAGATAACTCCATAATCCTTGGGCATTTAAATCTCAGTGCATCTCTAAAAATATATTTCAGCCTTCGTATATTCAAATTTTGAATGAAATAATCACAAATTAATTTTATAATATATTTCAAATATATTTAGACCAATAATTCAAAAAAAAATTATTTTCATCATTTAATGTTAGTTGATACTCCAAAAAATTAATCCTATGCAAATATTATGTGGTCATATGTTTTAATTTAATGAATTTTTATCTTTTTTATCAATGATTTTTTCAACAATTTTTTTCTATTGAGCCTTCAGTTTTTGATCAACATATGATCACACTCTTTCTCATGAGTCCCTCAAAAACTTCTTCCTTTTTATTTTCATGAATTATCGATAAATATTTATAAAAAATATTTCATAAATTTATTTTCTGAAAAATAAGATCTTCTATTGATTTCTTTAACATGAATTATGAAAATAGTTTTCTCATAATTTTTATATAAAATATAATTGACCAATTTAATCAATTAAATCCATAGATATTGACCAATTCAAATTCAATCTTTCATAATAAAATTTCTAAAAATATCTCAAAAGATAAGTCTATAATCCTTGGGTATTTAAATTCCTATAAATGCCCAAAAATAAATTTAATCCTTCATATATTCAAATTTTGAATCAAATAATCACTAATTAATTTTATAATCAATTTCTAAAAGATTTTAACTAATAATTCAATGAAATTTTATCTTACTTGATCTTTGGTTTTTATAGCACATTTTTCTCTTGATCCTTCATTTATTGTTGATCAATATACAATCACACTCACTAATGAATTCCATAATAACTTATTCCTTTTGATTGTCATGAATTATTAATAAATATCCATCAAATAATTCACAATTGAATTTCTAGAAAAGTAGGATGTTGATGATTTATTTTACTTGAATTATGAAAATAGATTCTCCATATTTTTCTCTAAAAAATACTTGATCAATTTAACCGATTAAATCTATAGATATTGACCAATTCAAATGGAGTATTTCATAATAAAATCTCCAAAAATATGTATCCAAATATAACAGTGATGTCCCAAACCCAGGTGCCACTCAAAGGTGCCCTAAGCGCGGTTGGCCACATGACCTCAAGTGCATCGCCCCAAATGAGATAGAGTGACAACTATCAGTGAAGGTTTATGGTGTATCCATGGGAAGACTATGCCCTCATTACCAGAGTGTATCACAACAGATAAATGAAATAATAGGTAAATAGAAAGAGCAATATAAGTAAACAGATGACACAATAGAAGGATACATAAATAATGAATAACTAAACAACTGGTAACAATACTAAAGAAACAAATTATATATTTCATATGTCTATAAAATTGGAAAACATGGAAACAAAATAGAAGACAATACATTCTATACAAATAGAGAAAAAAGAAACCAAAAACTATTCAACATCTTGAGCCCTGGCCTGGTTGTCTGCTACCAAGAACCATCCTAATGCAAGTAAGCAATATCATGTGTCTAAGGTGGGTACAATTATCTTTTTCAACACCTACATACATGTAATTTTCTTGGGTGAAAATTACATCCTAAATAGGGTGTGAGATAAATCTCAGTAGGTCAATACCAATGGTGTCTATAACATTCAGTCTGTGTAATATAAACTAAAACAGTGTGGAATCATGCATATATAAAAGTATAGAAGTACAATAACATAAATAACTAAGTACCTACTTCAACCTCAACTGGTGTATAAATATATAACCATTTCATTAATTATTTTAAGTTCCACTTTATATATGTAAGTCACATGATGTATAACCATCACTGAATCCTGACATTGTAATAATAATGATAAAGGATCCAAGATATAACAAGGCATCCTATAATGATATTAATAATTTAAGGGATCCAAGGTAATAGCCAAGGAATCCGTGACCCCAGGGGTCAATCCAACCCAGTAGTAACCTGTAGCTTGGATAAGGGGTAAGATTGTAATCCAAGGGGCATCACCCAAGGCATTCCACAATAATAATTCTATCTGATTCCATGGATATCATCCAATGTAAAATGGGTAAGCAATTATTGGGCATGATGGATGTAACCATGGCACCTCATGTATGTTAAAATCATGTTGGATTCAAGGAGTGTATACATGGAATCCTATAGGGATAATGGATGAATCCAACGGTATCATATCAGTCATCCACTGGTAGAAAAGGATCTGGTTCCAAGGTTGGTCTCACCCTTGGAAACCAACATCCTAGAAGCAGAATGACATCCATGAGTTCTCCAAGAATTACCTTGGGAATCCAAGGGTAGATCAAATCTTATCCTCATGTATCGACTATAATGCATGAAACTGACCTGATCTATGACGTTGTGCTATAGATGGACTACCCCAATCATTACCAATATTTTGGCACTACTAATAATTTGAAGTCTAGTAACCATGAGCATGAACTCATCCTCATCCAGTCCCGATGGTGCTACTCCAACTCTCTACCTAACATCACATAATAGAACATACTTCTAAAGGTGGAGCTGGTACATAGACTCTCCCACAAGATGATGATGGAAAGGTCTGATAGAATCATTGAAGGTGCCCCAAAATCCACAAGTTTGGAACTCTAGAGGTTATCTATCACCCTGAGGCTTCAGATTCCCCTATCATTCACACCTATGACACACCACAAAGCTACCTGTATGGGTAATTTGGATGCCACTACCCTGATGAGAAACCTATAGGGATCGGTTTCTACTATCGGAAGAACTATTGTCCTACATTGGCACTGATACTTTGGGCCCAGTATTATCTCACGCCCTCATGTAGTGCTTAGTGATAAGATCATTATTTACTATTTCATATAAGGTACTTAAGTGAAATACATTAACCTAAGTATGGATGGCATACTTGATCCCATCCTTGAAGTGTCTATCACATGAAATATCATCACTAGATAAAAGTAGTGTAAAGCATTGTAACTCAGTGAAACACACTAAATACTTCATAATTGACATAGCACCCTTCTCCAAATTCATGACCTCTCTAGCTTGGACAACTCTCAAAATTTGAGGAAATAATTGATCATAGAAAGTATCCTGAAATTCAACCTAGATCATGACCTTATGGAAACTTGCCTAGGTAATCATATCCCTCCAGCACTTGTCCAAATTACACGACATATACATAACAAGCTTATTCCTATAGTTTGGAATCATCTCTAGATTCTCAAATATGGATTCGATGGTCTCTATCCAATAATTAGTATACTACATATTGCAATCCCCTAAGAATGTGGGATGATTCTCCTAATGGAACTCATAGGTTAGATTAGCCATCACAGGTATAGGTCATGGAGAACCCTGCATAGACTGTATCAGACATAAAAAACTCTCACAAAGTTGAGTTTCAGTGCTTATATCAGGTATAACAGGTAGTGTCTCAAGTGTCCCACATGGTATTATGACTAAAATATTAAATCCAAACACATTCATAGAATGTTTTTCACCACCCACTTGGTGTACGATATGAGTACGTCATGGTGGAATTGGTCTAAAAATTCCAAGCACGCACCTCCAAACTAGCTTTAAGTAGATAGATATAAATATAGAAAGATGAATGAAAGGAAAGGGATCAATACCCATGGTGTAATACCCCAACTACCTACTTAGAAGGATATACATTGGTAAGAGTTCTTTTTTAACTTCTAGGGGTTCTAGTAGGTGAAAGTTCAAGAGTACATTGCCTCTTCATTTACTGACAACCATTTTATTTTATAAGTCAAGTTTCACTTTTATAGTTTGCATTTGCTTATTTTAATATATCAAGTTTCATTTAAAATGGATTTTTCATTCCTAATGAATCAAGTACCATACACATTATCACTGAAATCGACACCCATTTAATTCCATTCTAATGGATCGACTTGGTAAATTACCCATTCCAACCCATGAGGGACCTTACACCTCATGAAGTGAAACTAAAAATCACTCAATCATATAAAAAATGAATCACAATCATATATACATATATATATATATATAAACAAGACTCACTAAAAAATCAAAAGAAATACAGTCAATTCAATAAGTGAAGTTCACTTATATGACATGATAATTTTAATGACATGTGAAGTATAGGTTTCTACGATGATGCATGTAATGTTACTCCTTGCCCTCATATCATCGGTCCAAGGATGAAATGAAATAATCAATTAGAATAATAATAATAACCACAACACAATATTTTCATCACCCAATGGTAAAATGATGTCAATAATAATAGGCTAAAGAAGAACAAGAATTATAATTCCAGGAAACTTGGCATTACCCTAAACATGGGTTAGCTACACCCAATCATGGCTTACAAACAAGTTCCAAGTGTTCCTAATCCCCATTATATTATCTCCAAATAGTAAAGAATAAAAGAAACCTACTCTGATACCACCTTGTGATGTCTCAAACCTGGGTTCCACTCAAAGGTACCCTGAGCTCGGTTTTCCACATGGCCTCAAACACATCTCCCCAAATGCCAGAGGATGCCAAATTTCAGTGAGGACCTAGGGTGTTTCCATGGGAAGACTATGCCCTCATTACTAGAGTGTAACATAGTGGATAAATGAAATAGAAGGTAAATATCAGAATCAAGATAATTAAATAGATGGTAAAATAGAAGCATACAAGAATAATGAATAACTAAACAATTGGTAACAATACTCAAGAAACTTATGATATATGTCATGTGTCTAGAAAACTTGAAAACATGGATACAAATTAGTAGAAAATCCATGCTATAAAAAATTATAAAAAAAACTATCCATCAACCTGGGCCCTATACCATTCATATTCTACAAATATCCATCCCAATACAAACAAGAAATATCAGGTGTCCAAGGCAGGACACCTCTCTTTGACAACACCTGCATACATGTAATCTTCTAGGGTAACAATGGTAGCCCCAATAGGGTGTGAGATAAATATCAGTACGCCACCACTAATGACATTTATAATATCCAATCCATGTAATATAAACTGAAATAGTGTGTATGAATACATGTATAAAATTAAAGTAGTATAGTAATTTAAATACCCAAGTACCTTCTTCAGCCTTAGCTGGTGTCTAAACATATAACCATTTCATTCATTATTTAATTTTGAGTTTTTATATATAAGTCGTGTGAGGTATAACCATCACTAACATCCTGACATGATAAAAATAATGATGAAGGATCCAAGATATAATAAGGCATCCTATAATGATATTAATA
The DNA here is from genome assembly GCA_963277665.1 of Viscum album. Lineage (NCBI taxonomy): Eukaryota > Viridiplantae > Streptophyta > Magnoliopsida > Santalales > Viscaceae > Viscum > Viscum album. The sequence continues at coordinate 752,746,165 of OY728145.1, read as the reverse complement.
ATGAAAGAGATGTAAGGTAATATCCAAGGCATCAATGACCTCAGGGGTTAATCCAAATCATCATTAACCTGTATCCTGGATAAGGGGTAAGAATGTAATTCAAGGGGAATCTCCCAAGGCATTCTACAATAATAATTCTATTTGAGTCTAAGGATCTCTTCCAAGGTAAAATTGGTAAGAAATGATTGGGCCTGATGGATGTAACCATGGAACCTCATGTCTTTAGACGTCATGATGGATCCAAGGAGTGTATACAAGACATACTATACTGATAATGGAGGGATCATATGGTGTCATATTGGGCATCCACTAGTAGACAAGGATCGGGTTCCAAGGTTGGTCTCACCCTTGGCAACTGACATCCTTTAATCAGAATGGAGTCCATGAGTTCTCAAGGCATTCCCTTTGGAATCCAAGGCTACCTCAAGTCTGACCACTCCTATAATAAATTCAAGGTCCTTTTAAAATTAGGAACCTTATAATTTATTCATTAAATTAATTAAGTCTATGTAACAGTCATTCCATTTAATAAGTCAAACGGTTCATTCCATACATTTCATTAGTGTTACAAGGTTAAAGGACATGAAACCATTTATTAATTTGTATATATCATATTCAATTAATTAGTTTTACTCTGTTTCCTTCCATCAATAAAGTAATGGTGTGTTGTGAACATGCAGTCGAGTCATTCAATTATACTTAATTAGGCCAAGTCATATACATAGTATACTTTCTAATTTAACCATTTTAATATTCATTATTCAAGTAAAACACTTACCTTAGAAGGGTAAAGTGAAACTAACATATTCAAGGGCTAATAAAAAACTAATTCAATAGTCATTTAATTAAGGTAGGTCTTACCATTATCAGGGTCAAGCCAAAGCACACCTGAATGGTGGTGCATATGCACTTAACAAACCCCAAAAAGAATAATAAAGGGAAAAACCTACTTGGGGTGGTCCATGTTGAGGAAGTAACCTCCAAAATTGGATAACATATTTAAAGATAATATTAGAATGCAGTTCTAATGACTATAAGCAAGGCACGTGAATTAAACAGGCAACACCCGATAAAATCGGCGCGTACACACAACAATTTATAAAATGAAAAATCTTGAGAGAAGAATTATAGACCACCTACCTTAGGCTCGTATGACTCTCCTCATTCAGTATCAACCTTTAGTTTATCCTGTATTAGAAGAGTTCTGAAGAATAGATCAACACACTGAAAATAAGGCATATGAGCCTGCAACTCAACAACTCCATTGAGAGATAGATAAAGGAATAATGAATAAAAAGGAATCAAAAGCTCACTATTGCACATCCAATATGTCAAATAGTGATTGAATCGGAGTTTGGATGGTGATCTGGGATAAAAAACAATCAAAGAGGCTTTAAAATAGCTAAAAAGGGAAGAGGGGATCCCTTGATGTTTGCTGGAGAGAAATTAGAGGGAGATGATTATTTAAAACATATCATTAAGGAAAAAATTTTCATTTAAACCAAAAATATGATTCACACAGTTTGGCCTCATGGTTGGCCAAATCGTGCATGAATCGTACACCATCTGATGTGCTAAGGGGCACCCTCAAGGTTGGGCCATATGGTTAGGGAAACCATGTGCCAACCATGCGAATCACCTCCGCTAAAACTATAGAGTTATTGCATGGGCATGGGTCCCCTGGTGCACGGTTAGGGAAAATCATGTGCCCTGCTTCACCCCACTATCCGCCCCACAAGGTTAGTAGAGACCATGCTGGATGGGTTTTACAGTTTCTACTAATTGTGCGGCCCAGTTTTTTTCTCCATCAGATAGGGTTCTAAGCTCCAAACAAGCCCGATACACCCCCCATAACCTTTATAACCTCATCATACATCCATATTAGGTCCAAAATAAGAAATTAGACCAAATTTAAAAGGATCCATACCTGAGTGAAAAACTGGGTTCTCACAATAACTTTGTAATCCTTGGGAATTTAGATTCTAGTGCATCTCCAAAAATATATTCCAGCCTTTGTATATTCAAATTTTGAATGAAATAATCAGAAATTTATTTTATAATATATTTCCAAAATATTTAGACTGATAATTCAAAAAATATTCATACTCATTATTTAATGTTATTTAACACTTCACAAAAATAATTCCATGAAAATATTTCATGGTAATATGTTTTAATTTAGTGAATCATTATCTTACTCGATCAATAATTTCTTAGAAAGGTTATTCTCTTGAGCCTTCATTTATTTATCAACATACAATAACACTATTTCTCATGAGTTCCCCAACAACTTATTCATTTTTATTTTCATTAATTATCTATAAATACTCCTAAAAAATAATTCATAATTTTATTTTTTGAAAAATAATATCTATTATTGATTACTTTAACATGAATTATGAAAATAGTTATCCCCATATTTTTCTCTAAAAACCAATGGACCAATTTTATCAATTTAATCCATATATATCAATGAATTTAAATTTAGTCTTTAATAATAAAATTTATAAAAATGTCTCTAAAGATAACTCTATAATCCTTAGTCATTTAAATCCCCACACATCTCCCAAAATAAATTTCATCCTACATATATTCAAATTTTGAATCAAATAATCAACAATTAATTTTATAATCAATTTACAAAAGATTTCAAACAATAATTCAACAAATATTCATTCTCATCTTTTAATTTTGGTTAATACTTCATAAAAATAATTATACATAAATATTATATGGTTATATTTCTTGTGGGTGATGTTATGTTCTTGCATTTTCCAAATTCTAGAGCCACAAAAAAAATTATGATCCAAATTCAACACCCACTTTTTGTAATATCTCTTGATCATGTATATCAATCTTATCCATGAATTAGATAAAAAACACAAATAATATATCTTTTATGATAGAATAGATAAATAACTAATTATTTCATGAAAATTCATCATATGTTTTTCACACACAAAAAAAATATTTTTCAATTGTCCACTTCCCATGAAATATTCCTAAATAATACCAAGTCATGTTCTATATCATTCTCCAATTCTATTCCTGCTCAGTCCTTCAATAATTAATCTGTCAAACTCAAATTTCTTATGCAAAAAAGTCCAAATATTTTTTATTTCAGAATGTCATGTGAAAAAACTCAATTTTCATGAAATTTTTCACTAACTATTTGAATTTATTAGAATAGATTTGAAATCAATTTTTAATCATTTTTAAGATCATACCTCAACAATATAGTTGGAAAAATAAAATTTTTTGTGCATATTAATGTTCTAGGATAAATGTTATGTTTAACTTATTTAACAAATTCTATAATTATTAATAAATTCCATAATAACATCTAAATATTTTTAATAATTCAAAAACATCAAGAAAACTTTATAATTTATGTGTAAACAAGAAGTATTCAAATTATCACTAAAATTAAGTTCTTAAAATAAATGTTTTTTGCTTTTGTATTTTTTATTCAATGTAGTTTCAACTCATGTTTAGTGCCTATAAAAGTGATCTATACACTTTAACTTCAACTAATTTACTCAAGAAACATTAGGAATACATCATATAACGTGTATCATCAATTTTTATATAGAAACTAATCCAAATTAAATCTGTAAAGAAATTTTTTAATTCTTGAGAAAGATATTTTTTGTGCATATTTATATACCTCCATATCATCCTAACTTGAAGAAGTTAAAAGTGTGCTTCAACAACCATCCCTGGATCACAATTAAATCCCTATAAAGTATCTTTTATAACCCAATAATACTCACTTAGAAATCCATCAATTTTGAAAAATGTTCTATGTAGTGAGATTTTTTATGTTGGCAAGTTCATGTTATGTGCATCATAAATTCATGCACCAAATTAATCAAATTTCTATCACCATATAATAACTTTATGAAATGTCCAAATCAAGATATTTATCTCACTCAATCTAATTTTATGTCTCTGCAGTGGTGTATTAACAAATGTTATGTGCCTATTTACTATGATCAACTCAACTTATGTGTATAAAATGATGTTTTATGATCTTCAAAAAATCTTCAATACACATCATGAAAACCATAATGAAAAATAATAAACATCATAAAATTCTTGATCTTTGCAATTTGATATGATATTATAGCTTATGTTCCATTTTATGAAAATTATAAAAAAACATATATTTTATGCCTTTTTATAGGGGTAAATTGGTATTTTATGCCTCTCAATATACCCTAAACCTTATATTATTATTTAATTATCTTCTATAAACTCTATATATTTTTTCATTTAGATACATAGAATAAAACTAAAATGTTATATGAGATGTAGAATTTGTTCTATGTAGTAATTCCACAAAACCTTTTTTTCCACACATCATGTTGTAATTTTTCTATAACTATATTTTCATCCAATCTTTAATTGATGTATTTTGAAAAATACAATGTAATAAATCCATGGGTTCTTCAATATCCCCCTTATCTTTTTTATTTTGTAATTCCTTATATTTTCTATGTGTTATTTTTTTAAATATTATATGGAATTATTTTAAGACCAGGCTTCATAATGGCGTGTGATTCTGAGGCCCAGGGTGCTCGGAATAAATGTATTAGATAAATTAAACTTTTAAATAGCGTGCATGAGCAGTCTTCCTGAAAAACTGGAATAACTTCTAAATGGGTGCTCGGATCTTAAATCTGAGGTCATCGTTGTGTTTCGAGTAGTTACTTTACCTTAGGCAAGGCCTAACATCGACCAGCGTGGATCGGACGCAAAAGTTAATTTTTGGATGTTTTAAAAGAAATAAAATAAATTTATTAATTTATTTTATTTTAACGTTCCCATAACGCAGTGATGCATTATGTGGTTTTAAATAAACATGATTCTAGGGTTAAACTCATAACCCTGTAAACTTTCCTTGGAATACTTTGGACCTCTGGAGAGGAGCCACCCCGGAGAATTCCCAATGAACGACGACAAACGACAATGCTTGGATCTTTGCACGACAAGATTGAATCCTGGCCAATGAACGCTCTCCCTCTTTGGGGAAAATAAAGGTAGGGGTTTTTATTTCAATTCTTCCTTCCCCATTCTTAGATTCAAACTATGAACGCGGATCAACCCACGAACAGGTTGACCCGTGGATCGTCCATTTTTGTAGGAGGGCCTTTTATCGGGTTTATTTTGGGGAATTAATCAGTGCATATTTTGATTTAATCTGATTTGATGCATTTTATCCTTGTAACAGGAGATGATCAATGCTATGACAAATGAAGATAAAGGATCATTCCTCAATTTGTTGTGTGGATTTATTATTCCCATTTTTACCTCGTTTTATTCATGTTCTTCACAGGGTTATGAACAAAGGATTGATGCGCATCCGTTTCACAATGAAATGATCCCAAATTGGAGATCTGACATCGTGGTGACCCAAAGGAGGTGCGACGATGATGGGACTAGAATAATCAACTTGGTTCTAGAGAAATTTTTCTTTAACAGTTCTTCATATGGGTGGATTGAAATCTGTTTTCTGGCCCAATTGGAGGCCTAAACCCAACAGAATCGGCTTTACAGTGTTGGGAAGACCTCAAAACATGATTTTCATGAAAATTAGATGGATGGATCGAGAGATATAAGATCACCTAAATCATTGGATGAAGAACATTGGGTTCTGGAAAATCAAGAAGAACACAGTGTGTTCTCTGAGGAACATGGAATGTGGGGCCGTCTTGGTGGCGACTAGGGTTTCGTGATGCAGGAAGCGATGACATGGCATGTGACAATTATCACACAGCATGGGGGTCCCCATGCAGGACTCAGTGTGTATCTTGGATGATGCATGGACACAGGGTTGAGTACAAAGCATGTACTCCACCACATGGCCAGACCAAGCCGGTTATAGGGATTACCCTGTGTACTAGTACATGGGTTGGCATACAAGGGTCTAATCCATGTACGGGAACATGGCCAGCATACATGAAGCAGACCCTAGATAATAAAATACGGTGTGTGACCATCACTACACACCATGTATACACTTTCTACACAACATGTCTTCGAACTCAGGCCATTGCACATGGGCAGTACCCAAAGTAAAGGTACACAACGTGTGACCTCACTACACACTGTATACTCTCTTATACATGGCTTGATCTACTTGTCCAGTGTTCCATGTACAAGTTTAATTTTGGTTAGTTCCACTTTTATCATTCCCCTGAAGGTTAGGTATCATTTTCAACCACAGGATTTTGATCCCTTCTGCAAGACTTTTTGGATAGATTCAGAATCCCTTCGAGAGGCTCGGAGTGAGATCCTCTACCCATTCTTGGCCATAGGTAAAGTCAGGTATCAACGTGACCAATACTACAGGACATCAATACTCTAACTAGAAGGTGAATCTAGATGATTTTGGGTATACTAAAAGGCCCTAGTAGTGATCCTCATCTGTGTATTGTGATCTTCCCCCACTCAGGAGTGAGTTCTCCTGAAATGAGTGTATATGTTCTCTCTTCAAATCTATCAGTGCATCTATCTCTCTCATGGATTTTCTTGATGAACAGTACACCTCAAATGGACTTCCTCAGAGCTATCAGAATTAGGAGTTAGTTCTCCTAGATGAGTACTTTGTGGAAATCCTTAGACTAAATCCCTAGCATGGGTATACGGTCATTGTGACTTACCTCTAGACTATGGGTCTGGGTTTCGAGTATATCTGAATATGATTTTCTTGTTATATGTTCTATAGACATATATTGTGTAGAGTTGAATGTAAATTTTCTTTGTGTATTGATTTGTGGATTTTGGGGTCCTCTACTGAGTATTTTTATACTCACCCCTGCACAGGCTTTTCCCGCACGTGTCATGTCTTGTGCAGATGAGTGGCCTTTTGACGGATTCCAGGGTGGACCACGACTGGACCAAGCTTTCTGAGCTTCCTTATAGGCTAAGGTGTTTCTACGGCTATGATAAGTATTCATAGTACCTATTTCTTACTTAGAGGTTGGACTTTGTAGTTTAAAGACTCTTTCTTTTAGTGGGATTTTATTCTATCCAAGATTACTTTCCATACTTTACTTTCCGTTGTACTCTGTTGGTTGGGTTTTGTTGTATGCATTCATTTTGTTCCTTAGTGGTTTTTATATTTCATCATTTGTGGGCTTGTATATATTTTCATGTGTACAGGTACTTTGGTAATGCCTCCAAAGTTAGTGATATGTCTACTCAGTGCTAGTCACCAGCCCCTGGCCTATTGGAGGTGGGCTTGGGGAGTTGCGGTACGGGCCCCACTGAGACGAGTCGTGACAAATTTACCAAGTCTTTAATACTTAAAAATCTTTTATTAATTTTTCTTGATTGGAAATACCTCTAATTTTACAACTATTTTATATAACCCATTGGATATTTAATTTAATCCCCCTATTTCTTTCATATTTTTATCATATTGATTTGAATATGATTTGAGTATTTTCTCCCCATTTTGACAAAAATATTCAAAGAAATATATAAAGGGAAGGGGTGAACTATCACCCAACATTAATACTTGGAGTGAGTGAAGATGAACATTCATCATTATCCTCAATTATTAAATTTTTTATTTCTATAATGCCCCACCTAAAATATTTGTAATTTGTTTTTAAGTAGACATATAGTCAATTCCCACTATACCACTAAAAAACTTTATTTGATAAAATGATATTTGATATCAAAGTGTTTTGATCCTAAGTATTTCATATAGTTCTTAGAAAAATTTAATGTACTTTGGTCATTACAACCAATTATCAGTGGAAAATTAAATTTTGTGTTTAGAACTTCAAGTTTTTCCTTCATCTAAATCATTTGTCTGCAATCATGTGTGGTAGGCACATATTCAACCTATGTAGTGCCAAGTGTCTCTAAAGTTTTTTTCAATGATAATACACAAATTTTCTTCCATGAAAGGATGTTATTCCTTGAGTAGACTTTCAATCATCAATATTTTATGACCAATTAATATTAGTATAACAAAATATCTCATTATCATATCCTCTTCCATAGAGAAACTCATGATTAAGTGTCCCTTTGATGTATATAATAATTATTATAGTACCCTTCATGTGTTATTCCTTAGGATCACTTGGAAATAATTCATAAAAATTCATTAAAAATTCAATGTTTAGCTTGGATGATGTAATATATAAGAGGATTATAATAATATTTTTGAATTCCTTCCTATTTACTCTTAAATTATCCTCATACTTACCTAATTTTATTCCCATAATGATAGGTGATTAATACTAATTTGGATTCCTCCATGCCAATATTCTTAAAAAGTTATTTGACATATTTTTCATGAGAAATAAAAATATAATTCCTCTTATAATTTCTAAAAATATTTATATTTTACCAAGCATGTACATCTCAAAAAAAATCTACATTTTTTCACCAAATTCTATGAAATTATACTCATTTTCACTTGTAAAAATAATGGCATCGGTATAAATAATGAAAATGAGAGTAAGGGTCCTAATTTTCTTCACATAAAAATTGTTTTCCATAGTTCCTTTCTAGAAATTCATGAGTTTTAATCAACTATTAATATTAGAGTACATTTGGGGTTTTATTTAAACCATAAAGGGTCTTACCCAAATTTTACACTCAAGTGATATTTTATCAAAAATAAAACCCTTAAGTCGCTCAATATATGTAATGCCCTAGATTTTTTAGAAGCAAGCATATTATTTCCATGCACTATATGTTTATAATTCTAAACTTTTTCATCCTCTTCATCTTTTCCATAGATCAACTCATGATTAAGTGTCCCTTTTATGTATATAAAAATTCTTTCGGAAGCCTTCATGTTTGATTCCTTAGGATCACTTTGAAATATTCCAAAAAATTTCATTAAAAATGAAATGTTTGGTTTAGATGTTGTAAGATATAAGAGGATTCTTATAGTATTTTTGAATTAATTCCTATTCAATCTTAATTTATCCCCAATTTTATGCCCACAATGATAGGTGCTTAATATTTATTTAGATTCTTCCATGCCAAACTTCTTCAAAAGTTCTTTAACATATTTTTTTATGATAAATAATTATATAGTCCCTATTCTTATTTCTAAAAATAATTATATTTTACCAATAATGGATATTTCTAAAAAAATATTCATTTTTTAAATAAATTCTATGAAATTATACTCATCGTCACTTGTAAAAATAATGTCAACATTATAAATAATGAAAATGAGAGTATTGGTCCTCATTTTCATCACATAAATTTTTTTTCCATTGTTCTTTTCTTGAAATTAATGTGTTTCAAATAACTATTAATGTTAGAGTACATTTGGAGTTTTCTTTCAACTATAGAGGGCCTTATCCAAATTTTGAACTCAAGTGAAATTTTATCGAAAATAAAACCCTTAAGTTTCTCAATATATGTAGTGCCTCAAGTTTTTAGAAAAATATTATTTCCATACACTATATGTTTATAATTATAAACTTTTTTGTATTTTTTCAATGTAATTTAAATAGATTAGGTAAAAAGTTATACAAGATAGGAATTAAACTAAAAATACTTTATTCATTCATAGTAAAATGTTACAAAAAATCAAATGAAACTAAGTATCACTCACCATGGATTATTATATCCTTTAAGAGTGCATAAATTAATATCAAATAATAAATAAAGAAGAATAAAATCTTCAACACCAGGAGATACCATGGAACATCATCACCCTTGAGGATCACTAATAGATAAAGAAAACCTATAATGAGGAAGAAAACCATGAAAGGAGAAATCTTATTGTGATATCCAAAAATGGAAACTATGGAAATGAAAAGTGTGACTTATTAAGTGATAATGGAATTCATGATTCTAGAATATCTATTTATGGGAATGAAATATATCCATTATTAATATAGTCATTGGAAATATGGTCATTACACTACTACTACAAATAGTTCTTTTATCACTAATAGAAACCGCTTTTAACAGTGCTAGAAAAGCATTGTTAATCTCAGCGAAGATAAAGGGGGGTCCCTTTTAACAGTGTTAAAAAATAGAGGATAATGGGTATCAATTATCTACGCTAAAAAATCACTGATAACAGTCCCCATTTATCCATGATATTTTATCACGGATAAAAGACATTTTTATCAATTCTTTTTTTACCACTGATAAAAGACCACTCTATCAATGCTTTAATTAGTGCTGATAAATGGTGCCTTTTATCATCACTTGAACTAGCATTGATAAAGGGTCCTTTATCATCACTCAAAGTATCACTGATAAAGGCCTAGCTGCCTGTTATGAGCTTTTTATATAACAGCACACCCACCAGCAACACCTACACACCACACATACACCACCTACACAAAATAGCACCTACACGGCGCACACAAGAACAAAGCAGTGCACATAAGAACAAAGAAACCCACACAAGAAAAAATCACCACACACAAGGGTTTGGAAAACAATTATATATATATTTCAAACAATGTTTTATATATTTACATTTACAATTATCCAACAAATAGTTAAAAAATTAATGTTTCATCCTTTTAAATCTATGATCCCCTCTCAAAAATGTCTGCTCATTGTATTAGTTTCAGAAAAAATCATCCCAAATTAAGAAAAATGTTCCACCTATATAATAAAACAAATATTATGTTAGTAATGCTATAAAGAAATTAATTAAACATTAATATGAAAGATTACATTAATAAAATGTTATTTTTTAATAAAAAAGACACATTTGGAGTTATACTGGTCACATTGTGCATCGTATTGAGGTGGGGTTGATTTCTATATGTTAAAAATAAGTTATGGATCACTTTCCTAAAATATAAAAACAATATGAATAAATTTGATTAGTGTTTAGTGGGTCGCTTGTTTTTTTACTTATATTGATGTAAATTTTAAATAAAAACACATTAGGATTTATATCGGTGACATAATTCATCATATTGAGGTGTGGTTGATTCCTACACATCAAAAATGACTCATGGATCATTGTTATAAGGTATCAAAACAATCCAAATGCGTTTTATCGATTTTCAGTATGTCAATTGTGTTTTTTTACTAAAATATCATTTCAAACTGAAAACATGCTTTTTGAGTCATACCAGTTACATCATGCATCGATTTTATGTGATACTACATCGTACACATTAGAAAGTACTTAATAATCATTGTAGTAAATTATGAAGATAATCAAAAAGTATTTTCTTGGTTTTTAGTGAGTGACATTTTTTGAGCTAAAATATAAATTTCAAACTGATAAAAGGCACTTTTAGTCATACCGGTTACACTGTGCCTCATATTGAGGTGTGATTAATTCCTACATGTCACAAATGACCCATGTATCATTTTCCTAAAGTATAAAAATAATATTAATGGGTTTTTTTAGTTTCCAGTATTTCAGTTGTTCTTTTTACTTAAATTAATCTCAATTTTAAATAAAAAGACACATTTTGATTTATTTAGGTCACATTATGCGTTGTATTGTGGTGGGGTTGATTCCTACAAGCCAAAAATAACTCATGGATCGTTTTCATAAATTATCACAACAATATGAATGCATTTTCTTAGTTTTTAGTATGCTAGTTGTGTTTTTTACAAAAATTAATGTCAATTTTAAATAAAAAGAGACACTTTGGGTCATATCAGTCACATTGTGCATCATAATGAGATTTATTTGATTCCTACATGTCAAAAATGACTTATAGATCATTTTCATAATGTATCAAAATAATCTGAATGCATTTTCTCAATTTTTAGTATGAAAGTTGTGTTTTTTAATAAAATATCATTCCAAACTGGAAACATGCATTTTGAGTCATATCGATCACATTGTGCGTCGGTTTTACATGAGACTACTTCATACACGTTACAAAGAACTTATGAAGATTTTTCCAAAATTATAAAGACAATTAGAGTGAGTTTTCTTGGTTTTCAGTTAGTGACGGGTTTCAAGTTAAATATCAATTTTAAACTAATAATGAACACTTTTAGTCATATCGCGGTCACATTGTTTGTTGGATTGAGGTGTGGTTGATTCATACACATCACAAATGACTGATGGATCATTTTCCTAATGTATCAAAACAATCCAAATGTGTTTTATCATTTTTTAGAATGTCACTTATTCTTTTTCAAAATTTATTGTTAACTTATTATAACAATAAACACTTAAAGTCATAACGGTCACACCATGTGTTAGATTTAGGTGTGGTTTATTCCTACACATCAAAAATGTCTTATGGATCCTTTTCTTAATGTATCAAAACAATCCTAATGTGTTTTCTCAGTTTTCAGTATGGAACTTGTTCTTTTTATAAAAAATACTAACAATTTTAAATAAAAATACACACTTCAAGTCATATTGGTAACATCTTCATGTTATTTATATACATTCTTCCATCAGGTATACAACCCATTCATTTCTAAAAAAAATCTATCTCATCTTGTAAATAAGAGTCTTTTTGAAAATCATAGTAGTTATAAAAAAATATAAATACATAAAGGATTAATAAATATTTTAAATGAAATAATAATTATCTTTTAAAATACCTCTTTAGGGATGCTGGTTTGTTCATTGAATATGATCTCCTTCAAAAATTTACAAATATAATAACCACAGTCATTATCATTTGTTTGTTTTGGATACTGTAGAAACATTGAGAAAAGTAATTAATTTTTTTATATGTGTTTTGATAGTGAAATATTATTATATACACCCTAATTTGTATCCATTTGTAGTACTTGTGATGTTCCTTGTCCTTTTCCCCTGGCCTTATTCCATGATGTAGACGATATTCACACACCGCCCTATCATAATAGAATACTCATTAAAAGATAATATACATTATATAACTAGATTTTTAGTTATAAAATGTTGTATATTGTGTATTACAAATTGAAAATCATCGTCATGTGTGGTTGGTTTTTTGGATATCCATGCATTGAATCTAGGAAATAAGTCTTTGGAGTATCCAAATTGACAGCAATGAGCATCCACTGCTTCCTAAGAACACCGAAAAGAATAAGTAATGAGTGGAATTAAAATATATTTTATATGATTAAATTTTAGAGTATTACCCCTGCATTGTTGGTATTAAGAAGTGTCTATCATCCATATTTTTCTGTTAAATGATTTGAGCAGGCCTACCACTATTCCACCCTCTTTCTTGGATTTTATTTCTTTTTGTTCTATAGAGGTGGTGTGAGGGCTAACGAGTCCAAATTTTTGTTCACAGGGATATCCCTTAAATTGTTTTTTATATATATTCATGTGAAAAATATAAAATGTATTTAGTCATAATTATCATAGTATATCATCTTTTGGAAAATCAAATCATGAAAATATACCTCATGTATACATTTACAACTGATATGCCTAGCCAATCATACTCCAAGATTTCACTTACATGGTCAACACTAATGAAATATGGATCTTCCTCACAGTACGTATTTTCATAAAAAAGAATTGTTTGAACCCCACCATCTTTCAACTTTGTATTCACATGATCCTATAATGATAATAAATGCAGATATATAATGGGCGGTTTTATGGTACTTTCGATAGATAGTTTTGATCGATTCGTTGATCCTTGAGATGGTCTTGATCTATTCTTTCTTTTCACCCACTTACCATGTGTCTATCTTTTATAAAATTCATCAATTCAGACCTCTTTCATTAAATGTTAAAGGTTTATCTTGAAAAAAATTGGAAATGAATACCTCCTTGTCGACATGTTATTTACAAGATGTGATATCCATGCTATGAAAGTTCCAAGAGCTTGTTCGACCTTATGAATATATTCATCATCAATTGGAATAGGCAGCTCATGGGATACATTAATCAATACATTGACATGACCTATTGGAAGTGTTATGTTGTGTAGAATGATGTTCTGGATATTGAACATTTTATCCCTCTCTATAAGGTGATGGGTGGGTGTTTATAGATATAAATCGTAGTCATTTTCACCCTATACAATATCAGTACCGAAAATTTATCAGTGTCTATGTGATTCAAAATTCATAGAAACAATTATTATAACATTGATTACCTCATCTAAGACATGTTTTTGAGGGGAATGGCTCACCTCAAATCTAGTGGGGGTTGGGGTAAGATATTCACATGCTGGTTGTTCTTGAGTTATTTCTTCTCTTTTCCCCCTTCCATCATATTTTCGATGAAATCTCTCTATAATTGCATATGTTCTTCAAGGATGGATATTCTTTCTCTCATAATTTCGATTTCTATACTTGGATCCTCGTCTTGTTTTTTCTCAAAAAATGTTCAGGGTCTCACCCCAAAACTCACACCTCTGATGTGGACATGCTTTTCTGGCTTCTTCAAGGCCACCGGAAGTATGTCTGCATCCAGTTTGGGTGTTGCTGATTCATGTGACTATGTCAAATATAAAATATAGGAAATTAAGTAATCATTGTTATGTAATATCGATTTAAATAAAAAAAATATTTATTATTTTATACTTACACATGTTTCCCACACTTTTTATTTGTTTTCATCTATTAGTATCCCATAGTTACTTACACACACCTCCTTCCATAGCACATGGTGTGGGACGGAAGTGACATTGGATTTGGATTCATATATCTGCATATAAACAAAGGAACAAAGTAATGGTGTTTTTTTATGTCACATAAAATTATTACGGTATATTTAAAATATGTACCAATTTTTTTTCAAGTGATGTGTACCCCATTCTTACTTTACAATAGGGGTACGCTGATTTTTCTGCTCTTTCCTTATTTTCAGTACTCAGTTGTTGTTTCATAAATAAAAAACTACCGATCAAAGTGATTAATACATGTATCATCAAACAACGTATTACCAAACACAATATACCTTAAAATATTGCTCCTCACGACGGCAAGTAAACGCATCCCATGATCCTTTGGTTATCAGGGGTATATAAATAGATGGTGGGTGCGGGTTTATTTTCCCTTCAACATCTTTAAGATAAAATTTCATTAAAATTGTGCGAAAGCCTTTATGAATCCTTCTATAAACCCTTAATACATAGTCCTTGTGTGATTCATCCACTATAAATACACACTAAAATGGATGATGAAGTGTAATTCATTGTTTAATTATTTTATATTTTAGTAAATTAAAGAAATGATATCATAAGGTTATTGTAATATCTCCCCACATTAGTTTCTTAATCCCAGTGATAACATGGTTCCATTACTTTATGTCAATAGGCATGTGTTTCTAAGTGAGTATTCCAATGTAAATACTGAACATAGGATTGTTTGGGTTAACATGTTAGTCCTACTTATTCCAACCAACCTCATATTTTATACAATTCACTTTTGACTTATGGATTTTTTCTAACACCGTCAAACTACGAAGCTCTTGTTTTTTCTGTGCTGTCAGTTTTTTAGTGCCTACAATTTCCTTGATTTCAACATAATAAACATGTTCCTTTGGAGCACTAGCATCAGAATGTATAGATGGTGGTTGTACCACTACACTAGGAGAAGCAGCAACAACAGGTTGAGAAACCTATTGGTCCTCTGCACTGCGAGCAGCAATAGGTTGAGAGACCTGTTGTGCCTCAGGATTGGGAGCATCATCACATTCAGAAGTCATTATATATAGAAGTAGTTAAACATTTAATTAAGATTACATAAAATAAGTATCATATAGTTAATAACATAAGGTAACATGATTTATATTAAAAAAAATATAACCTGATTATTGAACACTCTTTTTTTAAGGCTAAAGGGATTTTACCCCTCTATCGGCTATCCAAATACCTTCCTTGTGGTCTCCTTTGACATAAAAATGTAGTCTACATTGGGAATGCTACAAAATTATTGTGATAGCCCAATGAAAGGGTCTTCCTCCGTTGAATTTTCATCTGACCCTTCAGCGGTTTTTGTGGATAACAAAACAATTTACCAGTTTCAGTTTGAGGGATCTGGAATATAAAATACTTATACTTAATTTTATGCCATTATAAATGGTTTTCCTTTGTACCCTTTACTATTTAAATCATCTTTCACGAATCCCAACTCATCTATTTTAAGATCACTCCTATTATCAACCCACTTACATTGAAAAATTAGCACTTGGAAGTTTATATAATCAAACTCCCATGTTTTTTTGATGATACCAAAGTATGAAATATTTTCATAAATTGTATTTTTGTCCTTAGCACCAAAATCATGCATCGCTTCAACCACAAGTGTAGCTCCACCATTCTGCATGGTACTGTCTTCATCATGTTCATTAGTATAAAATTTGTAACCACTAATTATATAAGAAATATAATATAATACATACACACTTGGTTCTCTAGATAGCCATCGAATTCATTCTGAAATTGAGTCTAGATTTTCATCTGACTCCTTAAATATATGGTCTTGAACCCATCCTATAAACTGCCAATTATGTGTATTTGATAACAAATTTTCATCCCTTGATAGATTCAAATGGCTAAGAATTTATTTGTGGGTTTCGGAATATGGGTAAACCTCCAAAAAATTATGCAAAACATAAAGGTGGGCCTACTCCCAATCTATAATATTGATTGTGACAACCTCACTTCCAGAAATTCCTTCACCCACAAGCTGCCCAGTGTGATGATATTTCGGTAGACTAAGGCTTTCCACACCAGACAAGTATTCAGTACATAATTCAACAGCTTCCTCAACAATATATCCCTCTATAATAAAACCCTATGGCTGACTTCAATTTTCAACATACCCTTACAAAATATTTATATACCATTCAATAGGGTATATCCATCTATACTATATAGGACCACATAGTTTAATATCTCTCACTAAGTGAACCATTGAATGGGCCATCATATCAAAGAATTTTGGTGGGAAGAACATTTCCAATTCACATAATATGAAGATAATTTCTCTTTCATACATGGAAATTTTGTCAGGTCTATAACATTGCTACATATAGATTTGAAGAAGAAACAGTGCTTCATTAACATATAACAATCATTCTTGGTAAAAATGAAACGTAAATCTATAAGAATTAGATCTTGCATCAAAATCCAGTAGTCATGTGATTTCAGACCATTTAACATTAAATTGATCATTGACACAATGTTTTTGATATTCAATAAATACCCCTCTTTAACCTTTACATCATTCAAGAAGTTGAAAAAATAATATCTCTCCTACCTGGAAAGAGTGTAAGAACCTGGAGGAAGAAAATTCTATTTCTCACCCTTCACTGGAACCAAATCTTCTCAAATTTCCATGTTAATCATGTCCAATCTAGACTTAATTATATATTTTGTTTTTTTGGGTGCATTTAGAAATATGTAGATGACATTTTCACGTATATTTTTTTAGCATGCATAAAATTAAGAAAGCTTCTGACGTACACACAATTCTAGTATGGTAATTCAAAAAAATGATCTCTTCTTCCAACTAGTTTTCATAAGGTTATTCAAAAAAAAATTACCAAAATAAGTGTCTGCATCTTTTACATTCTCAAACACTTGATCATCAGTTAGTGGAGATGATGTTTTACATTCTTCTGAACTTCCATAGAATGATGTTGTCCAAGATCGGTACTTATTTCATCAGGGTAGAAATTTGTGATGTCCTAAAAACATTTTTTTAGATGAATGTTTCAACCTAATTGATAGTGTACCATATTCGCATATGGGACACCCATGAATTCCTTTAAATCTATATCCTAAAAAATTCCCATAAGCAGGAAATTCATTTATTTTCCCATAAAATATGGATCTTAATGTGAAATCTTCATTTCTATAAGAATCATACAACGTATCACCTAAATCCAATAATAATTTCAAATCCTCGATCAATGGAGCCAAATAAACATTAATATCATTACCTGGTTGTTTCAGTCATGATATAAGCATAGATAGCATGATGTGTTTTCCTTTAATGCATAACCACACTGGAAAGTTATAATTTACCAATAAAACTGTCCATGTACTGTGAGTGCTGCTTTGAAAACCAAAAGGACTCACTCCATCCATAGATAATGCAAGCTAAGGTTTCTCAGCTCATTTCCAAAATCAGGATACTCATGATCGATTCTCTTCCATTGAGGAGAGTTTACAGGGTGAAGTATTTCCCATCTTTATTTCTTATCTCTGTGTGCCATATTAATTTCCCTACAATCTCCTCACTTCCATATAGGTACCTAAACCTTGGAATGATTGGAAAGTACCATAAAACTTTCATAAGACCATATTCATATTTCTTGTATCGAGAAACACCACATTTTCGGTATTCTGTAAGTGATTTTTTCCCTTGATAAAAAGTATACAGTCATTCAGGTAGGATTGTATTATTTTAGAGATCATACCCATAGAATGTAGCATTCGTTTAGTGTCGCATGTTTGTATCAGGAGCTCATTATCTTCTGGGATCATGTCATTCAAGAGATCAAGTAATTCTATAAAACTGGACTCACTCCATTTATTTCCTGCTTTCAAATTACACAGCTTCAGTACGACTAACAATGTTGTATATTTAGTTCAACCACCATACAAAGGCGTCTTTGCGCAACACTATAATTGTTCAATAAATTTTGGTTAATCATTAAGTTCACCTCCAATTTTCATTTTCATTTCCTCGATATGATCTTCATCATTATTCACATCTATAATTACATCCTTAATACGGTCTTCTTCATTGTACACACTTGTAATCATATCATATGATCCATAAAATGCACTGTTATCCTAGACACTAGATATATTATCTTTTTCTCTGTGTTTATTCCAAAATTTATAACTTTGAACAATTCCATGATAGATAAAGTCTTATTACAACTCCTATGGATTGACTTTTATTGAATAACCACAGTGTAAACACAGAAAAAGGATTTAAGAATGTTCATATTCGTGATCTTTTTCAAACATGATGAACTCTTTCACTCCATCTTCATACTCTCTTGTCAAATTATTGGCATCCATCCATTCTTTATTCATATCCATAATTTTTTATTCAATGATACTAATATTTAACAAAATAAATAGACAAAAATTTGATATAAAAATTAACCAAGGCTAAAAATAGTTATAGAATTTAAGTCTCCTTTAAAAACCATTTATAAAATCATAGTTGAAATTCCATTAAAAAACCAACCATTTACACAAATTCCTCTTTAAAATAACACACCCTTTCTAAAATAAACCAATAAGTTTCAAATACTATTTCTCAAAACCCCAATTCCTTTTTTATAAAGCATTCAAGGAAACTTCATGACCCAATAATGTTAATCATTCAAAATGGGATAAAACCCTCTATATTTTACAAATTTTCATTTAAAACTTCACACGCCCCTTGTTAAAATGAAACCAACATTACATACGCTTTCAAAACATTCACATACCTTTATGAAATCCAATAAGGTGAGTTAAGAAGCACTTCACATGAAACCTATGTCTATGAAATGTGTTTAAATAATTTTAAAGTTATTTAAAACCAAAAAAAAGGTATGTTTAATACATTTTTCAAAAACTTTTTTTAGTGTAGTCCAATTACACCTCTTGGAAGGAACCGCTATTTCCAAATCTAGGAAAGAATTTGGAAAGTTTATCTTATGTGTTATTAAATTTCTAGGCCCATAAGCAACCACATGACCATCATGGACTGAAACTGTTCAAATCCTAACTCCTGATACATCACAATATAATCCATACTCATTACCCCGCACATTTATGGTTAAGATTGGCGTTTTCATCAATCTCTTATTAAGATCTTAGAAGGATCACTCATGAATATTTAAATACTCATATTGAGCTACAAAACTTAGGTCAGGTCCCATATAATTCCATGCCTATTTCAATGGTATTATCATATATGGAAATTTGAAGTTAGTAGTTCATCCATATCTCATATAATTCAAATCTCATATTAGAATCTTCTCCCTCTCACATAGAGTCTTATCTACTACCATGCCTTATCCAGACCATCAATGTAGGGAGTATAACTAGCCTATGTAAACTTAACCATTGTTATAAGCGGTAGTGATTAAAAATCCACTCCAGAAAAATCACCTGATTCCTAAAAAAATCATAACTCATTCTTACTAAAAATTCCTAAAAGGAATGTTAAAAGGGAATAAAAACCCAAATAACTCCAAAATCAACAATAGTGAACCCTGGTAACTCGCCACATCCCATTGTCCAACCAAAGACCAATATGAGCATCAAGAACAAAACAAAATTGGGCACTAAAAAGGGACATATAAGAGTTTCATACACTCTTGTCCACCAGCTCATATATTGGGTGTGAGCTAAAAATTATTTCTATGATCTCATAAAGAATTCTATTTGAATCCCTTCATAATATAGTTAATAAAGTGCTAGTTTGAACATAAGGTATAATATATATTTTCACATGAATTATAAAACAAGTGTAAAAATAATAAACTTGCATATTTTTAAACAACCACCCTTTTTATAATATAAAAACAAGGATGACTAAAATATGAAATAAAAATATCAAAAAATGGAAAGAGGGCCTTTAAAACCATATAAGACATGTCAAATCATAGTTTATCCCTCTTTTAGAAAATTTTCTAAAAAAATCTTTTTCATAAATAACCACAATAAAAATCCATATTCTTAAAACTCATTTAACAAATGACCAATTTTTATTCCTTTTTAAATATTTCTTTTTAACCATTTAAATAAACCTATTTTAAAGTAAGAAAATACACACTCGAAGTGAAACAATGATCATACATAGGTACTAAGGAAACAAGGAAACATAATCCAAAAAACAACCAAATGATATGGTGCCATATAATCAAAAAAACTAGGGGAATACAACACAACCAGGAAAATAAATCCTCTAAAGTTTCCTAAGAATGATGTATCCATCATGTGAAACTTCCTAAGACTCATGTATTTGGATACTGAACTAGAGATGAGGAACCTAGGAAGATATTATTTAACTTGTCATATCTAACTACTCTTATAGAACTCACTAGGCTCTATCAGGGTCTGGGGATCAAAAGAAACCCTGGACCCTTCAAGTATATTCTAGGAACACTGAAACATATCATAAACTCACTCAATCTAACTGGGTCCTCACACTAGGCAATGCACTCTATACTAGGGATTTCACTTATCTAGATCCCTACCATTCTCCTAGGACACCCATGACATTTAAATAGTGGAAGTGAGAAACCAATGAAATAATAGATCATCACATAAATATAATTTTAATAATTTTAAATTTAAACTCACCCCACCTCCTACACCCTCATAAGAAACAACCTATTTCACATCCTTTTATAAGCTTCACAATAAGAATAATAATAAGAATATAAATAATCCCCCCTGGGGTCACGATCCACAACAGGAACAATATATGCATGGAGCTCAATTGATAGTCTCCCATATTTATAAAATAACTTCCAATAAATTACCAACTAGGATTTTACAAATATGCCCAAGGATCCAATCCATTTTCACCCCATTTGAGAACACATTTGAAATTTCATCTAAAATCCATTTATCAAAATGCACTAGAAAGACCATTTGGAAACCCAACCATTTTCTACAAATAAATTTTTAAAATAATAAACCATTTTATTTTTAAAGGAAATATGTGCTTAGAACCCTTTTATTAAGCTTCAATAACCTTTTGAAAACATCTTAATCCACCATGAGAGTTAATGGTCTCAAAACCATTTAAATAGGTTGAAGGTCAATTCCATTCATTTTTTAAAACATTAATTTAAAATATTGAATATTCACTTTAAAGAAAAAAATTATGACCAAAATTTCAAAATATTTAAATTCCTTTAAAAAATACACTCATGCCTTTTAAAAAACACTTGGCATGTGACATAAGTATATGACAAGTCTTTAAACTGTTTTCAAGCCAATTGAATCCCAAAAAAGTCATAAAATAGGATTATAATTTCATTAGAAATCATTTAAAAACATCTAATAATTTTATAACAAGTATTACAAGGGAGTTCCAAATAATAACCTATCTCACTCAAGCAAAATCAAAGCTAAAACTTGTCAACATTAATGGAGAACACATAAATATGTTAAGTGACATACTAATCAACCCCTAATAACAAAAATCATCATCATTAAATAGCTATTACACTATGCTCTAGTGGAATCACACTTCAAATCCATAACCGAGTCACACAAAATCAAAGTAAAAATATGAAGAGGAACACCAACCAACATGCAATTCATTTAGTGTACAAACAAGGACCACCAACGACCATGATTTTCAGTAGGGTGTTAAACCCATACAATTCACAACATACCATCAATATCAATCTATAATTACATACAAACAAGGAGAAACTGATGACATAGACTAGGAAAATCACCGCATATGTGTGGCGTACGACAGAGGTGTGGCGCGTGGTAGAGGAGAGGCGCACGATGGTCTGGTTCACGCACGGCGGAGGTGTGGTGCATAGTGGAGGAGAGGCGCATGGAGGTCTGGTTTACAATGGAGGAGAGGTGCACGATGGAGGTGTGGTTCACGGTAGAGGAGAGGCAGCGTGAGAGGAGGAGGAGGAGGAGGCGCAACACTTTTTTAGCACTGATAAAGATAGGCCTTTAACTTTACTAAATAAGCTCTGATAAAAGGTGTCTTTATCAGTGCTAAAAAGAACTTATAAAGGTATTATGTTAATAATTTATTTATATTAATATATATTTATAAAATTATATATATGATAAATATTTATTTATTTATTTATAATTATAATTATAAATAAATAGATATATATTTATATTTATAAAATTATAATTTAAATAATTATATAATTATAATAAATTTAATTATTATATTTATAATATTAGAATATATATATAATAAATATATTAATTATATATATTTATAAGACTATAGATATATGCAACTTTATTTCTCTTGATTTTATAATTATTTATATGAATATTTATTTATTTATAATTATATGAATATATATTTATTTATAATTATAATTATAAATGAATATTTATTTATATATTTAAATAAATATAAAATTATAACAAATTAATATATCCAATTTTTATAATTTTATTAATATATATATTTATTATATTTATATATAATTTTATAATTATTTAAATATATCTCTATTTATTTATAACTATAAATATAAATATTTGTATTTATTTATCAATATTTCTATATATTTATAAATATATTTATTTAATTATATATAACCTTATATATGAAAATAATAAATTTATTTTTTATAAATTAATATTTATTTATATTTATAACTAATAAATAAACTTATATTTATTTTTAATTATAATTATAAATGAATATGTATTTATTTATTTAAATAATTATAAAATTATAAAAAAAATATTTATAATATTTATTATTTTATAAGTATATTTATTATAATTTTATAATTATTTAAATAAATATAATTTTATTTGTAATTATAACTACTAAATAAATATATATTTATTTGTAATTTAAAATTATAATAAATAATTATTTATTTATAGTTGTAAGTATAAATATATATATATATATAAATAATTATAAAATTATAACAAATATATTTATGATTTTATAAATATATATAATTAATATATTTATTAAAAAAATTAATTATTTAAATATATCTACATTTATTTAGAATTATATTTATAAATATTTGTATTTATTTATAAATATATTTATTTAATTATATTTTTATAACTTTATAAGTAGTATAATAAAAATATTTATTATAATTTTATAATTATTTACATATATATTTATAAATATTTGTATATAATTATATATATATATATATATAATGTATTTATTTCAATTTTATAATTATTTAAATATATATATAGTTATAATTATAAATAAAAATAAATATATATAAAAAGTATTTATATATAATTAAAATTTAATAATTATAAATATAATAAATACATTTATTATTTAAATATATTTAATGTAATGTTATAAGTGTTTTTTAGAACATAATAGTATATATGGGTAACATGTATTAATCATATATGCCTAGTAATAAAATATACATAATAAAAAACGAGTTGTCAATGGACATCATGAATAATAAGAAGGGTTTAATGTATAAATGAACATTCATGATGATACATAACATATATGCATGCATGATTGATCAATATATTTATTGGCCAAATTAATTGGAAACACATATATATTTAATAATTATAATATCAATATATATTTAAAAATATATTTAAAAATTATTTATATATATATTATTTCTAAATAAAATAAATATAACAAATATTACAAATCTAATAAATTTAATGAATCTAATTAATCTAATTAATATATTAATTATAAATAAAATAAATAAAATAAATATATAATAAATATAACAAATGCAATGAATATAATGAATATAATCGATCTAATAAATCTAATAAATATATTCATTATTTAATGAAATTTATAACAATATTATAATTATTTAAATATATATATATATATTAAATTATAATCTTAGAAATAGTTTTTTTAAAATGTTATATATAAATTTGAATTGTTGAAAAATATATATTAATTATAAACACGCATTTTTTATTTAATGTATATAAATAAAAATTATTTTTGAATATAAATATAATAATTTTATATAAATTAATAATATATTTTATTAAAACTTTTATCAGTTCTATTTGATAGCACTGATAAATCCCCCCCCCTGTTATCAATGCTTTCAGCTTAGCACTGATAAACCCCAGCGCTGCCCTTGCCCTGTTCGGTGGTAGTGTTGAGAATATGATCATTGGATATACATGTATCCAATAGGTATACTGAAGTTGTTTTTGTTAGTAATAAATTAAGAATAATATAACTAATATTGAAATAAAAAATATGATTTTAAAATATTATAAATATATATTTATGTGTGACGTGTTAATATTAATAATAATATTATTAAAATATTATATGATGTATTTATAAAATTAAAATAAATATTTTAATATCAATGTATTAGTAAAATTAAATTTTAGAATATAAATAATTAAATTTAATGGAATTTTGTTTTATTGTATTTAGTATAAAAGTAATATTTTTAGTATTGTTTTTATGAAAAGAGATTCTTCATGTTTTTCTCTAAAAAATACTTCATCAATTTAATCAATTAAAACCATAGATATTGACCAATAAAAATTTAGTATTTCATAATAAAATCTCCAAAAATATCTCTAGAGATAAATCCATAATTTTGAGGCCTTTAAATTCCAACATATCTCCAAAAATATATTCCAGCCTTCATATATTGAAAATATTTAGATCAATAATTTAACAAAATAATTCCAAGAAAATATTATGTGGTCATACATATTAATTCAATGAATTTTTATCTTATTTATCAATGATTATTTTTCACCAAAGTTTTTATCTTTAGCCTTCAGTTGTTGATTAACATACGATTACACTCTTTCTTATGAGTTCCTCAATAACTTCTTCCTTTTGATTTCCATGAATTATTGTTATATATTCATAAAAAATAATTCATAATTATATTTTCTGAAAAATAAGATCTATTGTTGATTTCTTTAACTTGAATTATGAAAATAGTTTTTTTAACATTTTTCTATATAAACAATTGACCAATTTAATCAATTAAATCCATAGATATTGACCAATTCAAATTTAGTCTTTCATAATAAAATTTCTAAAAATAACTCCAAAGATAACTCTATAATCCTTGAGCATTTAAATTCCTGCACATCTCCCAAAATAAATTCCATCCTTCATATATTCAAAATTTGAATCAAATAATCACCAATTAATTTTATAATCAATTTCTAAAAGATTTCAACCAATAATTCAATGAATTTTTATTTTACTTGATCAGTGAATTTTTTTAGCATTATTTTTCTCTCAATCCTTTAGTTTTTTTTTAATTAGTATACAATCACACTCATTCATGAATTATTGATAAATATTCATCATATAATTCAGAATTCAATTTCTTGAAAATTAGGATTTTTTGTTGATTTATTTGACTTGAATTGTGAAAATAGATTCTTCGTGTTTTTCTCTAAATAATACTTGATAACTTTAATTGATTAAATATACATATATTGATCATTTCAAATTTAGTATTTCAAAATAAAATCTCCAAAAATATCTCTAAATATAACTCCATAATCCTGGGGAATTTAGATTCCATCCCATCTCCAAAAATATATTTCAGTTTTTGTATATTCAAATTTTGAATGAAATAATCCGTAATTAATTTTATAATCTATTTACAAAATATTTAGACCTATAATTCAACAAATATTCATTCTTATCAATTAATTTTAGTTAATACTTCACAGAAATGATTTCATTCAAATATTACATGATCATATGTTTTAATTCAAAAAATCATTTCCTTACTTGATCAATGATTTTTTAACAAAGATTTTCTCTTTAGCCTTCACTTGTTAATCATCACAGGATCACACACTTTCTCATGAGTTCCTCAAAAACGTATTCCTTTTTATTATCATGAATTATTGATAAATTATCATAAAAAATAATTCATAAATTTATTTTATTTTTAAAAAAATAAGATATTTTGTTGCTTTCATTAACTTGAATAATGAAAATAGTTTTTTACATATTTTTCTCTAAAAAAATACCAATTTAATCAATTAAATTCATAGATATTGACCAATTAAAATTTAATTTTTCATTAATAAATTTCTAAAAATATCTCCAAAGATAACTCTATAATCCTTGGGCATTTAAATCCCCACACATCTCACAAAATAAATTACATCCTACATATATTCATTTTTTGAATCAAATAATCAATAATTAATTTTATAATCAATTTCCAAAATATTTTGACCAATAATTCAACAAATATTCACTCTCATATTTTAATGTTGGTCAATACTTTACAAAAATAATTAAATATAATATTCTATGTTCATTTGTTTTGTTGGTGATGTTATGTGCTTGCATTTTCCAAATTCTAAAGCTACAATATTTTTTTATGATTCAAATTTGACACCCACTTTGTGTAATATCTCTTGATCAGGTATATCAATATTTTCCATGAATTAGATGAAAAAACACTCAAATAATATATCTTTTATGATATAATAGATAAATAAATAATTGTTTCATGAAAATTCTTCATATGTTTTCACAAAAAAATATTTTTCAATTGTCCACTTCTCATGAAATATTATTGAAAAATATAAATACATGTTCTATATCATTATCTAATTAAATTCCTACTCATTCCTTCAATAATTAATCAGTAAAATGAAAATTTTCTATGAAATGAAGTTCAAATATTTTTTCTTTTAGAATTTATTGTGCAACAACTCAATTTTCATTAAAATTTTCACTATAGGATTTTATTAGCTGGATGGCACCGCACTCTCCCAGTTCCCCCAACCCTCTCATTCTTCCTCTCCTTACTAGTTTTTCCTCTAATATACCCATAGTTAGGGCAGATTTTTCATAATCCCTTCCATTTCCTGACTTTGTCTTGTTATTCAGAATCGATTGCTTAGGTTGAGGAGTTCCCCTTCTCCTAGTGTTTCTGTTTTCTTTTCATGCCTCCTTCTCATTTCATCTTCCTTATGTG
Source organism: Viscum album (assembly GCA_963277665.1). Lineage (NCBI taxonomy): Eukaryota > Viridiplantae > Streptophyta > Magnoliopsida > Santalales > Viscaceae > Viscum > Viscum album. The sequence continues at coordinate 752,718,612 of OY728145.1, read as the reverse complement.
TTTGGATTCTTCCATTCCTTCTTCCCCTTTGTGGTTTCCTTTCTAAAGGTTTTGTCTTTTTGGTCCTTTCTTTGTGATTCTTGTGGATCTTGAAGGTTTTATGGTGATTATGCCATCTTTCTCTCAGATATCCTTTGATCTGAGCCCTCCATTGGGTTTCAATGACTATGGAATGATTTTTTACTCATTCAGTGTCTTCACAGGTAGTTTTGAGGATTGGATCTCAATACGGGCCATGCGAGGCTTCTTCTTCCTTAGTTCTCCTCAGATTTAGGCATCCCAGGTTGATTTGGTGCTTGAGTATGGTTCTCTCCACGCTGTGGGGACCAAATCTGTAGCTGGAGGCTTCTTCATTGTTAGGAGTTCATCTGGTGTCTTTCTCAATAATGGAAGATTGATGTCAAGGTGGCGGTTGGTTTTCCATCTGGTGGGTGTATCCATAGATCATTGAGGTACGTTTCAGGTGCAATGGTGATTATTTGGGTGACTCTGCTGATGGATATTGTGGCTGAACTTGGTTGGTCTGTGGCATCGCTGTTTTTCAGTGTCACTTGGATTTGGTTGATGGAAATTGATGCTGGTGGATGATGTTTTGTGTAGGGTATAGCCAATTTTTGTGACTTTATGTCTATTGTTTGAATGTTGTTTGGTAATCTGGCTGGTTGAGAGGTTGGAGATGTCATTTTGGGATTTGTAATTTGTTTCATCACATTTGGTGTCAGTGCGGTATCTTTCTTGTACTTTTGGGTGGGCATCCTCGAAATAGGGATAGGTGTGGTGACACCCATCATCTAGCCCTGTGTCCCTCTTATTGGATAGATGGATTCTTTGATTTAATTTTATACTGTTATATTGGTCTTGAGATTGTGTTGCATAAGGTTGACATGTTGTGTTATTCTCACAATCATTGTTGGGTGGGTGGATTGAAATAGAGATAGATGTGTTCACATTTTATTGTGTATGGGAGGAGTGCTCTGCCTTGTTGTGCTGCCATCACAGTGTAACTCCTTGGTAGGGGGTGACACTTTTCTCTATGACCAATTTCACAGTTGCATTATCTTTCGGGGGTGATGGAACATTTTGTTTTTCTTATCTTGACATTTTATTTCTTTTGATCACTTTTTTCTTTTGTTCATCCCTTTAGGACTCATTTTTTTTGTATTGTTTCCATTGCATTTTGTATGGGTGTCCTTTTTCCCATTTTTCAAAAAAGGGTTTCTTTTTAATTTTTATAAAGGGAATTTTCCCTCTACTTGTTGAAAAAAAATTGGAGTTTTTTATAATATATTTGAAATCAATTTTTAATCATTTTTAAGCTTCTTACTCAAAAATTTAGCTGGAAAACTCAATTTTTTTGTGAATATTAATTTTCTTAGAATAAATGTTACATATAACTTATTTAAAAAATTATAGAATTATTCGTAAATTTATTAAGAACATTTAAACCACTTAAAGCACTAAAAACATCAATAAAACATCATAATTGATGTGTAAATAAGAATTATTCGAATTATAACTCAAATTCAGTTCATAAAATTAATGTTTTATTCTTATGGGTTGTATATTCAATGTAGTTGAAACTTGGGTTTAGTACTTATAAAAGTGATCAAACAGTTTCAGTGGAAGAACTATAGCATCGATAGATCAATTGAGCTATGGATTCTTCATAGTCACAGCATCGAGGAGGATTGGTTCATGTCTCCCCGTCACACACCCCATGTCAAGGTGATAAGGTAGCTAGAAATCCAAGATCAGCAGATTCAGGGTCGAGTAATAGGCATGATAGAGATAAAGACGTGAATGAGCATGTTCTTCTGTGTTGCAGGTGAATTTCGTTATCCGGGAAGTGTAACTTGTTTTGTTTTCTATTTTTTCTTTTTCATACACTGATGATACTTTGAATAATCCAGGAATTTGAATGATGATGAGTTGAAGGTGAACATTCTGATCATGGTTTCATGTAATGAAAACAGGAAGGAAGTTTCAGTGATGTAGACCATAGCTAACAAACAAATAGATATGACTTTTGCTTTTGATAAGGTATGCTTTTACATTTAGTTTATCAAAAAATGAGGTTCTTCTTCTGTCTTATTGTATAATTGGTGATGTAATTAGTTCTGATTTAGTTCTAACTTTATAAATGGAAGCTAAAATTTTTAGTTTGTTTGTAGGTTTTTGTTCCAATATCTAAACAGGAGGAGTTTTTTTATCAAGTTGTATCTCCTATTGTTCATGAATTCCTTCAGGGATATAACCACACTATCTTTTCTTATGGATAAAATTGAATAGGGAAATGTACAAAATGAAAGGGGGATAAAAAAAAGGTTTTGTTTCAATAAAATAATTAACCTCTCATCTTTCATATGTAGGACATATCATGGTAAAATTGTGATCCCTTTTCTTTTTTTGAGAATGGAGAATTCCCTTGTGATGCTGGTGTGATTTTGAGAGCTTTTAAGAAAATATTTGATATTTTGGAAGCTTAAAGTACTGAATATAGCATGAAGGTAATGTTTTTAGAGTTTTACAACATGGAGATAACAAACCTTTTGGTTATATAAGAGTTATCTAAATTCATAGATGACAATTCAAATAAACCATATGCACTGATGGAAGATGGGAAAGGTGGTGTCTTTGTGAGGATTTAGAAGAAGAGATCATTTTTACTACTAATGAAATTTACAAGATCTTAGAGTAAGGTTCTATTAAAAGGAGAACAACATAAATTATCCTTAACAAAACAATTAATTTGGTCTCATTCGATATTTTTTGTTATGATTCACATCAAGGAGTTCATGCCAGAGGGGGAGGAGATGATCAAGTGTGGGAAGATAAACATTATGGACCTTGCTGGTTCTGAGAATATTTTACTTTCTAGTGCTATATAGGTGTGCCTTAGTTTATTTTTCTTTCCAATACTCATTTGGCACACTTATTGAAAACTGATTATATCACTTTTCATTGATAATGTGCAGTTTTGAAAAATAAGTTTTGTTTCTGAATACACTTTCACTTATACATGAGAATTTATTCCATGTGATAATGAGATTTTTTAAGTTAGTGTTTTCAAATATGCCCTATTATATAGAAAGTCAAAGAATTTTATCCAAATTTGTATAGTCTTACTGAAATAGATCAAACTTTGGAAAAATATACTTTTTCAAGGAAGGGTAAGAAAAGTTGGTGAGACCAATAAAATCTTGCTCACTCTCGATCGTGTCATTAATGCACTTGTGGAGCACTCTAGAAATGTTCCATATAGGTAAACTAACATGTATATAAAGGATATTTTATTTAATTTTTTAAGGGGGTGTCTTCAAGGCTCTATTTGATATAATGGAATAGTTACCTTAGAAAACATTTTTGGTATGAGACAAAGGCTTCTCTTCTCTAGGACCAAACAAGGATTATGTGATTTTCTCTCCTTTTTTTGGAAAAATAGGGACAATAAACTAACAAGGCTACTGAGGGATTCCTTTGGTGGGAAAAAAAGACATGAATAATTACCACAATCTAACCATCAGTCCATTTCTTGGAAGAGACACTCAGCATCATCAATTATGCACATCGGGCTAAGAATATCAAGAACAAGCCAGAGGTCAGCAGTTTCATCAATTTCATATTTTTTTATCTGAAGATGGATTTCCATTCCTTATATTTCAAAATTTCTCTTTTTTTTGTTTTAGGTTTACAAGAAGATGATGAAATATATGGATTTAGGGTCGAGTAATAGGCATGATAGAGATAAAGGTTTGAATGTGTAGGTTGTTCCATATTGCAGATGAATTTTGTTATCCTATAAGTGTAACTTGTTTTGTTTTCCTTTTTTTTCTTTTTCATACACCGATGATGCTTTGAATAATCTAGGAATTTAAATGATGATGAGTTTAAGGTGAATATGCTGATTGTGGTTTCATGTAATAAAAACAGGAAGGAAGCTTCAGCGATCCAAACCATAAATAACAATTAGATTGATAGGAATTTTTATTTTGATAAGGGATTCCTTTACATTTAGTTTCTCAAAACTTGATGTTTTGTTTCTGTATTAGTGTAGAATTGGCGGGGAAATTAGTACTCATTTAGTTCTCACTTTATAAATGGAAGATAAAATTGTTATTTTCTAGGTTTTTGGTCCAACATCTAAATAGGAGGAGTTGTTTGATCAAGTTGAATATTCTATTATTCATTAAGTCCTTGAGGGATATAACAAAACTATCTTTGCTTATGGACAAAATGGAGTAGAAAAAACATAAACAATGTAAGTGGGAGAAAGAGAAAACGTTTGGTTTCAATAAAATAATCAACCTCTCATCTTTCATCTGCGTCACATATCATGGTAAAATTATGATGTCTTTTTTTTTAGAATGGAGAATTCACAAGCGATGCTGGTGTGATTCCTAGAGTTGTTAAGTAAATATTTGATATTCTAGAAGCTCAAATTTCTAAATACAACATGAAGGTAAAATTTTTAGAGTTGTACAACAAGAATATAATAGACCTTTTAGCTCCAGAAGAGTTCTCTAGATTCATAGATGACAAGTCAAAGAAACCCATTATGCTTATGGAAGATGGAAAAGGAGGTGTTTTTGACAGAGATTTAGAAGAAGAGATTTTTTGTACTACTAATGAAATTTATAATATATTGGATAAAGGTCCTTATAGAAGAATAATAGAAGAAACTCTATTAAACAAACAAAGCATCCGGTCTCATTCGATGTTTTCTATTATGATTCACATCAAGGAGTTCACGCAAGAGGGGTGATATGATCAAGTGTGGGAAGCTAAACCATGTGGACCTCACTGGTTCTGAGAATATTTTATGTTTTTGTGCAAGAGAGGTTTGCTTCAGTTTCTTTTCATTCTAGTATTCGTTTGGCGCACTTATTGAAATCTCATTATATCACTTTTCACTCATAATGTGCAATTTAAAAAAAATAGTTTCTGAAAAAAAACACTTGAACTTATAGATAAGATTTTTTCCCAAGGGATAATAAGTATTTTTTTAGTTAGTGTTGTGAAAAAAGCCCTATTATATATAAATTCAAATATTTTTATCCAAATTTTTGCTTTCTTACTGTTATAGATCAAACTTTGATAGTATCTACTTTTTTAGGGAATGTAAAGGGGAGTTAGTGAGACCAATAAAAGTTTTCTCACTCTCGGTCATGTCATTAATTCACTTTTTTAGCAGGCCATGTTCCATATAAGTAAAATGGCCCATATATAAAGGATATTTCATTTTTAGGTGGGTGGTTTTAAGGATATATTTGATTCAATGGAACAGTGACCTGAGAAATCATTTTTGGTACAAGACAAAGGTTTCTCTTCTCAAGGACCAAACAAGGCCTAATCGATTTTCTTTTCATTTTTTGGAAAACTCAAGATAGAAAATGAAGGAGGCTATTGAGTTATTCCTTATGTGGGAAAACAAAGACATTAATAATTGCCACAATATCACCATTAGTCCATTATTTGGAAGAGACACTCACCACCATTGATTTTTCCCATCGTTCTAAGAATATCAAGAATAATCCAGAGGTTAGCAGTTTCATAAATTTCATGTTTTTTTATCTGAAGTTGGATTTCCATTACTTATATTGCAATAATTCTTTTTTTTTTGTTTTATTTTAACCAGAAGATAATGAAATCAGTGGATTCAGGTTCATGTAATAGGAATGATAGATATAAAGGCATGAATGTCCAGGTTCTTCTGTGTTGCAGGTGAATATTGTAATCCTAGAAGTGTAACTTATTTTTTTCTTTTTTTTCCTTTTTCATAAACTGATGATGCTTTGAATAATTTAGGCCTTTGAATGATGATGATTATAAGGTGAACATGCCAATCGTGGTTTCATGTAATGAAAATAAGGAGGAAGTTTTAGTGATGCAAACCATAGCTAACAAACAGATCAATAGAACCTTTTCTTTTGATAAAGTAGACTTTTATATTTAGTTTATCAAAAAATAAGGTTTTGTTTCTGTCTTAGTGTATAATTGGTGATGTAATTAGTACTGATTTATTTCTGACTTTATAAATGGAAGCTAAAATTGTTAGTTTTTTTTAGGTTTTTGGTCCAGCATCCAAACAGGAGGAGTTTTTTTATCAGGTTGTATCTCTTATTGTTCATGAATTCCTTGAGGGATATAACTGCACTATATTTTCTTATGGAAAACTAGAATAAGGAAAACATACACAATGGAAGGGGGAGAAAACAAAGGCTTGGTCCAATAAAATAATCAACCTCTCATATTTTATATGCATCAAATATCATGGTAAAACTGTGTTGCCTTTTATTTTTCCAAAATGGAGAATTCCCAAGAGATTCTGGTGTGATTCCAAGAGTTGTTAAGCAAAACTTTGATATTCTGGAAGCTCAAAGTGCTTAATACAGCATGAATCTAATGTTTTTAGAGTTGTATAATAAGGAAATAATAGACCTTTTAGATCCATAAGAGTGCTCTAAATTCATATATGACAAGTAAAAGAAACCCATTGTTCTAATGGAAGATGGTAAAGGATGTGTCTTAGTGAGATGTGTAGAAGAAGTGATTGTCTGTACCACTAATTAAATGTACAAGAAATTAGAGAAAGGTTTTTCTAAAAGGATAACATCATAAACTCTCCTTAAAAAACAAGGAAAATGGTCTCATTCGATATTTTCTATTACGATTCACATCAAGGAGTACACAACAGAGGGGGAGGAGATGATCAATAATGCGAAGATAAAACTTGTGGACCTCACTGGTTCTGAAAATATTTCACTTTCTAGAGAAAGATAGGTGTGACTTAGTTTATTTTTCTTTCTAGTACTCATTTGGTTCACTTATTGAAAACTAATTATATCACTTTTCACTCATAATGTGAAGTTTTAAAAATTAAGTTTTGTTTCTGAAAAAACATTGGAATCTATACATGAGCATTTATCCCAAGTGATAATAATAAAAAATTAGTTAGTGTTATCAAATAGGACCTATTATATAGAAATTCAAAGATTTTTAGCCAAATTTGTGTAGTCATACTGAAATAGTTCAAACTTTTGGTGAAATATACTTTTTCAGGGAAGAGAAAGAGAAACTGGTGAGACCAATAAAAGCTAGATCACTATCATTAATGTCTTTAATGCACTTGGGGATCACTCTGGACATGTTCTATATAGGTAAAATGGCCCTTATATAAATGATTTTTTGTTTTTTAAGTGAGTGGATTTAAGGCTCTATTTGATACAATGGAACAGTGACCTAAGAAATCATGTTTGGTACGAGACAAAGGCTTCTCTTATCTAGGACCAAATGAGTCCTAAGTGATTTTCATTTCTTTTTTTGGAAAAACACTTATAGAAAACTAACAAGTCTGTTGAGGGATTCCTTGGGTGGGAAAACAAATACATGCATAATTTACACAATCTCACCATCAATCCATTGTTTGGAACAGACACTCAATACCGTCGATTATGCCCACCATGCTAAGAATATCAAGAACAAGCTAGAGGTCATAAGTATCATCAATTTCATGTTTTTTGAGCTAATGTTGGATTTACATTCCTTATATAGTAACAATTATTGTTTTTTGCTATTTTAGTTTAACCAGAAGATGATAATATCAGTGGGTTCTGGGTCGAGTAATAGGCATGATAGAGATAAAGGCATGAATGTGCATGTTCTTCTGCATTGCAGGTAAATTTTGTTATCCTGGAAGTGTAACTTGTTTTTTTATCCTTTGTTTTCCTTTTTTTTCTTTTTCATACATTGGTGATGCTTTGAATAATCTAGTATTTTTAATGATGATGATTTGAAGGTGAACACACCAATCGTGGTTTCATGTAATGAAAATAAGAAGGAAGTTTCAATGATTCATACAATTGCTAACAAACATATTGATGGGACTTTTTCTTTGGATAAGGTATGCTTTCACATTTAGTTTATCAGAACATGAGGTTACATTTCTGTATTAGTGTAGAATTAGTGGTTGAATTAGTTTTGATTTAGTTCTAACTTTATAAATGGAAGCTAAAATTGTTAGTTTGTTTGTAGGTTTTTGGTACAACATCTAAATAGGAGGAGTTGTTTGATCAAGTTGTATCTTCTATTGTTCATGATGTCCTTGAGGGATATGACCGCATTATCTTTTCCTGTAGACAAACTAGAATAGGGAAAACGTACACAATGAAAGGCAAGGCAAGAAAAAAGGTTTGGTTTTAATAAAATAATCAAACTCTCATCTTCATATGCATCACATATCATGGTAAAACTCTACTGACTTTTCTTCTTTCTGGAATGGAGAATTCCCAAGCGATGTTAGTGTAATTATCATAGATGTTAAGAAAATATTTGATATTTTGGAATCTCAAAGTGTTGAATAAATCATAAACATTTTTGGAGTTGTACAACAAAGAGATAACAAACCTTTTGGCTCCAGAAGAGTTCTCTCAATTCATAGATGACAAGTCAAAGAAACCCATTACGCTGATGGAAGATAGGAAAGGATGTGTCTTTGTGAGAGGTTTAGAAGAAGAGATTGTTTATACTGCTAATGAAATTTACAAGATCTTTGAGAAAGGTTCTACAAAAAAGAGAACAGCAGAAACTCTCCTTAACAAAGAAAGTAGCTAGGCTCATTCAATATTTTCGATTACAATTCACATCACAGAGTGCACACCATTGGGGAGGAGATGATCAAGTGTGGGAAGATAAACCTTGTGGACCTCACTAGTTCTGAGAATATTTCACGTTCTGGTGCAAGAGAGGTGTGCCTCAGTTTATTTTTCTTACCAGTACTCGTTTGGTACACTTATTGAAAATTGATTATATCACTTTTCACTCATAATGTGGAGTTTTAAAAAATAAGTTTTGTTCCTAAAAAACACTTTCACTTATACATGAGCATTTATCCCAAGTGATAATAAGCATTTTTTAGTTAGGGTTTCCAAATAGGCCCTATTTTATAGTAAGTCAAAGATCTGTTTCCAAATTTGTGTAGTTTTAATGAAATAGATCAAACTTTTTCTGAAATCTACTTTTTCAGGGAAGGTTAAGGGAAGCTGGTGAGACCAATAAAAGCTTGATCACTCTCTATCATGTTGTTAATGTACTTTTGGAGTACTCTAACCATGATTCATATAGTTAAAATGGCCTATATATAAATTATATTTTATTTTTTTAAGCTGGTGGATTTAAGGGTATATTTGATACAATGGAACAGTGACCTAAGAAATAATGTTTGGTACGAGACAAAGACTTCTCTTCTATAGGACCAACTGAGGCCTAAGTGATTTTCTTTCCTTTTTTTGGAAAAATAAGGAAAAAACTAACATGGATATTGAGAAATTCCTTGGTTGGGAAAAAATACATACATAATAGCCACAATGTCACCATTGGTCCATTTTTTAGAAGAGACACTCAGCACCGTTGATTATGCTCATCGTGCTAAGAATATCAAGAATAATCCAGAGGTCGGTAGTTACATAAATTTCATGTTTTTTGAGATGAAGTTGGATTTCCATTCCTTATATTACAACAATTATTATTTTTTCCATTTTAATTTAACCAGAAGTTGATGAAATCAGTGGATTCTGGGTCGAGTAATATGCATGATAAAGATAAAAGAATGAATGATCAGGTTCTTCTGCATTGTTAGTGAATTTTGTTATCTAAGAAGTGTCACTTGTTTTATTTTTATTTTTTTTCTTTTTCATACACTAATGATGATTTGAATAATCCAAGACATTGAATGATGATGAGTTGAAGGTGAACACGCTGATCATCGTTTCATGTAATAAAAATAGGAAAGAAGTTTCAACGATGCAGACCATAGTTAAAAAAATAGATTGATAGGACTTTTGCTTTTGATAATGTATGATTTTACATTTAGTTTATCAAAACTTGAGGTTCCATTTCTTTCTTAGTGTATAATGGGTGGTGGAATTAGTACTGATTTAGTTCTAACTTTATAAATGGAATCTAAAATTGTTAGTTTGTTTGTTGGTTTTTTATCCAACATCCAAACCAAATGAGTTTTTTGATCAGGCAGTATCTCCTATTGTTCATGAAGTCCTTGAGGGATATAACTGCACTATCTTTGCTTAAGGAAAAACTGGAATAGGGAAAACATAAACAATGGAAGGGTGAATAATAAAAAAGGTTTCAATTCAATAAAATAATCAAACTCTCATATTTCATCTGCAGCGCATCATGGTAAAATTTTGTTGCCTTTCCTTTTTTCAAGAATGGAGAATTCCAAAGCGATGCTGGTGTAATTCCAAGAGCTATTAAGAAAATCTTTTATATTATAGAATCTCAATGTTCTGAATATAGCATAAAGGTAACATTTCTAGAGCAGTACAATAAGGAGATAACAAACCTTCTGGCTCTAAAAGAGTGCTCTAAATTCATATATTATAAGTAAAAAAACCCATTGCACTAATGGAATATGGGAAAGGAGGTGTCTTTGTGAGAGGTTTAGAATAAGAGATTTTTTGTACTGCTAATGAAATTTTCAAGATCTTGGATAAAGGTTCTACTAAATGGATAACCGTAAAAACTCTCCTTAACAAACAAAGTAACCGATCTCATTTGATATTTTCTATTATGATTCAAATCAAGGAGTGCATGCCATAGGGGGAGGATATGATCAAGTGTAGGAAGTTAAACCTTGTGGACCTTGCTAGTTCTGAGAATAATTCACATTCTGGTGCAAGAGAGGTGTGCCTCGTTTTATTTTTCGTGCTAGTACTTGTTTGGATCACTTATTGAAAACTGATTCTATCACTTTTCACTCATATTGTGCAGTTTTAAAAAAATAAGTTTTATTTATGAAAAAACACTTACACTTATACATGAGAATTTATCCCAAGTGATAATAATCATTTTTTAGTTAGTGTTGTCAAACAGGCCCTATTATATAACAAGTCAAAGAGATGTATCCAAATTTTTGTAGTCTTATTGAAATAGATCAAACTTTGGAAAAATCTACTTTTTTAGGGAAGGTATAGGGAAGCTGGTGAGACAAATAAAAGATTTCTCACTCTTAATGGTGTCCTTAATGCACTTGTGGAGCTCTCTATCCATGTTCTATATAGTTAAACTAGCCTGTATATGATAGATATTTCATTTTTTAAGTGAGTGACTTTAAGGATATGTTTGATTCAATGGAATAGTGACCTAAGAAATCATGTTTCGTATGAGACAAAGGATTCTCTTCTCTAGGACCAAACAAGGCCTAAGGGATTTTCTTTTATTTTCTCTAGAAAAACAGGGATAAAAAAGTAAAAAATGATATTGAGGGATTCCTTTGGTGGGGAAAAATGCATGCATAATTGAGATAATCTCACCATCAGTTAATTGTTTAGAAGAGACACTTAGCATCGTCGATTTTTTCCACTGTGCTAAGAATATCAAGAACAAGATAGAGGTCAACAATTTCATAAATTTCATGTTTTTTTAGATAAATTTGGATTTCCATTCCTTATATTGTAGAAATTATTTTTTTTTGTTATTTCAGGTTAACCATAAGATTATGAAATCATAGGATTCAGGGTCATGTATTATGCATGATAGAGATAAAGGTGTGAATGTGAAGGTTCTTCTACGTTTTAGGTGAATTTCGTAATCCAATAAGTCTAAATTATTTTGTTTTCTTTATTTTTTTTCTTTTTCATACACTAATGATGCTTTGAATAATACAAGCCTTTCAATGAGGGTTATTTGAATGTGAAAAGGATGATTGTGGTTTCATGTAATGAAAATTGGAAGGAAGTTTCAGTGATGCAGACCATAGCTAACAAACAGATCGATAAGACTTTTAATTTTGATTAGGTATTCTTTTACATTTAGTTTATCAAAACATGAGGTTTCATTTATATCTTAGTGTTTAATTATTGGTGTAAATAGTATTGATTTAGTTCTAATTTTATAAATGGAATCTAAAATTATTAGTTAGTTTGTAGGTTTTTGGTCCAACATCTAAATAGGAGGAGTTATTTGATCAAGTTGTATCTCCTATTTTTCATGAATTCTTTGAGCGATATAACTGTACTATATTTTCTTATGGACAAACTGGGATAGAGAAAACATACACAAAGGAAGGGGGCAAGAAAAAAAGGTTTATTTTCAATAAAATAATCAACCTCTCATCTTTCATCTACAGCACATATCATGGTAAAATTGTGCTAACTTTTTTTCAGAATAAAGAAATCCCTATAAGATGTTGGTGTGATTCTGAGATATGTTAAGAAAATATTTGATATTTTGGAATCTCAACGTGATGAATACATCATGAAGGTAACATTTTAGAGCTATACAACAAGGAGATAACATACCTTTTGGCTCCAGAAGAGTGCTCAAAATTCATAGATGAAAAGTGAAAGAAACTCATTGAACTTATGGAAGATGGTAAAGAAGGCTTATTTGTGAGAGGTTTAGAAGAAGATATTTTTTTTACTACTAATGAAATTCAAAAGATCTTAGAGAAAGGGTCTTCTAAAAGGATAATATAATAAATTATCCTTAACAAACAAAGCAGTCGGTCTCATTAGATATTTTCTATTATGATTCGCATCAAGGAGTGCATGCTAGAGGGGGAGGAGATGATCAAGTGTGGGAAGCAATACCATGTGGACCTTGTGGGTTCTAAGAATATTTCATGTTCTGGTGCAAGAGAGGTGTGCCTCAGTTTATTTTTCTTTCCAGTACTCCTTTGGCACACTTAATGAAAACTGATTATAATAATTTTTACTCATAATGTGCAGTTTTAAAAATTATGTTTTATTTCAGAAAAAACACTGGCACCTATACATGAGAATTTATCCCAAGTCATAATAATCATTTTTTAGTTAGTTTTGTCAAACAGAACCTATTATATAGCAAGTTAAAGAGTTGTATCCAAATTTTTGTAGTCTTGTTGAAATAAATCAAACTTTTGGCAAAATATACTTTTTCATGGATCGGCAATGGAAGCTGGTGAGACCAATAAAAGTTTGCTCACTCTTGGTCATGTCCTTAATGAACTTGGGGAGAACTCTGTCCCTTTTTCATATAGGTAAACTGGATCATATATAAAGGATGTTTCATTTTTATAAGTGGGTGGATTTAAGGATCTTTTTGATACAATGGAATAGTGACCTAAGAAATCATGTTTGGTATGAGACAAAGGCTTCTCTTCTCTAGGACCAAACATGGATTAAGTAATTTTATTTTCTTTTTTTGGAAAAACTGAGATAGAAAACTAACAATGATTTTGAGGGATTCCTTGGGTGGGGAAAAAAGACATGTATAATTGCCACAATCTCACCATCAGTCCATTGTTTAAAAGATACATTCAGTACTGTTGATTATGTACACCATTCTAAGAATATCAAGAACAAGACAGAGGTCAATAGTTTCATCAATTTCATGTTTTTTGAGATGAAGTTGGATTATCATTCGTTATATTGAAAAAATTATTGTTTTTTTGCTTAAGTTTAACCAAAAGATGATAAAATCAGCGTATTTAGGGTCGAGTAATATACATGATAGAGATAAAGGTGTGAATGTATAGGTTCTTCTTCATTATAGGTGAATTTTGTTATCTTAGAACTGTAACATGTTTTGTTTTCCTCTTTTTTATTTTTCATACACTGATAATGCTTTGAATAATATGGGCCTTTCAATGATGATGAGTTTAAGTTTAACACACCAATCATGGTTTCATGTAATGAAATTAGGAATAAATTTTCCGCGGTGTAGATCATAGCTAACAAATAGATTGATAGGACTTTTTCTTTTGATAAGGTATGCTTTTAAATTTAGTTTATCAAAACATGATGTTACATTTCTATCTTAGTGTATAATTGGTGGTGGAATTATGAATTATTTAGTTCAGACTTTATAAATGGATGCTAAAATTGTTAGTTTGTTTGTAGTTTTTTGGTCCAACATATAAACAGGAGGAGTTGTTTGATCATTTTGTATCTCCTATTGTTAATGAAGTCCTTGAGGTATACAATTGCACTATCTTTGCTTATAGGAAAAATATAACTAGGAAAACGTACAAAATGGAAGGGGGTAAAAGAAAAAAAGTTTGTTTTCAATAAAATAATCAACCTCTCATCTTTCATCTGTAGCACATATCATGGTAAAACTGTGTTACATTTTCTTTTTTCCATAATGGAGAATTCCCAAGAGATGCTGGTGTGATTCCATGAGATGTTAAGAAAATATTTGATATTTTGGAATCTCAAAGTGTTGAATATATCATTAAGGTAATGTTTTTAGTGTTTTATAACAAGGAGATGAGAGACCTTTTGGCTCCAGAAGAGTTTTCTAAATTTTTAGGTGACAAGTCAAAGAAATCCATTTCACTGATGGAATATGGGAAATGAGGTGTCTTGGTGAGAGTTTTAGATGAAGTTATTGTTTTTAGAGCTAATTAAATTTACAAGATCTTAGAGAATGGTTTTTTTAAAAGGATAATAGTGGAAACTATCCTTAACAAACAAAGCAACCGGTCTTATTCGATATTTTGTACTACGATTCACATCAAGGAGTACATGCAAGAAGGGGAGGAGATGATCAAGTGTGGGAAGATAAACCTTGTAGACCTCACTATATTTGAAAATATTTCATGTTCTGGTGTAAGAGAGGTGTGCCTAAGTTTATTTTTCTTACCATTACTCATTTGGCACACTTATTAAAAACTAATTATATACCTTTTCACTCATAATGTGCAGTTTCAAAAATTAAGTTTTGTTTATGAAAAAACACTTGCACTTATACATGAGCATTTATCCCAAGTGGAAATAACCATTTTTTAGTTAGTGTTGTCAAACAGGACCTATTATATAGAAATTCAAAGAGATGTATCCAAATTTGTGTAGTCTTACTGAAATAGATCAAACTTTGGAATAATCTTCTTTTTTAGGTAAGGTCAAGGGAATATGGTGAGTGCAAAAAAAACTTGCTCACTCTCAGTCATTTCGTTAATGCACTTTTGGAGAACTCTGGACATGTTCCATATAGATAAATTGGCCCATATATAAAGGATATTTCATTTTTTTTAAGCAGGTGGCTTTAAGGATATATTTGATACAATGGAAGAGTGACCTAAGAAATTAGGTTTGGTACAAGAAAAATGCTTCTCTTCTCTAGGACCAAATGATTCCTAAGCGATTTTATTTTCTTTTTTTATAAAAACATGGATAAAAAACTATCAAGGCTATTGAGGGATTCCTTGGGAGGGAAAAAATACATTGATAATTGCCACAATCCCACCATTATTCCATTGTTTGGAAGAGACACTCAGCACCATCGATTATGCACATCATGCTAAGAATAACAAGAACAAGCCAGAGGTCAACAATTTCATCAATTTCATGTTTTTTAGATGAAGTTGGATTTTCATTCCTTATATTGCAACAATTATTGTTTATTTTAGTTTTAGGTTAACTAGAAAATGATTAAATCAGTGGACTCAGGGTCGATTAATAGGCATGATAGAGATAAAGGTGTGAATGTGAAGGTTCTTATGCATTGCAGGTGAATTTTGTTATCCTGGAAGTATAACTTGTTTTGTTTTACTTTTTTTTCTTTTTGATACACTGATGATGATTTTAAAAATACAGGCCTTTGAATGATGATGAGTTTAAGGTGAACACGCTGATCATGGTTTCATTTAATGAAAACAAGAAGGAAGTTTTAGTAATGCAGACCATAGCTAACAAACAGATCGATAGGACTTTTTCTTTTGATAAGCTGTGTTTTTACATTTATTTTATCAAAACATGAGGTTACATTTCAATCTTAGTGTATAGTTGGTGGTATAATTAGTAATAATTTAGTTCTCAGTTTATAAATGAAAGCTAAAATTGTTAGTTTTTTTGTAGGTTTTTGGTCCAACATCTAAACAAGAGGAGTTTTTTTTATCAAGATGTATCGCCTATTATTCATGAAGTCCTTAAGGGATATAATGACACTATATTTTCTTATATAAAAACTATAATAGGGAAAATGTACATAATGGAAGGGGGAGAAATAAAAAAAATTGGTTTCAATAAAATAATCAACCTATCATATTTCATCTCCAGGACATATCATGATAAAACTGTTCTACCTTTTCTTTTTTCCAGAATGGGGAATTCACAAGCAATGATGGTGTGATTCCAATAGTTTTTAAGAACATATTTGATATTATAGAAGCTCAAATTGATGAATACAACATGAAGGTAACATTTTTAGAGTTGTAAAACAAGGAGATAACAGACCTTTTGGCTCCAAAAGAGTGCTCTAACTTTATAGATGACAAGTCAAAGAAACTCATTGCATGGATGGAAGATGGTAAAGGAGGTGTCTTTATGATAGGTTTATAAGAATAGATTATTTGTACTACTAATTAAATTTACAAGATCTTATAGTACGGTTTTTCTAGAAGGAGAACAGTAGAAAATCTCCTTAACAAATAAAGCGGTCGGTCTCATTCGATATTTTCTATTATGTTTCACATCAAGGAGTGCACGCTAGAGGGGGGGATATGATCAACCGTGGTAAGATAAACCTTGTGTACCTCACTGTTTCTGAGAATATTTCATGTTCTTGTGCAAGAGAGGTGTGCCTCAGTTTATTTTTCTTGCCAGTACTCATTTGGAACACTTATTGAAAACTCATTGTATCACTTTTCACACATAATGTGAAATTTTTAAAAATAACTTTTGTTTCAGAAAAAATACTTGCACTTATACATGAGCATTTATCCCAAGTGATAATAAGCATTTATTTGTTAGTATTTTTAAACTGGCCCAATTATATAGAAATTCAAAGATCTGTAGAAAAATTTGTGTGGTCTTACTAAAATAGATCAATCTTTGGAAAAATATACTTTTTTGAGGAAGGGAAACAGAAGCTAGTGAGATTAATAAAAGATTTATCACTCTTGATCATGTCTTTAATGCACTTTTGGTGCACTTTTTCCACGTTCCATATAGGTAAATTGGCCCGTATAAAAAGTATATTTCATTTTTTAAGAGGGTGGATTTAAGGATCTATTTGATAAAATGGAAAAATAACCTAAGAAATCATGTTTGGTACAAGACAAGGGCTTCTCTTCTTTAGGACCAAATGAGGAATAAGTTATTTTCTTTTCTTTTTCTTGGAAAAAATAGGGATAGAAAACTAACAAGGATATTGAGGGATTCCTTGGGTGGGAAAACAAATATATGAATAATTTCCAAAATCTCACCATTAGTCTATTGTTTAGAAGAGACACTTAGAACCATCCATTATGCACATCGTGCTAAGAATATCAAGAATTAGCCAGAGGTCAGCAGTTTCATCAATTTCATGTTTTTTGAGCTGAGGATGGATTTATATTCCTTATATTGCAACAATTATTGTTTGTTTTTGTTTCAGTTTTACTAGAAGATGATAAAATTTTTGTATTTAGGGTCGATTAATAGGCATGATAGAGATAAAGGCTTGAATGTGCAGGTTCTTCTGCTTTGCAGGTGAATTTCATTATCTTGCAAGTGTTTTGTTTTTCTTTTTTTCATTTTCATACACTGATGATGCATTTAATAATCCATGACTTTTAATAATGATGAGTTTAGGGTGAACATGTTGATCATGGTTTCATGTAATGAAAATAGGAAAGAAGTTTTAGTGATGCAGACCATAACTAACAAACAAATCAATAGGAGTTTTTCTTTTGATGACGTATGCTTTTACATTTAGTTTATCAAATCTTAAGGTTTCATTTATATCTTAGTGTATTATTGGTTGTGTAATTAGCATTGATTTAGTTTTGACTTTATAAATAGAAGCTAAAATTGTTAGTTTGTTTTTAGATTTTTGGTCTGACATCTAAACAGGTGTTATTATTTGATCAAGTTGTATCTTTTATTGTTTATTAAGTCCATGTTGCACTATCTCTGCTTATGGAAAAACTAGAATAGGGAAAACTTACACAATGGAAGGGGGATAAATAAAAAAGGTTTGGTTTTAATAAAATAATAAACCTCTCACCTTTCATCTGCAGCACATATCATGGTAAAAATATGTTGCCTTTTATTTATTCTAGAATAGATAATTTCCCAAGAAATGATGGTGTGATTCCGAGATATATTAAGAAAATATTTTATATTCTGGAAGCTCAAAGTGATGAATATAGCATGAAGGTAATGTTTTTAGAGCTGTACAACAAGGGGATAATAGACCTTTTGACTCTAGAAGAGTGCTCTAAATTTATAGATGACAAGTCAAAGAAACCCATTGCGCTAATGGATGATGGGAAAGGAGGTGTCTTTGTGAGAGGTTTATAAGAAGAGATTGTTTGTACTACTAATGAAATTTACTAGATCTTGGAGAAAGTTTCGACTAAAATTCATGTTTGAGAAGTTTATATTCATTATACATCGTATACTCTAAGTATAACTCCTTAGTAACCCTGTTTTCACCTTAATCATCGTAATTAATTTCAATTATTTTCATTAATATATTTTGTAAAAAAACTATGTTGAAATTAATTGAAATTATAAATTTTTCTAATTCAAAAAATCAAATCTTTCTTCCCTATTTCTAAACACATAATCAGAAGAAATTTATTTAATGATAATCCCACATATGGGATGAAATACTGAGTTCTTAATGTTAAAACATTAAAATGTTTAAAATGTTTTACATAAAATTTTAATGTATAATTTTTTCCAATATCCCAACTGAATTAATAAGTGTATAGTTATCTAAATATACTTTTGAAAAATAAAAAATAATTTAACTCTATAAATAAATTATATAAAAATGTAGTTTTCAATTAAAATTCACTGTTTTTCTATAAGGGAATTCCCATGTGTGGATTTTTCAAACTCTCCACCCATGTAAATCCCCCTACACACAAAGAAGACAATCTAGAAATGGACCTAGATTGGAAGGTGTCATTGATAGTTGAGATATAATAGCGTCCTCGAGAGTAACAACCTAGGCGGTGATGGCTCATCAATCCATCTGTTATCACGGGTGGGTTGGACCTCATTTTTTCCACACAACTAAAAACCGTGTGACCTGACATGACAAGTGAATAAAAGGGAGAAGTTCTCCCTAAAATAGGACACCCAAGATTTGAATCCTATACCTACAAAAATTATAAATGTTTGAAATTTTACATTTAAAAAAAAATCCACTATTAAAATGTGATAAAAATTTCTTTTAAAATAAAACTACTTTTATGTATAAACCTATATTTGTTATTATTTTACGCCTATAAATATTATTAAATATATAAATATGGATCATATCATATTGGGAATAAGACTGTGAATCATTGAATACCTACAATAATATTGAATGATATGAAATTAATAAATAGAAGAAAGTGGAAGAAAATATATAAAAAAATTAATACAACTAACCTTATGAAAATCAGTAGTTTTCCGAGTTGTGATTATCTTGTACATAAATCGTAGAATATAATAACCACATTCAACATGTCCATTTTGACGATGACACTGTAGTTATAAAACATTTAACTAATAATAAAAACCAATATATAACAAAAATATAAAAACTAATTACTTGTACTTCCATATATTTTATTTTTGTTGGTTTCTTTTCCTTTGTAAAATGTTTCCATGAACTGCATTTTTTTATATAAGAACTAATAAAACTTGTGTAAACAATTAAAATTAAGCATAACAAACTTATAAAAATAAAAAAAACAACTTACCTGTTTAATAAGTTGGAAAATGGTTTATGCACTTTTCCTAATAAAGAGCAAAACCAATATAAGGTGCATTCATTTGGGAAAAATACGCCTAACATCCAATGCCCTCTATAATACAAAAAGTTCACAATTAATGACATTATAATGATCATGAGTTCAAAATTATGTTGATGTTCTTACTTATCAAGAAATGGCAAAAACCAGCACTGAATCTCTGTTTGTGATAATCTCTCGGATATATATTGAACTCTTTCATCATTCTTCACATGTTTGACTTCCAAGGAAATGTACTCTGGATCTATAAAGCTGTAAATTTTTGTAGTTTCATTTTGTAAAAGAATCCTGTGTAGATACCTAATTTAAAAAGAAAATATAGTTATTCAATGACATAACAATATTTTATTAAAGAAATAGCAATTTAAACGTCAATTTACTTACATGGAAAACAACTGCACCACATTCATCCCAATCTCTTCAAAATTAACTAAATTCATGATATCTTCTTTCAATATTCTCAATTTATAATTTCTTCTACATATATCGAGCGTCATCCGAAACTCATAGATAAAATTCAAGGAAGAAGAGTACTCAGATAATCTTTTCAACCCATAAGAAATATCAGAAGTATCTACAGCCGACTGTTTCTAAACATTTTGTTGCATTTGTACAGTTTCTTTTGCTTTCAGATAATCCAATATAAGTTAAATGTCAGAAAACATTATAAGTAATTTGGAATCATTTTTAATTAATATTTAAAAAAACGCATACCTCATGTGAAATATAACGAAGAAGTGCAGTTGGCCAAAGTAAAAAATGGCCCATACATTCCCCAACACTGGTGATCTCCACAGAAGGAAATGGTAGTAGAGCAGTAGGATCTATAATAACAAGTACTGATACTCTAACCTGACCCATCTTCATAGGCTGATGATGTACCGAGTCCCCCAAAAAATACACCTGTCCTAACGCAACAATATGTACATGAGGATCTCCCGCAAACAACACACAATATAAGGCTTGATCCGAGGGAGGAGGTGGAGGCTCAAAGTTAGTAGGTGGGGTAGGGTAGTCAGGGTGAGCAGGCTGAGAAGTCATAAAAATGAAAAGGGTATATTAGTGTTTAAAATTTATAACATAGAAAAATTGATTAAAAATTAAATAAAATAATATACCTCTGAAGGCTGCCCAGACGGGGCAGGGTAAGCATATGGGGCAGGGTAGTCCGGGTGAGTAGGCTGAGAATGTTGAAAAATGAAAAAGTTATATCAGTGTTTATAATTTATAAAATAGAAAAATTGATGACATGTAAATAATAGACCTCAGAAGGCTGCCCAAACGGTGCTGGGTAAGCATATGAGGCAGGGTAGTCTGAGTGAGTAGGCTGAGAATGTTGAAAAATGAAAAATTTATATCAGTGTTTATAATTTATAGAAAAGAAAAATTGATAACAAGTAAATAATATACCTCAGAAGGATGAGCAGACTGTGACTATCTTTCCAAGTGTTCTAATAAATCCTTCTGTACTGCTGCTTGAATTTGATCACCCATAGACCGTTTCATATCCTGCAGCTCTTCTTTTAAGGATTCGATTTCTGGGTCTCTTGATTGCTTACTCTTACCAAAAACCTTCCGAATACTAATACTCGCCTGATATCCTCTAACACGATCGGGGTGTTCTGCCTTTCCCAAAGAAGTGGCTAGGATATCCATCCTACCCTCGGGGATAAAAGAGCCATGTGTCTCTTTCTCCTGAAGTTCATCCTGAAATGAAAAATAAAAAATTTATATTAGTTTTTATAAATTATAAAAAAGGAAAATTGTTAACAAAGAAATAATATTTACTTACAATTCTATCAGCCACTTGATGAGCTTCGTCTATAAGATATTGTTCATTTTTTCTTCTTCTTTCTCGTTTCCATTTCTCATGGCGAGTGGGAGGAGATGGAGGACCATACTGGACCTCTTCTGAACCACTACTTGATCGAGCTCTTAATGCTTCAAATTTTTATTCAATCATTTTCTGCTCCAAATACGAGTACCCTCCACATGATAAAGTATGAGGGTATACGTTTTTCAACTGGATTTCCTGATGAGATCTCATGGATTCCTATTACATAAAAATAAACTACTAAGTAATAAGGAAAATATAGCATAAATTTTAAAATATAAAACAATTACAATACCTGAAATTTCTCTTCCTGACGACTGTCAACAAATCACTTCCATGTTTCTTCATCTATATATGGATACTTAATACATGGTCTTTCAAACCTTCTCTTTCCAAAAACATAATTTTTCGTCAGTTTGTTTTTAAAATCTCTCCATCGAACCGCTGCTAAAGAGAGATGTCTTTTCCTAATTTCTTTGGTTTCCTCAAAATTGAATGTCATCTGTAATTGAAAAAATTAAATATGTCATTTAAAATGTATAATATTAAAAAAATGAGATAAAATAAATAAATAAAGATATTTTACCATCACGGCCTCCCAAAGTTGTTGCTTCGCCGTCCTGTCCACTAACTTCCAATCAGGATATAAAATACTAATCCTGCAACGGCTCTGCATCGCTATATAACTGACAAACTGAACTGCATTTGGGCCAACTGCATTATTATTATCATCAAAACGGATGTGTGCTTTGTTATCATCACGAACAAGTGATGGTTTTGGTAAACGCGTAATACCACGTTTACCAACTAGAGAACTTGATTTTTGAGTAGTAACTGGAGAAGTCTCCTCCGCCAAGGATGCATCAGTAGTCCTGCAATTTTTTTTTTTAAATTAACAGTTTTATTTCATTAAATAAGTATATTACTGAATATTTAATAATATGTCAAAATAGATATACCTTGGTAACTGCTCCTCTCTATCTGTATCTGACATTGCTACTAGAAAGTGTAATGAAATTTTGTGTACCTGCATATCATTAGAAAACTGAATAATTAGAAACAAGGAAGACAAAAATAAATATGTAAAAATAGAGGCATGCATTTGTAAGTTTTAAAAATAGACACAAAATATAAATATTTACCAGAAAAATTAGGAGACTAATTTAGTGTTTTGCCACATCCCTTCATCATGATCGGTATGTACTGCATGTACTATGTCTATCTTATATTCATTGTAATCATCTGAAAATTGCGTAATAGATGAATAAGGCTCATGTAAATCACTAGCATCATCAGAATCATCCTGATCACCCAAATGGTATCTTTTCCCTTGCAAAACAACTGACCACTGATCATTCGATGGATCAATGACATAAAATACTTGTTTTTCATGTGTCGCCAAGATAAATGGTTCCTCATTGTGATTAAATCTTTTCAAATCAACAAGTTTAAACCCATATTCATCATGTTTCACGCCACTATTACTATCAACCCAATTTCACTTAAAAACAGTGACTCGAAATTTAATATAATCAATTTCCCATATGTCTTCAATAACTCCAAAATATGACGTTGATGCAGAAATTGGGTTTTTATCTTTGGCACTCGAAAAATGCACTGCTTCAGCGAATACCATCACACCACTATTCTGAACGGTACTCTTATCATCCAGGTTTTTTGTGTAAAATGTGTAGCCATTGATATCAAAACCAGACCAAGTGATCACATTAATAGATGGTCCCCCTGCTAACCACTTCAATGTTTCTGATACAGATATATCTGGGGTGACTTTCTCTTTAAACCATGAAACAAATGTCTTCTTATGCTCAATCATCAACCACTTTTCATTTCTTTTCTGATATCATAACTTTAATTCAGCAATATGTGAGGATATATATGGTTGAACCTCATCTGTGTTGTTCAAAATGTATAAATGTGCTTACATCACTTCATCACGTGGAATAAACTTTACCTTTAAGCCTCGAACCCCTCTACCTTCTCTATCAAATGTCATATGTCGAGATACAGGGAGACCAATATGCTCCACCTCATTAAAATAATCAGTACAGAACTCAATCACCTCTTCTGATACATATTTTTGAACAATAGAGGCCTCTGGTCGATAAGGATTTTTAACATATCCTTTCAAAATTTTCATATATCTTTCAAAAGGATACATCCATCTTAAATAAACAGGCCCACATATTCTTATCTCACGCACCAAATGAATCAATAGATGAACCATTATATCAAAAAATGTGGGTGGGAAATACATTTCTAGTTGACAAAGAATAAGAGTTGCTTCATTCTCCAACACATCTAACAAATTTGGATCAACGACTTTGCTACAAATGGATTTACAGAAATTCCATAACCTGATAATTGTCTTTCTGACAGCTTTCGGTAATATACCACACACTGCTACTGGTAGAATTTGTTGCATCAACACATGAAAATCATGTGATTTCATACCTATTAATTTACAATCCTTCAATGACACAAAATTATTCACATTTGAAGAAAAACTGCTGGGTACTTTAATACCATGAAGACACTGACAAAAATTCATCTTTTAAATCTTGCTTAATGTGTGACAAGCCGGAGGTAAATATGTTCTGTTTCCTTTCATAGCGGGAGCTAACTCCAAACGTATTCGCATTAATATCAAGTCCAATCTAGCGTGTAATCCATCTTTTGTATTTCCTTTTATGTCTAACAAAGTTCCAATAAAACTATCACATATGTTTTTCTCAACATGCATAACATCAATGCTATGTTTTATCTCTAAAAATCTCCAATAAGGTAGTTCGAAAAAAATAGACTGCTTCTTCCAGATATGTTTTTGTAAATCAGAACTTTTTCTCTTTCCAAATGTCGAATCAATATCTTTCACTCTGTCATAATATTCTTCAGATGATAATGGTTGAGGGGGGAGTTTGTATTCTTGTAAACTGTTAAATTCTTTTTTCAATCTACGATAAGGATGATCAATTCTCAAAAATCTTCGATGTCCCATGTACATTGTCTTTCTTCCATTCTGTAATTGATAATATGAAGTTTGTTCTTCACAAATTGGACATGCTTTATGTCCCTTAACACTATATCCAGATAAGTTTCCATATGCAGGAAAGTCGTTAATAGTGAACATTATCATAGCACGCAAAAGAAAATACTCTTTCTTGTTTGCATCGAAAACTGTAACACCTTTCTCCCATAGCAGTTTTAAATCCTCAATCAATGGTGTAAGATACACATCAATATCATTTCCCAGTTGTTTTGGTCCAGAAGTCATCAAGCTCATCATAACATATTTTTTCTTCATACATAGATGTGGGGACAAGTTGTAAAGTACCAGCAAAATAGGCCATTAACTATGTTGGCTACTGAGGCTCCGATATGGATTCATTCCATCAGTACACAATCCCATTATGAGATTTCTAACTTCACTTACAAAATCATGAAATTTTTTATCAAAACTCTTCCACTGTGGTGAATCGGCAGGGTGACGTAAGTTACCATCAGAGATGCGCTCATCTGAATTCCATCTTAACCTTTTTGCATCAATTGAATTTGCAAATAGACGCTTCAAACGAGGAATAATTGGAAGGTACCAAATTGCTTTAGCTAGAGTTTTGATTCTGGTACCTAAAAATAAATCAGAATTGATTTATCAGAATTGTTTGAAAAAAATATTGGATGATATCATTGGAAAGTAAAAAAATTGATTTTTCATAACGTTACATGACATCACCTAAAAATGAATCTGAGTTGACTTTCTCATCCATCTTATAGCATGATGTTCCACATGTAGGACAACTTGATAAATGTTCATTTTCTTTCCTATACAGTACACAATCATTGGGGAAAGCATGTATCTTTTTATACCCCAATCCCATTGGGCATAATATTTTCTTCGCCTCATAATTGGAATCTGGAAGCCCATTGCCTTCTGGAAGAAGCTCTTTTAAAAGATCAATTAAACTGGAGAAACTTTTATCACTCCACCCATTTTTTGCTTTTAAGTTAACTAATCTCAAAACTGCTGATAACACTGTATATTTACTACAACCTGGGAATAATGGTTTCTTAGAATCTCCATATAATCGTTCAACAGTTGGTGTTTTTTCGATGGTTTCAACACCTAAATCATGAATTAATTCTTCAATACGATCCTCTACCTCATTATGAATATCGTCATCAACATTGGATGTTGAATTTTCATTTCTTTCACCATGCAAGATCCAACATGTATAATTAAGGCTAAAACCATAACAAATGAGATGATCCTTGATTTCTCTAGAGTTTAACTTTCTCATATTTACACACTTCACACATGGACAGAAAATCAAATCAATATTTTGATTATGTCATTTAGCAAATTCCAAAAAATTATAAACTCCTTTTTCATATTCACTAGTATTTCTTCGTAAATAAATCCAATTATGATCCATTAATATCTGATATCACAATATAATTGATGAATATATTAAAACATATAAACATTTAAATATCTATCAAATAAATTGTAAACAAAAACATATTCCATAAAAACTATTGATAATCAGATAAAAGACATCAGATATGAAACACGTTTATAAATAGAGTAAAGAGTTTATTTTAATATTATATACATGTGTGTTATATTGATATTATAATTTAATTATAATATAATTCTTTTAAAATTTATTAGTTCATTAATTTAAAGGAAGCAATAAGTGAAATGTGGGAGTACATGGAAATATGTATAAATTATTAATAAATCTCAATTCTTTATTGAAAGTAAAAAATATAATTGGTTGTTTTAAAATGTAAGATATCAATCAAAATGGGTGTAATGTAATTTTATAACTTCAATCACATTTAATTCAAAGTCACTGATGAAGGAGATATTATACCAGAAGAGGAAGTCATAAAGAAAGCTATCAAGTGCAACTTGTAAAGGATCTATACCAAGAATTAAATATTAGATAATATAAAATTTCTTAATGATAACTTTTTGATACCACCAGGGTCAAAAATTCATACCAATTTCAAAAATTCTTTCAACCACAAACACAGACTCAGTTTGGTATAAATATGTTTACTAAAAACCTACAGAAGTTAAAAACCAATTCTTCAAAATTGTTGATTCACAATTTATGTAGATAAAATAAAAATAATAATAAAATACCTTAGAAAGATAAGCTAAGATGATGATAGATATAAAACTAGAACATACCTATAGTTTTATTATGATCCTATTTTTACTACAACCATACAAAACAGAGCTCAAATTTGAAAGCAGTGATGATCTTAGGACTACAAAAACTCATAACACATCTGACTGAACATTAATTCCTACTTAAATAGGGTTCTTGAAGAAGAAACAAACAATAGGAGATGAAATCGGAGATAAAGAGGAAGAACGCATACCAGAAATCGTGCAAACGACAAAAAACCTTCAACAATGCCCGTCCAAGATCGCAAATCAGGTTTGAAGGTCGTCGGGAGTCCGAAGTGCTGCAGAGGAGCTTGATTTCGACGATCGAACAAAATGAGGGTTTTGGCCGCAGCGGAGCTTGATTTCGACGATCGAACAAAATGAGGGTTTCGGACCCCGAATAATTTTAAAAGAATTTTCGTGTCAGTTTTAAGGAAAACCGACGCCGAAAATTTAAAAACACATTTCGGCGTCGGTTTTTAGGAAAACCGACGCGGAATATGTTTTTTTTTTAGTTTCGGCGTCGGTTTTGAAGAAAACTGATGCCGAATATATAACTTATGGCGTCGGTTTTTAGGAAAACCGACACCGAAAGTTTTTTTAAAAACTATCTTCCGCGTAGGTTGTCCTCAAAACCGATGCCAAATATGTTTTTTTTTGTTTCGGCATCGGTTTTCTGCGTCGATTTTCCTCAAAACCGACGCCGAAACTAAAAAAAATTCTTTCGCGTCAGTTTTTCTCAAAACCGACGCGGAAAATATGTTTACTAATATTATTGGCATCGGTTTTTTGTAGAACCGACGCCATAAATTCCCCGCACATACTATTCGTGTTGGTTTTTAAAAAACCGACGTTATTATAACGACGCTAAAACCTATATTTCCACTAGTGTTGATTTTTTATATTACGATTCACATCAAGGAGTGAACAACAAAGGGGGAGGAGATGATCAAGTGTGGGAATATAAACCTTGGGGACCTTGCTGGTTCTGAGAATATTTCACATTCTGGTGCAAGATAGGTGTGCCTCATTTTATTTTTCTTTCTAATACTCATTTGGCACACTTATTGAAATTTTATTATATCACTTTTCACTCATAATGTGCAGTTTTAAAAAATAAGTTTTGTTTATGAAAAAATATTTTCACTTATACATGATCATTTATCCCAAATGATAATAAGAATTTTTTAGTTAGTGTTGTCAAACATGCCTTATTGTATAAAAAGTTAAAGAGTTGCATCCATATTTGTGTAGTCTTACTGAAATAGATCAAACATTGGAAAAATCTAATTTTATAGGGAGGTCAAAGGGAAGCTGGTGAGATCAATAAAATAATGCTCATTCTAGGTTATTTAATTAATGCACTTTTGGATCACTCTATCCATGTTTCATATAGGTAAACAAGCTCATATATAAAAGATATTTCATTTTTTATGTGGGTGGATTTAAGGCTTTGTTTCATAAAATGGAACAGTGACCTAAGAAATCATGTTTGGTACGATACAGAGGGATTGTTAATTTCATTGTTTAAGGAAAGTTGGATTCCTTCCCATTTGGGTGGATTTTTCATGCATTGCATGAAAAATATATTTTATTAACATAAATATTTAAAATTATATTATATTTTTTTTCTACTATATATTTATATTGTTACATATTTAGTCTCATAATTTCCTTGTATATCATTCCCTCTCTCAAATTCCTCTCTTCACTAGGACCAAATAAGGCCACAATGTTTTTTTGGAAGAATAGGGATAAAAAACAAACAAGGATATTATGGGATTCCTTGGGTGGGAAAACAAAGACATGCATAATTTCCAAAATCTCACCATCAGTGCACTATTTAGAAGAGACACTCAACACCGTTGATTATACACACCATGATAAGAATATCAAGAACAAGTCATAGGTCAGCAGTTTCATCAATTTCATGTTTTTTGAGCTGAAGTTGGATTTCCATTCCTTATATTGAAAAAATTATTGTTTATTTCTATTTTAGGTCAACCAAAAGATGATGGAATCTTCACTAATCAAGGACTTATATACGGAAATTTGTTAGGTCCACTAGGTCGAATACCCTGAGAGTAGGGGGTAAATCAGGGTATAATAGATTAAAACCTTCTTATGTTCGAATCTTGATTTTTTGTTAGAAAAAACTCAATTCTCTCTTCCTCCCATAACAATATATGAATAGATATGAAATAATGCATGGGACATAATGATTTTTACTTAGTTCACCCTCACTGGGCTACATCCAAGGATCATACAATGAAAATATGTCGATATATCAAATTCACTAAGTCTCACTACCAATAATGAGTAAAAAGTTCAGGTTAGATCTTCTATATCCAGGCCCACTGCCTTTACAAGTTTTAGGGTCTGCTCACTGCATTCCCAAGGGTCACACCATATGCCTCTTTCTCTGGCTTACTGTCGGTGGAAAGGGTCATTTTGTTCCTCTTCCTTCTCTCATTGCTCTTGGAAAGGAATCCACTCATATTTTATCAACTTGTAGGTCAAACACAGTTTATGGACATGTAATTCCCTTCATTTTTATAAATTCTTACATCCTCAACTATAGGTAGATGCTCTGTTGAAGTTCCATTTTCACCCATAGATGAATTCCACATTCTCGAGTACTGTTGGGTACTAGAAAATACTTTCACAAACTGATTTGAAGATCTCGTTAGCTTCCTTGTGAAAATAATGAACTACATTCCTCCTTAGAATATTGTGTAGTGGGTTTGGTATGCTGACCACCTCTCTATGTATTGCTTCTGCCTTCCATCAACCGTTTATGCCTTTGTGTACCGCTGCCTTCGCTCTGCCTCTGCAAACTACCCCCACCCATGAACTGTTCTCTGTTCATGGACCGTCTTTGCCTCCATGTACTAGATCTCCCCCTCTACTTACCACTTGAGTAACCCTCACTCTCTCATATTGTAGATTTCTCCTCCACGTACCGAGTATTAAGAGAATATATCTTTCCTCTTAAATCCTTCATCTAAAAATTCTTTCGTGCAAACCTCCTTAGCCTTCGCGGGATTATCCCTTTCGAACTACCTTCATACTTTTCCAAAACCATAGAGAAAAATATACTTTCTAATTATGTTCAATATCCACAGTAATCGGTGGTATTAGTAATTCTTATATAGGAAAAGATGTTTGCTTAATCCGCT
This sequence comes from Viscum album, assembly GCA_963277665.1. Classification (NCBI taxonomy): domain Eukaryota; kingdom Viridiplantae; phylum Streptophyta; class Magnoliopsida; order Santalales; family Viscaceae; genus Viscum; species Viscum album. The sequence goes on along the minus strand of OY728145.1, from coordinate 752,688,667 downwards.
AAATCAGGATTTACTAAATCTTCAATCCAGCCTCACCGCTTACGGATCCTTCTACCACCGCAAACCACAAGCCATACGTGAACCATCTTCCTTCACGCTCTGCATACCGCCTTTGCTCCTATACAGTTGACCTCCTCTGTCGACTTCAGCCCATCCATGTACCGTATCACCTTCCACCACAAACTGTTTCCGGTTTCATGAACCGCTTTGGCATACCGTTTCTGCTGTTCCGTGTACCGTTCCTAGAACATGGTATACGGTCCATGCATTATGGTATGAGGTTCTCATACTTTTCCACATTTCTTCAAAGTTATTCATCCCACTCACTCCTATGAATAAATACTTTATTTCCAACATCAAACTTTTAATTTTGAGGCCCCAAAATTTGGAGAACACTCATAAATTGTGCCACCTTAAAAAAACCTATCTTCGGCAAACACCAATCATACTCATTTCGGTCAGCTAGCTTTTTCCACAAACACAACCACACCCAAAACATACTGAGAGGATGCCTTGACGGTTTTTTTCCCAACAATATCCCCCTTTGGGTTTGTTGAAAACTCTTCTTAAAAAAATTCTTTGCATTTTGAAATTTTGTTAAAGTTCCTTCCATATTCATCCACCATTTTTTTTACAGGATTAAGATAGCAATCAAGGATTTACTCAACACATAATCTAAGCCCACATGAGCAATTCTCGGTGTAAGAAACAAGAGTAAATAAAAATTTCATTAAAGAATCACTTCATTTCTGACACCAATTGTTGATACCAAACTAATACCAATTGTTGATCGCTAGAAACCTTCTAACACCATTTCAATGCCACTCTTCTTCTTTTATCACGATCCTCAGCTATCGTGATATCTATTCTTTGATGGATCAATTATATAATTGTAATATTTAATGATACCCCTATGTTATAGCTCCTCTAACCAGCTTTAGATTAGCTTCAACTCCCCCTATCTCCCTGCCCCTCTTAACAGATTCTCCCCATGTCTTCTCTCCCCCTGGAACAGTCACATTTTCTCCCCCTTTTTCAACGAACCTGAAGGGAACTTCAAGGTTGTATGGAATAGGGTAAATAACACATATCATCACATCAAGGAAATACATGACATACCTCAGGTAAAGGTGGACCCACATTCACACTTTTTCAAGTACGGTAAGTCGACTAGACTACCATAGCTAGTCGATGCCTTTCAAATTCTTCTTTGGGTAAGGCCTTTGTAATAATATCTATAACCTTTTGTTCTATAGGTACATACTCCAACTTCACAAGCCCTTTCTCAACCTTCTCCTTGATAAAATGATATTTGATTTCAATGTGCTTTTTCCTTGAGTGGTGTACTAGATTTTTGCTAAGATTTTTAGCACTTGAATTATCAAAATGGATTTTGATTGGTGATTTCACTTTAATTCTCATATATTCAAGTTATTTTTACATCCTCAATAGCTACGTGCAATCTTGAGTAGCCAAAATGTATTCATCTTCTATAGTGCTCAAGGAAATACAATCTTGTTTCTTACTTAACCAAGAAATACACAACCCTCCAAGATAAAAGGTACCTGCTAATGTTGATTTCCTGTCATCGGCTAAACCATCCCAATCTGTATCTGTATATCCCAATAACTATGGATGAGATTTTTCATTATAAATTAAGACAAGACCCAATGTTCCCTTGATATATCAAAGAATTATTTTTACTCCAATCATGTGGCTCTCTTTTGGATTGCTTTGATATCTTTCTACTTGACATGTGGCAAACACAATATCAAGACTCATCACTATCAGGTACAATAGACATCCAATAATTTTCCTATATTCTGTGGTATTTACTATATTTCCTTCATCGCCCCATGATAGTTTCATTCAGGTAGCAACCAGAGTCTTCATCTCTTTAGAATTATCCATTCCAAATCTTCTCAAAACCTCATTTGCATATTTAGATTGAGAAATAAAAGTGTCATTCCTTCCTTGCGTCACTTATAAGCCAAGGAAAAATGTCATCTCACCAATCATCAACATTTTAAACCCACTTTTCATGAATTTAGAAAACTATCTACATTTTTCTTCATCTGATCCACCAAATATTATGTCATCGATATAAACCAATATTATCATCCTTTTATGATTTTAATTATTGAAATATATATTATAATCAACTACACCATGTTGGAAATTGAGTTTCTTTAGAAATTGGTCAAGACTTGAATATCATCCTCTTAGTGCTTTCTTTAATTCGTATAAATCCTTATTCAGCTAAAAAACTCTATTTTCATATTCATGAATGAGAAAACCATATGGTTGTTCAATGTAGACTTCTTCTTCCAGGACTCCATTCAGAAATGTTGACTTGACATCCAACTGGAAAACCTTAAACATTCTTTGCACTGCTATGGCCAAGAATAATCTGATTGTCTCTAGCCTTGTAATTGGTGAAAATGTCTCATCAACATGTATACCCTTTATCTGGGAGTACCATTTTCACACCAGTCATGCTTTGTTTCGAATGACAACACCATCTTCATTCATTTTGTTACGAAAGACCCACTTTATCTCGATATCTTTCTTATCTGCTGGTCTCAAAAAAAATTCCCACGTCTGGTTTTTCTCAATTTGGTCAAGCTCTTCATTCATTTCATGAACCCAATTCTCATATCCAGATACTTCATCAAAGATTTTAGTTTCCACTTGTGATAAGTACGATGATTATTGTAGAGGCTTCATCCTTCTTGTCTACACTGGTTCTGTTTGATCACCAATTATGTTTTGCCTATCAATTTTATCTCTTCTTGCTGGTCTCTAAGAAGACACTAATTTTTTCTCATCATCTGAGTCTTCTTATAAATAAAACTCTAGAGATGAAGCATCTCCTAATCTGTTCATATCTTCATCATTGTCCTCCTGAGTCTGATCATGTATTTGATAAGGATTCTGTTCATTCTTTACTATATTCACATAGTGACTTTCAACTATCTTTTTGAACTTCTTATTGAATCATTTATATGCTTTACTTTTCTTTGAGTATCCCAAGAATATCTCTTCATTCCCATGGGATTCAAATTTCCTATGCTTCTCCTTATTGAGAATGAAACATTTACTTCTAAATATTATAAAGTACTTCAATGATGGATTCTTTCCATACCATAACTCGTAGGGTGTCTTATACTATTTTGGACAAAGTAAAGCTCTACTTGAAGTGTATACTGATGTCATCACTGCTTCTTTCCAGAATTTCTCCAAAAGGTCTTTCTCAATGAGCATTGTTCTGGACATATTGTTGATAATCTAATTTCTCCTCTCAACTAATACATTCTGTTTTGGAGTTATTACTGTTGAAAATTGATGTCTTATCCCATGTTTCTTGAGATAATCCTCCACTTGGCTATTTTTGAACTTTGTTCCATTATCTATTCGAATCGTCCTGATTTTCTGACCAGGAATCTTTTCACATTCACTTCAATATCTTTTAATGCAACTGAACACTTTATATTTGTGGGTAAATATTGATACCCATACCATTCTGATATAGTCATCAATGAAGAGAACATAATATCTCCTCCCATAAATAGCCCTCGGTGAAATTGGCCCACACACATCAATATGCACCAGCTTAAGCAATCTTCTGGACTTGTGATCCTTTTTCTTATATGTCTTTTGAATGATCTTCCCATGTTGGAAGGCATCGTGCATATGATTACGATCACATGATAATCTAGGGAGATTTCAAGTTGCATCGTACTTCACCAGGTCTTCCAAGGAACCTTGTCTTATGTGGCCAAGAAGCTTATACCATAACTTGTTTTCTTCATATTTGGATAGAAATCACATATCTTCTTCTCCACTCATGAGGTATAGATTCCTTTATGTACGCTTTCCTTGAAACACAACAGCACCATATTTTTCCTTAATGATACATAATTTCTTGGAAAAACTTATTGCATGCCCTGAATCACACAATTGACTGACACTAAGAAAGTTGTGACTAAGTCCCTCAACAACCAAGACATCTACTCGTCTCATATCTTTTCCTCCAAACTTGGCTTTTCCTGAACCAATAATTTTCAGGCCCTCATCATTACCAAATATTACAATACCTTATTTATAATACCTGATTCTAGTCACTAGATATTTATTTCCTATTATATGAGAAGTTAATCTACTATCAATTATCCATATCCCCATGCGATCTGATGCCTTGAAAGTAATTTCTGCAACCACAGCCAGCTCAACCCTTTTCTTTTTGACCCAAGTCTTTGACTTCATAATCATCATGGAATTATAATCTTGATATTCCTCATCTTATGATGGGCCAACTTCATCCTGCAGAGATGCAAATTGATTTTGAATTTTCATCTCTCTTGAAGATACATTTGGATGCTTCTTATGAACAAATTTAGTCTTCCTTGACACATTACTCTGCATTGTTGATGTGCAATATCTTTCCATATGCCTGAGTCCTTTACACCTGAAATAATGACCATCAAATGATGACCTAGAATTCTGAGGTCTATACGACCACCTCTGTTGGTCTTGTTCCCTTTGGTACCTCTTTTCAATGGAACACACACTTTGAGAATATCCCATCTTACCACAATAATAACATCTTATGTGAGGTGAATTCTTATGTGGCAATGATACACCACTATTTGTGCCTTGGGTTCTATGAATATTTTTATTCTTCTTCGTACCCAAATCAATATTTAATCTTTGAGTGGGTGCTTTTGGTCTGACTTGAACTATAAAATCTTTTTGTTTGATATCAAGCCTCATACTAGCCATATTATTCATAATTGATTGTTGCTTATATTCTGATGGACCACTCTGCTCAAATCTCATATTATTTTTTGCATGTATGATCTTATTTTCTAATGTTAAACTGAGATTTTTCAGTTTCTCATGATCTTCAATTGTTCATCACATATTGAGGAATTCCTCTTCTAGTTGTTCGATACGTTTGATTTGATCTTTTCCAGTTTCATTCAAACTATCAATTTCTATTTTCTGTTCTTCAATTTTGAGTTTGTACTCAACCACCTTTTTTGAGCATTCTGTAATTGAAGACCTTAGATTTTCAATTTCTACATTCATCTAGGAATTCTCTTCTTCCTATTGCTGCATAAAGATTTTGGCGTTTTGAACAAATTTGTTAGATTTATTTATTTTGGCTCTCAGAATATCTCTCTCTTCAAGGGAAGCTTCTAATTCAACCTAAATATCAATAATTCCTTCAATTTCTCCTTCTTCATTGTCACTTTCCTCTCTTGTTAATTAATTTCTGACAAATACCACCAAAGCATCTATTTTATGATACTTACAGTTGTCCAAGTCTTCTACCTCGTATTCTTCTGAACTTTCATCCTCTTTTGAAAGAAAATTCTTCTTTTTGAAGAACTTTATCCTAGTTCTTCTCATCCCTTTCTCATTTGATGAATAATTATTTTGGGTAATTTCATCATTTTCTTCATTTTAATCATCAAAATTCTTAGGAAACTTTGCTGAAAATGCCCTATCTTTTTGCATTGGAAGCAAGCAAATGGGATTTTACCTTTGAAATTTCCTTTTCCCCTTTATAGATTGGAATAGAGAAATGAAATGGTAGCATCCATATTGCCATCCTCAGGACTATCTTAAACAGAGAGATTCTTCATGGAATTGAATTCCACTTCCTTAGACGTCACCCTTTCCACTGCATCGTTATCATCATTTCTCATTTCATATGCTACAAGGGTACTATGTAGGTTATCTAGTGTTATCTCTTTTGGGTCTTTGTCTTCCAACACTGAAACTTTCAGATTGAACTATGGTGGAAGTTTTCTCAATATATATTTCACAATATTTATATCTTCAATAAATTATCCAAGACCCTACATGTCTTCCACAATACTATTTATTCTATTGAAGAATGCATCAACAGTCTCATTGGGATTCATTCTGAGATCCTCATACTTGTTCCACAGAACCTGCATCTTTGCTTCTTGGAATTTTGTGTCGCCCTCATAAACGTTCAACAATTTTTCCCACATTGCATGTGATGTTATCAAGGACATCACCTTCGTATAAATTTAATTTTATAGGGATCCCCCTAAAGCATTAATACCTTTAGCATTAGCATCTAATTATCTTCTTTCAACTTCTGATAAACCACCACTATTAATGTCAGCTAATATTCCATGCATAGCTACAATGAAGACATCCATCCCTACTAATCAGAAGTAGTGCTGCATTATATTCTTCTATAGTTGAAAATTATTTCTGTCAAAGATCAAAATTCCTTTATGATTGAACACCTCTATTTATTCTTCTTGAGATAGAACCACTAACTTTCAACCTTTACCTCTAATACAAATTGTTAGGTCCACTAGGTTGAATACCCTGAGAGGGGGGGTGAATCAGGGTATAACAGATTAAAACATTCTTTAATTCAGATTTTGTCTTGTTGTTAGAAAAAACTCAATTCTCTATTCCTCTCATAACAATATATTAACAGATAAGAAATCATGCACGGTACACAACGATTTTTACTTGTTTCACCCTCACTGGGCTACGTCCAAGGAGTATACAATAGCAATATGCCAATGTACCAAGTTCACTAAGGCTCACTACCAATAATGAGTGTAGATTTTTGGGCTATATCTTCTATACCCAAGCTCACTGCCTTTACAAGGTTTAGGGTCTGCTAACTGCATTCCCAAGGGTCACTCCCTATGCCTCTTTTTCTGGCTCACTACGAATGGAAAGGGTCACCGTCTTCCACTTCCTTCAATCACTACTCTTGGAAAGGAATCCACTCACATTTTATCTAATTGTAGGTAAAACACAGTTTATGGACATGTAGGTTTTTTCATTTTCATTAATTCCTGTATCTTCAACTATAGGTAGATGCTATATTGAAGTTCTGTTTTCACCTATATATGAAGTCCACCTTCCCAGGTACTTCTAGGTACTGGAAAATACTTTTACAAACTGATTTAAAGATCTCACAAGCTTCCTTGTGTAAATCACAAACCACTTTCCTCCTCTGTGTATTGTGTATAGGGTTTGGTACGTGGACTGCCTCTCTATGTACTACTTATGCCTTCCGCCAACCGTTTACACCTCCGTGTACCGCTGCCTCTGCTCTGCCTCTGCGAACTACCCCTATCTGCGAACTATTCTCTGTTCATGGACCATCTTCACCTCCACGTACTGGAGCTCCCCCTCCATATACCTCTTGCAGAACCCTCACTCTCGCATACCAAATATTCCTCCCTTGCATACCGAGTCTTAAGCAGATACAACTTTCGGCTGAAACTTCTTCCGTGCAAACCACTTTAGCCTTCACTGGATTATCCCTTGTGAACTACCTTCAGAATTTTCCAAAATCCTGGAAAAAAATATAATTTCTAATGATATTCAATCTCCATAATAATTAGTGGGATAATTTATTCTTATATAGTCAAATATGTCTGTTTAATCTGCTAAATCAAGATTTACTAAATCTTTAATCAAGCCTCACTATTTACTGATTCTTCTGCCTCCATGAACCATAAGCCATCTGTGAACCATATTCCTACGTGCTCTGTATACCACATTTCTCCTACATGGTTGACCTCCTCTGTCGACTTCATCCCATCCACGTACCGCATCACCTTCCACCGCAAACTGTTTCCGGTTTCGTGAACCACTTCAGCGTACCATTTCCACTGCTTCGTGTACCATTCCCGGAACATGGTACATGGTCCATGAATTATGGTAAATGGTTCTCATATTTTACCACCTTTCTTCAAATTTATTCATGAAACTCACTCTTATGAATAAATCCTTCTTTTCCAACATCAAACTCCCAATTTTGAGGCCCCAAAATTTGGCAAACACTGGGAAACTACGCCACCTTAAAAACCTGTCTTCGGTAAACAACAGCCATACTCATTTCTGATCAGTTGGCTTTTTAAAAAAACACAACCACATCCAAAACATACCAAGAGGACACCTTGAGGGATTTTTTCCCAACAAAATTGATCATCATAAACAAGGTTATTGACAATTTCATCACAGATCTGGTGATTAAACAGTACTGGTTATTCTTACATGTGACATTCTTATTAATGATGAAGTAGAGGTTTATGGTGTAATAAAAAATGGAATTTACATACCACATGATCAATATATTTATAAGGAAGTAGAGAAAAATGTTTTATCCTTATCAGATGGATGGTCCATAGATTATTTTTCCCTACTTGATTATAATTTTTTTATTTTGCATAGGTTATGACTGAAAAAATAGAGCATATAAAACTTGATGCAGATGAAAATTATAAGGAACAACACACTTTTAATTTGGAATTATAATTTCTTATGACCCATTAGACAACACTTATTGAAAAATTATTATATCACTCACCACTTGTGATAAATAGTTTGAAAAAATAAGTGGTGTTTGTTCTGATTCTAAAGAAATGTTTGCACAAAATAAAGTGGCAGAAAACTATTGGTATACTGGAAACACCTGTACAAAAGCACTTAAATATAAGCAGTTTTCAATAAGCACTGTCAAACACACCCTTTATTCTTGTAGGGGGTTGTGACTTGATTTATAGTTTTCCTTTTAAGTATAAAATGATGGATATCCAAGAATTCTAAAAGGATTAGAAGATTTTGACTGCAGAATTGATTGATAAACATGAAACAAGTGAGGTGTGAAACCATTTTTAAGAGTAATTTTAGTTGTTTATTTTAACAATGAATTGACTATAGAATTTAAAATGAAGTATCAACAATCCAAGACTCAACTTCAAGCATTAAATCAGAGTGGACATTTTACTTTGATAAAACTGAAAAAAGTTACCTGACATATGTTGCTTCAGTCGAAAGTGGAAGAGATGACCTAGATGCAGTTCTTCAGAAGTGGTAAGTTCGCCTTTGATATTTATGCTATAAAACTGTAAATATTCACATAAATATTTGATCTGTAGTCTGAAGAAGGTGAATATTGGTGTGTTATAGTGGATAAATGTGAAATAATCCATGAAAATTTTAGAGAAAATAAACGCATCCTTTGTAGACTCCATTGTTTGGGAAGGATTAGAAAAAATTAAACTCTCCATTCAAGATATTATTCTATTGTGTTCTCTACTCTGTAGGTGGTACATGTTGGGAACAATAACATTTCTTCCTACATTGATTGTAATTAGTGATTTTTATCTTCATCGTATCTTCTTTATTTCACCTTTACAGAAGAAACTCTCGATTGTTTTAAATTTTATGATTATATACAACTTGATCATTAGGTGTGTGTGAAACTCAATTATGTGGTCACTCCTTTCCACATGGATCTTAGGTAGTTGAAAAGCAGGAACCACCACCAGATCATGTAGATTACAGATTATGATAACAAATGTATTCTCGATGGATACTTGGTAAGAACGATTAATTTAGGTAATGGGAGAGAAGATGTTATTAAATTTTAACTGGATATGTTTCAGGTGGATAAATCATCATGCTCGATGCTAAGGAAGAGTTCATTCAATCTATCGAGAACGATGACCATTGAAGAGCTTAAAACACCTACTTTTGAGGAACTATTTAAGTCATTCAGTGAGATAAGGTCCCCAATGTGGTCGAATAGTGAATCAAAGAATAATATTGGGGTGTATGATTCCATGCAATCCTTTAGGGACTCCAAAGTTCCTCTCACTATGGTCAACTATAAGGACAACATGAATTCTTCTCAGTTTTCATTCAAAGAAATAATTTGTGGGAATGGGATATTTAATATTAAATGTATATTCATGTTTTTATAGTAAATAAAAATCATTAAGTTTAAAGTGGGTAAGGTCTTCAAGTGGAAGTGATATTTATGATATTTATGATGCATGTTTGCTCTAGAGGTGGAAAGTGAAAATCTAAAGATTTAGGCAAAGTTCAGTGTCTAAAAAAATGAAGTATGATAATAGAAGTATAATAGAGGAACTTAAATATATATATTATTGAAAAGTTCATTCTTTTGAGATTGAGTTAGATAAAATTTTCATCGGGGGGGGGGGGTTCATTTGGTGTATATCAAACTCAAATTAGAACTCAAGTAGATGATACTAGACTTGTCTTAATAAAATGACATCAATGTTTTGTTTTAAGCTTAAATATTTTTTTACTTTTTTCTTATATGAACTTAAAATTCATGTTCAAAAGTTGATGGTTTTCAATATTTAAGCACATTTATGCATTGCGATGAAGATATTAATATAATTTTTTTTCTATAGAATTATAGAAAAACTGAAAGTTTGCTAAATAAATAAACTACAAAAATTATAAGATGAATCAAGACATGATCATTATTATTTTATTTATCTATTTTACATGTATATAACATATGGTATAAACAAAAAAATTTATTCATTCACACATACATGCCTAGAGAGAAAAACATTTCAATATTTCACGTTTAAACCAAGATTAGACTTTAACTAGATAAAATGAATGTTTTTTTATTCTACATCTTTTAATCACTTGGTAATTATGAAATGAAAGAAAGTAATTACAACAAACACATAATGTTTTTAAAAGGTTTATTTCTCGGAGTTGAAGACTACATCCCTAATATGCATAATTAAGCTAATTACAAATTCATTAGAAAGAAATCATCCTTAACCCATTAGAATTTATGTCCCACCAAAGACTACATGATCCACCTTGTTTACAATATTGGAACCCCATAAAAGGTTGATCTTATTCAATTTTTTATTAGATAATTCCAGTAGAAACTTAAAATAATTTTATCATCCTTGATCAATGAATATTTTCAGCACATGTTTTCTCAATATTTTTAGTAGTATATCAATATATGATCACTCTTTCTCATGAATTCCTCAAAAAAATCTTCATTTTAATTTTTGTGAATTATCAATAAATATTCATCAAATAATTAGTAATTTTATTTCCTAAAAAACAAAACATGTTCTTAATTTATTTGACTTGAATTATAAAAATAGATTTTCATATTAATCCACTCATATCAACCAGTTTAAATTTATAATTTCATATTAAAATCACTAATAATATCTCTGATGATAACTCCATAATCCTTGGGCATTTAAAATCCAACACCTCTCCAAAAATAAATTCTAGCCTTTATATATTCAAATTTTGAATCAAATAATCACCAATAAATTTCTTGAAAAGTATAATCTATTGTTTATTTCTTTGACTTGAATTATGAAAATTGATTCCCCTTATTTTTCTCTAAAAAATAATTTGAATTTAATTGATTAAATCCATAAATATAAACCAATTCAAATTTATACTTTCATAATAAAATTCCCAAAAATATATCTAGAGATAACTCTATAATACTTGGGAATTTAAATCCCAATGTATCTCCAAAATTATATTCCAACCTTCATGTATTCAAATTTTGAATGAAATAATCACCAATTAATTTTCTAATCTATTTCCAAAATATTTAGACCAATAATTCAAAAAATATTCATTTTTATCATTTAATGTTAGTTAATACTTCAAAAAAATAATTCCATGTAAATATTATGTGGTCATATGTTTTAATTCAATGAATTTTTATCTTGCTTATCAATGATTTTTTCAGCCAAGTTTTTATCTTGAGCCTTCAGTTGTAGATCAACATATGATCACACTCTTTCTCATGAGTTCCTCAACAAATTATTCCTTTTTATTTTCATTAATTATTGATAAATATTCATAAAAAGTAATTCATAAATTGGTTTTCTAAAAAATAAGTTCTACTGTTGATTTCTTTAACCTGAATTATGAAAATAGTTTTTTCAACATTTTTGTACAAAAAAATAGTTGACCAATTTAATCAATTAAATCCATAGATATTGAACAATTCAAATTTAGTCTTTCATAATAAAATTTATAAAAATATATCCAAAGATAACTCTATAATCATTGGGCATTTAAATTCCTGCACATCTCCCAAAATAAATTTCATTCTTTATGTATTCAAATTTTGAATAAAATAATCACCAATAAATTTTATAATCAATTTCAAAAATATTTCAACTAATAATTCAATAAATTTTTATCTTACTTAATTGATGGTATTTATAGCACATTTTTCTCTTGAGCATTATTTTTTTTTTTTGATCAGTATACAATCACACTCACTCATTAATTCCTTAACAACTTATTCTTTTTGATTTCCATGAATTATTGATAAATATTCATCAAATAATTCACAATTTAATTTCTTGAAAAGTTGTATTTGTTGATTATTTATTTGAATTTAATTATGAAAATATATTGTCCATATTTTTCTCTAAAAAATATATAATCAATTTAATCGATTAAATCTATAGATATTGAACAATTCAAATTTATTCTTTCATAATAAAATCTCTAAAAATATCTCAAAATATAACTATGACATCCCAAACCCAGGTTCCACTCAAAGGTACCCTTAACCTAGTTTTCCACTAACCTCAAGTGTGTCGCCCTGAATGCCAGAGGGTGAAAACTAGTAGTTAAGGCTTAGGGTGTATCCATGGGAAGACTATTCCCCCATTACCAGAGTGTAACACAACAGATAAACGAAATAACAGGTCAATAGCGGAAGTAATATAAGTAAACAGATGACACAATAGAAGGAGACAGAAAAAAATAATAACTGAACAACTGGTAACAATACTCAAGAAACTAATGATATATGTCATGTGTCTATAAAATTGGAAAACATGGAAACAAAATAATAGACAATACATGTCATACAAAAGAAAAAAAAAGAAACCAAAAACTATTTAGCATCCCGAGCCCTGTCCTGGTCATCTTCTACCAAGATCCATCATAATGCAAGCGAACAATATCATGTGTCTAAGGCGGTGACGATTCCATTTGTCAACACCTGCATACATGTAATCTTCCCAGGTACCAATGAGACCTGAATAGGGTGTGAGATAAATCTCATAAGGTCACTACCAATGGCATCTATAATATTCAATATGTGTAATATAAATTGAAACAATGTGAAAGAATGCATATAAGTACAACAGTAAAATAACATAAATACCCAAGTACCTGCTTTAGCCTTAGCTGGTGTATGAACATATAACCATTTCATTAATTATTTAATTTCCACTTTATATATGTAAGTCATGTGAGGTATAACCATCACTGACATCCTGACATTGTAATAATAATGATGAAGGATCCAAGATATAAAAATGAATCCTCTAATGATATTAATAACGAAAGGGATCCAAGGTAATAGACAAGGCATCTGTGACCCCATGGGTAAAGGCAACTCAGTAGTAACCTATAGCTTGGCTAAGGGGTAAGAGTGTAATCCAAGGGGCATCACCCAAGGCATTCCAAAATAATAATTCTATCTAAGTCCAAGGATCTGATCAAAGTTAAAATGGGTAAGCAATGACTGGGCCCGATGGATGTAACCATGGTGTCTCATGTCCTTAGACATCATGCTAGATCTAAGGAGTGTATCCAAGGAATCCTATAGTGATAATGGAGGGATCCTATGGTGTCATATTGGGCATCCATTGGTAGAAATGATTAGATTCCAAGGTGGGTATCACCCTTGGGAACTGACATCATTGAATTAGAATGAGATCCATGAGTGCTCAATGAATTCCCTTGGGAATCCAAGGCTAGCTCAAGTCTGATCCTTGGGTATTGGCTGTAATGCATGAAACTGACCTGATCCATGACACTATTCTATAAATGGAATACCCCAATAATTACCAATATTTTGGCACTATTGATAATTTGAAGTCTATAAACCATGACCATAACCTCCTCCTCATCCAGTACCATTGGTGATACTCCAACTCCCCACCTAACATCACATAATAGAACCTACTCCTGAAGGTAGAGATAGAATAGAGCATCACCCACTAGAAGATGATGGAAAGGTCTGACTGAATCTTTGAAGGTTCCCCATATGGTCGTAAGCCTGGTACTCTATAGGGTCTCTATCACACTAAGGCTATAGATTCCCCTATCTTCCACACTGATGACACACCACAAAGATACTTTTATGAGTAATTTGGCTGCCACTGCCCTAACAAGAAACCTCTAGGGATCAGTTTTTTTTATCGGAAGAACTATTGGCCTACATCGGCACTAATCCTTTATGCCTGATATTATCACCTTTCCTCATGTTTTTCTTAGTGATAAGAGCATGCGTGACTATTTCATATAATTTAGGTAGGTGAAATATATTCACCTAAGTAAGGATGGAATACTGGATCCCATCCTCAAAGTGTCTAGCACACGAAATCTCATCGTCATCTAGAAGTGGTGAAAAGCACTGTAACTTAGTGAAACACACTGAATACTTCATAAATGACATAGCACCTAGCTCCAAATGCATGAACTCTATATCTTGGAAGACTCTCAGCATTTGAGGAAATAGTTGATCATAGAAATTAGTCTAAAATTCAACCTAGATCATGCCCTTATGGAAACTAGCTTGGGTAATCACATCCCACCAGTGCTTGTCTGAATCACGCAACATATATGTAATAACAAGCTTGACCCTCCACTTTGGAATCATCTCTAGATGCTCAAAGATGGATAAGGTGGTCTCTATCCAAGAATTAGTATCCTACAGACCGAAATCTCCTAAGAAGTTTGGAGGATGCTGCTACTGGAACTCACGTGTCTGATTAGCCATCGTATGTGCAGGTCATGGAGCACCTTTCATAGACTTCATTAGACATAGAAAACTCTCATGAACCAAAGTTTCAGTGCCCATATTAGGTATAATAGGTAGTTCCTCAATGGTCACTAATGGTATTAAGACTAGTATATGAGGTCCCACCACATTCTGAGCATGGTTTTCGCCACCCTCTTGGCGTACGATATGAGGACTTCATGGTGGAATTGGTCTACAAATTCCAAACACACAACTCCAAACAAGATTTAAGTAGATAGATAGTAATAGATAAAGATGAACAAAAGGAAAGGGATCAATACACATAGTGTACTACCCCAACTACCCACTTAGAAGGCTATACATTGCTAAGTGTTCTTGTTTAACTTCTAGGGGTTCTATTAGGTGAAAGTTCAATAGTACTGTGTCTCTTCATTTTCTAACAACCATTTTATTTTATAAGTCAAGTTTCACTTTTACATTTTTCATTTTCTTATTTTAATATATCAAGTTTTATTTAAAATGGATTTTCATTCCCAGGGAATTAGGGCCCATACACCTTATCATTGAAATAAATACCCATTTAATTCCATTCTAATGGATCGACTTAGTAAATTACCCATTCCAACCCACAAGGGGCCATACACCTCATGAATTGAAACCAAAAATCACTCAATAAAACCCAAAATGTATCACAATCATATATATATATATAAGGATCACTCAACAATCATAAGAAATATAGGCAATGAAAGCAGTGAAATGCACCTATATGGCATGATAATATGTATGACATGTGAATTATAGGTGCCTACAATGATTCATTTAATAATGCTCCTTTCCCTCATATCATTAATCCAATGATGAAATGAAATCCTTAATCATAATAATAATAATAACCACAACACAACATGTGCATCACCCAATGGTGAAATGATATCAACAATAATAGGAAAAATAATACAAAAAATTATAATTCCAAGAAACTTGGCATTACCCTAAACATGGGTTAGCTACGCCCAATCACGGCTTATAACCAAGTTCCAACCATTCCTAATCCCTAGTCTATTGTCACCAAACAGTAAATCAAGAAAGGAACCTGCTTTGATACCACCTTGTGACCTCTCAAATCTAGGTTCCACTCAAAGGTGCCCTGATCCTGGTTTTCCTCATGGCCTAAAACACATCTCTCTAAATGCTAGAGGATGATGAATTTCAGTGAGGACCTAGGGTGTGTCCATGGGAAGACTATTCCCTCATTACTAGAGTGTAGCACATTGTATAAATGAAATAAAAGGTAAATTGAAGAAACAATACAAGTAAATAGATTATATAATAGAAGCAGACAAGAGTAATGAATAACTAAACAATTGGTAACAATACTCAAGAAACTGATGATATATGTCATGTGTCTAGAAAACTAGAAAACTTGGATACAAAGCAGTAAAAAATCCATGCTATAAAAAAGTATAAAAAATAAACCAAAAACTATCCAGCAACCCAGGCCCTAGACTAGTCATATTCTACAAAGCTCTATCCTAATAAAAACAAGCAATATCAGGTGTCCAAGACAAGACACTTCCCTTTGTCAACTCCTGCATACATGTAATCTTCCTGGGTACCAATGGTGGCCCAGATAGGGTGTGAGATAAATCTCAATAGGCCACCACCAATGACATATATAACATCCAATCCATGTAATATAAACTAAAATAGTGTGTAGGCATGCATGTATAAAATTAAAGCAGTATAGTAATGTAAACACCCAATTACCTGCTTCATCATTATATGGTGTCTAAACATATTACAATTTCATTCGTTATTTATGTTCGAATTTTTATTTGTAAGTCACGTGAGGTATTATACCAACCATGCTCTTTATTTCACACTTAAACATAATTTATTACATAAACTCTTCACTTGGTACAACATAGAAGATCCAGATGTCTAGTGTATTTGGGGCATAGGAACATTACATAACAACTTAAAACATGAAATACACATCTTTATTGAAAACTTCTTTTACGTGACCACAACATTCATTCATACTTATCATTGCATGGGATAACCTGAGGACATGCATAAGGAAAGGGTGAGATATAAATCCCATCAAGGGAGTAAAAAAGGCATAACATGAATAATATAGTACATGTTAGGCAATAGGCATATCAATGGATCATAAGAGAAACATTAACATAAGGGCATTATATAGCATAATTATCATAACATGGAAATGTGGAAACAACATTTAACATGATTTTAGCATGATCCAAGGCTCATTGAAAATGGCGCATGAGTAAACCGTCATTTAAATTGAATTATAATTAGTAAACCCTCATTTCACCTGATGTATCATGATACTAATCTTTACCCAATTCATTGGAGCATTATCTGGGTGCACCCTTCTTAATCATTTCATTTCATGCATAAGTGTGCCACATGGATCATACAACATGGAATCATTCAACATCATAATTTATTCCATGATAAAGGAATGTGTAATACATACATGAAACTCTATAATAAATAAGTAAATGTTCATAAAGTAGAATACCCTTGATAAATAAATGGTCATGGTGTTTACTACACAATGACTTTGGCTTGGAAAATTGCGGTGCAATTTCGGCAACATAACGGTGTGATATAAGAATTCATAAAAATGGTTGATGAGAGAGAAAGGGGTTTATAATCATATGTACATGAAATGTAAAGTAAGGGGGTCATATAGATACATGTCTTAACATATTTAATGTAATTTAGATTTATAATACAAAATAATTCCTTGATTGTAAATGAGAAGAGAGAAATTCATTACAGAATATTGGCATGGTAAATAGTGTACATGGGAGGCATTAATGAGAGATAAAGGGGTATCTCATCATTAAAACATAAGGAGGGAATTATGGTATAGGTTATAAATCATAATCCAACATTTTTAATTGAAAATACAAGGGTATAACAACATAAATAAACATGGACAAAAAAATGAGAGAGGAAAAAATACCTTACTTGGAAGTGTGATCCCAAAGGCTTGGGAGAGGCTTAAGAGAGGATTCTTGAGGGATTTGGGTGACTTGGGATGATTATAGATAGAGGAGGGAAAAGTCTGGTATAGCTCTAAAGGCTTTTAGTGAAGAGTAAGTGGGATCTTGGGTGGGTTTATATAGGAAAAGAGAGGGAATTCATTATTATTTAGGTTTTGGACACTACACATTAAACTAATCAAAACCACAAACCATCCCATGGTTTTTTCCCATGGTTTTTTTCAAAAGGGGAGTGGAAAAAATTATTTTATAATTCCAATGGCCTAACTTATTAAAATATTAGGCTTTATTATATGTAGGTGAGTCACACTCTCAAGGAAATCAATTTAAAATTTTAAAATGTTTTATAAGACTTGGAGGGTCCACTAAGGCACTATAAAATTAATCAAACAAATATAAAATCACATTATTTCAATGGTAAAACATATATTGGTAGAAAAACCTAATATATATTTTATTACATCACTATTAGGACATTATGATGTCAAAAAACACATTATATAATTAAACAGTATTTAATTTTTACCCAAAAATTTGACTGTCACATAAAATTATGAAAAATTAATTGTTGGATAATTTCAATGTCCTAAGTCAAAAAATAATATTCATTTTATCTAAATAATTTTCTAAATATGTTAATTTTTACTTTTACAATAAAAATCGACATTTATCAAAAATTCATGGTATTTGACAAAAACTACTTTCAAACCTTAATAAAAATTATAATTATATTCCTAAAAATAATATTATCTTTTATATTTAAAAATTAATTTATAAATATTATTTTATTAAAATATTATTTAATTCAAAAATACATTAATTCATCAAAATAGATTTCTTAATTTAATATTAACTAAAAATATTATTTGTGCTTTAAAACCCATTTACAAAGTAACAATAATAAAATGAATGTATACTCTTTATTATATACAAAAAAACTAATTCACATAATTATAGTGCTAAGGTCTTGTTACATAACCCCTTATAACACCCACATAATACCTAAGGGTAAGGTGTGCAATGGTGATAGACTCTTGGGGTGGCTTGGATAACATCGCTCGGGTGGTAATCTCTATCAACTTCCACTTATCCTGCATGCAGTTCCATTCAAGATTAACATGTTGAAGCTCATCTTGGTCTTGGTCAAGAGAGAATCCAAGTGACACCACCTCCTTTATAAGCTCAGAAAAATGGGCTTCATATGGAAACATTTTACTGTATGGGGTCATCGCTTCCTCTGTCTGAGTAAATTGGATTTGTTAAATCCCTATATTTATACTAATCAATTGATCATTGTTAAATGGCTATATTAGCAACGGTAACAATTATTAATGGTATTTTGAAATCCAAAATCATAAAACCAAATAAGTGCATATTTTATATAACCATTTTACATAATAAGACATTTAATTAGATCAAGAGGAATTTTCATTAATAAAATTTTGGGTCGTTATAATTTTCCCTATTAAGAAATTTCACCCTCGAAATTTCATTTTCCCACACTAAAACAGATGTGGGAAACTTTGATTCATTACTTCCTCCAATTCCAATATTGCTTCTTCAAACCTGTGGTTTCGCCACAACACCTTGACGAGGGGCATTGTCTTATTTCGTAGAACTTTTTCTCTACAATCTAAGATCTTCATCGACTTCTCTTCATAGGAGAGATCATTATCCAATGGTACCACCTTTGGATTGAGTACATGCGATGGGTCAGGTGTGTACTTCCTCAAGAGTGATACATAGAATACATCATGTACTTGATATAGGTTTGGTGGGAGTGCTATTTGATAGGTCACTGCTCCAATGCAGTCAAGGATCTCAAAAAGGTCGATGTACCTTGGGCTAAGCTTTCCCTTCTTCCCAAATCTCATAACTCTCTTACATAGTGATATTTAGAGGAATAACATGTCTTCTACATCAAACTCTAGGTCTCATTGATGATTATCAGCATAGTTCTTCTGTCGACTCTGAAAAGCTTTAATGTGATGCTAGATGGTCTTAACCTTATCCACTATTTCTTCAACCATTTCTGGACCTAGGAGTTTTTTCTCCCCAAATTCATCCCAACATGTCGGTGTTCTGTACCACTTCCCATAAAGGGCTTCATAAGGATCCATTTGGATGATTGAGTGGAAACTATTATTGTATGAGAACTCAATCAGAGGAATATTTTGATCCCATCCTCCTTTGAAGTCCATTGACAATGCTCTCAACATTTCCTCAAGTGTTTGGATAGTTCACTGATATTGGGCATCAGTTTGAAGATGATAAGTCGTAATGAAGTTTAGCTCAGTATTCAGATCATGTTGAAGGCTCTTCCAGAACTTAGAGGTGAATCTTGGATCGCGATCGGATACAATAGATAGTGGTACTCCATACAACCTTACCACTTCTCTGATGTATATATGTGCTAGTTGATCCAATAAGAAATTCTATCAAATTGAAATGAAGTGTTTAGTCTTTGTAAGATGATCCAAAACAACCCAGATAGAATTATTTACTTTGGATGTATTTGGAAGTATAGTGACAAAGTCCATAGTGATGTTCTCCCATTTATATACTGGTATGGTTAATGGTTGCATAATCCCATTAGACTTCTACCTCCCAGCTTTCACTTGCTGATATACCAGTCACTTTGATGTATAATTAGGCATCTAATTCTTCATGTTATCCCACCAATAATACTCTCGGATATCTCAATATGTCTTTGTGTTTCCTGGTTGAATGAAGAAATTCAAACTATGTGCATCATTCAAAAGTTCATTCTTTAATTCCAGATTTGATGGAACACATATTCTTGTCCCAAATTTAACAATTATTTCTTCATTAACATTGAACTCTAAGAATTTCCCTTTTATGATAGTTTCCACTTTATTCTAAATTCCAACATCATCCTTTTGATCATCCTTTAACCTTTCCAAAAGATACATTTGAGCAATCTTTTGTGAAAGGATTGATGATGTTCCCTTATTTATGATTCCCATGTCCATCTTTATTAAATATAAGAAGATTAGATCCTTTTCAATTATCATCAATGATAGAATCATTGGGTCCTTTCTACTTATGGAATCATCCAACTTGTTCGCTTTCCTAGGGTGTTAATGGATTGAGTATTCATAGTCTTTGTTCAGATCTAGCAATCTTTGTTGGTGTATATTCAACTCTTTATGTATGAATACATACTTTAGGATTTTGTGATCTATGTATACTTCAAACTTCTCCCCAAAGAGGTAATGTCGCTAATTTTTCAAAGCGAAGTTTACTGAATCCAAATCCAGATCATGTGTTGGATAGTTTTTACCATGAACTTTCAATTGCCTTGAATCATAGGCAATGACTTTGTCATTTTGAATCAACACACAACTCAGGCCCTTCTTCAAAGCATCCCTAAATACCACAAAAAGTTCTCCACTTGTGGGTAATGTGAGCATGGGTGCAGTGATAAGCCTCCTTTTCAACTCCTTGAATCTATCTTCACATTCACCACTCTAAGAAAACTTTATTACCCCCTTCGAGTTAGCTTAGTGAGGGGGTTTGAAAATAGTGAGAAATTTCTCACAAATCGGCAATAATATCCAGCGAGCCCCAGGAAGCTACGGATATCTGTTATCGATGATGGCCTTAACCATCCCTCAATTATAGCTATCTTGGAGGGATCCACAGATATACCATTGCTTGTGAATATATGACCCAAGAATGAGACCCCTTCAACCAGAACTCACATTTTCTGTAATTTTCATAGATCTTCTCCTTTCGCAAGGTCTCTAGTATAGTGCTTAGATGCTCCTCATGATCCTCCTTGGTTTTGAAGTATATTATAAAATCATCTATAAATAATACCAAAAAAAATTTTAGGTAATCTCTAAAGACTCTATTCATCAATTCCATAAAGATTTCTGGAGCATTATTGAGTCCGAAAGGCATTACTTTGAATTCATAGTACTCGTATCTTGTACAAAAAGCAATATTGGGGATATCCTTCTTCTTCACCCTTACTTGTTAATATCTCAACTACAAATCCACCTTGGAGAAGTATTTTTCTCCACATAGTTGATCAAACAAGTCATCAATTCGAGGAAGAGGATACTTGTTCTTTATCGTGATTTTTTTGAGATCACGATAATAAATGAAAAGGAACATTGACCCATCCTTCTTCTTGATGAAGAGGACTGTTACACCCCATGGTGAAGAACTTGGTCATATAAACCCTTTATCCAGATTCTCCTGTAGTTTTTTATTCATCTCCTCAATCTCCACAACAGCCATTCTATATGGATTTTTTGATATTGGAAATTCCCCAGTTATAAGATCAATTGAAAATTCAACATCTCTTCTAGGAGGAAGACCGGGCAATTACTCGGGAAACACTTCAGTGAATTCCCTCACAATAGGAATGTCTTCAAGGATGTTTTCTTCCTTGGACTCAGTAATCTGAGTCAGATACTCATGCTCATAGTTCATTAATATCCATGCTTGAGACGATGGTGCTAAAGAAGATTCATCCTCCTTATTTCACTTGTATAGAATTGGGGGTCGATTCACCATATAGAGAGTGATTTCCCTCTCATGACAATTTATGTTGGCTCTATATAAGGAAAGTCAATCCATGCCAAGAATTGAATCAAATTCCACCAGAGGGAGTATTAAGAGCTTCACCGGGTAGTTCAATCCACAAATTATGACAGGGGAGGAGTTATATTTATGGGATGAAATGATTGCCTCATTTTTTGTTCTCACTGAAAACTTTACTTCCATAACTTGTGTTGGTGTTGGGATTGTTCTACTAAATATTTGGGATATAAAATAATGTGTAGAACTAGAATCAAAAATTATGTTCTCTATTCTTGAATGGATAACTAGAGTACCTGTAACCAATTCATTTTTGGGGTTCACTTCGGTGGTAGTGATGGTAAAAGCTCACCCTTGTTGCCTTGGAGTTTGTTAGTTTCCTCTGAAAACCCTTGGATTAGGGAACTAGTTTTCAAAGTGCCTCAGTTCTTTTCAGTTGAATCAATAAACAACACATTGAGGGTCAAACGGAGTGTTCCTCTCCTCTATCGCAGCTACGGGTTTTTCTTGTCGGTAGTTATTGGCCAGGTTCTCTTCTCTTCCACACCTAAAGCATTTCCTCATCCCCTTTAGGCAATTTTTGGGATGCTTATTTCCACACCTTTGGAAAGTGGGGTGTTGGATTTTCTTATCACCATTAGATTTATCCATTGGACTTCTAGAATTGAATTCCACCTTACGCTTCTTATCCCCATGATACCCATGAGATTTTATGATCTCCATTTTGACTTTGAGGGCACATCAGACAATTTCCTCATAGCTCTCAAAGTCAAGGATCACTAGGGATTTTCGTAGGGTAGGTTTTATCCCACCAAAGAAGCAGTCAACCTTGCATTCGGGGGTAACAACAAAGCTGGAGGCATATCATGCAAGACTTGTAAAGTTTTCCTTGTATGCTCTAATGGATTCTTTGTCTTTTTGATTGAGGTAAAGGAAGTCCCTTTCCATATTAATTCATAGTGTGCGAGGAAAATATTTTTTGAAAAACATTTTTCAGAAATCCTTCCATCCCAACGCCTCAATATCCTCCTCAGGCTTCGTATTTTTTATCAATTTCCACCATTGATCAGCTTCACCCTCCATATGATAAGTAGTTAGAAGTACCTTCTCTTGTTTATAACATTAAAGGATGGACAAGGTCTTCTAAATGGAGTTGATCCATTGTTTGTCGATTTAAGGATCAGATGATTCATTAAAAGTAAAAGGCATTTGTCTCATGAATCTCTCTATTGAAACTTGTTATTTTTTAGGGGGGTTGAATGTTCCTCTTGACCCATGTTTCTATTAAAAACATGAGTTAACTGAGAGGGTATCATGACAAAGTTTGTGATTCCCACTCCCATCGGATTGGGCATCTCATTAGAACAATCGTCACATTGATCTTCATATCGGTTGTTAGCCCAAGTCCTCCTATTACCAGCCATTGGCTGAAATAAAAGGAAAGTTAGGGGTAACACATAAAGGGTAATCCAAATACAAAAATGGATGAATTATAAATTACTTTTATTTCATTAACTTATAAATTTATAGGCTTCAATCTATGTTATCCATGATCTACTTCCCAACATATATTATTAGGGGCATTTTTTTATTCCCTTAATAATGGTTCATACTAAGCTTATGAATTTAACAAAGCATATCCTCTGGGAGTGTCATAACCAAGAGTGTTGCAATTCCCATTTCCTTGCACCAGTTCCCATTCGAGTCTAGCTCAAAATGGTGTTTTCAATTTTTACCCCTAGATACATATGTGCCAGAGTCACCTCTACCTGATTATATCTAGAAAAGGATATATTTTCTTGATAAACCACTTACTCAATACTCAAAAAAATTAGGGATGTTTTTATTATACTTAGTCTTATCCCTAAGGCTTTCACTAGAGTTTTCTAATCCTAATCCCAAAAATAACTAAACCTATCCTCTAATACCAACTATAACAACCATGCTCTTTATTTCACACTTAAACATAATTTATTACATAAACTCTTCACTTGATACAATATAGAAGAACAATAGGTATAGTTTATTTGGGTATTAGTAACATTATATTACAAATTAAAACATTAAATACACATCTTTATTGAAAACTTCTTTTACATGACCACAACATTCCTTCGTACTTAGCATTGCATGGGATAACCTGAGGACATGCATAAGAAAAGGGTGAGCTATAAAGCCTAGTAAGGGAGTAAAAAAGTCCTAAAATGAAGAATATATTACATGTTAGGCAATAGTCATATCAATGTATCATAAGAGAAACATGAACATAAAGGCATGATATAGCATGATTATTATAACATGGAAATGTGGCAACAACATTTAACATGATTTTAGAAAGATCCAAGGATCATAGCACATGTAGAATGATTAAACCCTAATTTAACTTGAATTATAATGATTAAAACCTCATTGCACTTGATGTATCATGATACTAATCTTTACCCTATGCATTGGAGCGCTATCAGGACACATCCTTCTTAATCATTTAATTTCATGCATAAGTGTGCCACATGGATCCTACAATATGGAATCATTCAACATTATAATTTATTCCATGATAAAGGAATGTGGAATACATAAATGAAACTATATTATCAATAAGTACATGTTCATAAATGTGAATACCCTTGATAAATAAATGAGCATGGTATTCACTACACAGTGACTTTGGCTTGGAAAATCACGGTGCAATTTTGGCAGCATAACGACGTGACATAAGAATTAATAAAAATGTTTGATGAGAGAAAAAGGGGTGTATAATAATATTTACATGAAATTTAAATTAATTTTTTCATATATATATATGTCCCAACATATTTAATGGAATTTAGATTCATAATACAAAATAATTTCTTGAATGTAAATGAGAAGAGAGAAATTCCTTACGGAATTTGGTCATGGTAATGGATGTGCATGAGAGGCATTAATGAGAGATAGATGGGTATATAATCATTAAAAAATAATGAGGTAAGTATGGGGGAGGTTAAAAATCATACCCCAACATTTTTAATTGAAGATTAAAGGGTATAAAAACATAAAGAAACTTGGACAAAAAATGAGAGAGGAAGAAATCCCTTACTTGGATGTATAATCCCAAAGGCTTGGGAGATGCTTGAGAGAGGCTTCTTGGGAGCTTGGGGCACCATGGGAGTATTATAGAGATAGTAGTTCATATTTTTTTCAATCTTAAAATTCTTTCAATAAAGAGGAAGTGGGATCTTGGGTGGGTTTATATAGGAAAGGAGAGTGAATTCTTTATTATTTAGGTTTTGGACACTACACATTAAACTAATCAAAACCACAAACCATACCATGGTTTTTGCCCATTGTTTTTTAAAAAGGGGAGTGGAAAACATTATTTTATAATTATAATGTCCAAAATTATTAAAATATTAGGCTTTTTTATGTGAAGGTGAGTCACACTCTCAAGGAAATCAATTTAAAAAGTTAAAATGTTTTATAAGTCTTGGAGGGTCCACTAAGGAACTATAAAATTAATCAAACAAATCTAAAATCACAATATTTAAATGGTAAAAAATATATTGGCATAAAATCCCACATATAGTATTTTATTACATCACTATTAGGCCATTATGATGTCATAAAACACATTATATAATTAAACGGTATTTAATTTTTACCCAAAAATTTGACTGTCTCATAAAATTATGAAAAATTCACCATTGGATAATTTCGATGTCTTGATTCCAAAAATAATATTCATTTTACCTAAATAATTTTCTAAATGTGTTAATTTTTACTTTTGAAAAAAGAAACTGACATTTATAAAAAATTCATGGGTTTTGACAAAAACGGCTTTCAAAACTTAATAAAAATTACAATTGTATTCCTAAAAAATATAGAATAATTTATATTTAGGAATTAATTTATTAATAATATTTTATTAATATATTATTTAATTAAAAAATACATTAATTAATCAAAATAAATTTATTAATTGAATATTAACTATAAATACTATTTGTGCTTTAAAACCCATTTACAAAGTAACAATAATAAAATGAATGTATATTATTTATTCTATACAAAAAGAATAATGAAAATAATGATAGTGATAAGGTATTGTTACATAATCTCTTATAACACCTGCATAAGACTTAAGGGTAAGGTGTGTGATGGTGACAAACTATTGGGGTGGCTCGGATAACATTGCTTGGGTGGTAATCTCTATCAAATTCCACTTCTCCCATAGGTAGTTCCTTTCAAGCTTAATGTGTTGAAGCTCATCTTGGGCTTGGTAAAGAGAAAATACCAGTGAAGCCACCTCTTTTTTGAGCTCCAAAAAATGGTCTTTGTATGGAGCAATTCTACTGGATGAGGCCATCACTTCCTTTGTCTGAGTAAATTGGATTTGTTAAATCCCTATATTTATACTAATCAATTGATCACTGTTCAATGGCTATATTAGCAACGATAACAATTATTAATGGTATTTTGAAATACAAAATCATAAAACCAAAGAAGTTCATATGTTATATAACCATTTTACATAATAATACATTTAATTAGATCAAGATTAATTTCATTAATAAAAGTTTGGGTCGTTACAGGTATAACCAAAACTGACATCCTAACATGATAATAATGATGATGAAGGATTCAAGATATAATAAGGCATCCTATAATGATATTAACAATGAAAGATATCCAAGTTAATATCCAAGACATCCATGACCTTAGGGTTTAATCCAACTCATCAGTAACTTGTAGCCTGGATAAGGGGAAGGAATGTAATAAAAGGGGCATCTACCAAGGCATTCCACAATAATATTTATATATGAGTCCAAGGATCTCATCTAAGGTAAAACTGGTAAGTAATGAATGGGCCTGATGGATATAACCATGGAACCTCATGTAGGTAGATGTCAATATGGATCCAAGGAGTGTATCCAAGACATACTATATTGATAATGGAGGGATCCTATGGTGTTATATTGGGCATCCACTAGTAGACAATGATCGGGTTCCAAGGTGGGTCTCACCCTTGGCAATCGACATCCTTTAATCAGAATGGAATCCATGAGTGATCAAGGAATTCCCTTGAGAAACCAAGGATAGCTCAATTATTACCACTCTTATAATAAATTAAAGGTCCATTTACAAATAGGAACCTTATAATTGATTCATTAAATTAATTAAGGCCATGTAATAGTCAGGTCATTTAATAAGTCAAAGGGTCCATTCCATACCTTTCATTAGTGTGACAAGGTTAAAGGAAATGAAACCATTTATTAATTCATATATATCATATTCAATTCATTAGTTTCACTCTATTTCCTTCCATCAATCATGGAATTGTGTGCTATAAACATGCAACCGACTCATTCAATTACATTTAATTAGGCCAAGTCATATATGTAGTATACTTTACAATTTAACCATTTAAACATTAATTATTCAAGTAGAAAACTTACCATAGAAGGGTCAAGTGAAACTAACATATTAAAGGGCTAATAAAAAACTAATTCAATAGTCATTTAAATAAGGATGGTCTTACTATTAACAGGGTCAAGCCAAAGAACACCTGAACGGTGGCACAGACGCACTTAACAAACCCCAAAAAGCATAATGAATGGAAACACCCTACTTGGGGTGGTCCTTGGTGAGGAAATAACCTCCTACATTGAATAAAATATTTAAAAATAGTATTATAAAACGGTTCTAATGACTATAATCAAGGCACATGAATTAAAAAGGCAACACCTGATGAAATTGGTGTTCACACACGACAATTTATAAAATTATGAATCTTTAAAGATGAGTTATATACCACCTAACTTAGGCTCGTATGACTCTCCTAATTCAGTATCAACCTTTAGTTTAGCCTATATTATAATATATCTAAAGAATAGATCAACTCCCTAAAAATAGGTCATATGAGCCTACACCATGACAACTCTGTTGAGAGATAGATAACCAAAGAACAACTAAAAAGGAATCAATATCTCACCAATGTGTATCCAATGTGGCAAATAGTGATTGAATCAGAGTTCATATGGAGATATGGGATCAAAAACTATAAAATAGGCTTCAAATAAGCTAAAAAGGGAAGAGGAAATCCATTGTTGTTCACTAAAGAGAAATTAGAGGGAGAGGATGATTTAAAATGTATCATTAAATAAAAAATGGTCATTTCACCAAAAAATATGGGTCTCACGGTTTGGATGCATGGTTGGAAAAACCATACACCAACCTTACACCATCTGATGTGCTGAGGGGGCACCTACAAAGTTAGGCCACATGGTTATGGAAACCATGTGCCAATCGTGTGAATCACCTCTGCTAAAAACTATAGAGTTCTTGCATGTTCATGGGAACCTTGGTGTAGGGTTAGGGAAATTCACGTGCCCTTATTCACTCCACTATCCATCCCACAAGGTTAGTAGAGACCATGTTGGATGGGTTTCACAGTTTCTACTAACCGTGCAGCCTAGTGTTTTTCTCCACCAGGCAAAGTTCCGAGCTCCGAACAAGCCCCAAACACCCCTATAACCTTTATAATCTCATTAGGTTTCCATATTAGGTCCAAAATAATGAATTATACCAAATTTAAAAGGATACATACCTAAGTAAAAAATTGGGTTCTTACAATAACTCCATAGTCCTTGGGGATTTAGATTCCAGTGCATCTCCAAAAATATAATCCATACTTTGTATATTCAAATGTTGAATGAAATAATTAGCAATTAATTTTATAATCTATTTCCAAAATATTTAGACCAATCATTCAAAAAATATTCATACTCATAATTTAATTTTATTTGATACTTCACAAACATAATTCCATGAAAATATTTCATGGTCATATTGTCACATACATGAAATATTTAGAGGTATTTTTCATTTAATTTACATCCATGATTTGTTTTGGTGGTTTTTCATGCATTTTTAAAGGAAATAGTGGGTTTCCAAAATTTGGGCCAACCTAAGAGCCCATTTCCAGTTTTGAAAGTATATTTTGTTTCTTTAATAACTCCTTCGTTTTTCAACATTTTTCAACCATTCAACTTCCAAAATGACCTTAATTTAAATATTAAAACCACAAAATAATTTTGGGCCCCTTAAAAATTCATTAGAATCATGTATTTGGGTGATAAAATTAGGTATTGGGCCAACCCGAAAGCCCATTTCCAGTTTTAAAATTGTTTTGTAATTCTTTCATAAAATATTTATTTTTTATCCTTTTTCGGTGATTCCACCTCTCACACATCCCCATCGAACCCAGACACACCCCCATCTTCGTTTTCGCCTCTTTGGAGCTCATATTGATCGCGATTTAGGGCCGAACTTCTGAAGCTCCAAAAAACGTCCAGATTTCTCAAGTAAGTTGTTTCTCTTCCTTATTCCTCCCTTCTTCTTAGGGTTTCTTCCTTTTTTGCTGAACCCCCAAATGTCCAGAATATGGGTTTTCGTACCTAGGGTTTTATTTTTGAGTTTCTTGGTCCAATCCTCTGGTTTTAGGTTCAATCTTACTCCTTTGTGGTGCGGCGGAGGTGCGGTTGAAGTGACGCACAAGGATTTGGGGGTTTTGACTCTTTTGGTAGGTGATTTCATATGTAGGTATTGTATAATGAGTTGAATTGCTGTATTTAGGTTTCCATTATGTTCATAATTCAGTATTTTGATTTCAAAAACTGATTTGGGTAGCATATTAAAAGTGGTAGATTTTTAAGTGCCAATCTTGTGTGAACATGGGTGTTTTACATGTGTAACCCATATTGTGCCTCTTGGTGTTGTTGTATAATTCAGGGATTGGATTTACAAAAATGTTTTGATGCTGAAATTTATGTTTTGGTATAATATTGGTCTCCAATTGGTTTTAAATATGGGATTTAGATGAATTTAATGTGCAACATTTGATTAATATTCTTGAAATTGTTTTATGGAAATTATAAATGGTTTATTGAGTTATGCAAAAGGTGAAAAGAAGGTGTAGATACTGTTTTGAATGCGTGTGACCAGAACTGATATTTATATGTGAATATTGATTTTGGTAGCATGTGGTGACTATTTGAGCACAATACGGGAAACCCGGGTATCTAGGTGGGCTAACGTGTACTAGTACGCTAGTGAACGGAGGGGTTTTGACCATGGTTCACTTAGCAAGTCTGACATGGATAACACTAACAAATCTATAATGGAGATGATTGGAGACCACTAGGTTATGGGTATGCTCCCTACTAGTGGCTCGTGCACGAGAAAGAATTTCGTTATGGTTACTTTCACCGAGGTACGAGGTACTTGGGGCTCACAACAAACTAGTACCTAGGGGGTTCCTACGCTTGGTGCTCGTGGCCTTTTTGGCATTTAAACTTTCTTTATGGTATTTTGGGATGTGAAAACCAGTAGATTGAATTTTTTATTCAATTTCACTGATTCTTTATAGTTATCCCCATTGAAAGTTATTTTCTTTTCAAAGTTTCACTTTTAGAAATAAATGCCACTATTATCTATTTATAACTCTTGCAAGCCTTTTATTTTACAATGCCTATCACTTGAAATCCTTGGGTGATATCCTATTGGGCTTAGTCTCACACCCTACTTACACCTTTGGGTGTAAGTATACTTGATCATGTTTGACACAGGCAAAGGAAAAGCCTTGGGCGATGGCGGTTCGGGTTGCTAGTTTCTCTCGATGGTGCGGTATTGTGGAGACGGCTTGTGGGTGATGACCCCTTGTCGTGTGGAGTCTCATGGGCTGTTTGCTGCTACTTTTATGTACCTTTGGACCACTTGTGTCTTGTTTAAACTCATATACTAAGTTCTGAATTTTTATTAATTCTTGTTTGGCATAATTTTTCAGATTTGGTTTGTTGTTTGTTTTTGGTTATCTTATGAACCCAAACTCGGGTAAATCATTCCCAAATTAATTTTTATGATACCCGGGCACTTGTGCCAGCCCGTGGGGATGGGGAATGCCCTTCGGTTCTTGCCATGAGCCGGGTTTGGTGCTGGTTTGATGGCGACCAGATTCGGTTCGTGACAAAATGGTATCAGAGGCAGGTTAATGTTTTTGGGTTATATTGTTATTTTGGGATGAGTCAGGATAGACAGAAGCTAGGACTGTTGGGGCTCGTGGTTTTGGTTGTGAGTAGGGTGTCTGGCCCACACCTCTCATGGCATACCCTGAGTCACCAGGGGATGTTGGAATTTAAAGGTTGACTTCACTTCCAGGTGAGACGTGTGGGCTGCAGACCACATGTGGACATCATGCGGATGTGTTGTAGTTGTTTATTTTATTAATGAAATGTGTTTTGATTATCTATATTTGAGGTATTTGATTAAAATTTTCAGAATTGTGGTATTGATTATTATTTTGTGACTGTTACATTTTGTAGCAACATGCCTCCCCGGAAAGCTCTCACGCACCCACGGGAGGAAGCCGGAGAGAGTTCTCCCACACCAATTGATCAGAGGCTAGTCGAGGCCATGGTCCGGGCTGTCCAGGCTCTAGGATATGGACAAGCTCCAGTTCCATCTCCTATTAGAGAGGATGAGACTGGTCCTATAAAGGACAAGGCCCAGGAGTTCCTGAAAAATAAGCCTCCAACCTTCTGAGGCAGCTCAGAACCCCAAGAAGCAGAGGAATGGCTCGAGAAGATCGAGCGTATGTTTGAGTTCCTGGAAACACCCGAGGAGCTCAGGGTGAAGTGTGCCTCCTTTCTGTTGGAGGGTCCCAGTCGTAAATGGTGGGAGTCAGTGCTTCAGGCTGGGAAGAATGAGCAGATGCGCTGGGGAGATTTCAAGGTTGTCTTCAATGAACAGTACTACCCTGAGGTGTTGGCTTATGCCAGGTCTAGAGAGTTCATGGAACTTGTTCAGGGAAATCTATCTGTGATGGAGTATGCCAACCGTTTCACTGAGTTGGTTCGGTATGCTCCAGAAATTGTCTCTAATGAGCAAGCGAAGGCCCAGAGGTTTGAGAAAGGCTTGAGACCAGAGATATACTCCCAGGTGTTCTTGTTTAAGCTGAGGACCTATGCTGAGGTCGTTGATCGGGCGTGCATGGTGGAGATTGATAGAAAAGGCAGGGCTGGTTTCTATGGTTCTGTATCAGCAGTGGGAAGTGGAAGCTCCTCAGAGAAGAAAAGGAATCGGGAGGATCATGTGAAGAAAGGAGGAGGCAGTTCAGGGAACTCTTCTAGGCAGTTGTCATCAGCGGATTCTATTGCGAGATCGGTCGTGTGCCACCAGTGTGGGAAGCCCGGGCACATCCGTCCAACATGCCCTCATCCTCCAAAGACCTGTTTCCAGTGTGGAGGTATGGGACATGTGCAACGCTTTTGCGGGATAGTGCGTCCACTTCAAAGTGGGGCAGGATCCATGGCTCCCAAAGGAGTGCCAGCACAGTCTGAGCCGTCGAGGACTGGGGGATCTCGATTTGGCAGCCGTGGTGGTAGGGCTGGGTCATCTTCTAGGCAGAGCCAGTTCAGGGCACAACCACAGACTAGCAGTCGTCTTCAGGCAGAGACTGGACATCTCCATGCGGTGGATCATGCACCACCAGGATCAGAGGCGGGACCGTCGACTGTTCGAGGTACCGTTTTGATTTCATCTTCTATAGCTACTATTCTTTTTGATACTGGTGCCTCTATTTCATTCATTTCTGCCCGTTTTGTGGACATTCTGAATCTGCCAACTGATTTGATGTCATTCGCAATGGAGTTGGTGACACCGCTAGGAAAGAAGAAGGAGCAGGGTCTCAGGTGCCCATCATGTGCGCTTTCTGTGTCAGGGGTTGAGATGGAGTGGGACCTCTTGGTCTTAGATATGAACCTTTTTGATTTCATACTCGGGATGGATTGGCTATTACACTTCCAGGCACATATCGATTGCTATAGACGGCGTGTGAGTTTCACGGCACCTGATGGGAGTCGTCAGGTTTTTCATGGAGAATGGGATCCTCGGTCAGGTCGCGCAGGGCCTCCACTCCCAGAGTTGGGAAGTGTTATCTTCCAGTTATCTTCTCTTATGCTAGAGGATGGTCTTTCCCCTGAAGGTGCACTAACTCATGTAGTGAATGAGTTTCCGGAGGTATTCCCAGATGATTTTTCAGGCTTCCCCCAGAGCGGGATGTGGAGTTTTCAATTGATCTGGCGCTGGGAACACAGCCGATATCTCTTCCCTCTTATCGCATGGCCCCCACCGAGTTGAGGGAATTAAAGATACATCTGGACGACTTAGAATCCAAAGGATTCATTCGCCCGAGCGTCTCTCCTTGGGCCGCTCCTGTGTTGTTTGCAAAAAAGGCTGATGGATCCCTCCGGTTGTGCATTGACTACCGGAAGCTGAATAAGGTAACAATTAAAAACAAATACCCTTTACCCAGAATAGATGATTTGTTTGATCAGTTGAAGGGGGCAAAGTGGTTCTCAAAGATAGACATGCGTTCAGGGTATCATCAACTCAGGGTGAAGGAGTTAGATATCCCAAAGACAGCCTTTCGAAGCAAGTACGGCCACTTTGAGTATTTGGTCATGCCCTTTGGTTTGACAAATGCTCCAGCAGTATTTATGGCACTTATGAATAGGGTTTTCCATCAATATCTCGATTCTTTTGTTGTGGTGTTCGTGGACGACATTCTGGTATACTCTAGCTCTGAGGAGGAACACGAACATCACTTGAGGGTCGTTTTGGGTACATTACGGGATCACTGCCTCTATGAAAAGTTGTCAAAGTGCAGTTTTTGGATCAGGGAGGTGAGATTTCTCGGGCATGTGATCTCAGAGAATGGAGTTTCAGTGGACCCTGATAAGATTAGTGCGGTTATGTCATGGGAGCAGCCGAAGAATGTGTTCGAGATTAGGAGTTTCCTTGGCCTGGCTGGTTATTATAGGCGATTCGTTCGGGATTTCTCTCGGCTTGCTTCACCGATGACTACCCTCACCCAGAAAGGGGTGAAGTTTGTATGGGGTCCAGAATTTCAGGCATCATTCGAGGAGTTGAAGAGGCGATTGACTACTACCCCCATGCTGATTTTACCAGAGGCAGGAAAGGGATATGTGGTTTATTGTGATGCCTCAGGTATGGGTCTTGGGTGCGTGCTTATGCAGGATGATCACGTGGTGGCGTATGGCTCTCGCCAACTCCGGCCACACGAAAAGAACTACCCAACCCATGACTTGGAGTTGGCAGCAGTGATTCATGCTTTGAAGACGTGGCGTCACTACCTCTTTGGGGAGAAGTTTGTGGTCTATTCTGATCACAAAAGCTTGGCTTATATCTTCTCACAAAAGGACCTCAACATGTGGCAGCGTCGCTGGATCGAGTACTTGCAGGGGTTTGATTTTGACATTGTCTATACCCCAGGTAAGGGTAATGTAGTGGCCGACGCCTTGAGCAGAAGGGTTCCAGTGCAGGCTTTGAGGAAGTCCAGTGATGAGTGGACATTGATGGGGATCTTTTCTCAGATGCATGTGGAGACCAAGGAACATAGTGGAGGGGCATTCTTGGCGAGAATCCAGTTGACTCCTTCTCTGTTGGATTTGATTCAGCAGGAACAACCTAGTGATGAGCTTTGTCAGCGATCAAAGCAGTTTCTTCATGGTGGGGAGACATCCTCTGATTGGTCGTCATCTCCCGAGGGCATCTTGTGCTTCAAGGGTCGTTCGGTAGTGCCGTTATCTCTACAGAAGGTGGTGATGCAGGATAGCCACCAGTCTCAGTGGGTTGTCCATCTGGGTGCAACTAAGATGTATTATGATGTCCGTCGGCAGTTTTGGTGGCCTGGTATGAGACGGGACATAGCGGACTTTGTGTCGAGATGCTACACATGCCAGCAGGTGAAAGCAGAGCACCAAAGGCCCTCCGGTTTTCTCTAACCACTACCCATTCCTACCTGGAAGTGGGACGAGGTTGCCATGGACTTCATTGTTGGATTACCTCGTACACCTCGAGCTAAGAATGCCATTTGGGTGGTGATTGATCGTCTAACCAAATCAGCCCACTTCATTCCGATCAGAGATACATCTAAAGTGGATGAGTTGGGCCGTTTGTATCTTCAGGAGGTGGTGAGACTCCATGGTGTTCCATCAGCAGTTGTCTCAGATAGAGACCCTCGTTTCACATCTCGATTCTGGGAAGGCCTTCAGAAGGCCTTGGGGTCCCAGATTAAGATGAGCACAGCATACTATCCGCAGACGGATGGTCAGACAGAGCGGGCGAATCAGATTTTGGAGGACATGCTTCGTGCATGTGTCCTAGACTTTGGAGGTTCTTGGGATACCCATTTGGGATTGGTTGAGTTTGCTTATAATAACAGTTACCAATCCTCGATTCGAATGGCTCCTTTTGAGACGCTCTATGGTCGGCCTTGTCGGTCCCCCCTCTGTTGGGCTGAGGTAGGTGAGACCTCACTACTGGGGCCGAGTATGGTGCAGGAGACATCTGAGAAGGTAAAATTAATCAGGCAACGTTTATTGACAGCTCAGATTCATCATAAATCATATGCTGACCGGAGGTGTCGAGACCTAGAGTTTTCTGTGGGTGACAAAGTATTCTTGAAGGTGGCCCCTCGTTTAGGCCATCGTCGATTGGGGAAGCAAGGTAAGCTGACTCCGCGGTACGTCGGGCCATTTGAGATCATCAAAAGTATTGGAAAGGTGGCATACAGGTTGGCCTTACCTTCTCAGTTGACGTCCATCCATGATGTCTTCCATGTTTCTCAGTTGAAGAAATACTACCCAGATCCGTCCCATGTGTTGAGTTGGGAAGAACTGGAGATAGAGCCTGACTTGTCTATTGTTGAGAGGCCAGTGAAAATAGTGGACTCCCAAGATAAGATACTTCGAGGGAAGTCTATTCCATTAGTCCAGGTTCTATGGCAGCATGGAAATGATACACATGAGACATGGGAGCGAAAGTCGTGGGTCGAGGAAGAGTACCCGTTCTTGTTTTCCAATCAAGCCTCATGTTGACTTTCCGGGGCGAAAAGTCCTTCATGGGGGGGAGAATTGTCACATACATGAAATATTTAGAGGTATTTTTCATTTAATTTACATCCATGATTTGTTTTGGTGGTTTTTCATGCATTTTTAAAGGAAATAGTGGGTTTCCAAAATTTGGGCCAACCTAAGAGCCCATTTCCAGTTTTGAAAGTATATTTTGTTTCTTTAATAACTCCTTCGTTTTTCAACATTTTTCAACCATTCAACTTCAAAAATTACCTTAATTTAAATATTAAAACCACAAAATAATTTTGGGCCCCTTAAAAATTCATTAGAATCATGTATTTGGGTGATAAAATTAGGTATTGGGCCAACCCGAAAGCTCATTTCCAGTTTTAAAATTGTTTTGTAATTCTTTCATAAAATATTTATTTTTTATCATTTTTTGGTGATTCCACCTCTCACACATCCCCATCGAACCCAGCCACACCCCCATCTTCGTTTTCTCCTCTTTGGAGCTCATATTGATTGCGATTTAGGGCCGAACTTCAGAAGCTCCAAAAAACGTTCAGATTTCTCAAGTAAGTTGTTTCTCTTCCTTATTCCTCCCTTCTTCTTAGGGTTTCTTCCTTTTTTGCTGAACCCCAAAATGTACAGAAGATGGGGTTTCGTACCTAGGGTTTTAGTTTTGAGTTTCTTGGTCCAATCCTCTGGTTTTAGGTTCAATCTTACTCCTTTGTGGTGCGGCGGAGGTGCGGTTGAAGTGACGCACAAGGATTTGGGGGTTTTGACTCTTTTGGTAGGTGATTTCATATGTAGGTATTGTATAATGAGTTGGATTGTTGTATTTAGGTTTCCATTATGTTCATAATTCAGTATTTTGATTTCAAAAATTGATTTGGGAAGCATATTAAAAGTGGTAGATTTTTAAGTGCCAATCTTGTGTGAAAATGGGTGTTTTACATGTGTAACCCATATTGTGCCTCTTGGTGTTGTTGTATAATTCAGGGATTGGATTTACAAAAATGTTTTGATGCTGAAATTTATGTTTTGGTATAATATTGGTCTCCAATTGGTTTTAAATATGTGATTTAGATGAATTTAATGTGCAACATTTGATTAATATTCTTGAAATTGTTTTATGGAAATTATAAATGGTTTATTGAGTTATGCAAAAGGTGAAAAGAAGGTGTAGATATTGTTTTGAATGTGTGTGACCAGAACTGATATTTATATGTGAATATTGATTTTGGTAGCATGTGGTGACTATTTGAGCACAATACGGGAAACCCGGGTATCTAGGTGGGCTAACGTGTACTAGTACGCTAGTGAACGAAGGGGTTTTGACCATGGTTCACTTAGCAAGTCTGACATGGATAACACTAACAAATCTATAATGGAGATGATTGGAGACCACTAGGTTATGGGTATGCTCCCTACTAGTGGCTCATGCACGAAAACAAATTTCGTTATGGTTACTTTCACCGAGGTACGAGGTACTTGGGGCTCACAACAAACTAGTACCTAGGGGGGTTCCTACGCTTGGTGCTCGTGGCCTTTTTGGCATTTAAACTTTCTTTATGGTATTTTGGGATGTGAAAACCAGTAGCTTGAATTTTTTATTCAATTTCACTGATTCTTTATATTTATCCCCATTGAAAGTTATTTTCTTTTCAAAGTTGCACTTTTAGAAATAAATGCCACTATTATCTATTTATAACTCTTGCAAGCCTTTTATTTTACAATGCCTATCACTTGAAATCCTTGGGTGATATCCTATTGGGCTTAGTCTCACACCCTACTTACACCTTTGGGTGTAAGTAGACTTGATCATGTTTGACACAGGAAAAGGAAAAGCCTTGGGCGATGGCGGTTCGGGTTGCTAGTTTCTCTCGATGGTGCGGTGTTGTGGAGACGGCTTGTGGGTGATGACCCCTTGTCGTGTGGAGTCTCATGGGCTGTTTGCTGCTACTTTTATGTACCTTTGGACCACTTGTGTCTTTTTTAAACTCATATACTAAGTTCTGAATTTTTATTAATTCTTGTTTGGCATAATTTTTCAGATTTGGTTTGTTGTTTGTTTTTGGTTATCTTATGAACCCAAACTCGGGTAAATCGTTCCCAAATTAATTTTTATGATACCCTGGCACTTGTGCCAGCCCGTGGGGATGGGGAACGCCCTTCGGTTCTTGCCATGAGCTGGGTTTGGTGCTGGTTTGATGGCAACCAGATTCGGTTCGTGACACATATGTTTTAATTTAATGAATCATTATCTTACTCGATCACTGATTTTTTAGAAAAGTTTTTCTCTTGAGCCTTCAATTTTTGATCAACATATGATCACACTCTTTCCAATGAGTTCCTCAAAAAATTATTCCTTTTTATTTTCATTAATTATCAATAAATACTCATAAAAATAATTCATAATTTTATTTTATGAAAAATAATACATGTTGTTGATTTATTTAGCTTGAATTATGAAAATAGTTTTTTTCTATATTTTTCTCTAAAAAAAATTGCCCAATTTTATCAATTAAATCCATATATATTGACCAATTTAAATTTATTCATTCATAAAAAAATTTCTATCAATATCTCAAAAGATAACTCTATAATCCTTGGGCATTTAAATCCCCACACATCTCCCAAAATAAATTTCATCCTATATATATTCAAATTTTGAATCGAATAATCAACAATTAATTTTATAATAAATTTACAAAATATTTCAAACAATAATTCAAAAAATCTTTATTCCCATCTTTTAATTTTGGTCAATACTTCATAAAAATAATTCTACATAAATATTATATGGCCATATTTTTTATGGGTGATGTTATGTGCTTGCGTTTTCCAAATTCCAGAGCCACAAAAAATTATGATACAAATTCAACACCCACTTTGTGTAATATCTCTTGATCGTGTATGTTAATCTTCTACATGAGTTAGTTTAAAAAACACAAATAGTAAATATTTTATGATAGAATTGATAAATAACTCATTATTTCATGAAAATTATTCATATTTTTTTCAAAAAAAATATTTTTCAATTGTGCACTTATCATGAAATATTCCTGAATAATACCAAGACATGTTCTATATCATTCTACAATTATATTCCTACTAAGACCTTCAATAATTAATTGGTCAAACTAAAATTTTCTATTCAATGAAGTTCAGTTATTTTTTCTTTTAGAATATCATGTGAAGCAATTCAATTTTCATGAAATTTTTCCCAAACTTTTTGAATTTATTAGAATAGATTTGAAATCAATTTTTAATCATTTTTAATATCATAACTCAAAAATTTATCTAGAACACTCAAATGTTTTCCACATATTAATGTTCTAGGATAAATTTTATATGTACCTTATTTAAAAAATTATAGAATTATTCATAAATTCATTAATAACTTCTTAATCTCTTCAATCATTAAAAAACATCAATAAAACTTCACAATTTTCGTGTAAACAATAATTAATCAAATTATCACAGAAATTAAGTTCATGAAATAAATGTTTTGTGATTTTGTATTGTTTATTCAATATAGTTCCAACTCATCTTTAGTGCTTATAAAATTGATCTATAACCTTTAACTCCAACTAATTTATTCAAGAAACATCAGGAATTCATAATATAACATGTATCATCAATTTTCCTATAGAAACTCATCCAAATTATATCCACAAAGAAATTTTTTCTTGCTTGAGAAAGATATGTTTTGTGTATATTTATATACCTCCATGTCATCCTAACTTGAAGAATTTAAAAGTGTGATTCAACAACCTTCCCTAAACCACCATTAAATCCCTATAAAGGATCTTCTATAACCCAACAAGCCTCACATAAAAATACATCAAATTTGACAAATGTTCTATGTAGTGAGATTGTTTATGTTGTCAAGTGCATTTTTTGTGCATCATAACTTCATGCACCAAATTAATCAAATTTCCATCACCATATAATAACATCATGAAATTTCCAACTCAAGATATGTATCTCACTCAATCTGATTGTATGTATTTTCAGTGGTGTAGTAAAAAATGTTATCTACCTATTTACCATGATCAAATCAACTTAAGTGTATAAAATGATGTTTTATGATCTTCAAAAAAATATTCAATACACATCATGAAAACCATAATGTAAAATAATAAACATCATAAAATTACTGATCTTTGTAATGCAAGATGATATTATAGCTGATGTTCTATTTTATGAAAATTATGAAAAAACATATATTCTATTCCTTTTTTTCATGGGACTAAATTGGTATTTTGTGCCTCTCAATATACCCCAAATATTATATTATTATTTAATTATCTTCAATAAACTCTATAGATTATTTTTCATTTAGATACATGGTATAAAACTAAAATGTTCTATGAGATGAATAATTTGTTCTATGTAGTAGTTCCACACAACCTTTTTTCCACACATCATGTTGTAATTGTTCTACAACTATATTTTCATGCAGAATTTAATTGATGTATTTGGAGAAATATAATAAAATAAATCCATGGGTTCTTAAATATCCCCTTTATAATTTTTTTCAATTTTGTAATGTCTTGTATTTTCCATGTGTTGTTTTTTTAAAATATTATATGGAATTATTTCAAGACCAGGATTTACGACGGCGTGCGATTACAATGCCCGAGGTTCCCAAAATAAATATTTGAAATAAATTAAGCTTTTAAATAGAATGCATGAGTAGTTTTACTGAAAAAGGTGGAATAACTTTTAAACAGGTGCCCATATTAAAAATATGAGGGTACTATTTTTTTCAGATAAGCGGCTTTACCTTAGGCAAGGCCTAACATCAACCAGTATAGGTCGGCTGCAAAAATTAATTTTTTGGACGTTTTAAAAGAAATAAAATAAATTTAATAACTTATTTTATTTTAAAATTTCCATAACACAGTGATGCGTTATGTGTTTTTAAATAACCAAGATCCCAGGGTTAGACTCATAACCCTGAAAACTTTCCTAGAATCCTCTAAAACTTTGGAGAGGAGCCACCCCAGAGAAATCCTCACGAATGATGACGAACAACGATGTGTGGATCGTTGCGTGGCGAGATCGAATCCCGAAAAATGACCACTCTCCCTATTTATTGAAGATCAAGGTAGGGGTTTTTATTTAAATTATTCCATCCTCATTATTGGATTCAAACAATGAATGAAGATCAACCCACGAGCAGGTTGACACGTGGATCTTTGGTTCTTGTGGGAGGGTCTTTTATAGGGTTTATTTTGGGGAATTAATCCCTGAATGTTTTTTTTTAATTTTATTTGTTCCATTTGATATTTTTAATGGGATTGGATAAATGTAGTGACAAATGATGGTGTAGGTTCGTTCCTCAATTTGTTGTGTGGATTTCTCCTTCCCGTTTTTACCTCCTGTTATTCATATTCTTCATGGGGTTATGAAAAACGGGTTGTTATGAATTTTTTTTGCAATGAAATGAGCCCAAATTAGAGATCCAATAGCGTCGTGACCCAAAGAAGGTTTGATAATGATGGTAGAAGAATAATTGACTTAGTTTGATAGAAATAATTCTTCAACAGTTCTTTGTATTGGTGGATCAAAACATGTTTTGGGGGCCTATCGGAGTCCCAAAACCAACAGAATCATATTTGCAGTGTCGAGGAGACCTAGAACCTTGAGTTTCATGAAAATTATATGGTTGAATAGAGAGATAGAAGATCACCTGAAGTGTTAGATGAAGAATGTTGGGTTCTGAAAAATCACGAAGAACACAACATGTTCTCTGAAGAACAAGGCATGTGGGGCCATCTCAGTGGCAGCAAGGGTTTCACGATGCAAGAAACGATGACACAACATGTGACAATTGTGACACGGTGTGTGATCCCTACACGGGACTCATCATGTATCTTAGATGATACACAAACATGGGGTGCAGTAAACGGCATGTACTCTACCACATGGCCAGACCAGGCTGGTTACGTGAGTTACCCTATGTATCGATACACGGGATGGGAAACACGAGTCGAAGTCGTGTACAGGAACATGGCCAGAGTACATGGAGTGGACCCTGGATAATCATACATGGTGTGTGACCCTCACTACCCTCCATGTATACACTTTCTACACAACATTTCTTCGGAATCGGGTCGTTGTACGTAGGCAGTACCCAATGTCATGGGACACAACGTGTGACCTCGCTACACGTCGTTTACTCTCTTTTACATGGTTGGATATTCTTGTCCATCATTCCTTGGACATGTTTAGTTTGGTTTAGTTCCCATTTTATCATTCCATTGAATTTTAGGTATCGTTTCCAACCATGGGAGTATGATCCATTTAGCAGGACTTTCTAGATAGATTCAGAATCCCTCTGAGAGGCCCAGAGCAAGATCATCTACCCATTCTTGGCCATAGGTAGATTTAGGTATCGACGTGAACAATCCTACAGGATGTCAATAATCTAATTATTAGGTGAATCTGAATGAGTCATGGTATATTCCAAGCCCCTGGCAGTGATCCTTATCTATGTATCGTGATCTTTACTCACTCATGAGTGAGTTCTCCTGAAATGAGAGCATCTATTCTCTATTCAGATCTATCAGTGCATATAGCTCTCTTGTGGCTTTTCCTGACAAAAAATTATTCTTAGATGGACTTCAACTGAGCTATCAGACTCAGGAGTGAGTTCTCCTAGACAAGTGATCCATGTAAATATTCAGACTGAATCCCTAGCATGGGTATGTAGTCGTTGTGACTTAGCTCTAGACTACAGGTTTGGGTTTCGAGTATATCTCGATATGTTTCTCTTGTTATATATTCTGTAGACATATATTTTGTAGAGATGACAATACCTTTACTTTGTGTATTTCTTTGTGGTTTTTAGGGTCCACTACTAAGTATTGTTATACTCACCCTTGTACAATATTTTCATGCACATGTCATTTTTTGTGTAGACGAGCAGACTTTTGACGGAGTCCAGGGTAGACCAGGACTAGATCGAGCTTTCTGAGCTTCCTTACAGGTCGAGGTGTTCCTAAAATTATGAGCAGCATTCCCAATACCTATTTCTTTCTTATAAGTTGGAATATTTATTTTTCAGACTCTTTCTTTTGGTGGGCTTGTATTCTGTCCTAGTTTACTTTTTGAACATTACTTTTTGTTGTACTCTGTTGGTTGGGTTTAGTTGTATGCATGCATTTTTTTCCTTAGTGGTTTTCACATTTCAGTATTTGTGTACTTAGAGATGTGTGCATGTGTATAGGTACATAGTCAATACCTCCCATGTTAGTGATATTCCTACTCAGTGCTAGTTACCAGCCCCGAGCTTATTGGAGGTGGGATTCAGGAGTCATGGCATCGGCCCCACTACGATGGGTTGTGAAAATTTTACCAAATATTTAATACTTAAAAATATTTTATTGATTTTTCTCGATTTAAAAGCCCACTAATTTCACCACTATTTTATATAACCCAGTGGATATTTAATTTAATCCCTCAATTTCTTTCATATTTTTATCATATAGATTTGAATATGATTTGAGTATTTTCTCCCCCTTTGACAAAAATATTCAAATCAATATATAAAGGAAAGGGGTGAACTGTCACCAAACATTAATTCTTGAGTGAGCAAAGGTTAACATTCATCATTATCCTCAATTATTAATTTTTTTATTTTTGTAATTTCCTAGCTAAAATATTTGTAATTTGTTCTTAGGTAGACATATAAAAAATTCTCACTATACTACTAATAAACTTTCATTGATAAAATGATATTTAATATCAATGTGTTTTGATCTTGAGTATTTCATATGGTTATTAGAAAAATTTAATGAACTCTGGTCATTATAACCAATTATAAATGGAAAATTAAATTTTTATTTTAGACCTTCAAGTTGTTCCTTCATCTAAAGCATTTTTCTTCAAGAATGTGTGGTAACCACATAATCAACCTCTATAGTGCCAAGTGTCTCTAAATTTTGTTTTTTTTCAATGATAACACACAAATTTTCTTCCATGAAAATATTTTATTCCTTGAGTAGACTTTCCATCATCAAAATTTTATGGCCATTTAATATTAGTATAACTAAATACCTCATTCCCGTCTTCTCTTCTATAGAGAAACTCATGATTAAGTGTCCATTTGATGTATATAAGAATTATTCTAGAACCCTTAATGTGTGATTCCTTAGGATCACTTTGAAATATTTCATAAAATTTAATTACAAATTCAATGTTTGACTTGGATGATGCAATATATAAGAGTATTATAATAATATTTTTTAATTCCTTGTTATTCACTCTTAAAGTATCCTCATACTTGCCCAATTTTATTCCCATGATGACAGGTGCTTAATAATAATTTGGATTCTTCCATGCCAAACTACTTCAAAAGTTATTTAACATATTTTTCATGATAAATAAAAATAATAATTCCTCTTATAATTTCTAAAAAGAATTATATTTTACCAATCATGTACATATCAAAAAAAATTCTTCATTTTTTCAATAAATTCTATGAAATTATACTCATTGTCACTTGTAAAAATAATGTCATCAGTATAAATAATAAAAATGAGAGTAAGGGTCCTCATTTTCTTTCCATAAAAGTTATTTTCCATAGTTCATTTCATAAAATTCATGTGTTGTATACATATTTTAATCTTAGAGTATATTTGTGGTTTTCTTTAAACCATAGAGGGACTTACCCAAATTTTACACTCAAGTGATATTTTATCAAAAATAAAACCCTTAAGTCACTCAATATATATAATTCCTTAGGTTT
Source organism: Viscum album (assembly GCA_963277665.1). Taxonomy (NCBI): domain Eukaryota; kingdom Viridiplantae; phylum Streptophyta; class Magnoliopsida; order Santalales; family Viscaceae; genus Viscum; species Viscum album. The sequence continues at coordinate 752,643,751 of OY728145.1, read as the reverse complement.
TTTCAAAGCATGCATATTCTTTCCATACACTATATGTTTATAATTATAAATTTTCTCATTCTCATCATCTCTTACATAGAGTAACTCATGATTAAGTGTCCATTTTATGTATATAAAAATTATTTTGGAAGCCTTCATGTGTGATTCCTTAGGATCACATTGAAATATTCCAAAAAAATCATTACAAATGCAATGTTCAGTTTGAATTTTGTAATATATAAGAGGATTCTAATAATATTTTTGAATTCCTTCCTGTTTACTCTTAATATATCCCCATACTTTCCCAATTTTATTCCCACAATGATAGGTGATTGATATTTATTTGGATTCTTCCATGAAAAACATCTTCAAAAGTTCTTTGACATATTTTTTATAATAAATAAAAATATAATTTCTCTTCCTATTTCTAAAAATAATTATATTATACCAAGAATGGATATTTCAAAAATAATAATTTTCTCAATAAATTATATGAAATTATACTCATCGTCACTTGTAAAAATGATGTCATCAATATAAATAATGAAAATGAGAGTATCAGTCCCCATTTTATTCACATAAAAATTGTTTTCCATTGTTCCTTTCTTAAAATTAATGTGTTGAAAATAACTATTAATGTTAGAGTACCTTTGAGGTTTTCTTTCAACCATATAGGGCCTTATCCAAATTTTGAACTCAAGTGAAATTTTATCAAAAATAAAACCCTTAAGTTTCTCAATATATGTAATGCCTCAATATTTTAGAAAAATATTATTTCCATAAACTATATATTTATAATTCTAAATTTTTTTATATTTTTCAAAACTAATTTAAATAGATTAGGTAATAAGTTATACAAGATAGGAATTAAACTAAAAATACTGTATTCATTCATAGTAATATTTTACAAAAAAGTATATGAAAATAAGTATCACTCGCCATGGATTATTATATCCTTTAAGAGTGCATAAATTAATAGCGGATAATAAATAAAGAAGAATAAAATCTTCAACACTGGGATATCCCTTGGAATATCTTCACCCATGAGGATCCCTAATAGACAAAGAAAACCTATAATGAGGAAGAAAACCATGAAAGTAGAAAGTATATTGTGAGATCCAAAAATGGAAACTATAGAAATGAAAAGTGTGACTTATGAAGTGAGAATGGATTGCATGATTCTAGAATGTCTATTTATGGGAATGAAATTTGGCCATTATTATTATGGTCATTGGAAATATGGTGATTACACTTCTACATATAGTGCTTTTATCAGCGCTTGAAAATTATTTTAACAGCGCTAGAAAATAGTTTTTAATGTCAGCATAGATAAAGGGGGTCCCCTTTAGCAGTGCTAAAAAATCACTGATAAAGGGTGTCCTTTATCCACACTAAAAAAATTGTTGATAAAGGCCCTACTTTATTAGTGTTATTTTTAGCACTGATAAAATACCACTTTATGAGTGCTTTAATTAGTGCTAATAAATGGTGTCTTTATCAGCCCTCAAACTAGTATTGATAAAGGGTTCCTTTATCAGTGCTCAAAATAGTGATGATAAAGTCCTAGCTTCCTGTGATGTGTTGTTTATATAACCACACACCCACCAGCAGTACCTTCATAGCACACACACCACCTACACAAAACAACACATGCACATTGCACACAGGAACAAATAAGAACACACAAGAACAAAGTAGCCCACACAAGGGTTTGTAAAACAATTCTATATACATTTAAAACTATGTTTTATATAATATCATTTACAATTATTCAACAATTAGTTAAAAACATTAATGTTTTATCCTTTTGCATTCGTGATCCCCTCTCAAAAATATCCACCCATGGTATTAGTTGTGGAAAAAATCATCCCAACTCAAACAAAAGGTTACACCTATATAAGAAAAAAAATATTATGTTAGTAATACTATAATGAAATAAATTAAACATTAATATGAAATAATACATTAATAAAATGTAAATTGTTGGGAAAAAATCCCTCAAGGCATCATTGAAATATTTTTGAGGTGATTGTGTTTGTTGACAAAGTGAACATCTGTGTTGTGATTGTTGACAATGTAAACCATGACATACAAATTTTTTGACAAAGGGGATTTCATGGTGGAATTTCAAGTTCAAGAGCTGTGGTCAACGATCCATGTTTGATTCAATAATGTCAAAAAGGAATGGATAATCTGGAGGTAGCATAAAAAGAACAAATATAAGGTGGCGTCGTTTTCCAGTGTTTGCCAAATTTTTGGGCCTGAAAATCGACAAATGGGGAAAAGTGATTTTTGGAAAAGGGACTTGTGTGTTGTGTACATGAAGGCTTGGAAACTTGTGCGCCATATGTTTTTCAAGATCAGATCATCAAAATATGGAAAGGGGATAAGTGTCGCGCAAGTATTGGTGGTGTCGTGCAAGTGACTTGCGCGCTATGAAAGAGACTTGCGCGCTGATGCCCTGGAAGCTTGAGAACTTGCGCGCCTATGGTTTTTCAAGATCCGAAGATCAAAATATGGAAAAGGAAAGGGGTTCGCACAAGTTTGGAATTGGGTCGTGCAAGTGACTTGCAGGGGAAGAGACCTGCGCGCTGAGACTTGCACGCCGAAGGGAGACTTGCGCGCTATCGCACAGGGTGGTCAAATTGCCTATAAATACTAGACAACCCCTCCTCATTCTTGACCTAAGTTCAACACTTTTAAGATTCAGAGTTCCCATTGCGCAGGTGTGGTGGTCGTGTAAGTGGTGGTGTGTCACACAAGTGGGACTTGCGCGCCAGTGTTGGAAGTTTCACGCCAAGTGTTAGTTGTGCACCTGAGGTGGTTTAGGCGAGGAAGGAAGTGAGTCACGCAGGTTTGGAGTTGCAAAAGCTTGTGTCGCGCAAGTGGTTGAGGAAGACTTGCGCGCCAGTTGTGACTTGCATGCCGACACTTGCGTGTCGGCTTAGACTTGCGCGCCAAGTAAGGTTGATTTTACGACAGTGTTTTCGGGCTGCGTGGAAGCTGGAAGTTTGCCCGATACCTTCGGTGCAAATAGATATTCATCTACGGGTGAAAGTTGGACTTCAACAAAGCATTTACATACAGAGGAAGATGAATTCTTTCATGCAAATGAAGAGACCTATAAGTATATAAACTGTGAGTGGATTCCTTCTAGAGCAGTGAGCAAAGGAAGAGAAAGAAGGTGATCCTCTCCACCGTCAGTGATCCAGAGAGAGAGAAATATGGAGTGACCCTTGGGAAAGTAGTGAGATGACCCTAAACTTTGTAAATGCAGTGAGCCTGGGCATAGAATTGATCTAACCCAAACTTTGTATCCACATCTAGTGAATAATAGTGTAATTTGGTATGACCGGTAACTTGTCGGCGTATGGTCCTTGGACGTAGCCCAGTGAAGGTGAACCAAGTAAAAATCTTTGTGTCTGCCTACTTACTTCTCTGCATTACATTTAAAGCATCAGCATCAGATAAAGAAGAAAATAAGTGATCATAATAAACACACAAGTGCAAACAAATTAACCCTTGTAATAAAGAGGTCAAGATCCAGTGGGGTAGGAAAAACTTTGAAAAAGAATATCCATACCCTGATTCACCCCCCCCCTCTCAGGGTATATAGGCCCCTATTGGTCCTAACAATTGGTATCAGAGGGAAGGTTTCTTTTATCAGATTGTTTTGCTCTGACTTGGTTCAGTCAATTGCTCAAATTAAAGATCCAGTCTACTCTTATCATATTGTTCCATGGCAAATAAAAGAACATAAAAGAAGAAACAGAAGGCTGGTGGTATTATCCACTGTGGAAGTGTCAATGGAAAGAGTGTGATTCAGTTAAAGGAATCATGTAGTGAACAGAATAATGGTTTGGACGAATCATACTATGAAAATACTTACTCATTCAATGATGCTGAAGGAATTAGTGAAGAACCTGATTTTCCAAGTGATGTTGGAACCACTGATGATGAAGAAACACCAAGAAGTCGAAAAGTGGAAGTTGTCCCCAAGGCAAAGGAATTAGATCAGAAATTGGATGAAGAGATGAAAACTAAAGATATTCAGATCCAAGCATTGGAAACTGGGATCAACAAGCTAAGAGGTTTGAATCAAAGGATTATTGATGTAGCTACTGATCTGAAGGAGAAAAATGATTCTCAAGATATATAATCGAGAAAGAGATCTGCAAAGGTGGAAAAATCAAAAGCTGGTGACAAGGGGAAGAATCTGAACTTAGATGAGATTCAGAATTTGAAATCTAAAAATGATGATCTTGCTACACAGCTATCTGAACTAGTTCAGAAGAATAAAAGGCTAAAACAAGAGAATTAATGTTGTTCTGATTCTATTGAAGAAGAAAAATTGAAAGTGAAGGAGAAAAGTGACTTGGTGGAAAAGCTCACACGGGAACTAGAAGATGAGTTGAGTAGCGGGAAGAATCTCAGAAAAGAACTCAATTCTCAACTTGAATCAAGAAATAAGAAGATTCAACAATTGGATGAATTGATAGAGAAATCCAAGAAAGAAATGGAGATATCAAAGGACAGAGGAAAACCTAAGTTGAAGGATGAACTGCACTTACTATTTGATTGTCCTTCAGAAGGTGATGATAAAATGAAAAGGAAGTATGAGATTTCTGAGGAGAAACAACAAAATATTTTCTCAGCTCAAAGACCATATATTTTGGGAAAATATGGCATTGGATTTGATGAATCCTCTCCCGTGCATGATAGAATGCAAAACGTGAACAGTTCCAAGAGTGGAGAGAAACCTGCAGGTGTTGGAGATAGGCCTAAGATGACAGTTACAAAAAGAAGTGATGAAATCTTCTATTTTTGAGGGATTCATGGCCACACATCAAGCTTTTGTTCAGAGTCTCTGGAATACATTTCAGGCAGTGAAAATAGAAACATTACTAAATCTGAGATTAAGAAGAAGCATCATGAGAAATCGGAGAGAAGAGTCACTCAAGGGAAAACATTCATCAAATGTTATTACTGTGGAAGAAATGGACACACAATGAGTATATGTCCGGAAGCTCAAGAGCTCAATGTCAGTGGAAGAACACAAGATATTTCAACATCGCAATAGAGAAATGATGAAATGAGGAATTCCTTTGATAGAAAATGTTTTATATATTCATATTATGGGCATATGGCAAGAAATTGATGCAAGAAGAATGAAAGAAAGGAAAAGGAACTCTAAAGGAGATTTTCGACTCCAGTGATGCATAATAAGAAATTCTACACTGGGAGACAATGTGGTAAGGAGAATAATAGGCTTAGATCCTCAAGGGAATCACATGGAGCTAAATGAAAGGTGTATCAGTCACCTCCTCTGTCATACTCACAACAGCTCTCAAGGAGAGAATGTGAACAAACCTGAAATATTAAGGGGAGATCTACTCTAGCTGTGATAAAGAAGAAGGAAAATTCAATGGAGAACTCACCACCAGTGAAAAAGAGTGTGGTGGCTTAGACATCTGATAAAATAAATATGAACAAAGAATGTATTGAAAAATTCGCATGTCGTGTTCCACAGCGAAAAGTGGATGAAGGTGCAAGATCCTTGCAATGGTGGAAGAAGCAAGGAAAGATGACAAGTAGAGAGATTCTTACCCAGAGAAGGAATAAAGGGAAATGGAATTTTGGTGGATCATCAAATATGGAGATATGTACTAGTGGGTTTAAGCCCCAAATGGTGAGAAAATCCAAGCCTGCAGAATCTACATATCGGAAAAAGGCTCAGCATGTGGGTAAAGAATGCTTAGTCATATGGCCAGAGTAGTTGAAGTTGGCTAGGAAGCTAGAAGAAGCAAAGAAAGACTGTGATGCTCTACAAGAAAGAATAAAAGGGTTGACTCATTAGGATCAACCACAATCCTTATCTTGAGGAGTCCGAAAGAAACCCCTCTCCCTGTGTATAAAAATGTTATTAACTGATGATTCTTGTGTTTCAGGTTTTAGGGAGATACGATCCAAGGGGAAGTGGCATCTAAAGATGAAAAGTGGAAAATTGATATTCTCCAGAGGTTCAATTACCACAAATCAGGTACATAAGGTGAAGAATAAAGGGAGAAACAGAGCATAATAGGAAGTGATTGTGTTATTAACTCTATCTCTTGTTTCCTACACCGAGTTCCAACTCAGTAGGCTTAGATATTTGGTTAATGGCTTGATGTTGTGTGCCAGATAAGAATAAATGATGCATGATGAGAATAATGGTTATGAGTATAAATAGTGGGACTAACCCCAGGAAGTGTTTCATAACATCGGGGAGCATCATTTAATAGCAAAATCATATGCAAGATCGATCAATGCAATAATCGGCTGAATCATCTCAGGAGTTTTCAATCGAGGGAAGACTTATTGTCAGAGAAGCAGTAATAGTCATGAATCTCATGCTTATCTATTTTTATCTAACAATGTGGTATCAGCTAACTGCTTTCAGGATACCATGAAGCTGTGAGAGAAAATCAAAGGTGTGTCAACAAAATTTTGAGAGAAGATGTTCAAGGAAATTAAGTCATTAAACAATGATATAGTAAAAAGTTTTCTGTTAAAAGTGAGGAAGTTTTAAGAGACTCAGGGAGAGCAGAAGTGGCTGAAGTGGATTCAGAAGAGGATACTGATGGTGAGTACGAGGAAGTAAAATCCTTATCTGCAAAAAATCCAAAGAGTCGAGCTGAAATTGACAGGCAGAATATCATCAGTGATCACTGAAGATGAAAACTGGGTTCAGGCCATTAATGAAGAGCTAAATCAGATTGAGAAGAATCAGATGTGGGAGATTATTTCGAGGCCAGCAGATAAGAACGTCATCATGACTAAATGGGTCTTTCACAAGATGAAGAACAAAGATGGTATAGTGATTCGGAACAAAGCATGGCTAGTGTGCAAGGGATACTCCTAGATAGAGGGAATAGATGTTGATGAGACATTTTCACCGATTGCAAGGCTAGAGACAATCAGACTATTTCTTTCCATAACAGTGCAAAGAAAGTTCAAAGTGTTCCAGATGGATGTCAAATCTGCATTCTTGAATGGTGTTCTGGAAGAGGAGGTGTATATTGAGTAGACAGATGATTTTCTCATTCATGAGGATGAGAACAAAGTTTGCAGGTTGAAGAAGGCGTTATATGGGCTGAAACAAGCACCAAGGGCATGGTACTCACGGCTCAATCAGTACTTGAAGAAGCTTGGTTTCCAGCGTGGAGGAGTTGATTACAATCTCTATTTAAGAAATTATAGTAATCAAAGGATGGTGGTGCTGGTGTATGTCAATGACATAATTTTTGGCGGATCAGATGAAACTCAGTGCAGACAATTTTTCGAATTCATGAAAAATGATTTTGAAATGTCAATGATTGGAGAGCTAACGTTTTTCCTTGGTCTACAAGTGACACAAGGAAGGAATGGAACATTCATTTCTAAATCTAAATATGCCAAGGAGGTTCTAAGAAGGTTTGGAATGGATAATTCCAAGGAAATCAAGACTCTGGTTGCTACCCGGATGAAATTATCAAAAGATGAGGATGACAAGGCAGTTAATATCACAGAATATAGGAAAATTATTGGAAGTTTTTTGTACTTCACCATGACAAGGCCTGATATTGTTTTCTCCACATGCCAAGTAGCGAGATATCAGAGTAATCCCAAGGAAAGCCACATGCTTGCAGTGAAAATTATACTTTGGTATATCCAGGGCACAGTGGATTTTGGCTTGAAATATGCTGACAAATCTCAGAAAGATTTGTTGGGATATACTGATGCAGACTGGGCAGGTTCAGCGGATGATAGAAAATCAACGTCAGGTGGTGCATTCTATCTTGGTGGATTGTGTATTTTTTGGCTAAGCAAGAAGCAAGATTGCATTTCATTGAGCACCGCAGAAGCTGAGTATATTTCGGCCACTCAAGCATGCACACAGTTATTATGGATGAAGCAGCAGCTTGAAGATATGGGAGTTGAAGTGAAGTCTCTGATCGTAATCCAGTGTGATAACTCAAGTGCTATAAATCTTAGAAAAAATATCGTTAATCACTCAAGGACCAAGAACATTGAGATCAAATATCATTTCATCAAGGAGAAGTTTGAGCAGGGAATTGTGAAGTTGGATTAAGTGCCTACAGAGCTACAGGTTGCAGACATTCTGATAAAGGCCTTACCCAAGGAAGATTTTGAGAGGCATCGACTGGCTCTGGGAGTTCAGTCGAATCCCCGCACTTGAAATAGTGTAGATGTGGAACAACCCCCCCCCCCCTCCCCGAGGTATGATGTTTTTTTCTAAGGTGCTGATATGTGTTCTCTACTCTATTACAGACTGCAAAGTAGTGACCTTTGGGTTATTTGACAAGGGGGGGAAATAGTGACTTTTCAAGGGGGAGACAGTGTGGCTATTTGAGAAATCTTGAAAGATAAGGGGAGAAGCTGACAGGTGGAGTAGCCAGATAGGGGGAGTTGAAGCTAGTTGAATGTGCTTAGCTATAGCATAGCTTGGAAAACATGGGAAATAGGGATAAATAGGTTTTGAAGCTGACAAGGGATGAAACTGTGTATAGAAAGTGGGAGAGTATTAAATCTGACGATGCTAGAAGTGATCGGTCAAAGAATAGATATCACGATAGCTGAGGATCGTGATAAAAGAAAAAGAGAGATGTTGGAATGTGGTAAGAAGATTTCCAACAATTGGTATCAGTTTGGTAAAAATTGGTATCATTTTGGTGTCAACAATGGATGTTAGAGATGAAGTGATTCATTGATGAACTTTTCATTTACTCTTGTTTCTCATGCCGAGCATTGCTCATGTGAGCTTAGAGTATATGTTGAGTAAATCCTTGATTGCTATCAGAATCGCAAAAGGGAAAATGGTGGCTGAATAATTAAAGATGTATCTTTTTATGGAAGAGTTGTCAACAAACCCAAAGGGGGAGATTGTTGGGCAAAAATCCCTCAAGTCATCATTGAAGTATTTTTGAGGTGGTTGTGTTTGTTGACAAAGTGAACATCTGTGTTGTGATTGTTGAAAATGCAAACCATGACATACAAATTTGTTGACAAAGGGGATTTCATGGTGGAATGTCGAGTTAAAGAGCTGTGGTCAATGATTTATGTTTGATTCAAGAATGTCGACAAAGGAATGGATACTCTGGAGGCGGCATAAAAAGAACAGATACAAGGTGGTGCCGTTTTCCAGTGTTTGCCAAATTTTTGGGCCTGAAAATCGAAAAATGAAGAAAATTTGTTTTTGGCTAAGGGACTTGCGCGCCGTGTACATGAAGGATTGGAAACTTGCACGCCATATGTTTTTCAAGATCATATCATCAAAATATGGCAAAGGGATAAGTGTCGCGCAAGTATTGGTGGTGTCGCGCAAGTGACTTGCACGCCGTGAAAGAGACTTGTGCGCTGATGCCCTGGAAGCTTGATAACTTGTGCGCCTATGGTTTTTCAATATCAGAATATGGAAAAGGAAAGAGGTTCATGCAAGTTTGGAATTGGGTCGCGCAAGTGACATGCAGGGGAAGAGACCTGCGCACCGAGACTTGCGCGCTGAAGGGAGACTTGCACGTCGTCGCGTAGGGTGGTCAAATTGCCTATAAATACTGGACCACCCCTCCTCATTCTTGACCGGAGTTCAACACTTTGAAGATTCAGAGCTCCCATCATGCAGGTTTGGTGGTCGTGCAAGTGGTGGTGTGTCACGCAAGTGGGACTTGCACGCTAGTGTTGGAAGTTGCGTGCCAAGTGTTAGTTATGCGCCTGAGGTGGTTTAGGTGAGCAAGGAAGTGAGTCGCGTAGGTTTGGAGTTGCAAAAGCTTATGTCATGCAAGTGGTTGAGGAAGACTTGTGCACCAGTTGTGACTTGCACGCCGATACTTGCGCGCCGACTTAGACCTGTGCGCCAAGTAAGGTTGATTTTCCGGCAGTGTTTTCAGGTTGCGTGGAAGCTGGAAGTTTTCCTGATACCTTCAGTGAAAAGAGATATTCATCTATGGGTGAAATTTGGACTTCAACAGAGAATCTACATAGAGAGGAAGATCCATTTTTTCATTCAAATGAAGAGACCTATAGGTCTATAAACTGTGAGTGGATTCCTTCCAGAGCAGTGAGCAAAGGAAGAGAAAGAAGGTGATCCTCTCCACTGGCAGTGATCCAGAGAGAGAGAAACAGGGAGTGACCCTTGGGAAAGAAGTGAGATGACCCTAAACATTTTAAAGGTAGTGAGCTTGGGCATAGAAGTGATCTAGACCAAACTTTGTATCCACATCTAGTGAAGAATAGTGGAATTTGGTACGACCGGCAACTTGTCGGTGTATGCTCCTTAGACATAGCCCAATGAGGGTGAACCAAGTAAAAATCTTTGTGTCTGTCTGCTTACTTCCCTGCATTACATTTAAAGCATCAGCATCAGATAAAGAAGAAAATAAGTGATCATAATAAACACACAAGTGCAAACAAATTGACCCTTGTAATAAAGAGGTCAAGATCCAGTGGGGCTGGAAGAACTTTGAAAAAGAATATCCATACCCTGATTCACCCCCCCCCCCTCTCAAGGTATATAGGCCCCTATTGGTACTAACATAAATTTTTAATAAAAAAGACATATTTGGAGTTATATAGGTCACACAGTTCATCACATTTAGGTGGGGTTGATTCCTATATGTCAGAAATGAGTTATAGATTGTTGTCTTAAAATATAAAAACAATTCAAATGTGTTTGCTTGGTTTTTATTATGTCACTTGTTCTTTTTACTTAAATTAATGTCAATTTTAAATAAAAACACATTTTTATTTATACCAGTCACATAGTTCATCGGATTAAGGTCTAGTTGATTCTTACACATCAAAAATGACTCATGGACCATTGTTCTATGGTATCAAAACAATCCAAATGCATTTGATTGGTTTTTGGTTTTTCAGTTGTGTTTGTTTACTAAAATATCATTTCAAACTGGAAACATGAGTTTTGAGTAATACCGATCACATCATGCATCAATTTGATGCGATACTACTTCATACACATCAAAAAAAGGACTTATGAATAACTTTACTAAATTATTAAGACAATCGGAAATCATTTTCTTGGTTTTTAGTGAGTGACACATTTTGTGCTAAAATGTAAATTTTAAACTGATAACATACACTTTTAGTCATACCGGTCACACCGTGTGTCAGATTGAGGTGAAGTTTATTTCTACATGTCACAAATGACTTGCGTATCATTTTCCTAAAGTATCAAAACAATCTGAATGTGTTTTCTTGGTTTTCAGTATGTCTTTTGTTATTTTTTACTTAAATTAATGTCAATTTTAAATAAAAAGACACATTTCGATTTATACCGGTCACATCATGCATTTTATTAAGGTGGGGTTGATTCCAACATGTCACAAATTACTCATGGATCATTTTCATAAATTATCAAAATAATACGAATGTGTTTTCTCAATTTTTAGTATGCCAGTTGTGTTTTTTTACTAAAATTAATGTCAATTTTAAATAAAAAGAGAAACTTTGAGTCATACTAGTCATACTATGCATGAGATTTAGGTTTAGTTATTTCATAATCATTAAAAATGACTTATAGATCATTTTTCTAAAGTATAAAAACAATCTGAATGTTTTTTCTCAGTTTTTAGAATGCTAGTTTTGTTTTTTTTACTAAAATGTCATTTCAAACTTGAAACACTTATTTTGAGTCATATTGGTCGCATCAGGCATCAGTTTGACATGATCCTACTTTATACACATCAAAAATAACGTATGAATTTTGTTCCTAAATTATAAATACAACCAGAGAGATTTTTCTTGGTTTTTAATGAGTGACGTGTTTTGAGTTAAAATGTCAATTTTAAACTGATAATAGACACTTTTAGTCATATCAGTCACACTATTCATTGGATTGAGGTGTGGTTGATTACTACATGTCACAAATGACTGATGTATCATTTTCCTAAAGTATTAAAACAATATGAATGTGTTTTCTTAGTTTTCAGTATGTCACTTGTTCTTTTTTCAAAATTTATTTCTAATTTATTATAAAAATACACACTTAAAGTCATAACAATCACACCATGTGTCAGATTTAGGTTCAGATGATTCATACACGTCACAAATGACTTATGGATCATTTTCCTAAAGCATCAAAACAATACTAATGAGTTTTCTCAGTTTTTAGTATGGAACTTGTTCTTTTTACTAAAAATAATGAAAATTTTAAATAAAAATAGACACTTCAAGTCATATTGGTCACATATTCATACTATTTATATACATTCTTCCATCAGTTATGCTTCCCATTCATTTATAAAAAAATCTATCTCATCTTATAAATATGAGTCTTTTCAAAAATCGTGGTAGTACTAAAAAAATATAAATACACAAAGGATTAATAAATATTTTAGATGAAATAGTAATTATCTTTGAAAATACCCCTTTAGGGATGATGGTTTGTTCATAGAATACAATCTATTTTATAAATTTACAAACATAATAACCACAGTCTTTATCGTTTTTTTGTTTCGGACATTACAGAAACATTGAGAAAAATAATTAATTTTTTTTATATGTGTTTGGATAGTGAAATATTATTATATATACCATGATTTGTATCCAGTTGTAGTACTTGTGATGTTCCCTGTCATTTTCCCTTGGACTTATTCCATGATTTAGATGATATTCACACACCACCATATCATAACAAAATACTCATTAAAAGATAATATAAATTATATGACTAGATTTTTAGTTCTAAAATGTTGGATTTAGTGTATTAAAAATTGAAAAACACTATCATGTGTGTTCAGTTTGTTGGATATTCATACATTGACTCCAGGAAATAAATCTTTGGAGTATCTAAATACACTGCAATGAGCATCCAATGCTACCTAAAAACACAAAAAAGAATAATTAATGAAAGAAATTAAAATATATTTGATATGATTAAATTTTATAGTTTTACCCCTTCATCATTGATATTAAGAAGAGTTTTTCATCTTTATTTTTTTTTGTTAAACGATTTGAGTAGGCCTGCCACTATTTCACCCCATTTCTTGTATTTTATTTCCTTTTGTTCTGTAGAGGTGATGTGAGGGCTAACGGGTCCAAATTTATGTTCATAGGGAAATCCCTTCAAATTTTTTTCATACATACGCCTATGAAAAATATGAAATGTATTTAGTTATAATTATCATAGTATATAAGCTTTTGGAAAATCAAATCATGAAAACATACCTCATGTATACATTTACAACTGAGCCTCCTAGTCAATCATACTCTAGGATTTCACTTACATTGTCAACACTAATAAAATTTGGATCTTCCTTACTATATATATTTTCATCAAAAATAATTGTGTGAACCCCACCCTCTTTCAACTTTGTATTCACATGATCCTTCAATGATAATAAATGCGGATATAGAACGTGTGGGCTTAAGGTGCTTTCGGTAGATCATTTTGGTCGGTTGGTCAATACTTGAGATGGTCTTGAGTTGTTCTTTCTTTTCACCCCCTCCCTTGTATCTATCAGTAACAATATTCATTGACTCAGACATTTTTTCATTAAATGTTAAGGGTTTATCTTGATTTTTTTTGGAAATTAATATCTCCTTGTCGAAATGTTTTTTTAAAAGATGTGATGTCCATGAGATGAATGTTCCAAGAGCTTGTTCAACCTTATGAATATATTCATCATCAATTGGAATAGATATCTTAGTGATCGACTCATGGGATATGTTAATCAACCCTTTTACATGACCTATTGGAAGTGGTATGTTGTGTAGCATGACGTTCCGGATACTGAACTCCAAAGCCCTCTCTACAAGGAGATGGGTGGGTGTTTATAGATATAAATCACAGTCATTTTCACCATGTACAATATCAATATAGGAAAGGTATCAATGTCTATCTGATTCACAATTAACAGAAATAATTATTAGAAAATTTATTACCTCAGCTAAGATAGGTTTCTGAGGGGAATGACTTGCCTCAAAGCTAGTGGGGGTGGGGCGGGATCTTCACGTGTTGTTTGTTCTTGAGTTGTTTCTTCTCTACCCCCCCCCCCCCCCATTATATTTTCCATGAACTCTATCTGTAATTTTATATGTTCTTCAAGTATGGATATTCTTTCTGTCATAATTTTTATTTCTATACATTGATCCTCCTCTTGTTTTTTTCTCAAAAAAATGTTTGGGGTGCCACCCCAAAACCCATACCTCTAACATGGCCATACTTTTCTAGATGCTTCAAGACCACCGAAAGTATGTCTACATCTGGTTTGGGTGTTTCTAATTTCTATGACTATTTCAGATAGAAAAATATATAAAAATATGTAATCATTGTTATTTAATATCAATTTAAAGAAAAAAAATATTTATTATGTCATACTTACACATGTTTCCCACACTTTTGCATGTTTTCATCTATTAGTATCACATATTTATTTACACGCACCACCTTCCATAGAACATGGCATGGTATTGAAGTGACATTGTATTTGTATTCATCAATCTTTATATAAATAAGGGAACAAGGTTATGGTGTTGTTTTATGTCATATAAAAGTATTACGGTAGATTTAAAATATGTACCAATTTTTTTCGAGTGAATCATAACCCATTTTTACTTTACGGTAGGGGTTCACTAGTTTGGCTACTCATTCCTTATTTTCAGTACTCAGTTTTTGTTTCATAAATAAAAAAATATCAATCAAAGTGATTAATACATGTATCATCAAACAATGTATTACCAAACACAATGTACCTGAAAAGACTTCTCCTCATGATGGCTAGTAAATGCATCCCATGCTCCTTGGGTTATCAGGTGTGCATAAATATAAGTTGGGTGTGGGTTTATTTTATATTCAATATCTTTAAGATAACATTTCATTAAAATTGTGTGAAATCCTCTTTGAATCCTTCCAGCAACCCTACATAGTTTGTGTACAAGTCATCTACTATAAATACACTCTACAAAGGATGATGAAGAGTAATTCAATGTTTAATTATTTTATTTTTTAGTAAATTAAATAAATTATATCATAATGTTACTGTAATATTTCCCCACATCAGTGTCTTAATCCCAGTGACAACTTGGTGCCACAACTATACATTAATCGGCACGCGTTGCTGAGTGATGATTCTAATGTAACTACTAAACATGGCCTTGTTGAGGTAAAAATATTGGACCCACTTATTCCATCCAAACTCATATTTGATTCTTTTTACTTTTTCCTTATGGAATTTTGATAACACCATAAAATTACAGTGCTTCTATTTTTTCTATGTCGCTAGTGTTTTGGTGCCTATCATTTCCTCGGTTTCAACATCATCACTGTGTTCCTTTGAAGTGCTAGTATTGGCATGGTTAGATGGTGGTTGTACCTCTACACTGAGAGAAGCAATAACAATAGGTTGAGAAACCTGTTGGTCCTTTTCACCATGAGCAGCAACAAGTTGAGGACCTATTGTGCCTCAGGATCAGGAGAATCATCACGTGAAGAAGACATTATCTACAGAATTGGTTCAATGTTTAATTCATATTACAAAAAAGCAATAGTGAATAGATAATAACATAAGGTAACATGATCTTTATTACAAAAAAATATAACCTAATTATTGAACTCTCTTTTTTCTTAAAGGCTGAAGGGATTTGACCCCTCTATCGATTATCCAAATTCCTTCTTTGTGGTCTCCTATGACATACAAAATTCCATATATATTGGGACTATTGTGAAATGATTGCGATGTCCTAATTAAAGGGTCATCCTCCATTGAATTTTTATCCGACCCTTCAGTGGTTTTGGTGGATAACATAATAATTGAGCAGTTTCAGTTTACGGGATATGGAACATAAAATACTTGCTCTTCCTGTGATGCCATTATAAATGGATTGTCTTTGTACCCTTCCTTATTGAAGTCAGATTTCATGAATCTAAACTCATATATTTTAAGATCACTCCTGTTATCAACCAACTTCCTTTGAAAAATCAGCACTTGGATGTTTGTATAATTCAACTTCCATATTTGTTTGATGATACCAAAGTATGATATATTTATATAAATTGGTTTTTTGTCCTTATCACCAAAAACATGCATCGCTTCAGCCACAAGTGTAACTCCTCTATTCTGTATGTTACTATCTTCATCATGTTCATTATTATATAATGTGTAACCATTAATTACCTAAGCATTATAATATAATACATACACACTTGGTTCTCCAGCTAGCCATCGAAGCCGTTCAGAAATTGAGTCTGGATTTTCATCTGAATCCTTAAATATATGGTCTCAAAACCATCCTATAAATTATATATTATGTGTATATGATATCCAATTTTCATCCCTTAATGGATTCAAATGCCTAATAATTTCTTTGTGGGTTTTGAAATAAGGTTCAACCTCCTAACTGTTAGAAAAAATGTAAAGGTGGTCCTACTCCTGATCTGTAATATTTATTGTGACAATATCTCTTCTATAAATTCCTTTACCCATAAGATACCCGGTGTGATGATATTTTGCTAGACCAATGCTTTACACACCAGATAGGTATTTATTAGATAATTCAATGGCTTCCTCAACAATAAATCACTCTGCAATACAACCCTCTGGCTGACTTTGATTTTTGACATACCCTTTCAAAATCATCATATATCGTTCAATGGGGTACATCCACCTATAGTGTATAGGACCACATAGTCAAATATCTCTCACCAAGTGAACCATAAAATGAACTATCATATAAAAAAATGATGACGAGAAGAACATTTCCAATTCACATAATGTGACAGTAATTTCTTTTTCCATACTCAGAAATTTCATGGTGTCTATAACTTTGTTGCATATAGCTTCGAAGAAGAAATAGAGTTTCATTAACGTATAATGGAAATTCTTGGGAAAAATTCAACATAAATATATAGGAATAAGATATTTCATCAAAACATGGTAGTCATATGAATTAAGACCCTTTAAATTTAAATCAGTCATTGTCACAATGTTCTTGATACTCGATAAATACCCCTCTAGAACCTTTATGTCATTCAAGAAGTTTCAAAACTAATATCTCTCCTTCATGGAAAAAGTGTAAGTAGCTAGAGGAAGAAAAGTTCATTTTTCACCCTTTATTAGTGCCAACTCTTCTCGTATTCTCATGTCAACCATGTCTAACCTAGCCTTAATTCTATCCTTTATTTTTTCAGGTTCATTTAGAAATGTGTTGATGACACTATCACGTACATTTTTTTCAACATGAATAATATCAATAAAGTGTCTGACGTACAGACAATTATAGTATGGTAATTAAAAAAAAATGACATCTTCTTCTAACTGTTTTTCATAAGGTTTTTCAAAAATATTTTACCAAAAGAAGTGTACAAATCTTTTACTTTCTCAAACAGTTGATCACCAATTAGTGGAGACAGTGTTGTACATTATTCTGAACTTCTATAGAATGATTTCATCCAAGATCGGTACTTATGTTGTCAGGGTAGAAATCTGTGATATCTTAGAACCATGGGTTTCAATGAATGTTTCCACCTAATTGATTGTGTATCTTGTTCATAGAAGGGACACCCATGAATTCCTTTAATGCTATATCCTGAAAAATTACCATAAGCAGGAAAGTCATTTATCATTCCATACAACATAGCTCTCAACGTGGAATCTTCATTTCTATAAGCATCATACAACGTAACACCTGAATCCCACCATAATTTCAAATACTCGATCAATGGATCCAAATAAACATCAATATCATTACCATATTTCTTAGGTATTGATATAAGCATAGATAGCATGATGTGTTTTTGTTTCATGAATAACCATGGATGAAAGTTATAATTTACTAACATAACTAGCCATGTATTGTGAGTGCTAATTTGAAAACCAAAAGGATTCACTCCATCTATAGATAACGCAAGACGAAGGTTTCTCAGATCATTTCCAAAATCAAGATACTCATGATTTATTCTCTTACACTGAGGAGAGTGTTTTGGGTGATGTAGTTTCCCATATTTATTTCTACTATCTTCATGCCAAATCAATTGCCCTGCGGTCTCCTCACTTCCATATAGGCGCCTAAACCTTGGAATGATTGGAAAGTAGCATACAACTTTCGTAGGACCAGATTAATCTTTCTTGTATAGAGAATCACCACACTTTGGGCATTATATTAGTGATTTTTTGTCCTTGCGGAATAGTATACAATCATTTGGCCAGGCATTTATTCGTTCAGAGACCATACCCATGGAACGTAGTATTCGTTTGGCATCGTATGTTCGGTTCAGGATCTCATTATCTTCTGGGAGCATGTCATTCAAAAGAGCAAGTAATTATATAAAACCGGTGTCACTCCATCCAATTCCTTATTTTAAATTATATAGGTTCAGTAAGGCTAAAAATTTGTATATTTAGTGTATCCACCATACAAAGGTTTATTTTCACAACTCTTTAACTACTCAAACAATTTTGGGAAATCACAAAGTCCATCTTCAACTATCCTTGTCATTTCCTCAATACGATCTTCATCATCATTCACATCTATAATCACATACCCAATAATGTATTCTTTATTTTCCACACATGTAATCATATCAGATGATCCATAAAACGCATTGTTATCCCAGCTACTAGCTACATTCGCTTTTCCCCGTGTTTATTCCAATATTTATAACTTCAATCTATTCTGTGACAGAACAAGTGTTATTCCAACTCCTCTGGACTAAATTGTCTTGAATAACAACAATGTAAACGCAGACAAAGGATTTGATAAGATTCATATGTATGATATTTTTCAAACTTGATGAAATCTTTCACTACATATTCATACTCTCTTGTAAAATGATTGGAATCCATCTAGTCTTTATTCGTTTACATCCTATTTGATTCACTGATATTAATATTTAACAAAATAAATAGACAAAACATTGATATAAAAATTAACTAAGGCTAAAAAAAATTATATAATTTAAGTCTTCTTTGAACACTATTTATAAAATCATAGTTGAAATCCCATTAAAAACCAACCATTTACACAAATTCCTCTTTAAAATAACATGCCCTTTTTAAAATAAACCAATCAGTCTCAAACACTCTTTCTCAAAACCCTAATTCCTTTTTTATAAAGCATTCAAGGAAACTTCCTAACCCAATAATGTTAATCATTTAAAATGAGTGACAACCATATATATTTTACAAATTTTCATTTAAAAATTCACACACCCATTGTTAAAATAAAACCAGCATTACATATGCTTTCAAAACATTCACATCCCTTTATGAAATCTAATCAGGTGAGTTGAGAAGCACTTCGTGTGTAACCTAAGTCCATGAAAAGTGTTTAAATAATTTTAAATTTATTTAAAACCAAAAAAAAAGGCATGTTGAACAAAATTTTCAAACAATTTTTTTAGTTTATTCCAATAACACCTCATTGAAAGCACAACTATTTCCAAATCTAGGAAAGGATTTGGGAAGTTTCTCTTATGTGTTCTTAATAGTCTAGACCCATAAGAAACCACATAACCATCATGGAATAAAATTGTTAAAATCTTGACTCCTAATACATTACAATATAATCCATACTCATTACCTAGCACATTTATGGAGAAGATTGGTGTTTTCATCAATATCCCATTAAGATCTTATAAGGATAACTCATGAACATCTAAATACTCATATTGAGCTACAAAACTTAGGTTAGGTCTTATATAATGCCATTCCAATTTCAATGGTATTATCATATATGTAAATTTGAAGTTAGTAGTTTATCCCTATCTTATATAATTCAAATCTCGTCTTAGAATCCTACACCATCTCACATAGAGTCTTATCTACTATCATGCCTTATCCATACCATCAATGTAGGGAGTATAACTATCCAATGGAAACTTAAGTGTCGTTACAAAGGGTAGTGATTAAGAACCCACTCCAGAACAATCACCCGATTCCTATAAAAAAATTGTAACTCATTCTTACTAAAACATCCTAAAAGGAAAGGTAAAAGGGAATCAAAACCCAAATAAATCTAACATCAACACTAGTGACCCCTGGTAACTCTCCATATCCCATCCACTACTAGAATGGGAGGTTTTCCACACAGTTCTTTACCAACGGTTTTCTTAAACCGTTGGTAAAGAAGGGCCATGACACCCTTTACCAATGGTTCTACTGAACCGTTGGTAAAGTGGTGTTTGAGGAACCCTTTACCAATGGTTCTATAGAACCATTTGTAAAGGGAACCCCTTACGTTTCACTAGAACCGTTGGTAAAGGGTGACTCAAACACCCCTTTACCAATGGTTTTTAAAAACTGTTGGTAAATTTTTACCCCAAATACAGTCGGCCGCACCTCTCCCCCATTCACGACAGAACCCTAAATCTGAAGCGCTCGGCTCCTCTCGCGACTTCCTCCATCCAAACCGCTGAAACTCTATCAGATTCATCTCAAATCAGGTATTTTCTTCTTTATACACTTAAAATATTTAAGTGCTACCTTGTTTTTATTGTTATTCATCTAATATTTTAGTTTTAAGTTTTGATTTTGATGTGTATATCATTTTTTTTGTGTTTTGATTTAATCTAGACTTTCTCCATTCCAATCCATTTAATTAATTAAATCTTTAACCCTCCGTCAAAGAAGAAACATATCAAATTCATTATGGTTGGATTCTAGATTTTCTAAGTATGTGTTTTTATGCTTTTTCTTCATCTTGTAATTAATTGTTACATGGAAATTTATTTATATGTGTTTATAAATTTTTAGCAAAGTTTCTATGAATGTTTTCCTTGTAATTCCTTGTAAAATATTATTTAACCCTATTCTCATTGAATTGAACAAGTCATGAATTTGATGACTATAATTTTGACATCTTTCAAGTATTTATGAATTATTCAATTCCATGAGTGTTTAGATTTATTTTCAAAGAATATTTAAAGAATGAATTGGTGAAATTGAGTCTTTGTCTCAAGTTTTTATTCAAATAATGAAATAAATTGATTTTCATGAAATGAGTTGACCTATTTTATGTTTTCTAAGTAGTTTCAAATGATTTAATTTGTGAAATGACAATGAACCCTCTTGGAATGATTTTTTCTTTGAAATGAGATTTCTTTGGTAGTTTTAAATCATATATTTATACATGTGGAAATAGGTTGTAATCCCATGTTTTGAATTAATATTGAGAATTTTTAATTGTAAAACATCCTTTAATGCCTTTGGGATGTTTTGAAATAAAGTATTTTTTAAAGGCCTGTTTAGAATTACATGTTAGTTTTTGGAAGGAAGTTGGTATAGATAACCTTTCTAAATATTGAATTAAATAAGGGGTTTTGAATTGAATTGAATGTTTTTTACCACTCAGTTGGAACTTTATGAGGATCCTCAATTGTAATAATTCATTAATATAACTTGATCAATTCTTTTAAATACAATTGATGGATGTTGAAAATGGGATTATTCACATCGATGGAGATTGGGGTGAGATTGAGATATGAATTGAGGTCTGAATAATATGATTGATATTGATAAGGATCCTCATTGTGATCCTCATAACTTCATTATCTTACTCACCTCTTTTGACTAGTCATGGTGACTTAGATTGTTATATGGGAAAATATAGATTTATGATTCACTAGTGGACTCATACCTCATCTAGTGGAATCCACTACTGGAAATCTAGGTTTTCCCAACGCTCCTATACCAACAGTTCATCAAAGAGGCCTTTACCAACGGTTTCATAAAACCATTGGTAAAGGCAGACATAGGTGATTTAAAATGGATTTCGAAAGATATTTTAGAAATGATTTAATCTTGAGGAAAGTGTTTTATTAAAATGAGAATTTTTTTAATAAGGCTTGTGTAATGTAATTTGTTATAGTACACTTGTTATGTGACTATGTTTGGTATTTAATAACACATGAGATAACTGGTGTGTGAGAATGTGTTGTGAAAGAGATTCCATGGTTGGTTTAAGATTATATTTATGTTTTGAGCCTATTAATGAGTTGTTTTAAAGATATTTTGAGATATTTACCTTATTTTTATTGGTGAAAACTGGGATCTGTAGAGGTGGTTCATGATTAAGACATATAATTACTGCTAAACATGTGGATAAACCATGCATAGTAGTTAATTCTTGAAATGTTTGATGTTTTTAGTCCTTTTTTATTTGGAGTTTCTTTTGATGCTGATGTTTCTTATTGATACCTATGATGGGAATTTATTTTAGTTTCTAAATCGGATGAGACTCCCCCACCATGCACAGTGTATGCAACCTCTAACCTTATTTAATCATTCTGTTTACACAGCCTATGCAACCTCTACCCTTATTTAATCAGTGAACTCAAGTCATTAATTCAAGCCTTCATTCTCACTAGAATGTAAGAAATTGAATGATGTATACCCATCCTCACATGATTTCTTACCTTAGATAGTGTCCAACATATGGAATAAGATCTTTTGAATTCATCAGTTAACCAGGATCATATATTACATTTCCCCCAAGATGACTATACTAATATAACTTTAGGGTCAATTAAATATGGTTCTCATTGTATGTTGTATATTATGTGTCCTTCTTGTCCAATACTCACTTTTATGAGGGTGGGGTGCTTTTCACTAGCCATGCTGGCATGTGTAGACATCCATAAAAATGTTAGATAAGTCACAAGTTTAATTCAGTAATGTTGTTATCATTGACATACTTTATTATTAATCTCAAATTTAAAAATAAATGTTTTTGTTTATACTTTATGAAATTAAATCTTTTTACAAGCCATGAAAACCCTATTAGTGTAAAAGCCTAAAATTTATTCACCCATGGGGTGCGTTTGACTTGGGGAAGTAATTGGGTAATGAAAGGTATGGCCATAGAGGTTCCAATAATGAGTTATTGAACATGAGTGAATGATTTGGGATGCCTATAACACATAATGGGACCTAAGGAATGTGCCTCTTATAGACCTAATGAAAATGAATATAAATAAATTTTAATTTAATTTTTGAGTACTTGTTCTTTACATTATTTTAATATTTCACTACATCGACTAGAAACTTCTTCCTTTATCATTTACTTAAATGTATTTTCTATTAAAGTTCAATCCTATTGAATTATTTATGACAAAATGACTTATATAAATTCTTTTTACAGAATGGACAGAAGTTGTATGTATGAAACTGATCGGATCTCAAGAAATTTTCAAAACAATTTGGAGAGATTTATAGATTTTTCATTTCACAATGATTCAGATAGTGGTCGCATACACTTCCCATATTCCAATTGTGTTGGTAGACCTTGGTTGATTCGTGAAGAAGTCAGCTACCACATAAACAAATATGGTTTTCAAGAAAACTACTTTGTGTGGTATCACAATGAGGAGAAAATTAAATCTCAAATTGGCGATGATCGAAATAAAAGGACTGGAATGGAGAATTTGTTAGATGATCGGTTTCCATTTATTAGTCATCATGAAAAAGAAAGGATTTCGACTCAAGAAGACTTCTATATGAGGAAATATGGTGCATCTAGTGAAAATGATGATATTGATAGGGTGAAAAAACTGAATGATGTTTCCACGACTCCAGTATATCGACAATGCGATAAAATGAAAAAGCTGTAATTTTTAATCCGATTGTTTCATGGGAAAACTATGTATGGAATTTCTAATACATAAATCGATTACATTCTTACCCTCTTGAAGGATTTACTTCTAGATGATGCAGATATTCCCTCAAACCACTATATGGCATGGAAGTTAGTTGAGGAACTTGAATTTTCAAGAAACAAAATTCATGCTTTCCCGAAAGATTGCAGTTTATTTTGGGAGGAAACCGCTAAACGAAATGATTGTATAAAATGTGGCACATCCCACTGGAAGTCAAAATCTGATGCAACATCATCCCGTGTTCCACAGTGAGTAATGTGGCACATTCCATTGATCCCCAGACTCCAGAATCTTTTTATGTATGATAACATATCAATAAAAATGAGATGGAATGATACCGAGAGAAAAAAGACTAATGATGAGTTGGTTCATCCTACAGATGGATTTTCATGGCAGAGATTTGATGCTCAACATCCTGATTTTGCAGATGTCGTGCGTAATGTGAGGTTGGGTCTTTCATGGGATGGTTTTAATCTGTTTGGGCAGATTCTTACTTCGCATAGCACATGGCCAGTTTTTATACACATTTATAATCTTCCCCCATGGTTGTGTATGAAAAAACCTTTCACTTTCATGAGTATACTTACATCTGGTCCTTCTGATCCCGGTATTGATATTGATGTTTACATGCAACCTTTAATAAAATAGTTGAAACTTCTTTGGGATGTGGGTGTGGGCACATACAATGCATGTTCGAAAGACATATTTCATATGCGTGCTGCACTTATGTGGACGATCAATGATTTTTCGGCTTATGCAATGATGTATGGATGGAGCACAAATGGAAAACTATCATGTCTAGTTTGTATGAAGAATACATGATCCATAAGACTGAAACATCTCTGTAGTTTCAGTTTTATGGGACATCGATGATTCTTGCCAAAGGATCATCCATACATAATGAATCGTCGAAGATTTGATAATACCATAGAGACCGATGATCCACCTCAATGTATGTCTATAAAAGATGTGCTTAATTAATTGAAAGATTTTAGTTTTTCATTCGGGAAGGGTCAAATAAAATCTGGAAAGAGAAATAATGTTTCCACTAAAACCTGTTACAATTGGAGGAAGAGGAGTATATTTTTTGATTTGCCTTATTGGTCAACCAATTTGTTACGTAATTTCTTAGACGTAATTCATATTGAAAATAATTTATGTGAAATGTTGCTTTCGGTTCTTCTAAATTTCAAGGGGAAGACAAAAGATGATTTACGATCTCGGCGTGACTTGGTGGATTGGGGCATCAGACCAGAATTGCATCCTGTGTGTATCAATGAAAATAAATGGCAACTTCCATGTGCTTCTTATGTGATGACACCTATGGAAAAAAACAATTTCTAGAAGTATTAGAGACTATTAGAGTTCCTGATGGCTATTCAAGAAACATATCTAAATGGGTCAACATAAGAGAGTTAAAGCTAAAATCTTTGAAGACTCATGATTATCATGTTCTACTACATGAGTTGCTTCCAATAGAAATCGGTCATCTTTTGTCCAATAATTTAAGGGTGACTGTTATTCAGTTGTGCAATTGGTTTAGAGATCTTTATGATAAGAAGTTGTCCAAGTCTTTCTTGTAAAAAATATTGACAGATTCCCCATTAACTTTGTGTGAGTTGGAGAAAATATTTCCTCCATAATTTTTCACATGCATGTTGCATCTGAATGTCCATATTCCCACTGAAATACTTCTCAGAGGACCTGTTTCTTTTCATTGGATGTATCCAACTGAAAGAAATATGTACACATTAAAGTCTTATGTCCGAAATAGGAATCATCCCAAAGGTTCTATCGTGAATGGTTACTTGGCTCAAGAATATATGGATTTCTGCTCAATGTATTTGTCTGATCTTACTACAAGAATGAACATACCAATGAGAAATGAAGAAGAACAGTATGAGAAAATTGAACCCAGTTTTCCATCACTTTCTCAAATAGGAGGAATTCATGGATCATATACATTGAAGACATTAATCCATGAAGAGCGGGAGATGGCACATCGCACAGTTTTGTTCAACTGTGATTTGTTTGATGACTATATGAGATAACTAAATTGAATATGTATATCTTACATATATATCTGTTAAAATATTCATATTTTTTATCTACAAGGAACATAAAACAATGATAAATAGAAAGCATCGTTCTTTATCTTTGAGAAGTAGGGAGACTCTGCATAACAAAGAGTTTTCTGCTTGGTTAAAATTTAAGGTAAAAATATTACTGTTTAAAATAATTATATTAATATTTAATTAAGTTTAATAGTCATTTATATTGCATGTATTGAGTTTGTTTGCTGACTCTATCTCTGAGGAAATAAGAGCTTTGGATTTTGGTCCTAATACCGTGGTTCGTGACTGTAAATCAATTGTTATCAATGGGTACAAATTTATTATCACTGAACGAGCAAAGAACATGAGGACACAACATGATGGTGTTATGGTTACTGCCATAATATATTTTTATTCCAGTACATCAGATAGTAGACCGCGATTTGAAAATGTGGGTTATTATGGAGTCGTTGAGAAAATAATAATATTGTATTATTACTCTCATGGATGAGTCACAGTGATGAAATTCCATTGGTTTGATTCGATGAAGAGACAGAGCACATTTATTGATGATTGTGAATTTTGAGTAATTAATATGACTCACACTCTTGCTACTGAAGAACCATATGTGTTGGCATCAATGGATAAACAAGTTCTTTATGTCAAAGACCAACTTCGACCTGAATTTTGTGTCATAGTTGAAGTAATCCCAAGACATATTTTTGATGATGGTGATGATGGAATTGACACTATCCATAGTGCCATTGGAACCAATCCATTTATTTATTTTGATAACTCCAATAGCTCAATTGTCATAGTTGATTGTGAACATGAAGTTGTGCTTAAAAATATATATAATCATTCATCCATGTTCTCAATTCTTTTGGTTTACCTCGAGTTGGGTTGTTAAGGTTGGTAATATTCAAATTGATTAAGTATTGATCACAAAAATGTTTTAGCTGACTTTAACGTTATGTGAATTTTCAATTTTATTGGTTGCAGTTTTATTTGAATTGCATTTTCTAATTTGGAATTGAACTGTATTCAAACCTAGTCAAACAATATTTCTAACTTGGTGAACATTACAACTTGTATGATTTATTAAATCCATTCAAGCTCTTCTAAAACAATTGATAGTTAAATTACCAATGAATCCCCCTATTCCCCCATATATTTAGTTTTTTGGGTTAAACATTAGTTTCCCTTTTCTAATTAATTACATATTTTTTTTCAAAAGTAGGAAATGCAGCCAATTGAAGAGAGGCGAAGGAAACAAATTATGGAGAACAATCATCGAATGATGCATATGGGCATTCCACTATTAGTGTTTGTAGTGATTACTTTATTTCAAATATATATATTTAAATAATATATAATGTCATGTGATTAATTTTTTTGTAAACATTTTTGTAGGATCCACCTATACATCAACAGTTATTTGACGAGGAGCCTAGTACTGGTCCTAGTACTCAGGTCGGTGGTATGAGGAGGGTTCGTACCAAAGGTGGACGAGCAGCTTCGCGTACCCGACTATACCCTGCCCCTCCCAATGACATGTCATCCTTCCCACATTCTGATCCTAGTGTGTCGTTAGGGACACACGAGATATTTAGGCCTCCCATGTTTTTGCCACCTTTTTCATCTTCTAACCCATCTTTTTCATATCCCATGATGATTCCCACTCCCCAGCCAGAATCTGGTCATACAGTCGTGCCATATTCTTTTCCTTCTATTTCTATCTCTCTGGTCTTCTATATTCCATCTTCTTCGACTCCTGTTCCACCACAGGGTGTTCCATCAGTTTCTGTGGATCCAGCGGTGCTCAGCGATCAGACTGGTGCAAGTATATTTATAAAACCCTAACAAATTTTTATAGCAATATTTATTTTTATTATAAAATGTTTTAATAAAATATTTGTTTTTCATTTATGACAGATACATATACTGACAGGAGGTGGGGGCGGGGGTGTACACACATGCGTGCGGTGTGGAACCGCCGCACACAGGTTATGGTGGATTACAATAAAGACAACCAAATGGTTAAGAAAACAGGGCAGTAATGTTAGAGTTTTTTGGCGATGCTTGCCAAATACTCCGACATCATTCCCGTCAGCCCTCTATCATGGAGACATTTTCCACATGAGGTCAAGGATAGAGCTTGGGCAGAGATATGGGTAAAAAAAATTGTTGTATTTAATGCCATGAATTATTTTTTTATTTATATGAATTAATATTTTGATGTCAGCTTCGATTTAATTTTCCCGATGGTGAGGGTGCACGACCAGCACGTCTAAAGGATTTAGGTGAGATTTGAAGAGCTTGCAAGCATGAGTTGTATATTGGTTGGCGTTCTAGAGTTATCATTGAGTTAGAGGTGGTACCAGTCGTGGATGATTGTCCTATAGAGCAGTATCGTCAGATGATTACTCATTGGACGACTACCCAGTTTAAGGTATTAATTACATATGAGGTATTTAAATAATAACTTTCATGTTTTTTATTAATAATATCTTTTGCATTATCGAATTTTATTTAGGAATCATTTGGAAAAAAACATTGATGCAAAAAAATACCTCCACACACTGGGACGTACTACGATGCCAGATCATGAAAGGAAGTAGGTATGACAATTGTTTATAAGTTTTATTTACGACTTACACTTTCTTTTGTTTCCTCAATTATTTAACCGTTTGCTAAATTTTTCATATAACTTTAGTTTTCAATGTCATTTTAGAGGAAAATACAGAATATTTAAGGACGTGTGCCTCGAGCAAAACTGTTTTGCTCGAGTAGACGGAAAAAGGATGGAAGTGTTATCAACAAACCGACTCAGCAGCAGATTGTAAGTTTTAATATGTTGATTTTATATTTTAATATCTACTTTGTAACTTAATAATATATTTATATTTGTAATAGGCTTCTTTAGAGGCCCTCGATGCCCAAGAACCAGACAATTTTGGGCCAACTGATCACTTACATCAGGTGTTGGGAGAGGAGCATCCTGGCAGAGTATGCTGCTGACCTAGGATAGCCCCGATGAGGTATTGGCCCTCCTTAGGTACGAGTTTTAGTGCCACTGAGCTGCAGCAAGTTAGGGAACAGGTAGAACAGTCTGAAAAAGGGTCATAGAGATGGAAAAACATTCTTCTAGGGCAAACAGTGCATTTATGAAATTTATTGAAGTTCTACGTCCAACACTTACACCATAGGCCAACCCAGATTTTGATGAATATATGTCATCGATACATTCTATATATGGTGCACCAGGTGACAGTTCTAGTTTTGGTCAAGATGATGTCTAGCCTGATGATGATGATGGCGAGGAGTCTGATGCGGAATAGGAGGGAGAGGAGGAGGGTGAGGCGGATGGCAAGGGTGAGGAGGAGGGCGAGGAGGAGGGTGTTGAGGACGGCGAGGATGAGGACGAGGGTGATGATGATGGTGATGATAGTGATGGTGATGTGGGACAAATTGATTTGTTACATTTTTACTAATATTACTGAGATTTGATGTTTAATCTATTCTAGTTGTTGGTTTTATCTAGACCCGTAGTATAGCATTGGAGTTGAGTTATTTTTATATATTGTCTGTTTTCATGGATGTTGATGTACTTTAGTGATTTCGGTGTATCTTGATCATGTTTATAGAGTTTTGTGTGTTTGAGAACTCCCTGGACAGCTCCCCTCCTTCCTGGACCCTGGACAACCCCCCACCATCCTCCTTGGACCCCAGACAGCCCCCCCACCCTCCTCCTTGGTCCCCGGACAGCCCCCTAGACACCCCCCCCCCCCGGACACCCCCCCCACCCTCCTCCGTGGACCCCAGACAGCCCCGCGAACACCCTCCGAACAGCCCCCCGCACAGCCCCCCCCCCCACCCTCCTCCTTGGTCCCCGAACAGCCCCCCGGGCAGCCCCCCACCCTCCTCCCTGGACCCCAGACAACCCCCTGGATAGCCCCCCCACCCTCCTCCCTGGACCCCCAGACAACCCCCCCACCCTCCTCCTTACATGCCTTTTTTTATTTCTCTAATCATGCAATGTTATTTAGGATTATTCCATTTTTGCATGTCTTGAATTATATGAATGTCTTGGTAAGCTTATTAGCTCATGCTCATCAAATGCATGTGATGATATGCTTTAATTTGAATACAAATCCTTGTTGTAAATTCTCCATGTTATGTGAATTATGCCTTTTTTGATTTGGTTTACTTGTCAATTGTTAGGATAAGACATGGGTTACATGTTAAGGACTCATGGACGGACTCGTCATGCTTAAGGAATTTAGACTTGAAATTCCATGATGTATGCTTTGGTTTCTAGGTGAGGGCTACCAGGATGGTTTCTATTACTCATGAGTGATATTAGTTCATTAAAGATAAATCGAGGACATGTCTGTTTTGTAAGATGGTAATACCATGCCTCAGGTGGGGTTGGTACCACTCAAAATGTCTCAGGTTTATTTGAAATAGACAACATTTTAAGTGAAAATAACAACCGGCATACAGAAAACTGACCAAACGCATTCGGATTGTCTTGATACTTTAGGAAAATGATCCATGGGTCATTTGTGATGTGTACGAGTCAACCCCGTCTAAATCCGAGGTGTGGTGTGGCCGGTAGCACTCTAACTGTGTCTCTTTTGTTTAAAATGGATGGGATTTTAAGTGAAAATAACAACTGGCATACGAAAAATGGACCAAATGCATTATTATTGTATTGATACTTTATTACAATGATCTATGGGTCATATGTGATTTGTAAGAGTCAACCTTGACTCAATCTGAGTCCCGGTGTGGTCAGAACCACTCTAAGTGTCTCTCTTATGTTTAAAATGGACAACATTTTAAGTACATACGGAAAACCAACCAAACGGATTATGATTGTGTTGATACTTTATCACAACGATCCATGGGTCATATGTAACATGTACAATTCAACCCTGCCTCAATATGAGGTGTGATGTGGTCGGCACCATTCGAAGTGTCTCACTTGTGTTTGAAATGGATAAAATTTTAAGTGAAGAGTACAACTGACATACAGAAAACCAACCAAACGCATTCGGATTGTGTGGATACTTTAGTAAAATTATCCTTGGGTCATTTTTGACGTGTATGAGTCAACCTCGCCTCAATCCGAGGCCCGGTGTGGCCGGAACCACTCAAAGTGTCTTAGGTTTATTTGAAATGGACAACATTTTAAGTGAAAATAACAACTAGCATATGGAAAACTGACCAAACACATTCGGATTATGTTAATAATTTATCACAATGATCCATGGGTCATATGTGAAGTGTACGAGTTAACCCCGCCTCAATCTGAGGCCCGATGTGGCTGGCACCACTCAAAGTGTCTCAGGTTTATTTGAAATGGACAACATTTTAAGTGAAAATAACAACTAGCATACGGAAAACTAACCAAATGCATTATGATTGTGTTGATACTTTAGAACAATGATCCATGAGTCATATGTGATGTGTAAGAGTCAACCCCACCTCAATATGAGGCCTGGTGTGGCCGGAACCACTAAAAGTGTCTCTCTTTTGTTTCAAAAGGACATCATTTTAAGTGAAAACAACAACTGACATACGGAAAACCGACCAAACACATTCAGATTCAGTTGAAACTTTAGGGAAACGATCCATGAGTCATATGTGACGTGTAAGAGTCAACCCATCCTCAATCCGAGGCATGGTGTGGCCGACACCACTTGAACTATCTCTCTATAGTTTAAAATGGACAACATTTTAAGTGAAAACAACGACTGACAGAAGGAAAACTAACCAAACGCATTCAGATTCTGTTAAAACTTTAGGAAAACATTCCATGAGTAATTTTTTATGTGTACGAGTCAACCCTGACTCAATATGAGGCCAGGTGTAGCCGGCACCACTCAAATTGTCTCAGGTTTATTTGAAATAGACAACATTTTAAGTGAAAACAACAACTGACATACGGAAAACTGACTAAACATATTCAGATTATGTTTAAACTTTAGGAAAATTATCCATGGTTCATATGTGATGTGTAAGTGTTAATTTAGCCTCAATATGAGGTGCAGAGTGGCCGGAACTACTCGAAGTGTCTCTCAATAGTTTAAAATGGACTTTATTTTAATTGAAAACAACAACTAACATACAGTAAACTGACCAAACACATTCAGATTCTATTGAAACTTTAGTAAAATGATTCATGGGTCATATGCGATGTTCAATATTCAACCGTGCCTCAATCTGAGTTACAGTGTGGCCGGGATCACTCTAAGTGTCTCTCTTTTGTTTAAAATGGACAACATTTTAAGAACATATGGAAAACCAACCAAACATATTCTGATTGTGTTGATACTTTAGTACAATGATCCATGGGTCATATATAATGTGAAAGAGTCAACCCCTCCTCATTCCGAGTCACGGTGTGGTAGGAACCACTCAAAGTGTCTCTCTTTTGTTTAAAATGGACAAGATTTTAAGTGAAAACAACAACTAACATACGGAAAACCAACCAAACGAATTCGGTTTCTATTTAAACTTTAGGAAAATTATCCATGGGTCATATGTGCCATGTAAGAGTCAACCCCGCCTCAATCCAAGGTGCAGTGTGTCCGGCACCACTCAAAGTGTCTCTTTTTTGTTTCAAAAGGACACCATTTTAAGTGAAAACAACAACTGACATACGGAAAACCGACCTAAAGCATTCAGATTCTATTGAAACATTAGGAAAAAAAATCCATGGGTCATATTTGACATGTACGAGTCAACCCCGCCTCAATACAAGGCGCGATGTGGCCGACACCACTCAAAGTGTCATGTTTATTTGAAATGGACAACATTTTAATTAAAAACTACTGGCATACGGAAAACTGACCAAACGCATTCGGAATGTGTTGAAACTTTATCACAATGATCAATGTGTCATATGTGACATGTATGAGTCAACCCCACCTTAATCCGAGTCATGGTGTGGTCATCACCACTCAAAGTGTCTCATTTTTTTTTTGAAATGAACAAGATTTTAAGTGACAATAAATGACATAGGGAAAACCGACCAAATGATATCGGAATATATTGATACTTTAGGACAACGATCCATGGGTCATTTTTGACGTGTACGAGTTAACCTCACCTCAATACGAGGCATTTTGTGGTCGGTATCACTCCAGGTATATGTATTTTGTTTAAAATGGACATTATTTCCAGAAAAAACACATTTAAATGTGTATATTTAAATGAATTATGTATGTTTATAATTAAGTTATGAATTCTGATTTAATTCTGGATGTGTATAGTTCTAGATGAATTATATGTTAAATGTGTATGAATTTTTTTGTATATGTATGTGTTAGTTGGTTATTGCAGGTACAAGGAGATTGGAGAATTACCAGTGCTGTGCAAATTGCAGCCTGCTGTGCAAATTTCAGCCTGCTGTGCAAATTGCAGGATGTTGTGCAATTTGCACAGCATAGCCTATGCCAACAGTTTCAAACCATTGGCATAGGATTCATAGAAAGTTTTTACCAATGGTTCAAAGGGAACTATTGGTAAAAATACATTCCCAACAGTTTTAGAAACCGTTGGGAACCATGGGAAAATGTTGGTTTTCCCAACGGTTTAGGGAACCGTTGGGGTAGGCTAATTTTTCTAACCTATCCCAATGGTTCTATGTAAACCGTTGGGAAAATATATCCCAACGGCTTACTTACCAACGGTTCTCTGGCCTTTCCCAACAGTTCAGAACCGTTGGTAAATCCTCCTTTTCCAGTAGTGATCGTCTGACCACAAACAAATTTGAGCATCAAGAAAAAACAAAATAGGGCACTAAAAAGGGAGATATAAGAGCATCATACACTCTCTTCCACCAGCTCATATGTAGGGTGTGAGCTAAAAAATATTTAAATTATCTCATAAAGAATTCTCTTTGAATCCCTTCATAATATAGTTCATAAAGTGATAGTTTGAACATAAGGTATAAAATATATTTTCACATGAATTTTAAAAGGAGTGTAAAAATAATAAACTTATATATTTTCAAACAACCACCCATTATATAGTATAAAAACAAGGATGACTAAAATTTGATATAAAAATATCAAAAAATGGAAAGAGGGCCTTTATAACCATATAAGACATGTAAAATAATAGTTTATCCCTCTTTTAAAACATTTTCTGAAAGACTCTTTTTCATAAATAACCATAATGAAATGCCATTTTCTTAAAACTCATTTAACAAATAACCAATTTTTTCCTTTTTAAATAAAACATTTTAACCATTTAAATAAACCTATTTGAAAATAAGAAAATACACACTTGAAGTGAAAAAATTATCATACATAGGCACTAAGGAAAAAAGGAAACATAATCCAAAAAACAACCAAACGATGGTGCCAAATATAATAAAAAAATAGGGGAATACAATCCATCCAAGAAAATAAATCCTCTAAAGTGTCCTAAGAATGATGTGACCATCATGTGAAACTTACTAAGCCCCATGTATTTAGATCCTGAACTGGAGATGAGGAACCTAGGTCGATATTATTTAACTTATCATCTTCAAGTAGTCCTATAGAACTCACTAGTCTCTATCATGATCAAGGGATCAAAAGAAAACCCGGTCCCTTCCAGTACTATCAAGGGACACTGAAACATCTCAGAAACTCACTCAATCTAACTGGGTCCTTACACTAGGAAACACACTCTACACTAGGGATTTCACTTATCTGGATCCCTACCAGTCTCCTAGGAGACCCATGAAATTTAAATAGTGGAAGTGAGAAACCAATGAAATAATATATCATCACATAAATATAATTTCAATAATTTGAAATTTAACCTCACCCCACCTCTAAACCCTCACAAGAAACAACCTCTTTCACATCCTTTTATAAACTTCACAATAAGCATAAGAATATAAAGAATCCCCCATGGGGTCATGAGCCACAATAGAAACAATAAATTCATGGAGCTCAATTGAGGGTCTCCCATATTTATAAAATAACTTCCTTTAAATTACCAACTAGGATTTTACAAATGTGCTCGAGAAGCCAATCCATTTTCACCCCATTTGAGAACAACATTTCAAATTTCATCCAAAAACCATTTATCAAAATGCACTGGAAAGTCCATTTGAAAACTCAAACATTTTCTATAAATAAAATTTTAAAATAATAAACCATTTTATTTTTAAAGGAAATATGTGCTAAGAACCCTTTTATTAAGATTCGATATCCTTTTGAAAACATCTTTATCTGCACTGAGAGTTCAGGGTCTCAAAGCCATTTAAATAGGTTGAAGGTCAATTTCATTCGTTTTGCAAAACACGACTTTAAAATATTGCATATTGATTTTAAAGAAAAAAATTTATGACCAAACTTTCAAAATATTTAAATTCCTTTAAAAACTCTACTAGGGGATTTTACAAAACACTTGGCATGTAACATCAATCTATACCAAGTCTTTAAATAATTTTCAAGTCAATTGAAACCCAACAAAGTCATAAAATAGAATTATAATTTCATAAGAAATCATTTAAAAACATCCAAGGAAATTATAACATGTATTACAAGGGAGTTCTAAAGAAACGCCTACCTCACTCAAGCAAAATCGAAGCTAAAACTTGTCCACATTAATGGAGAACACATAAATATGTCAAGTGGCATACTACTCAACCCCTGATGACAAAAATCCTTGTCATTAAAAAGAAATTACAATATGCTCTAATGGCTCGAGGTGGATGATGGTGGTTTTTCTGAATCTTGATTTTTGAAATTTGAATGTTGGAACTTTTGAATTTTGAATGTATCGTGTGTGGTTGATGGGGATGCGGGGTTTGTGGAACAGGTTTGTATGGTTTTCACTTTTCCAAAAAGTGGTTATTTGAAAAATACAAAAAAAAAAGATTCTGACCATAACAGAGTTACACATAATCAAAGGAAAAAATATAAAGAGGGACACCAACCAACATGCAATTCATTTAGTGTGCAGAAAAGGACCACCAACGACCATGATTTTCAACGGGACGTTTAGCCCATACAATTCACAACATACCATCAGTAACAAACTATATTTACATGAGAACAAGATGAAACATATGACAAAGAGGAGAAAACTCACTGTGGAGGTGTGTCACACGGTGGAGGTGTGGTACGTGGTGGAGGAGAGGCGCACGACAGTCAGGTTCGTGCACAATGGAGGTGTGGCACGCGGCGAAGGGGAGGCACACAACGGTCTGGTTAGTGGTGGAGGAGAGGCTCACAGTGGAGGTGTTGTTCATGGTAGATGAAAGGCAGTGGGAGAGGAGGAGGATTAGGCGGAGTGGCGGTGGCAATCGGTTTCTACGAGGGCTTAAGGGGTGCAATGAAGGAGGAGAAAGTTAGGGTTTTTTATAAAACCCAGTGAACCTTTTATCAGTGCTGGCTAAAAAGCGCTGATAAAGATAGACCTTTATTAGCGTTAAAAAAGTGCTGATAAAGGTATTAGGTTAATAATTTATTTATATTAATATATATTTATAAAATTATATATATGATATGTATATATATTTATTTATAATTATAATTATAAGTGAATATATATATATATATATATAAATATAAAAGTATAATAAATTAATATTTCTAATTTTTATAATTTTATTAATATATATTTTTATTATATTTATTATAATTTTATAATTATTTAAATATATCTGTATTTATTTACAATTATAAATATAAATATATGTATTTATTTATCAATATTTCTATATATTTATAAGTATATTTATTTAATTATATATAACATTATATATGAAAAAAATAAATATATTTTTTATAAATTAATAATTATTTAAATAAATATATTTATATTTATATTTATAAATAATAAATAAATATTTATTTATTTTTAATTATAATTATCAATGAATACGTATTTATTTATTTAAATAATTATAAAATTGTAACAAATTTATATTTATAATATGTATTATTTTATTAATATATTTATTATAATTTTATAATTATTTAAATAAATAAACATTTATTTATAATTATAACTACTAAATAATAATATATTTTTTGTAATTTAAAATTATAATAAATAAATATTTATTTATATTTGTATGTATAAATATATATATATATATATATAATTATTAAATTATAAAAATATATTTATAATTTTATAAATATATATAATTAATATATTTATTATAATTTTTTAATTATTTAAATATATCTACATTTATTTGCAATTATATTTATAAACATTTGTGTTTATTTATAAATATATTTATTTAATTATATATTTATAACTTTATAAGTATTATAATAAAAATATTTATTATAATTTTATAATTATTTACATATATATATATAGTTGTAATTATAACTATAAATAAATATTTTTATAAATATTTTTACATAATTATAAATATATATATATATATATTATATTTATTTATTGCAATTTGATAATTATTTAAATATATATAGTTATAATTACAATTAAAAATAAATATATTTAAAAAGTATTTATATAAAATTAAAATTTAATAATTATAAATATAATAAATATAAATGAACAGTCATGATGATACATAACATATATGCAGACATGATCGATCAATATATTTATTGACCAAATTCACGGGAAACACATATATATTTAATAATTACAATATCAATATATATATATATTTAAAAAGTATTTATATAAATATTAATTCTAAATAAAATAAATATAATAAATATAATAAATATAATAAATATAATGAATCTAATAAATTTAATTACTCTAATAAATCTAATAAATCCAATTAATCTAATTAATCTAATTAATATATTAATTATAAATAAAATAAATATATAATAAACATAACAAATATAATGAATATAATCTATCTAATCAATCTAATAAATCTAATAAATATATTCATTATTTAATGAAATTTATTAAAATCTTATAATTATTCAAATATATATATATATATATATATATATTAAATTATAATCTTAGAAATACCTTTTTTAAAACATTATATATAAATTTAAATTATTAAAAAATATATATTAATTATAAACAGGCGATTTTTATTTAATGTATACAAATAAAAATTATTTTTGAATATAAATATAATAATTTTATATAAATTAATAATATATTTTATTAAAAACTTTTATCAGCGCTTTTTGATAGCGTTGATAAGCATGTCCCCCATTATCAGCACTTTCTGCTTAGCGTTGATAAACCGTAGCGCTGTCCTTGCCCCATTATGTGGTAGTGTTGAGAATATGATCATTGGATATACATGTATCCAATAGGTATACTAAAGTTGTTTTTTGTTAGTAATAAATTAATAATAAGATAACTCACTGTGAAATAAAAAAATATGATTTTAAAATATTATAAATATATATATTTATGTGCTACGTGTTAATATTAATAATAATATTATTAACATATGATATGATGTATTTATAAAATTAAAATAAATATTTTAATATCAATGGATTAGTAAAAATAAATTTTAGAATATAAATAATTAATTTTAATAGTATCTTGTTAAAGTATATTCAGTATAAAAGTAATATTTGTGGTATTGTTTTTATGAAAATAGATTACCCATGTTTTTCTCTAAAAAATACTTGATCAATTTAATCGATTAAAACCATAGATATTGACCACTTCAAATCTAGTCTTTCATAATAAAATTTCCAAAAATATCTCTAGAGATAACTCCATAATTCTTGGACATTTAAATTCCAACACATCTCCAAAAATATATTTCAGCCTTCGTATATTCAAAATATTTAGACCAACAATTCAACAAAATAATTCCATGCAAATATTATGTGGTCATACATTTTAATTCAATGAATTTTTATCTTACTTATCAGTGATTCTTTTTCAGCAAAGTTTTTCTCTTGATCCTTCAGTCGTTGATTAACATACGATCACACTCTTTCTTATAAGTTTCTCAACAGCTTCTTTCTTTTGATTTCCATCAATTATTTATACATATTCATAAAAAATAATTCATAATTAGTTTTTCTGAAAAATAAGATATGTTGTTGATTAATTTGACTTGAATTATGAAAATAGATTCTCCATGTTTTTCTCTAATAAATACTTGATCAATTTAATTGATTAAATCTATAGATATTGATCAATTCAAATTTAGTGTTTCATAATAAAATCTCAAAAAATATTTCCAAATATTGAGGCATTTAGATTTCAGCCATCTCCAAAAATATATATATATTTGAGCCTTTGTCAGATGGATGGCACTCTCCCGGTTCCCCAACCCTCTCGTTCTTCATCTCTTTGCGAGATTTTCCTCTGATCTGCTGGCGGTTGCGGCAGATTTTTGTTAATCCCTTCTGTTTCGCGGCTTGGTCTTGTGATTCAGAAGCGATTGCTCAGGTTTCGGAGTTCCCCTTCTCCTAGGGTTTCTGTTTTCTGCGTTCAGATTCTACCATGCCGTCTTCCCCTCCGCAGCTGCCTTTCGGAAGGTTTCGTCTTTGTTTTCCTTGCTTCGCGCTTCTTGCGGCTCTCGAAGGTTGGATGGTGATTGCGCCATCTTTCTCTCGGACCTCCTTCGATCTGAGCCCTTCGGCAGGTTTCGATGACTGCGGGATGAGTTTTGACTCATCCGGTGTCTTCACAGGCAGCGCTGAGGATTGGATCTCAAGATGGGCCATGCCGGGTATGGACATTTTTTGTGACTTTTTTGTTTGTTGTTTGAACGTTGTTTACTGATCTGGCTGGTTGAGGGGTTTCAGATGTCATTTTGGGATTTGGAATTTGTTTCATCGCATTTGGTGCCAGTGCGGCTGCTTGCTTGGACTGCTGGGTGGGCAGCCTCCTCCAAAGAGGGATGGGTGTGTGGACACCCATCATCGCTTCTTGCTTGTACTGCTGGGTGGGCACCTCGAAAGAGGGATGTGTGTGTGGACACCCATCATCTAGCCGTCTGACCCTCTTGTTGGACAGACGGGTGCTTTAATTTGATTTTGTACTGTTATTTTGGTCTTGAGATTGTGTTGCACCAGGTTGACATGGTGTGTTCTACTCACAATCATTGTTGGGTGGACCTCTCAAAAGAGAGATAGAGGTGCTCACATTTTAATGTGTGTGGGAGGAGTGCTATGCTTTGTTGTGCTGCCACCCAGTGCAACTCCTTGGAAGGGAAGTGACACTTTTCGACCAATTTTACAACTGCATTATCTTTTTTTTTTGGGGGATGGAGCATTTTCTTTTTCTTATTTTGACATTTGATTTCTTTTTATCACTGAGGTCTTTTTTTCATCCCTAAGGGGACTCGTTTTTTTTTTTGGCATTGTTGCCATTGCGTTTGTTATAGGTTTCCTCTTTGCCCATTTTTCAAAAAAGGGTTTCTTTTTAATTTGAATAACGGGGCTTTTTCCTCTACTTGTTGAAAATTTTTTGGAGTTTAT
Organism: Viscum album; assembly: GCA_963277665.1. NCBI lineage: Eukaryota > Viridiplantae > Streptophyta > Magnoliopsida > Santalales > Viscaceae > Viscum > Viscum album. The sequence continues at coordinate 752,603,645 of OY728145.1, read as the reverse complement.
TAGAATATATTTGAAATCAATTTTTAATCATTTTTAAGCTCATTCCTCAACAATTTAGCTAAAAACTCAAATGTTTTGTGCATATAAATTTTCCTAGGATAAATGTTACATGTACCTTATTTAACAAATTCTAGAATTCTTCACAAATTCATTAAGAACTTCTAAGCCTCTTTAAGCATTAAAAACATCAAGAAAACTTCATAATTGATGTGTAAATATGAATTATTCGAATTATCACTCAAATTCAGTTCATAAAATGAATGTTTTATTCTTCTAGGTTGTATATTCAATGCGGTTGCAACACATGTTTACTGCTTATAAAAGTGATATTAGTTTCAATGGAAGAACACTAGCATTGAAAAATCAATTGAGCTATGGATTCTTCCCTGTCACAGCGTCGAGGAGGTTTCATGTAATGAAAGCACGAAGGAAGCTTCAGTGATGTAGACCATAGCTAACAAACAGATCAATAAGACTTGCTTTTGATAAGGTATGCTTTTACATTTAGTTTATCAAAACATGAGGTTCTGTTTCTGTCTTAGTGTAGAATTGGTGGTGGAATTAGTACTAATTTAGTTCTAACTTTATAAATGGAAGCTAAAATTGTTAGTTTGTTTGTAGGTTTTTGGTCCAACATCTAAATAGGAGTTGTTAGATCAAGTTGTATCTCCTATTGTTCATGGAGTTCTTCAGGGATATAACCGCACTATCTTCGCTTATGGACAAACTAGAATAGGGAAAACGTACACAATAGACGGGGAGCAAGAAAAAAGGTTCGGTTTCAATAAAATAATCAACCTCTCATCTTTCACCTGTAATGCAAAAGAACACACATTCACACCTTTATCTCTATCATGCCTATTACATGACCCTAAACCCTATGATTTCATCATCTTTAAGTTAACATGAAACAACAACAAATAAGAATTGTTGCAATATAAGGAATAGAATTCCAACTTTAGCTCAAAAAACATGAAATCGACGAAACTGTTACCTCTGGTTTGTTCTTGATATTCTTAGCATGGTGGGTATAATCGACAGTGCTGAGTCTCTCTTTCAAACAATGGACTGATGGTGAGATTGTGACAATTATGCATGCCTTTGTTTTCTCACCCAAAGAATTCCTTAATAGCCTTGTTAGTTTGCTATCCCTGTTTTTCCAAAAAAAAGAAAAGAAAATCGCTTTGGTCTCGTTTGGTCCTAGAGAAGAGAAGTTTTGGCTCGTACCAAACATGATTTCTTAGGTCACTGTTTCATTGTATCAAACAGAGCCTTAAAACCACCTATTTAAAAAAATGAAATATCCTTCATATATCAGCCAGTTTACCTATATGGAATATGACCAGAGTGCTTCACAAGTGCATTAATGACACGATCGAGAGTGAGCAAGCTTTTATTGGTCTCACCGGCTTCCCTTGCCCTTGCCTGAAAAAGTAGTTTCTTCCAAAGTTTTATCTATTTCAGTAAGACTACAAAAATTTGGCTTATATAATAGGGCATGTTTGACAACACTAACGAAAAAATGTTTATTATCACTTGGGAGCATCTTTCATAATGTGCAGTTTTAAAAAATACTTGCACTTATACACGAGCATTTATCCCAAGTGATTATAAGCATTTTTTAGTTAGTGTTATCAAACATACCCTATTATATTACAAGTCAAAGAGCTATTGCCAAATTTGTGTAGTTTTGTTGAAATACATCAAAATTTTGGCCAAATCTACTTTTTTAGGGAAGGTAAAGGGAAACTGGTGAGACCAATAAAAGCTTTCTCACTCTTGTTCGTGTCCTTAATGCACTTGTTGAGCACTCTGGCCATCTTCTATATAGGTAAATTGGCCCGTATATAAAGGATGTTTCATTTTTAAGCTGGTTGCTTTAAGGCTCTGTTTGATGCAATGGAATGGTGACCTAAGAAATCATGTTTGGTACGAGACATAGACTTTTCTTCTCTACGACCAAATGAGGCCTAAGTGATTTTCTTTTCTTTTTTTTAGAAAAACATGGATAAAAAACTAACAAGGCTATTGAGTGATTTCTTGGGTGGGAAAACAAAGACACCCATAATTATCACAATCTCACCATTAGTCCATTGTTTGGAAGAGACACTCAGCACCGTCATTATCCCCACCGTGCTAAGAATATCAAGAACAAGTCAGTGGTCAACAGTTTCATCAATTTCATGTTTTTTGAGCTGAAGTTGGATTTTCATTCCTTATATTACAAGAATTGTTGTTTGTTATTGTTTCAGGTTAACCAGAAGATGATGAAATCAGCAGATTCAGGGGTGAGTAATAGGCATGATAGAGATAAAGACGTGAATGTGCAGGTTCTTCTGCGTTGCAGGCGAATTTTGTTATCCTGGAAGTTTAACTTGTTTTGTTTTCCTTTTTTTGCCTTTTCATACACTGATGATGCTTTGAATAATTCAGGCCTTTGAATGATGATGAGTTGAAGGTGAACGTGCCGATCGTGGTTTCATGTACTGAAAACAGGAAGTTTCAGTGATGCATACCATAGTTAACAAACAGATCGATAAGACTTTTGCTTTTGACAATGTATGCTTTTTACATTTAGTTTATCAAAACCTGTGGTTCCGTTTCTGTCTTAGTGTAAAATTGGTGGTGAATTTAGTACTGATTTAGTTCTGACTTTATAAATGGAAGCTAAAATTGTTAGTTTGTTTGTAGGCTTTTGGTCCAACATCTAAACAGGAGTTTGATCAAGATGTATCTCCTATTGTTCATGAATTCCTTGAGGGATATAACGACGCTATCTTTGCTTATGGACAAATTGGAGCAGGGAAAATGTACACAATGGAAGGGGGAGCAAGAAAAATGGTTTGGTTTCAATAAAATAATCAACCTCTAATCTTTCATCTGCAACACATATCATGGTAAAACTGTGCTGCCTTTTCTTTTTTCCAGAATGGAGAATTCACAAGCGATGCTGGTGTGATTCCGAGAGCTGTTAAGAAAATATTTGACATTCTGGATGCTCAAAGTGCTGAATACAACATGAAGGTAACATTTTTTGAGCTGTACAGTAAGGAGATAACAAACCTTTTGGCTCCAGTAGAGTGCTCTAAATTCATAGATGACAAGTCAAATAAACACATTGTGCTAATGGAAGATGAGAAATGAGGTGTCTTTTTGAGAGGTTTTGAAGAAGAGATTGTTTGTACTGCTAATGAAATTTACAAGATCTTGGAGAAATGTTCTGCTAAAAGGAGAACAATAGAAACTCTCCTTAACAAACAAAGCAGCGGTCTCATTTGATATTTTCTATTACGATACACACATCAAGGAGTGCATGCTAGAGGGGGGGGGGAGATGATCAAGTGTGGGAAGCTAAACCTTGTGGACCTCGCTGGTTCTGAGAATATTTCTTGTTCTGTTGCAAGAGAGGTGTACCTCAGTTTATTTTTCTTTTCGGTACTCGTTTGAAATTGGAAAGATGTGTGCTTTGATTTGATTTTGTACTATTATTTTGGTCTTGAGATTGTGTTGCATCAGGTTGACATATTGTGTTCTTCTCACAATCATTGTCGGGTGGGTGACTCGAAAGAGAGATAGATGTGTTCACATTTTAATGTGTGGGAGGAGTGCTTTGCCTTGTTGTGTTGCCATCAAAGTGCAACACCTTGGTAGGGGGTGACAATTTTCTCTATGACCAATAGTTGAATTATCTTTCGAGGGGGTGGTGATTGAACATTTTATTTTTCTTATCTTGACATTTTCTTTCTTTTGATCACTTGGGTCTTTTTTTCATCCCTTTGGGACTCATTTTTTTGGCATTGTTGTCATTACGTTTGTTATGAGTTTCCTCTTTACCCAATTTTCAAAAAAGGGTTTCTTTTTAATTTTAATAAAGGGGCTTTGCCCTCTACTTGTTGAAAAAATAGTGGACTTTATTAGAAAATATTTGAAATCAATTTTTAATCATTTTTAAGCTCATTCCTCAACAATTTAGCTAGAAAACACCAATGTTTTGTGCATATTAATTTCCTTAGGATAAATGTTACGTGTACCTTATTTAACAAATTCTATTATTCTTCATAAATTTCGTAAGAACTTCTAAACCTCTTCAAGCATTAAAAACATCAAGAAAACTTCATAATTGATGTGTAAATAAGAATTATTCAAATTATCACTCAAATTCTGTTCATAAAATGAATGTTTTATACTTATGGGTTGTATATTCAATGCAGTTGCAACTCATGTTTAGTGCTTATAAAAGTGATCTAACAATTTTAGTGGAACTTTAGAATCGATAGATCAATTGAGCTATGGATTCTTCACAGTCATAGTGTCGAGGAGGATTTGTGCCTATCTCCCCGTCACACACCCCGCGTCAAGGTGATAAGTTATCCAAAGATCCAAGATCAGCAGATTCAGGGTCGAGTAATAGGCATGATAGAGATAAAGGCGTGAATGTGCATGTTCTTCTACATTACAGGTGAATTTTGTTATCCTGGAAGTGTAACGTGTTTTGTTTTCCATTTTTTGCCTTTTCATACACTGATGATGTTTTGAATAATCTAGGCCTTTGAATGATGATGAGTTGAAGGTGAACACGCTGATCGTGGTTTCATGTAACGAAAACAGGAAGGAAGTTTCAGTGATGCAAACCATAACTAACAAAAAGACCGATAGAAATTTTGTTTTTGATAAGGTATGCTTTTACATTTAGTTTATCAAAACATGTGGTTCTATTTCTGTTTTAGTGTAGAATTGGTGGTGGAATTAGTACTGATTTAGTTCTGAATTTATAAATGGAAGCTAAAATTGTTAGTTTGTTTGTAGGTTTTTGGTTCAACATCTAAACAGAAGGAGTTGTTTGATCAAGCTATATCTCCTATTGTTCATGAAGTCGTTGAGGGATATAACTGCACTATCTTTGCTTATGGACAAACTAGAATAGGGAAAATGTACATAATGGGAGAGGGAGTAAGAAAAAAGGTTTGGTTTTAATAAAATAATCAACCTATGATATTTCATCTGCAGCACATATCATGATAAAACTGTGTTGGCTTTTCTTTTTTCCAGAATGGTGAATTCCCAAGCGATGATGGTGTGATTTCAATAGCTGTTAAGCAAATATTTGATATTTTGGAAGCTCAAAGTGCTGAATACAACCTGAAGGTAACGTTTTTAGAGCTGTACAATAAGAAGATAACCGATCTTTTGGCTCCAGAAGAGTTCTCTAAATTCATAGATGTCAAGTCAAAAAAAAACCCATTGCGCTGATGGAAGATGGGAAAAGAGATGTCTTTGTGAGAGGCTTAGAAGAAGAGATTGTTTGTACTACTAATGAAATTTACAAGATCTTGGAGAAAGGTTCTGCTAAAAGGAGAACATCAGAAACTCTCCTTAACAAACAATGTAGTCGGTCTCATTCGATATTTTCTATTATGATTCACATCAAGAAGTGCATGCTAGAGGGGGAGGAGATGATCAAGTGAGGGAAGCTAAACCTTGTGGAACTCACTGGTTCTGAGAATATTTCATGTTCTTGTACAAGAGAGGTGTGCCTCCGTTTATTTTTCTTGCCACTATTCGTTTGGCGCACTTATTGAAAACTGATTATATCACTTTTCACTTATAATGTGCAGTTTTAAAAGATAAGTTTTGTTTGTGAAAACAATTACACAGATACATGAGCATTTATCCCAAGTGATAATAAGCATTTTTTTAGTTAGTGTTGTCAAACATGCCCTATAATATAGCATGTTAAAGAGCTGTAGCCAAATTTGTGTAGTCTTACTGAAATAGATCAAACTTTGGAAAAATATACTTTTTTAGGGAATGGAAAGGGAAGCTGGCGAGGCCAATAAAAGCTTGCTCTCTCGGTCGTGTCATTAATGCACATGAGGATCACTCTAGCCAAGTTTCATATAGGTAAACTGGCCCGTATATAAAGGATATTTTATTTCATTTTTTTAGTGGGTGGCTTTAAGGCTTTGTTTGATACAATGGAACAGTGGCTTAAGAAATCATATTTTGTACGAGATAAAGATTTCTCTTCTCTAGGACAGAATGAGGCCTAAGTGATTTTTTTTTTTGAAAAATCAGGGATAGAAAACTAACAATGCTATTGAGGGATTCCTTGGGTGGGAAAGTAGAGACATGCATAATTGCCACAATCACACCATCAGTCCATTATTTGGAAGAGACACTTAACACCGTCGATCATGCACACCGTGATAAGAATATCAAGAACAAGCCAAAGGTTAGCAGTTTCATCAATTTCTTGTTGCTTGTGATGAAGTTGGATTTCCATTCTTTATATTGCAACAATTATTGAATTTTGTTGTTTCAGGTTAACCAGAAGATTATGAAATCAGCGGATTTAGGGTCGATTAATAGGCATGATAGAGATAATGGTGTGAATGTGAGGGTTCTTCTGCATTGCCGATGAATTTTGTTATCCTGGAATTGTAACTTATTTTGTTTTCCTTTTTTTACTTTTTCATACACTAATGATGCTTTGAGTAATCTAGGACTTTTAATGATGATGATTTGAAGGTGAAAATGCCAATCGTGGTTTCATGTAATGAAAACAGGAAGGATGTTTCAGCGATGCATACCGTAGCTCACAAACAGATCTATGGGAATTTTGCTTTTGATAAGGTATGCTTTTACATTTAGTTTATCAAAACATGAGGTTCTGTTTCTGTCTTAGTGTAGAATTGGTGGTGGAACTTGTACTGATTTAGTTCTCACTTTATAAATGGAAGCTAAAATTGTTAGTTTGTTTGTAGGTTTTGGGTCCAACATCTAACCAGGAGGAGTTGTTTGATCAAGCAGTATCTCCTATTGTTCATGAAGTCCTTGAGGGATATAACAGAACTATCTTTGCTTATGGACAAACAGGAATAGGGAAAACATACACAATGGAAGGGGGCGCAAGAAAAAAGGTTTGGTTTCAATAAAATAATCAACCTCTAATCTTTCATCTAGAACACATATCATGGTTAGACTGTGCTTCCATTTCTTTTTTCCAGAATAGAGAATTCACAAGCAATGATGGTGTGATTTCGAGAGCTGTTAAGAAAATCTTTGATATTCTGGAAGCTCAAAGTGCTAAATACATCATGAAGGTAACATTTTTAGAGCTGTGCAATAAGGAGATAATCGACCTTTTGGCTCTAAAAGAGTGCTCTAAATTCATAGATGACAAGTCAAAGAAACCCATTGCGTTGATGGAAGATGGGAAAGGTGGTGTCATTGTGAGAGGTTTAGAAGAAGATGTTGTTTGTACTACTAATGAAATTTACATGATCTTGGAGAAAGGTTCTGTTAGAAGGAAAACAACAGAAACTCTCTTTAACAAACAAAGCATATGATCTCATTCAATATTTTCTATTTTGATTCACATCAAGGAGTACACGCCAGAGGGGGAGGAGATGATCAAGTGTGGGAAGCTCAACCTTGTGGACCTTGCTGGTTTTGAGAATATTTCATGTTTTGGTGCAAGAGAGGCATGCCTAAGTTTATTTTTCTTTCCAGTACTCGTTTGGAACACTTATTGAAAACTCATTATATCACTTTTCACTCATAATGTGCAGTTTTAAAAATTAAGTTTTGTTTCCCAAAAAACACTTTCACTTATACATGAGCATTTATCCCAAGGGATAATAATCATTTTTTAGTTAGTGTTGTCAAGCATGCCCTCTTATATAGCAAGTCAAAGAGTTGTAGCCAAATTTGTGTAGTCTTACAGAAATAGATCAAACTTTGGAAAAATATACTTTTTTATGGGAGGGAAAGGGAAGTTGGTGAGACCAATAAAAACTTGATCACTCCCTGTTAGGTCGTTAATGCACTTATGGAGCACTCCGACCATGTTTCATATAGGTAAATCAACCAGTATATAAAGGATATTTCATTTTTAAGCAGGTGACTTTAAGACTCTATTTGATGCAATGGAACAATGACCTAAGAAATCATGTTTGGTCCAAGAAGGCTTCTCTTCTCTAGGACCAAACGATGCCCAAGCGTTTGTCTTTTCTTTTTTTTGGAAAAATAGGGTTAGCAAATTAACAAGGCTATTGAGGGATTCCTAGGGTGGGAAAAAAGACATGCATAATTGCCATAATTGCACAATCAGTCCATTTTTTGGAAGAGACACTCAACACCGTCAATTATGCACACCGTGCTAAGAATATCAAGAACAAGCCAGAGGTCAGCAGTTTCATAAATTTCATGTTTTTTGAGATGAAGTTGGATTTCCATTCCTTATATTGAAAAAATTATTGTTTTTTTGTTTTAGGTTAACTAGAATATGATGAAATTAGTAGATTTAGGGTTGAGTAATAGGCATGACAGAGATAAAGGCGTGAATGTGCAGGTTCTTCTGCGTTGCAGTTGAATTTCATTATCCTGGATGTGAACTTGTTTTGTTTTCCTTTTTTTCTTTTTCATACACTGATGATGTATTGAATAATCTTGACCTTTGAATGATGATGAGTTTAAGGTGAACACACCAATCATGGTTTCTTGTAATGAAAATTGGAAGGAAGTTTCAGGGATGCAGACCATAGTTAACAAACAGATCGATATGACTTTTGATTTTGATAAGGTATGCTTTTACATTTAGTTTATCAAAACTTGAGGTTCTATTTCTGTCTTAGAGTAGAATTATGGGTGGAATTAGTACTGGTTAGTTCTAACTTTATAAATGGAAGCTAAAATTGTTAGTTTGTTTTTAGGTTTTTGGTCTAACATCTAAACAGGAAGAGTTGTTTGATCAAGCTGTATCTCCTATTGTTCATGAAGTCCTTGGGGGATATAACCGCACTATCTTTGCTTATGGATAAACTGGAATATGGAAAATGTACACAATGGAATGGGGAGCAAGAAAAAAGGTTTGGTTTCAATAAAATAATCAACCTTTCATCTTTCATCTGCAACACATATCATGGTAAAATTGTGCTGCCATTTCTTTATTCCATAATGGAGAATTCCCAAGCGATGCTGGTGTGACTCAGAGAGCTGTTAAGAAAATCATTGATATTCTGGAAGCTCAAAGTGCTCAATACAACATGAAGGTAGTGTTTTTAGAGTTGTACAATAAGGAGATAACATAACTTTTGGCTTCAGTTGTTGATTAACATACGATCACACTCTTTCTTATGAGTTCCTCAACAACTTCTTCCTTTCGATTTCCATGAATTATTGATAGATATTCATAAAAAATAATTCATAATTAGATTTTCTGAAAAATAAGATTTGTTGTTGATTTCTTTAACTTGAATTATGAAAATAGTTTTTTCAAAAAAATTCTATAAAAAATAATTGACCAATTTAGTCAACTAAATCCATAGATATCGACCAATTCAAATTTAGTCTTTCGTAATAAAATTTATAAAAATAACTCCAAAGATAACTCTATAATCCTTGAGCATTTAAATTCCCGCACATCTCCCAAAATAAATTTCATCCTTCATATATTCAAATTTTGAATCAAATAATCACCAATTAATTTTATAATCAATTTCCAAAAGATTTCAACCAATAATTCAATGAATTTTTATCTTACTTGATCAATTAATTTTTTTAGCATTGTTTTACCTCTCAAGCCTTCAGTTATTATTGATTAGTATACAATCACCCTCACTAATGAATTATTGATAAATATTCATCAAAAAATCCATAATTCAATTTCTTGAAAAGTAGGATTTTTTTTTTGATTTATTTGACTTGAATTATGAAAATAGATTCTCCATGTTTTTGTCTAATAAATACTTGATCAATTTAATTGATTAAATCTACAGATATTGATCAATTCAAATTTAGTCTTTCATAATAAAATCTCCAAAGATATCTCCAAATATTGGGGCATTTAGATTTCCCCATCTCCAAAAAATATATTTCAGCCTTTATTAGATGGATGACACTCTCATGGTTCCCCCAACCCTCTCGTTCTTCCTCTCCTTATGAGATTTTCCTTTAATATGCTGGTGGTTGTGGCAGATTTTTTTAATCCCTTCTGTTTCGTGGCTTTGTCTTGTGATTTAGAAGCGATTGCTCAGGTTTCAGAGTTCCCCTTCTCCTAGGGTTTCTATTTTCTGTGTTCATATTCTACCATGCCGTCTTCCCCTCCGCAGTGCTGAGGATTGGATCTCAAGACGGGCCATGCCGGGCTTCTTCTTCCCTGATTCTCCTCAGATCCGGGCGTCCCTGGTTGATTCTGTGCTTGAGCGTGGTTCCATCTGGTGCGTGTATCCAGGGATGATTGAGGTGCTTGCTGGGCGCAATTGAGGTACTTGGGTCTTTTGTTCACCCCTTTGGGACTCTTTTTTTTGGCATTGTTGCCATTGCGTTTCTTATGGGTTTCCTCTTGCTCATTTTTTAAAAAAGGCTTTCTTTTTAATTTTAATAAAGGGGCTTTACCCTCTACTTGTTGATTTTTTTTGAGTTTATTAGAAAATATTTAAAATCAATTTTAATCATTTTAAGCTCATTCCTCAACAATTTAGCAGGAAAACTCAAATATTTTGTGCATATTAATTTTCTTAGGATAAATGGTACGCGCACCTTATTTAGAAAATTCTAGAATTCTTCATAGATTCATTAAGAACTTCTAAACCTCTTCAGGCATTAAAAACATCAAGAAAACTTCATAATTGATGTGTATATAAGAATTATTCAAATTATCACTCTAACTCAGTTCATAAAATGAATGTTTTATGCTTCTGGGTTGTATATTCAATTCAGTTGCAACTCGTGTTTAGTGCTTATAAAAGTGATCTAACAGTTTCAGGGGAAGGACTCTAGCATCGATAGATCAATTGAGCTATGGATTCTTCACAGTCAGAACATCGAGGAGGATTGGTGCTTATCTCCCTGTAAAGACCTGGAATTTCTGTGGATTTTTTTTTTAAATACATGGGAATTTTATGAGTCCGTGAATATTTACGGCGCTTGATTCCGAGGCCCGGTGTGCCTGGAATCAATTTCTGAAGTTTTGTTCGGGTACGTTCAGTAAACATACGAGCGGGATTTTATAACTTTTGAACCGGTGTTCGGAATTGAAATCTGAGGGCACCGTTGAACTCGCAGCACCAGTATTCGCTTAAGAAGACTTTCATCTTGACGGCAGTTGGTTGAGAATGAAAGGTAGTTTTTGGAGTTTTTAAGAATACAATTAAATTAAATAAGTGTGTAGCTTATTTTTATTTGGTGGTTATAACCTTCAAGAGGAGGTTAGGGGTGGGGGCCACCACACCATAACCTCCCATGAGAGGTTATGGTGGTGGGGACCACCCGAGGTTTAAACATCTCTTGTCATTTAATGTGGTGGGGACCACCTGAGGATGAAACCCTTGAACTCCCCATTTATGGAGCTACCACCCATTAAACCTCTTGAACTCCCTTAATTAATTTGTGCATACACTCAAGAATTAAATAAGTGGAGCCCCCTTTAATTAATTATCCATTTTAATTCATGCCAACCATTAAAATAATGGATAATCTATTATTTCATTTTGGTTGGCAACATTCTTTTGGTGGAACAGAGGAAGAGGAGAGCTAGGGAGAACCATCCTCCCAACGAAGAACGCGAAGAACGCCAGCGACGCTTCTTCCTTGGTCTTCAACCCCAGACACATTCCAACGCACGAGCTTGAAATTGGGAGTGCATGACGAATGCGGAAAACGACGAAACGACATTCGCTTTCTGCAACATCGTCAACGAACAACAATACGAGGTAGGGGTTCTTTCATGATTTGAGTTCGAAATTGTTTCGTTCTACGTCGTTCACTCATGGGTAATGTTTCTTCCAATTGATAACACCATAACGTGGAGGGATCGGACTGCACGAACACGGCCTGACCCTCCCCCTTCGTTTTTCCTTGTTTTGTTGACGATCGCGACAGAGAAACGGTGGCCGGCATCAGACCGGCCGTGGAGAAACCGGCGGCGCAAGGCCGTCGGGTCGCCAGAAGAGCACGACGTCGTCACGTCGCGCGGAGGAGAAGGGGGCCACGGCCAGGCCGGGCCGCGGCGGAAGGGAGCAGAGCCGTCGCGCCGCGTGGAGGAGGAGAGTCGCGGTCAGGGTGTGACGCGGCGGAGGATCAGGGGCGGTCGGTGTCGGGTCGGCCGGTGGCGGTGCGGAGCGGCTGGCCGCTCGGCTAGCCGGGAGGAGCGGGACCCCGCTAGGTCCCGCGTGAGCTGGACCGACGCCACCTGGCACCGGTTGGGACTTCACCCGAACGACTCTACCGTTCGGGAGCTAGGGGCGTGTGGCGTCCCCCCTGGATGCGGCTGTGGTGGACCCCCCGCGGGCCGCTGGGCTGCGGGCCGGGCCGCCCTCGGGTCGAGCCGCTCACTCGGGTCGGGCCGCCCCCGCGGACCGGGTCGGACCCGCGGACCGGGTCGGACCCACGGACCGGGTCGGACCCACGGACCGGGGCGGACCCGCGGACCGGGTCGGACCGGACCTGGACCCGCTATGACCTGTTTTCACCTTTTCTCCCATAACTTGGGCTACATGTGTCCGATCAACGAACCGTCTGCGGCGACGGAAACTTGGAGCGAGAAGGTTCTTTTGGAATACCCCACTTGATGTTTGGACACAGTTGGGGTATGGTCGGGTTGGTTTGAACCTAAAATCCAACCGGGCCCCTGGAACAAAAATGCCAATAACTCACAGACCGGGCGTTCGATTGATGTGTCGTCTGTTGCATTGAGACCCCTGTGACGAGGAATATCTTTGAGATACTTTTGTGTGGGACTTCGTGATAGTTGGTGGATCAACTAGTAGCTTTTGGAGCGGATCCTCCCGGAGACGAGCGAGCGGAGTACGAAAACCTAGTAGCTGGCTGATACCTGACAACTTCTGACCTTTCGACTCGGAGTGTTTCGACTAGCCTAGTGGGGAGTGCCTCTGTGTGACGCGACAGACCCACAGTGGGGAGCACCTCTGTGTGACGCAGCAGACCCACAGTGGGGAGCGCCTCTGTGTGACGCGGCAGACCCACAGTGGGGAGCACCTCTGTGTGACGCAGCAGACACACGGTACTCGACAGGAGGAGTACCACAACAGTCCAGGATAGTGGGAAACGCCTCTGTGTGGTGCAGCAGGACCATAGTACTCTATAGAGGAGGAGTACACCAACAACCGATGTTTCGAAAGTTAGACTGGGAGTGTAACATGTTACCACCCCTAGAATAAAATCCTGGTTTTGAGCTGAGCCAATGACTTTTGTGTTTTCCTCATGATTGAGATGAGTTACTAGATAACTTAGGTATATGTATGGGCATATACCTAAGTAATGGTTATCCGTTGATTTCATACTTCATGGTTTATCCTTGTTGGTTTTTGTGAGACCTTGAGGGTCTTGGGGTCCCTACTAAGTATCGTTATACTCACCCCTGCACGGGCTATGCCCGCACCTCGTTGTGTTAGTTGCAGATGATGGACAACGTTGATTGAGGCAAAGAGTAGCAAGACTAGACGATACCCGAAGGTGGACCACTCGGCGTGACGGTACACGGAGTGGACGGACGAACGTGGAGTGCTAAGGAGGTCATCTGTACCTACCCTTCAGGTAGGAACCCCGGAGGACGACCCAGTAGCTGCTTACTTTCCTTCAGTTGTACTTTATTTCAGTTGTACTGTTACTTTTCCATTTCCTTGTACTTTACTGTTGAGCTTGTATTTCCGACCCCTTTTTACTTTCCAGCACTCCTTTTTGTATACAGTTTTTACTTAGTGTTTTCTTCTAGTTGTACTCTGATTGTGTGTGTTTACAATTTATAAAGGCAATGCCTTCCCAGCTTAGGGATTTATGCCCTTGGTGCTAGTCGCCAGCCCCTGGCCTATGGAAGCCGGGCTTGGGATAGTCACAACACGGGCCCCGAGGACGGTTCGTGGCAAATTGATATTAGAGGAGTCGGTTCTACCGTAGAACTTAGGACTCTGATCATTCTTTTCTGTGAAGCAATAGTACTAAGCGTACCGAGTGTGATTTTCAGTTCAGGGAGTCAAGTGTTGGTGCAGTGGCTGATGTATCCATACACCAGGACCTTGACTACTGATTTATGACTTAGTGCATGAAAACACTGATTGCATGCGTGTCTTTAAAATTTTTCTTAAGTCAGCTCAACTAAGTCAGCTCACCAGGTATAATCTTTTGACCGTGTTGCAACTGTTTCTTTCAGGATGCCTCCCCGTAGAGCCCAGAGAGCCATACGCTCTGACAGCCCACCGAGCGATGAGGCCTCGGTGCAGGGCCCTTTACCAGTGGAGGCACCAGCGGTACCACTACCCGTTGGGCCACTGATACCACCAGCCCCAGCAGTAGAGAGTGCACGCCGCTTGAGCGTACTGCACAAGTTCCAGCGCCAGAGGCCGCCCAGGTTTAGGGGTGAGACGGACCCGCAGACAGCTGAGGATTGGCTGGAGGCTGTAGTGAGAGTCTTCAGGCTAGTAGGGACACCAGCAGACTACATGGTGATCCTTGCTTCGAGTCTCCTTCAGGCAGTAGCAGACAGATGGTGGAACCTGATTCTCCAGGTGCATGACGAGGTGACACTACTCTGGGATGACTTCGAGAGCCTATTTCGGGCGGAGTTCGTCCCAACCACCCTACGTGTGGTGCGAATCCAGGAGCTACTGCATCTACAGCAGGGTAGCATGACAGTAGCACAGTACTCAACGAGGTTCATCGACCTCTTGCGTTACTCCACATATATGGTACGTGACCCATTCTTCAGGGCCCGAACCTTCAAGCAGGGGCTCAGGTGAGAGATCCGAGCATCGATGATCTCACTCAGCATCCCGACGCAGGCATGAGTGTTAGAGAGATCCCTCATAGTGGAGAGTTTCCTTGCTGAGCAGTCACCAACAGCAAGACCCACCACCGGGTATCACGTAGCGGAGTCTTTTGCAGCAGACATCAGATAGATGTCGCAGAGGTCCAAGCAGACCTGACCATTCGGTGGGTGACCTCAGGACACAGGTTTGGTTGTGCGGGGCACAAGAGACAGAGCCAGTCATGTGAGGAACATGCAGAGTTTCACATGCGGCGGGGAGGGTCACATGGATCATGACTGTCCGACCCGCCGTACTGATGATCAGTAGACAGTTGAGGGACCTCCCAGGAAGATGCAGAGATTTGATCGAGGTGGTCCGCAGGGAGCAGGCGGACGTGGCAGAGGAGCTGGTCGAGTAGCTGGCGGTGGGCGACGTTTCGAGGTGTTATCACCACCACCACCAGGAGGTCCACCCCGGCCTCAGGGAGCAGGTGGACATGGGAGATCTATGCTCCAAGCAGCTGAGGCATACGACCATGGTGCTCTGGAGATGATTTGAGGTACGATCTGTGACTACTTCACCATAGCTGCAGTTCTTATAGACACAAGTGCCGGTGACTCTTTCATTGCCACTACCATCGTTCGAAGCTCGAAGATTCCGAAAGATCTGTTGGCTCGATCCTTACAGCTAGAGACTCTTATAGGAGCAGACTCGACGATTACGCACTGGTGCCGGTAGTGTGAGCTTACTCTAGGAGGCGAGAGCTTCGGCTGGGATCTCCTCGTAGCGGCGTCGAGGCCTTACAACGTCATCTTGGGTATGGACTGGTTATCTACAGTCCATGATCAGATTGACTGTATTAGGCGCAAAGTACGGTGTGTCTGTACGGATGGGACCAGGTTCACCTTCACCGGCGAGAAGTGAGCCTTTGCAGTGCAGGAAGAACTTACTCAGAGGAGGGTGCAGCCGATCACTCATCAGTTGGCCTGCCTTACCCTCGGAGCAGTTGATGTGGACAGTCTGAGCTATCTTGCAGTGGTGGAGCAGTACACAGATGTCTTCCTTGACGATGTTCCAAGATTACCTCCTTACAGAGAGGTGGACTTATACATTGACTTGTACCCTAGGACGACACTGATATCTACACCAGCATATCAGATGGCTCCTATTGAGCTTCGTGAGCTGCGGGTACAACTAGAGGACTTGTAGGGGAAGGGATTCATCCGGACCAATGTTTCTCCTTGGGCAGCTCCGATTCTGTTCGCCTAGAAGGTGGATGGGAGCTTGAGGCTTTGTGTCGACTACCGTCGCCTGAACCAGATGACCGTGAAGAACAAGTACCCACTCCCAAGGATTGACGACCTCTTTAATCATCTAA
Source organism: Viscum album (assembly GCA_963277665.1). NCBI lineage: Eukaryota > Viridiplantae > Streptophyta > Magnoliopsida > Santalales > Viscaceae > Viscum > Viscum album. Next base: position 752,587,502 of record OY728145.1, on the reverse strand, counting down.
AGGGAGCGTGGTGGTTCTCGAAGATAGACCCCATATCAGGCTATCACCAGCTCAGAGTTCGAGATGAGGATGTGCAGAAGACAACCTTCATATGTCGGTACGACCACTACGAGTTCTTGGTTATGCCCTTCGGCGTAACCAACGCTCCAACAGTGTTCATGAGTCTCATAAACAGGATCTTCCAGCCTTACCTCGATCGCTTTGTCGTAGTATTCATCGACAATATTCTGAATTACTCGACTACTGAGGAGGAGCATGCCTACCATTTACAGGTAGTACTGGACACACTCTGAGAGCACTAGCTTTATGGTAAGCTCTCGAAGTGCCAGTTCTAGATTCGAGAGGTTCATTTCTTAGGACATGTCATCTCAGAGACTGGAGTTGTAGTAGATCCAGCGAAGATTGAGGCGGTACTTGCTTGGGAGCCACCCAGGAGTGTGACGGAGATACAGAGTTTCCTGGGTTTGGCTGGATACTACCAGAGATGTGTTCCAAACTTCTCCAGAGTTGCAGCACCACTATCAGCCTTGACGAAGAAGGGGAAACCCTTCGTATAGTCGGAGAGATGCCAATAGAGCTTTCAGGAGCTGAGATAGAGGCTGACTAGTGCCCCCATCTTGAGGCTTCCAAAGGAAGGCGTTGGGTATGTAGTTTACTACGACGCATCAGAGACCAGACTTGGGTGTGTCTTGATGCAGGAGCGAGCTGTGATCACGTATGGTTCTCAGCAGCTGAGGCAGCATGAGCAGAACTACGCTACCCATGACCTGGAGTTAACAGCAGCGGTCTTCGCCTTGAAGATGTGGCGACACTATTTGATGGGCGAACGTTTTACCATGTACTCTGATCACAAGATTGTTAGGTATATCTTCTCTCAGAAGGACATGAATCTGAGACAACGACGTTGACTTGAGTTCCTCCAGAACTATGACTTCGAGATAGTCTATACTCCTGGGAAGGGGAACGTTGTTGTAGATGCGCTCAGCAGGAGGACTGGTATACAACTTCTAGGAGAGGTGACAGAGCAGCTGACTGCCTTACAGATATCCTTTGTGGATAGAGATGGAGAAGCCTATCTACAGTCTCTTACAGTCACCCCCCCACTACATCAATGAGTTAGGGAGGCACAACATGGGGACACTGAACGTGAGACACAACGTTCTCAGATATCCACAGGGCAAACACCTGATAGATTTTCTGAAGGTGGGGAACACGCCATCCTCTTCAGAGGACGTACCATGGTTCAAGTAGAACTTCAGGAGGAAGTGTTGAGGGAGTTCCACACTTCCCCTTTGGCGGTACATCCAGGAGTGGCGAAGATGTACCAGGACCTTCAACGACAGCACTGGTGGACAGGTATGAAGAAGGCAGTAGCTGAGTTTGTCTCATGATGCCTCACTTGTCCACAAGTGAAGGCGGAGTACCAGGTACCAGCAGGCTTGGTACAACCCTTAGAGGTCCCCGAGTGGAAGTGGGATGGGATATCCATGGACTTTGTGATGGGTCTTCCACGTACATCCAGGAGTCACGACTCGATTTGGGTGATTGTTGACCGACTCACCAAGTCGGTCCACTTCCTACAAATAAGAGAGCATGGATCAGTTGAGAGCTTGGGACTCCTCTATGTACAAGATGTTGGTCGGAGTGGATACTCAAGAGGGGGGGTGAATTGAGTTCCAATTAAAATTTTCTGTTAAAAACAATGTTTATTAAAATCCCCCTATTTCAAAAACAGATTAAACTGTAGTGAATTTATACAGATTATAAAGGTTCAATTAGTTTCTCAAAGATTGATTAGTTCTCAGTTAACTTAATCTTATGATTAAATTAACTTTTGAAATTAACTTACTGGTTTATAATAAATATAAACACTTGCGAGTTTAACTATCAAAGTAGCTTTGAAAATAAATTATATTTCAAAGTAATAGCAGTGGAATATGAAATAAATATGTAGTATGGATATAGTATGTAGCTACGAACACAGAGAATTAATCAAGAGGTTCAGTCTCAAGCCGAGACTTAGTCCTCTCAAAAGTTTATATAAAAATGATCCACACCCTGGATCGGGGTTAACAATAGTGAACACACTGTCCAGGTCACAAGACCTCTACCACAGATCTGCGTGGGGAAACAAACAACAGCTTAGAGCTGTCCAGGTCTCACACGACCTCTACCACTATCCACAGTGGGAAATGAAGTGTAAAAAGGTTTGCTGAGGATTTACAGATCCTCCAGTGAAAGTACAGGAGTCAGTGTGTGTGTTTAATACAGCAGATAACACACACTGCTCAAAATGTAAACAAATGTATCATAGAGCAGAGATGTAGAGTTTAGAAATGGCTCTGGTGATTTCAGTGTAGCTCTGGACTCTTTTGTATTTGGTCAGAATTTATTCTGAGTCCTCTTCTCGTTTTTGTTTGAGAAGAAGAGTGTCGTATGCTTCAGGTTCAAAGGAAGTGAGATGTAGTCATTGAAGTTCTTCAATGTTCTTTTGTATGCACAAAAATCTTCTTGAGTAGGCTTGATTGTGTATGAGGTTCTGTTCTGCTTGATTCTTCCTCCTCTTTCTTTTCCTCTGTATTCTTCTTGTGTTCTTCTGTCAACTACTCTTTTCTTCAGCAGAGTCTTCTTGTATTTATGTCACGTGCTTCGGAAGACAGAAAAAGTTTCCCTTCCGCAGGTACGAGGTACGGTTTCCTGACATCCGACAACCTTTATTAATTAATTGACAGAGCATTAAAATATACCTAATATGACCGTTGGTTAGATTAAATAAAGATAAAGATAAAGAAATTCAAAAAGTTGTTTATGACTATTGAAGAATCAAGTGATCGGTAGGTCATCAGCATTAGTGAGTAATGATCGGCGACTCAGATAGATCAGCATCGGTGAATCAGACTGATCAGCATCGGTCTGTCATCTGATCGGTGAGTCAGTTTGATCAGCATCAGTGAGTCATTTGATCGGTGGCTCATTTTGATCAGCATCGGTGAGTCATTTGCATCGGTGAGTCATTTGCATCGGTGAGTCATTTGCATCGGTGAGTCATTTTGCATCGGTCAGTCATTTTGATCAGCATCGGTTTGTCATCTGATCGGTGCTTCCGATGTCTGTTGATATTGAATCGGTGCTTCCAATGTCTGTTGATATTGGATCGGTGCTTCCGATGTCTGTTGATATTGAATCGGTGCTTCCGATGTCTGTTGATATTGAATCGGTGCTTCCGATGTCTGTTGATATTGGATCGGTGCTTCCGATGTCTGTTGATATTGGATCGGTGCTTCCGATGTCTGTTGATATTGGATCGGTGCTTCCGATGTCTGTTGATATCCAGAAGACTTCCAAAATACTTTGTAAGTCAATAAGCATAGACAAAAACATGATAAAAAATTCATTAACAGATTGTAATTAAGTTTATGAGAAATCAAACCAAATTAAGAATTAATGGTATGTGATGATTTGTGATTATTAAAACATCAATCATAGACATGAAATCAACAATCTTCCAGAGGGCTCAACAATCTCCCCCTTTTTGATAATCACAAATCTTTATCATAAAATACAAATAATATGATATATCATTAATAAAAACATAATGAGAATTAAACCATAAAGAGAATAAATATAAAGAGATATATAAATCTCCCCCTTAATTTAAATTTCCCATATATATTATACAGATTTCTCCCCCTAAGGTATATACATCTTTTCTCCCCCATATATCTCTCCCATACATCTTTCTTTTTCTTCTCCCCCTTTGGGATAATCAAAAAGGAGGGAAAACATATAAGTGAAAGTGAAAGTAAAAGCATTCAGCATAGAGTAGGGAAAAAAAGTTGATAAAGTACAGAATATTACAAGCATCACATTTTTCACCCTATCAAAAACAATACACAACTATTTGTTGGGATACAAAGGGGCTTTGCCTTTGTCTTTGGGATCAATAGTGGGTAAGTTTGAAGGCTTGGAGGCAGGCTGTACTTGGCGAATCTGAAGTGGTGGTAGGACAACTCGGGCAGGTGTATGAGCAGGTGCCACAGAGAGTTGTTGTTGAGAAACAGGAGCTGGTTGAGAAGCTTGCTGAGGGACTGGTCTTAACTGAGATAGAGCTTGAGCAACAGATAGCTGATTTGGAGCTACATCAGAGTCACTGAGAGGTTCAGAAGTAGGAAGTACTATTGCAGTGGCCTGTGCATTCAAATAGGGCTTCAAAAGATGAATGAAGTCCTGAATGACTTCTGCCCCATACTTCATAGCTTTTTCAAAATCATCTTTATTCTCCATGAATTGTGCCAAGGAAGGGGTAAAATCTTGCAACTGATGAACTTGAGTTTTGAAGGCCTGAGTGACTGGAGGTAATTTCAGATTCTCTGCCAACACCTTGAAGTTTGCAGCCATCTCATGTTTTGTATAAATCTTGGAAAAGTGATTATTAACTTTCTCTTTGATCTCTTGCAGAGCTTTCTTAGCATCTGCTGAATACACCAATGCCATCTTATGACTGTTATCACAGAGCTCTTTCATCTTCCTCAAGGATTCTAAATCAAGAGTTTGTCTAACAGCAGCTAACTCATCATGCACAACTTCTCTTAGAGCTTCTAGCTCACGGGTAGTGATCTTGGTTACCTTGCCTGTACTGGCTTGGCCAACTATGTGAGTTAACTCAGCTTTCAACTTCCTCAGGTCAGACTTGTTGAGATGTTCAATCAAATTTCTCAAAACTTCCATCATACCAGAGATGGTTGATCGGAATTCGCTTGATAGAGATACTAAGCCGGTGTGAAGATCCTTCATAGTCTGATTCAAAAAGGCTATGTGCCTGCCAATAAGGTCACCAGTATTGGCCAGGTCTGGCTTCACAGCATTAGATACTCTTTGTGAGAAGGCTTCCAAAGAATTTTCAGAAACTTGTAGAGACACTTGAGTAAGAGCATTAGAAATTTCTTCTCTAACTGTGTCTCTCACAACAGTTAGCAATTCAATCTTAAACTTATTAAGATCATCTTGAGAGATTCCAGAACCAGGTAGATTAACATTTGTAGGATCAACAGCAGGAACAGACCGTGCTTCTCTTGCGAGGTTCCTCTTCACAGCTGCAGCAGATTCTGGCATTGCTTCTTCTTCTTCAGAATATTCTAAGCCCAACACAGCATAACTAGGGTAGTCATCCCAAACAGCAGCACACAGGGTGTATTTTGGTTTCTCATAGCTTGCTGTTCCACTGATTTTTGGTGAATCATCCTTGCCACTGATATGTATTTCTTGTACTGACTGAGGTGGTTCTATTTGATCTTCAGAAAGACCATTCACTGGTCTGTTATCACCATCAATAGCACCCTCAGCATCATCAGCATGTCCATCATCACTCTTCTCAGAAGCTTCACTGTGATATTCTTCAGTATCAGAATCTTCTTCATCACCAAGAATGGGTTCTGATTCTGGTAGGGCTAAGGGTGGACTAGCAGGTCCAAATTCTATTCTTCTCTTGGGACTAGCAGTGTCAGGATCACTCCTATCATCAGGAGATGACATACTTCATTCCTCAGTCGCAGCTTCTTCTTGCTCTTGGGCTTCGGTGGCCTCATCCTTTCCTTCTTCTTGCTCATCATCATCAGAATAAACTGGTTCCTCATTTGGTTTCAAGCCAGGGTCTCTCAAATCCTTTGGCATCTTGCCATGATCTATGGGATTGTAGGCTTCATACAATTTATCTTCATCTGCAACCCAGAACTTCTTCCATGGATTCCAATTGATTTTCATCCTCTTGCAGATCTCTTTGTTGAGACAGAAGGTATGATCTGTTTCATCAACTTCATCATCTTCATCAATACATTCTAGATTCTTGAGCATGGTAGATATCATCTTTGAATAAAACAAGGCAGTGGCTTTCTTGGACGGTTTTACCATTCCAGCTATGTGCACCATCACATATCTACAAAAATTGATCTTCTCATGTGTTTTCAGAAGAAACAATAGGAAAACATCCTGGTACTTTACAGCAGCAAAATCTCCTCTCCTAGGGAAAAGTTGGTGCTGAATAAACTTGAAAAGAAGTCTGCATTCACCATCTAATTCTGAAGCTGTGATTCTCCGTGAATCTCTGTTTCCAGTCAGAATCTCCAGAGCTAATTCATAAGAGAAGTAATCAGATGTTGGAGGAATATTCCCAACATAATCCTCATACCGACCTTCATGAGGTACATTCAAGCACTCAGCCCACTGCTTAGATGAGAAGGATATTTTCTTTCCTTTTACCACAGACGACATCCTGGCAGCCTCCACACCATCTAAAGTGATTTCCAGATTCATATAGAACTCATGTACCAGCTTCGGGTAGTCTATTCGAGAGTTGTCAGAAAACCAGTCTATCCATCCTTGCGATTCAAGAACTTGCAGCAACAGTGACTTACTTGACAAAAGCCACGCAGAGCTGACTTCTCTTTCTACAGCAACAATCCGAGTTTCCAGGTTTGGATTTACTGATCGTTGAGAGGTACTACTCGACTCGCCTCGAGCACGCTTTGAAGGTACAGGGCTATCCGGTCCTTTGCTCGGTCTCTTTTGCTTAGCCATTCGAGGATTTTGGGAAGGCAGGAGTTCGAAGGTTCGAAGTAGAGGGGAAGAGAGGTTGAAAGGTTCGGCGGGAAATGAAAGGTCAAAGGTTTAGGGAAGATAAATAGCCGCGTATCATTTATTTTATCATTTAGGGTTCCCACAAAAAGTATAAAAGAAATTTACTAATTAATTACAATATAATAATAAAAAAAATATATCAGTATGATAGATCGGTTGCACTGATCGGTTTGACAGATCAGTTTCACAGATCAGTTTCACAGATCGGTTTCACAGATCCGTTTCACAGATCGGTTTCACATATCGGTTTCACAGATCGGTTTCACGGATCGGTTTCACGGATCGGTTTCACAGATCGGTTTCACAGATCGGTTTCACAGATCAGTTTCAAAGATCGGTTTCACAGATCGGTTTTACAGATCAGTTTCACAGATCGGTTTCACGGATCGGTTTCACAGATCAGTTTCACGGATCAGATCAGTTTCACGGATCGGTTTCACAGATCCGTTTCACAGATCGGTTTCACAGATCGGTTTCACAGATTGGTTTCACAGATCAGTTTCACAGATCGGTTTCACAGATCGGTTTCACAGATCAGTTTCACGGATCGGTTTCACAGATCAGTTTCACAGATCAATCATACACAACTCTTGTTTAATAAATTTCATTCTTTCAGAGCATAAAGGCTTTGTGAAGATATCAGCTAATTGATGTTCAGAACTAATAAATTTCAAAGAAATATCACCTTTTTGATAATGATCTCTTAGAAAGTGATGTCTGACATCAATGTGCTTAGTTCTAGAGTGAGACACAGGGTTCTTAGATATATTTATTGCACTAGTATTGTCACAGTTAATTGAAACATGTTTAAGATCAAATCCATAATCCAATAAAGTGTGTTTCATCCACAGAATTTGTGCACAGCAACTACCAGCAGCTATGTATTCTGCCTTGGCAGTAGACAATGCAACTGAGTTCTGTTTCTTACTACACCATGATACTAGGGATTTTCCAAGCAAATGACATGCTCCAGATGTGCTCTTCCTATCTAACTTACATCCAGCAAAGTCAGCATCTGAATAGCTAGTTAGGTTAAATGATTGTCCTTTTGGATAAAACAAACCTAAATTTACAGTATACTTAAGATACTTAAAAATCCTTTTAACAGCCAGTAAGTGTGATTCTTTAGGATTAGCTTGAAATCTAGCACACATACATACACTGAACATAATGTATGGTCGACTAGCAGTAAGATAAAGTAAGCTCCCAATCATACCTCTGTAATTGGTTTGATCCACTGGTTTCCCAGCTTCATCTGTATCCAATTTATAGGTAGTACTCATAGGTGTATCACTTTCCTTAATACTATCCAATCCAAAGCGTTTTAAAAGATCCTTTTTATATTTACTTTGATTTAAGATAATTCCATCTTTAGTTTGAAAAATTTGAAAACCAAGAAAATACTTAAGCTCTCCCATTAAGCTCATTTCAAATTCATTTTGCATAACCTTTGAAAAATCAGTACATAAGGAATTTTTAGAAGATCCAAAAATAATATCATCAACATAGATTTGTACTATTAATACATCTTTTGAAATCCTTTTTATAAAAAGAGTGGGATCAGCTACTCCTTTTGTAAATCCTTTTGAGATAAGAAAGTTTGAAAGCCTTTCATACCAAGCTCTTGGAGCTTGTTTTAAACCATATAAAGCTTTAGAAAGTTTAAAAACATGATTTGGAAAATGAGGATTTAAAAAACCAGGTGGTTGTTCTACAAAAACATCTTCAACAATAAAACCATTTAGAAAAGCACTTTTGACACCCATTTGATATAGCTTGAAATTCAGATGTGATGCATAGGCAAGTAAGATCCTAATAGCCTCTAATCTAGCTACAGGTGCAAAGGTTTCCTCATAGTCAATTCCTTCTTCTTGATTGTAACCTTGTTCAACAAGCCTAGCTTTATTTCTAATGATGTTTCCAGATTCATCAACTTTGTTTCTAAACACCCATTTTGTGCCTATGGTCAAAATGTCCTTAGATCTTTCTACTAATTTCCAGACTTTGTTTCTTTCAAATTGATTTAGTTCTTCTTGCATAGCCATTACCCAAAATTCATCATTGATAGCATCATTGATATTTTTAGGTTCTAACTGTGAAAGAAAAGCTTGATGTTCAACCTGATTTCTTAGAGAAGCTCTAGTCTGTGTTCCTCTATCTAGATTTCCTACAACAGCATCTAAAGGATGGTTCTTTAGAGTCCTAGATGGTCTTGAAAAGATAGGGCTAGAGATTTCAGATTTATCTACAGATTGAGGTTCAACAGAAGCAGGTTCTGGAGAATTTCCAGAGCTGGATGTTTTAACTATAGGTCCATTGTCTTTATCATTGAGATTCAAACCAGAGAGATCATCTTCAAGAGAGATTTTAGGTTCATGTGGATCAGTTTCATCAAATTTGATGTGAACAGATTATTCCACACATTTGGTTCTTTTATTGAAAACTCTATAGGCTTTACTAGAGATAGAGTAACCTAAGAAAATTCCTTCATCACTCTTGGATGCAAATTTGTCAAGATTGTCTTTAGTATTGAGAATGAAGACTTTACAGCCAAAAACTTTGAAGTAGTTAACCTTAGGTTTCCTATGGTTCCACAACTCATAAGGGGTCCTCTTAAGAACTGGTCTGATCAAGACTCTATTAATGACATAACAAGCTGTATTTACAGCTTCAGCCCAAAAGTAAATAGGCAGTTCATATTCATTGAGCATGGTTCTAGCTATTTCTTGCAGGGTTCTATTCCTTCTCTCTACTACACCATTTTGTTGGGGTGTCCTAGGGGCAGAGAAATTGTGACTATAGCCATTGTGTGAGCAGTAAGAATCAAACTCATGATTTTCAAACTCACGACCATGATCACTTCTCAGGGTCTTAATCTTGAGTCCACTAAGATTTTCTACAGACTTGGAGTATTTAACAAAGTAAGAACAAGCTTCACTTTTGTGAGCTAGAAAATATACCCAAGTATATCTAGAAAAGTCATCTAGAAGAACATAGACATAGTGCTTCCCATTTAAACTAGAAACTCTAGAAGGTCCAAATAAATCCATGTGAACCAACTCGAGAGGTTGAGAAGTTGACACTTCTTTCTTTGATTTAAAAGAAACTTTATGTTGCTTTCCTTTTTGACAGGGATTACAAACTTTGTCTGCTGGAAATTCAAGTTTGGGTAAGTCTCTAACTAAGTTCTTCCTAGAAAGTTTTCTAAGAGAGTGCACGTTGCAGTGTCCTAATATTCTGTGCCAAAGCCAAGACTCTTTATGAAAAGCATTTAAACAAGGAATATTCTGCTTAGCTAAAGAATCTAAATCAACAGCATAAACATTTTCATTTCTTAAAGCAGAAAATACTAAAACATTTTTAGAGTTAAAAACATTGCAAGAATCATTTTTAAATTTCACATAAAAACCATCATCACACAACTGAGAAATGCTTAACAAGTTATATTTAAGTCCATCGACAAATAAAACTTCAGAAACCAAGATTGAATCAGTGTTACCAATCTGGCCTAAGCCGATGATTTTTCCTTTTGAATTATCACCAAAAGTGACAAAGCCTCCATCAACTTTTACTAAGCTCGTGAAACATGAAAAGTCTCCTGACATATGTCTTGAACATCCACTGTCTAAGTACCATATCTTCTTGTGACAGCTCTTCAAGCAGGTCTCCTACAAAACAGATTTAGATGGAAGATGATTTTGGTACCCAGATCTTCTTGGGTCCAGACATGTTAGCCAATGATACTTTAGGTACCAATATTTGTCTAATGAGTCTCATATAATTTGTAGAATTAACATTCTTTGAAAGATAAACCTTATTAGATCCATAACTATGAATATAACTGGTTGAGGCATATGAAGTTCCAGAATTAACTATCTTCTGTCCAGATTTAGGAATGAATCTAGTTTTGGCAACTTTTCTTTGTCCAGGTTGGTATCCTATACCAGTAGTATATCTAGGTGCAACTTGCTTTCCTAGCATTTGTGTTAGAGTATTCTTGCCATTTGTGAACTTCTCTAAGTCTTTTCTGAGTTGTTCATTAGACAATTTTAGTTCAGTATTCTCTTTAAGCAACTGAGCATTCTTTTCTACTTCTATATCCAGATCAGATTTATGCTTAACACTTAAAGCATACTGTTTCTTTACACCTTTATGTTTATCTTTAAGCTCATTACAGGTTTCTTCAAGCATATCACAATATTCAAACAGTTCAGATTTAGACATGTTATCACATTCAGAATCATCTCCAGAATAATATGAATTTGAAGCAGGAGTTTCTGATGTTACCTCAGAAGTGTTTGTCATGAAACACATGTTGGCTCGATTCCTTTCAGAGTCTGAAGATTCAGCTTCACTTGTGCTGTCTTCTGAAGCACTCCAAGTAGCCTTCATGGCTTTCTTGTACTTGTTATCCTTGTATTCATACTTCTTTCTGTATTTTAGATTTGGACAGTCTGCTTTTATGTGTCCTTTTCTTTTGCATTCATAACAGACAACTTCATCTGATTTATCAGACTTCTTCCAATCCTTTTTCCAGTGTCCTTTGTTATCATACTTGCCTTTGTAGTTTGACTTTCTGAAAAACTTCTTCTTCCTATAGAATTTCTTAAATCTTCTATCAATGTGTGCCATCTCAGCATCACTGTCAGAATCATTCTCACTTTCCTCACTGCTTGAACTTTCATTGATAGCTTGAGGCTTTTCCTTATCCTTATTCTTTGAGGTTGTAGTCTTGAAGGCAATAGACTTCCTTTTAGGTTCATCATCTTCTTCTTTGTTTACCTTGAGTTCTTCTTCATACATCATCAACTTACCAATTAGTTCCTTGACTGACAGTTCTCCAATGTCACACGATTCTCTAATGGAGACAGAGGTTCCTCTCTATCTTTCAGGTAGACATCTCAAAATTCTCATGATTTGTTCCTTTGCTGGAACATCCTTTCCCAGAGAAGTCATTGTGTTGACAATTTCATTGAACCTGAGATACATATCAGAAATGGTTTCATCAGGCTTCATCTTAAAATTATCATACTTAATAGTATAGGTATTCAATCTCATCTCCTTAACATTAGTTGTTCCTTCATGAGAAACAGCTAAGGTATCCCAAATTTTATATGCAGTTTTACATGCAGAAATTCTATTAAATTCCTCATCTCCTAGAGCACAGTACAAGACATTCATAGCTTTACAATTATTATTGTAAGCAGTCTTTGTAGGTTCATCCCAAGTAGATCTATCAGTACTGGGAATTTTGTATTCAGCTTCAATGGCAGTCCAAATATCAAAGCTCATACTTTCTAAGTGAATTTTCATTTTTAGCTTCCACTGAGCATAGTTGTTTCCATTAAAGAAAGGTGGCCGGTTAGTAGCAGCACCCTCAAGTCTATTATCCATGATATTACAAAAAGAATTTTAAAGAGATAAAAATTTAGAAATAACAGAAATTTTAAGAACTTTAAAATACAACTAAAATCACAGTTGAAAAACATAGTACTTTTAGAAAATATTAACCTCCTCTGATACCAAATGTTGGTCGGAGTGGATACTCAAGAGGGGGGGGGTGAATTGAGTTCCAATTAAAATTTTCTATTAAAAACAATGTTTATTAAAATCCCCCTATTTCAAAAACAGATTAAACTGTAGTGAATTTATACAGATTATAAAGGTTCAATTAGTTTCTCAATGATTGATTAGTTCTCAGTTAACTTAATCTTATGATTAAATTAACTTTTGAAACTAACTTACTGGTTTATAATAAATATAAACACTTGCGAGTTTAACTATCAAAGTAGCTTTGAAAATAAATTATATTTCAAAGTAATAGCAGTGGAATATGAAATAAATATGTAGTATGGATATAGTATGTAGCTACAAACACAGAGAATTAACCAAGAGGTTCAGTCTCAAGCCGAGACTTAGTCATCTCAAAAGTTTATATAAAAATGATCCACACCCTGGATCGGGGTTAACAACAGTGAACACACTATCCAGGTCACAAGACCTCTACCACAGATCTGCGTGGGGAAACAAACAACAGCTTAGAGCTGTCCAGGTCTCACACAACCTCTACCACTATCCATAGTGGGAAATGAAGTGTAAAAAGTTTTGCTGAGGATTTACAGATCCTCCAGTGAAAGTACAGGAGTCAGTGTGTGTGTTTAATACAGCAGATAACACACACTGCTCAAAATGTAAACAAATGTATCACAGAGCAGAGATGTAGAGTTTAGAAATGGCTCTGGTGATTTCAGTGTAGCTCTGGACTCTTTTGTATTTGGTCAGAATTTATTCTGAGTCCTCTTCTCGTTTTTGTTTGAGAAGAAGAGTGTCATATGCTTCAGGTTCAAAGGCAGTGAGATGTAGTCGTTGAAGTTCTTCAATGTTCTTTTGTATGCACATAACTCTTCTTGAGTAGGCTTGATTGTGTATGAGGTTCTGTTCTACTTGATTCTTCCTCCTCTTTCTTTTCCTCTGTATTCTTCTTGTGTTCTTCTGTCAACTACTCTTTTCTTCAGCAGAGTCTTCTTGTATTTATGTCACGTGTTTCGGAAGACAGAAAAAGTTTCCTTTCCGCAGGTACGAGGTACGGTTTCCTGACATCTGACAACCTTTATTAATTAATTGACAGAGCATTAAAATATACCTAATATGACCGTTGGTTAGATTAAATAAAGATAAAGATAAAGAAATTCAAACAGTTGTTTATGACTATTGAAGAATCAAGTGATCGGTAGGTCATCAGCATTAGTGAGTAATGATCGGTGACTCAGATAGATCAACATCGGTGAATCAGACTGATCAGCATCAGTCTGTCATCTGATCGGTGAGTCAGTTTGATCAGCATCAGCGAGTCATTTGATCAGTGGCTCATTTTGATCAGCATCGATGAGTCATTTGCATCGGTGAGTCATTTGCATCGGTGAGTCATTTGCATCGGTGAGTCATTTTGCATCGGTGAGTCATTTTGATCAGCATCGGTCTGTCATCTGATCGATGCTTCCGATGTCTGTTGATATTGAATTGGTGCTTCCGATGTCTGTTGATATTGGATCGGTGCTTCCGATGTCTGTTGATATTGAATCGGTGCTTCCGATGTCTGTTGATATTGGATCGGTGCTTCCGATGTCTGTTGATATTGGATCGGTGCTTCCTATGTCTGTTGATATTGGATCGGTGCTTCCGATGTCTGTTGATATTGGATCGGTGCTTCCGATGTCTGTTGATATTGGATCGGTGCTTCCGATGTCTGTTGATATCCAGAAAACTTCCAAAATACTTTGTAAGTCAATAAGAATAGACAAAAACATGATAACAGATTCATTAACAGATTGTAATTAAGTTTATGAGAAATCAAACCAGATTAAGCATTAATGGTATGTGATGATTTGTGATTATTAAAACATCAATCATAGACATGAAATCAACAATCTTCCAGAGGGCTCAACACAAGATATTGTATGTTTTCATGGAGTAACTTCTTCTATTGTCTCCGACCATGATGCACGGTTTACTTCCCGGCTATGGAAGGGGTTGCAGGAGGCTTTCGGGATGTAGCTACGTCTGAGCACTGCCTTCCATCCTCAGACAGATGGCCAGATCGAGCGGACCATCCAGACCCTCGAGGACATGCTCCGCACATGTGTCCTCAACTTTGGTCACATCTGGGAGGATCACTTACCTTTGGTGGAGTTTTCCTAGAACAACATCTATCACTCCACCATGGGGATGGCACCTTTCGAAGCGTTGTACGTGCGACCTTGCAGATCACCTTTGTACTGGACAGACCTTGGGGAGTCATCACTGGTGGGACCAGAGATGGTGTGAGCTACCACCAAGAAGGTGCAGATCATCCAGGAGTGGATGAAGACTGCACATAGTAGGCATAAGTCGTATGCTGACAGGAGACAGAGGCTTATGGAGTTCGAGGATGGTGACCACGTCTTTCTACGGGTCTCACCTCGATGAGGTCTACGGAGATTTGGCTGAGGCGGCAAGTTATCTCCGCGATTCATCAGACCTTTCCTGGTCCTCAACAGAGTAGGCGAGGTGCCTTACCACTTAGCTCTTCCACTTCAGTTGCACCAGGTGCACGACGTCTTCCACGTATCTCAGCTGAGGAGATATGTGCACGACCCATCCCACATCATCGACCACGAGGAGCTGGACATCGATGACGGGGAGAATTTCACAGAGGTTCCAGTGGAGATTGAGGATTGACATGAGCGGGTCCTATGTAGACGGTCTATACCTCTGGTGCGCGTACACTGGCAGCACGAGAACCTCCAGGAGAGCACATGAGAGCGGGAGGCTTAGATGCATGCTTAGTACCCTCATTTGTTCCCTTAGTTCGATTTGTAGCTTATGGGGATGTAAATCCCTGAGGTGGAGAGAATATAAAGACCTGAAATTTCTGTGGATTTTTTTTAAATACATGGGAATTTTACGAGTCCGTGAAAATTTACGGTGCTTGATTTCGAGGCCTAGTGTGTCCGAAATCAATTTCTGAAGTTTTGTTCGGGTACGTTCAGTAAACGTACGAGTGAGATTTTATAACTTTTGAATCGGTGCTCGGGATTGAAATCCAAGGGCACCGTTGAACTCGTAGCACTCATATTCTCTTAAGAAGACTTTCATCTCGACGACAGTTGGTCAAGAATGAAAGTTAGTTTTTGGACTTTTTAAGAATAAAATTAAATAAAATAAGTGTGTAGCTTATTTTTATTTGGTGGTTATAACCTCCAAGAGGAGGTTAGGTGTGGGGGCCACCACACCATAACCTCCCATGAGAGGTTATGGTGGTGGGGCCCACCCGAGGTTTAAACATCTCTTGTCATTTAATGTGGTGGGGACCACCCGAGGATGAAACCCTTGAACTCTCCATTTATGGAGCTACCACCTATTAAACTTCTTGAACTCCCTTAATTAATTTGTGCCTACACACAAGACTTAATTAAGTGGAGCCCCCCTTTAATTAATTCTCCATTTGAATTCATTCCAACCATTAAAATAATAGATAATCTATTATTTCATTTTGGTTGGAAACATTATTTTGGTGGAACGGATGAAGAGGAGAGTTAGGGAGAACCATTCTCCCAATGAAGAACGCGAAGAACGCTGACGACGCTTCTTCCTCGGTCTTCTACCCCGAACACTTTTCGACGCATGAGCTTGAAATTGGGAGTGCATGACGAACGCGGCAAACGACAAAATGACGTTCGCTTTCTGCAACATCGTCAACGAACAACAATACAAGGTAGGGGTTGTTTTATGTTTTGAGTTTGAAATTGTTCCGTTCTACGTCGTTCACTCATGGGTAATGTTTCTTCCAATTGATAACACCATAACGTGGAGGGCTCGGACCGCACGAACACGGCCCGACCCTCCCCCTTTGTTTTTCCTCGTTTTGTTGATGACCGCGGCGGAGTAATGACAGCTGGCATTGGACCGGCCATGGAGAAACTGGCGGTGCAAGGCCATCGGGTCACCAGAAGAGCGTGGCGTCGTCGTGCCGCGCAATGGAGAAGGGGGCCGCGGCCAGGCCGGGCCGCAGCGGAGGATCAGGGGCGGCCGACGTCGGGCAGGCCACCAGCTGTGCGGAGTGGATGGCCGCTCGACTAGCTAGGAGGAGCGTGACCCCGCTGGGTCCCGCATGAGCTAGACCGGCGCCACCTAGCATCGGGTGGGACTCCACCCGAACGGCTTTGTCGTTTGGGTGCCAGGGGGTGCGCGACTTCCACCTTGGACGTGGATGAGACGGACCCCCCTTGGGCCACCATGCCGCCCTCGGGCCGGGCCGTCCCCATGGGCTGGGTCGGACCCGCAGACTGGGTTGGACCCGCGGACCAGGTCGGACCCGCGGACCGGGTCGGACCCGCGGACCGGGTCGGACCCGCGGACCGGGTCGGACCCGCGGACCGGGTCGGACCCGCGGACCAGGTCGGACCGGACCCGGACCCGCTATGGCCTGTTTTCACCTTTTCGCCCATTACATGGGCTACGATTGTCCGATCGACGAACCGTCTTCGGCGATGGAAATATTGGAGCGAGATGGTTATTTTGGCATACCCCACTTGAGGTTTGGATATAGTTGGGGTATGGTCGGGTTGGTTTGAACCTAAAATCCAACCGGACCCTTAGAACGGAAATGCCAATAACTCACAGACCAGGCGTCCGATTGACGCGCCGTCTGTTGCGTTGAGACCCCTATGACAAGGCAGACCATTGAGATACTTTTGCGTAAGAATTCTTGATAGTTGGTGGATCGACCAATAACTTGTGGAGCGGATCCTCCCGGAGATGAGCGAGCGGAGTACGAAAACCTAATAGCTGGCTGATACCTGATGACTGCTGACCTTTTAACTCGGAGTGTTTCGACTAGTCCAGTGGGGAGCACATCTGTGCGACATGTCAGACCCACAGTGGGGAGCGCCTCTGTGTGACGCGGAAGACCCACGGTACTCGACAGGAGGAGTACCTCAGCAGACTACGAGGGGGAGCGCCTCTGTGTGACGCAACAGACCCATAGTGGGGAGCTCCTCTATGTGACGCATCAGACCCACGATACTCAACATGAGGAGTACCACATCAGTCCAGGATAGTGGGAAGCATCTCTATGTGACGCGGTAGGCCCACAATACTCTATAGAGGAGTACATCAGCAGCCGAGATTTCAAAAGTTAGACTGGGAGTGTTACATGTTACCACCCCTAGAATAAAATCCTTGTTTTGAGCTGAGTCAATGAATTCTGTGTTTTCCTCATGATTGAGATGAGTTACTAGACAACTTAGGTATATGTATGGGCATATACCTAAGTAATGGTTATCCTTTGATTTCATAATTCGTGGTTTATCCTTGTTGGTTTTTGTGAGACCTTGAGGTTATCGGGGTCCCTACTGAGTATCGTTATACTCACCCCTGCACAGGCTATGCCCACACCTCGTTGTGTTAGTTGCAGATGACATACATCGTTGATTGAGGCAAAGAGTAGCAAGGCTGGACGGTACATGAAGGTGGACCACTCGGCATGACGGTACACAGAGCGGACAGATGGATGTGGATTGCTGAGGAGGTCATCTGTACCTACCCTTCAGGTAGAAACCCTGGAGGACGGCCCAGTAGCTACTTACTTTTCTTCAGTTGTACTTTCTTTCAGTTGTACTGTTACTTTTTTGTTTCCTTGTACTTTACTTTTGGGCTTGTATTTTCGGCCCCTTTTTACTTTCCCGCACTCCTTCTTGTATACAGTTTTTACTGATTGTTTGCTTCCAGTTGTACTCTGATTGTGTGTGTTTACAATATATAAAGGCAATGCCTTCCCAACTTAGGGATTTATGCCTTTGGTGCTAGTTGCCAGCCCCTAGCCTATGGAAGGAGGGCTTGGGGTAGTCACGACACGAGCCCCGAGGACGGGTCGTGACACTCCACATCACATACCCTGTGTCAAGGTGATAAGGTAGCCATAGATCCAAGATCATCAGATTCAGGGTCGAGTAATAGGCATGATAGAGATAAAGGCGTGAATGGGCAGGTTCTTCTGCATTGCAGGTGAATTTCGTTATTCTGGAAGTGTAACTTGTTTTGTTTTCCATTTTTTTCTTTTTCATACACTGACGATGCTTTGAATAATCCAGGTCTTTGAATGATGATGAGTTGAAGGTGAACATGCTGATCATGGTTTCATATAATGAAAATAGGAAGAAAGTTTCAACGATGCAGACCATAACTAACAAACAGATTGATATGACTTTTTCTTTTGATAAGGTATGCTTTTACATTTAGTTAATCAAAACACGAGATTCCCTTTATGTCATAGTGTAGAATTGGTGGTGGAATTAGTGCTGATTTAGTTCTGAATTTATAAATAGAAGCTAAAATTGTTAGTTTTTTTGTAGGTTTTTGGTCCAACATCTAAAGAGGAGGAGTTGTTTGATCAAGTTGTATCTCATATTGTTCATGAAGTCCTTCATGGATATAACCGCACTATCTTTGCTTATGGAAAAACTAGAACAGGGAAAACATACACAATTGAAGGGGGAGAAAGAAAAAAGGTTTGGTTTCAATAAAATAATCAACTTCTCATCTTTCACTAGCAACGCAGAATAACATGCACATTCACACCTTTATCTCTATCATGTCTATTACACAACCCTGAATCCTATGATTTCACCAACTTCTAGTTAACCCGAAACAACAACAAACAAGAATTGTTGCAATATAAGGAATAGAATTCCAACTTTAGCTCAAAAAACATGAAATCGATGAAACTGCTGACCTATGGATTGTTCTTGATATTCTTAGCATGGTGGGCATAATCGACGGTGCTAAGTGTCTCTTCCAAACAATGGACTGATGGTGAGATTGTGGAAATTATTCATGTCTTTGTTTTCCCACTCAAAGAATACATTAATAGCCTCGTTAGTTTTCTATCCCTGTTTTTTCAGAAAAAGAAAAGAAAATCTCTTTGGCCTCGTTTGGTCCTAGAGAAGAGAAGTCTTTGGCTCGTACCATATATGATTTCTTAGGTCATTGTTCCATTATATCAAATAGATCCTTAAATCCACCCACTTAAAAAATGAAATATCCTTTATATACGAGCCAGTTTACCTATATGGAATATGGACAGGGTGCTCCACAAGTGCATTAATGACATGACTGAGAGTGAGCAAGCTTTTATTTGTCTCACTAGCTTCCCTTGCCCTTACAGGAAAAAGTAGGTGCTTCTAAAGTTTTATCTATTTCAGTAAGACAACAAAAATTTGGCTACATCTCTTTGACTTGCTATATAATAGGGTCTGTTTGACAACACTAACTAAAAAATGCTTATTATCACTTGGGATAAATGCTCATCTTCCATAATGTACATTTTAAAAAAATACTTGCACTTATACATGAGTATTTATCCCAAGTGATTATAAGCATTTTTTAGTTAGTGTTTTTAAACAAACCCTATTATATAACAAGTCAAAGAGCTACTGCTAAATTTGTGTAGTTTTACTAAAATACATCAAACTTTTGGCCAAATCTACTTTTTCAGGGAAGGGAAAGGGAATTTGGTGAGACCAATGAAATATTTCTCACTCTTGTTCGTGTCCTTAATGCACTTGTGGAGCACTCTGGCCATGTTTCATATAGGTAAATTGGCCCATATATAAAGGATGTTTCATTTTTTAAGCAGGTAGCTTTAAGGCTCTGTTTGATGCAATTGAAGGACAACCTAAGAAATCATGTTTGGTACGAGAAAAAGACTTCTCTTCTCTAAGACCAAATTAAGCCTAAGCGATTTTCTTTTCTTTTTTTAGAAAAACAGGGATAAAAAACTAACAAGGCTATTGAGGGATTCCTTGGGTGGGAAAACAAAGACACTCATAATTTCCACAATCTCACCATCTGTCCATTGTTTGGAAGAGACACTCAGCACCGTTGATTATCCACATTGTGATAAGAATATCAAGAACAAGCTAGAGGTCAGCAATTTCATCAATTTCATGTTTTTTGAGCTGAAGTTGGATTTACATTCCTTATATTATAACAATTATTGTTTATTATTGTTTTAGGTTAACCAGAAGATGATGAAATCAACAAATTTAGGGGCGAGTAATAGGCATGATAGAGATAAAAATGTGAATGTGCAGGTTCTTCTGTGTTGCAGGTGAATTTTGTTATCCTGGAAGTGTAACTTGTTTTGTTTTCCTTTTTTTTTTTATTTTTCATACACTGATGATTCTTTGAATAATTCAAGCCTTTGGATGATGATGAGTTGAAGGTGAACATGCCGATCGTGGTTTCATGTACGGAAAACAAGGAAGTTTCAGGGATGCAGACCATAGCTAACAAACAGATCGATATAACTTTTTCTTTTGATAATGTATGCTTTTACATTTAGTTTATCAAAACTTGAGGTTCTATTTCTATCTTAGTGTAAAATTAGTGGTGGAATTAGTGCTGATTTTGTTCTGACTTTATAAATGGAAGCTAAAATTGTTAATTAGTTTGTAGGTTTTTGGTCCAACATCTAAACAAGAGGAGTTGTTTGATCAAGATGTATCTCCTATTGTTCATGAATTCCTTGAGGGATATAATGATGCTATCTTTTCTTACTGAAAAATTGGAACATGGAAAATGTACACAATGAAAGGGGGAGAAAGAAAAAAGGTTTGGTTTCAATAAAATAATCAACCTCAATCTTTCATCTGCAGCACATATCATGGTAAAACTGTACTTCCTTTTCTTTTTTACAAAATGGAGAATTCACAAGTGATGTTGGTGTGATTTCGAGAGTTAAGAAAATATTTGATATTTAGGAAGCTCAAAGTGTTGAATACAACATGAAGGTAACATTTTTTGAGTTGTACAATAAGGAGATAACAAACCTTTTGGCTCCAAAAGAGTGCTCTAAATTCATTGATGAAAAGTCAAAGAAACCCATTGCGCTGATGGAAGATGGGAAAAGAGATGTCTTTTTGAGAGGTTTTAAATAAGAGATTGTTTGTACTACTAATGAAATTTACAAGATCTTGGATAAAGGTTCTGCTAAAAGGAGAACAACAGAAACTCTCCATAACAAACAAAGCATCCAGTCTCATTTGATATTTTCTATTACGATTCACATCAAGGAGTGCATGCCAGAGGGGGAGGAGATGATCAAGTGTGGGAAGCTAAACCTTGTGGACCTCACTAGTTCCGAAAATTTTTCTTGTTCTGGTGCAAGAGTGGTGTACCTCAGTTTATTTTTCTTTCCAGTACTCGTTTGGCGCACTTATTGAAAACTAAATATATCACTTTTCACTCATAACATGCAGTTAAAAAAAATAAGTTTTGTTTATGAAAAAACACTTCACTTTTACATGAGAATTTATCACAAGTGATAATAAAGTTTTTTAGTTAGTGTTATCAAACAGGCCCTATTTTTCAGAAATTTAAAGAGTTGAGGCCAAATTTGTATAGTCTTGCTGAAATAGATCAAACTTTGGAAAAATCTATTTTTTCAAGGAAGGGCAAGGGAAGCTATTGAGACCAATAAAATATTGCTCACTCTCGGTCGTGTCATTAATGCGCTTGTGGATCACTCTATCCATGTTCCATATAGGTAAACTGGCATATATATAAAGGATATTTCATTTTTTAAGTGGGTGGATTTAAGGCTCTATTTGATACAATGGAACAGTGACCTAAGAAATCATGTTTGGTATGAGAAAAAGGCTTCTCTTCTCTAGGACCAAACAAGGCCTAAGCAATTGTCTTTTTTTTTGAAAAATAGGGATATCAAACTAACAAGTCTGTTGAGGGATTCCTTGTGTGGGAAAACAAAGAAATGCATAATTTCCACACTCTAACCATCAGTACATTGTTTAGAAGAGACACTCAGCACCGTTGATTATGAACACCATGCTAAGAATATCAAGAACAAGACAAAGGTCAACAATTTCATCAATTTCATGTTTTTTGAGCTGATGTTGGATTTCCATTCCTTATATTGCAACAATTCTTATTTGTTGTTGTTTCAGGTTAACCAAAAGATGATGGAATCAGTGGATTCATGGTCGAGTAATAGGCATGATAGAGATAAAGGTGTGAATGTGTAGGTTCTTCTGTGTTGCAGGTGAATTTTGTTATCTTGGAAGTGTAACTTGTTTTGTTTTAATTTTTTTTCATTTCCATACACTGATGATGCTTTGAGTAATCCAGACCTTTGAATGATGATGAGTTGAATGTGAACACGCTGATCATGGTTTCATTTAATAAAAACAGGAAGGAAGTTTCAACGATGCAGACCATAGCCGACAAACATATTGATTGGACTTTTGTTTTTGATGAGGTATGCTTTTAAATTTAGTTGATCAAAACCTGATGTTCCGTTTTTTTCTTAGTGTAGAATTGGTGATGGAATTAGTACTGGTTTAGTTATGACTTTATAAATGGAAGTTAAAATTGTTAGTTTGTTTGTTGGTTTTTGGTCCAACATCTAAACAAGAGTTGTTTGATCAAGATGTTTCTTCTATTGTTCATGAAGTCCTTGAGGGATATAACTACTCTATATTTTCTTATGGACAAACTATAATAGGGAAAACGTACACAATAGAAGGGGGAGAAAGAAAAAAAGTTTGGTTTCAATAAAATAATCAACCTCTCATCTTTCATCCGTCGCACATAACATGGTAAAACCATGATGAATTTTCTTTTTTATAGAATAGATAATTCCCAAGTGATGCTGGTGTGATTCTGAGAGTTGTTAAGAAAATATTTGATATTCTGGAATCTCAAAGTGCTGAATACAACATGAAGGTAATGTTTTTAGAGCTATACAACAAGGAGATAGCATACTTTTTGGCTCTATAAGAGTGCTCTAAATTCATAGATGACAATTCAAAGAAACCCATTACGTTGATGGAAGATGGGAAATGAGGTTTCTTTGTGAGAGGTTTAGAAGAAGAGATTGTTTGTACTGCTAATGAAATCTACAAGATCATGGAGAAAGGTTCTGCAAAAAGGAGAGCAACTGAAACTCTCCTGAACAAATAAAATAGCTGGTCTCATTCGATATTTTCTATTACGATTCACATCAAGGAGTGCACGCTAGAGGGGGAGGAGATGGTCATGTGTGGGAAGATAAACCTTATGGACCTCGTTGATTTTGAGAATATTTCATGTTTTGGTGTAAGAGAGGTGTGACTCAGTTTATTTTTCTTGCCAGTACTTGTTTGGCGCACTTATTGAAAACTCGTTATGTCACTTTTCACTCATAACGTGCAGTTTTAAAAAACAAGTTTTATTTCTGAAAAAACACTTGTACTTGTACATGAGCATTTATCCCAAGTGATAATTAGCATTTTTTTAGTTAGTGTTTTTAAACATGCCCTATTATATAGCAAGTTAAAGAGATGTAGCCAAATTTGTGTAGTCTTACTGAAATAGATCAAACTTTGGAAAATCTACTTTTTCAGTGAAGGGAAAGTGAAGTTGGTGAGACCAATAAAAGCTTTCTCACTCTTGGTCATGTCATTAATGAACTTGTGGAGCACTCTGTCCATGTTCAATATAGTTAAACTAGCCCGTATATAAAGGATATTTCATTTTTTAAGTGGGTGGATTTAAGGATGCATTTGATACAATGGAACAGTGACCTAAGAAATCATGTTTGGTGTGAGACAAATACTTCTCTTTTCTAGGATCAAATCAGGCCTTAGCAATTTTCTTTTCTTTTTTTTGGAAAGATAGGGATAGAAAACTAACAAGTCTATTGAGGGATACCTTGGGTAGGAAAACAAAGACATGCATAATTGCCATAATCTCGCCATCAATCTGTTGTTTGGAAGAGACACTCAACACCATAGATTATGTACACCATACTAAGAATATCAAGAACAAGACAGAGGTCAGTAGTTTCATCAATTTCATGTTTTTTGAGCTAAAGTTGGATTTCCATTCCATATATTGAAACTGTTGGAGTCTTTATCCCATATTGGATTATGGTCTTTATTATTAATCATAAAATAACCTCAAGGCCTCCCTTAGAGAGTAACCTTGGGGATTTGGGTTTACCTTCTCTTATCATTCTACATGGTATTAGAGGGAAACTAATCCCGAGCCCCCCCTCCCATTTTATTTTTTCCTATCTTGGGTTTGATTTTTATTTTCCTCTCATAAGGGGGTGGCAGGCACCTAGCCCTAATTCTCCACCCCCTATTGCATGACGGCTCTACCTACTCCCTACGACTCTCTCGGTGTGGCCCTGCATGCATCTCCCGTCACCCCCTTCCAGCCTTTCCTCCTTCCCAACGGATTGAGCCCCCCTGCGTCACCTCATACCTGGTCGACACTCTTGTGCATCCCTCGATAGCTTCCCCACTGGACACAGTGCCTCCATCATGGCTGCCAACTCCCTGCCATTGCAGCATGGTTCATCATGGCCTACCCTGCCTCCTGGAATCACGACCAGTCCTGCCTCCCTCAAGGTGTCCTACTTCGCTCGGCCTCCTCCCATGGAATCCCATCGGTCCTCCATCCCTCGCGGCTCCATTTCTCCCATCCAGGTGGCTCCCTCCCAGTATAACCCTCCTGCACGCGCTCCTCCTTTCCCGACATGATTCCCTCCTGTGTGTGCCCCTCTTTTCCAGATGGGATCCCCTCCTGTGTGGAATCCCCTCCATTGCGTCGAGATTCTATCCGCTTCCCCTCTGCACTGCTTCTCCCCCCATACTGGCCTCTTCTTATGGAAACCCTCGCCTCCATGTTGGCCTCCTCCTACAGTAGCCCCTGCCTCCATGCAAGCCTCCTTATGTGTCATCCCCCACCTCCATGCTAGACTCCTCTTGTGGTTTTCCAGTGCTCTGATGACCGGCCCAACCATGCATTTTCCCGGTGCTCAGACGACTGACCCGCTCGTGTGGTTTCACGATGAGGTTTCTCTCTAAGGGAGGCCTTGAGGTTATTTTATAATCATTAATAAAGACCACATCGAACCACAAGTTCAATGTGGGATACAAACTCCAACAACAACAATTCTTGTTTGGAATTGTTTCAAGTTAACCAGAAGATGATGAAATCAGTAGATTTAGGGTCGATTAATAGGCATGATAGAGGTAAAGGTGTGAATGTACAAGTTCTTCTACGTTGTACATGAATTTCATTATCCTAGACGTGTAACTTGTTTTATTTTCCTCTTTCTGATTTTTCATACACTGATGATTCTTTGAATAATCTAGGCCTTTGATTGATGATGAGTTGAAGGTGAACATGTTGATCATGGTTTCATGTAATGAAAATAGGAAGGAATTTTTAGCGATACAGACCATATCTAACAAACAAATCAATAAAACTTTTACTTTTGATAAGGTATGATTTTACATTTAGTTTATCAAAAAATGAGGTTGATTTTCTGTCTTAGTGTAGAATTGGTGGTGGAATTAGTATCGATTCAGTTCTAACTTTATAAATGGAAGCTAAAATTGTTAGTTTGATTGTAGGTTTTTGGTCCCACATCTAAATCGGAGGAGTGGTTTGATCAAGTTGTATCTCCTATTTTTTATGAAGTCCTTGAGGGATATAACTTCACTATCTTTTCATATGAAAAAACTAGAACAGGGAAAACATACATAATGGAAGGTGGAGGGGTAAGGGAAGATGGTGAGATCAAGTCAAAGAGTTGTATCATTTAATAATCATTTTTAGTTAGTTTTGTCAAACAAGCCCTATTATATATCAAGTCAAAGAGTTATAGCCATTTTTGTGTAGTCTTAATGAAATAGGTCAAACTTTTGAAAAATCTACTTTTTTAGGGAGGGGTAAGGGAAGATGGTGAGATCAATAAAATCTTTCTCACTCTTGGTCATGTCATTAATTCACTTTTGGAGCACTCTGTCCATGTTACATATAGGTAAACTAGCCCATATATAAAGGATATTCCATTTTTTAAGTGGGAGACTTTAAGGCTTTGTTTGATACAATGGAACAATGACCTAAGAAATCATGTTTGCTATGAGAGAGAGGGAGTGTTAATTTCATAATTTAAGGAAAATTGGTTTCCTTCCCATTTCGGTGGATTTCTCATGCGTTGATCGAAAAATATATTTTATTAAAATAAATATTTAAAAATATATTATATTTTTTTGCTGAAATATATATATTATTACATATTCAGTCTCACTATTTCCTTATATATAATTCCCTCTCTCAAAGGCTTCTCTTCTCTAAGACCAAACAAGGCCTCAATGTTTTTTTTGTGGAAAAATAGGGATATCAAATGAACAAGGCTATTGAGGGATTATTTGGGTGGGAAAACAAAGACATGCATAATTGCCACAATCTCACCATCAATCCATTTTTTAAAAGAGACACTCAGTACCGTCGATTATGCACACCATGCTAAGAATATCAAGAACAAGCCATAGGTCAGCAGTTTAATCAATTTCATGTTTTTTGAGCTGAATTTGGATATCTATTAATTATATTGCCACAATTCTTGATTGGTGTTATTTCAGGTTAACTAGAAGATGATGAAATTTGCACTAATCAATGAATTTTATATTGAAATTGATCGGCTTAAACAAGGAAATTGACAGTTTCATCATGGATCTAGTGCTTAAACAGTACATGTTATTCTTACATGTGACTTTCTTATTAATGTTGAAGCAGAGGTATATGGTGCAAGAAAAAATGGAATTTACATACCATGTGATCGATATCTTTATGAGGAAGCATAGAAAAAGGTTTTATCCTTTTCAGATGGATGATCCATAGATTATTTTTTCCTTCTTGATTATCATTTTTTTTATTTTTCATAGGTTATGACTAAGAAAATAGAGTATATGGAACTTGATGCAGATTCAAAGGACAAGGCACAACACACTTTTAATTTGGCATTATAATTTCTTAGGACCCGTTCGACAACACTTACTGAAAGCTGATTCTAGCACTCATCACTTATGATAAGTTGTTTGAAAAAATAAGTGGTGTTTGTTATGATTCTGAAAAAATGTTTTCACAAAATAAAGTGGCAGAAAAGTGCTTCTATGCTAGAAAAACCTGTACAAGAAGCACTTAAATATAAACAATTTTCAATTAGCGCTATCAAACACATCCTTTCTTATTATAGGGGGGTTGTGACTTGATTTATTGTTTTACTTGTAAGCAGTAACTAATGGAGATCCAGAAATTCTAAAAGGATTAGTAAATTTTTACAGCCAAATTGATTGATAAACTAGAAACAAGTGAGCTTTGAAACCTTTTTAAGTGTAATTTTAGCTATTTATTTCAATAATGAACTTGAATTTCTAACTGATTCTACTTCATATAATTCTTCAACAAACTCAAAATGTATTATTTGATCTCGAAGAATGACATAAGGAGGCCAATTCAACAATTAAAGAAAAAGAATAACCGATATCCAATCTCCTCAAATTCGGTGAGTCAGATGGCTATTTGATTTCTTCTTCTTTGAAATTCACAAATTTTCTTTAGAAAATGACTTATGTTCTTGATTTTCTTAGAGGAATCCCTATTTGAGCATGTTGTTGAGCTTAGAGTGGAGCTTGATAATGCTTAATCTAACTTATCTATCCTATTTACCAAAATTGGTTTGTATTCCATGAATCAGAAATGTATTTCTTTTATAATGCATGAAGGTCGTGTCTAACAGGTCTTATAGAAGAATGCATTGTGACTTGTGATTTTGAGGAAGTGGTGTTTGTTTTTTTTTTGAAAAATTGATTACACTTTCTTACAATAAGAAGTTTGGAAGCACTTGTATAGAAGCACTTATAAAGTGTTTGACAACACTTTCTGAAAACACTTTATCACTTATAATGAGTAGTTTGAAAAAATAAGTGGTATTTTTTTTTGTTTCTGAAAAAACTGCATACAATTTAATTTCTGAAGAGGACCACTTAAATTGGTTGAGAATAAATTTTTCATTAATCAATCTGAAGGCAAACAAAAGCACTTGTCATAAGTGATCTACAAAGGCCAACAATTGTTGGTGTCAATTTCTATAACATTGTTTTCAAAGTGTTATAAGTAGTTTTTAGTAATTTTTATTAAATAGAGTTGGTGTTAATTTCTATAACATTGTTTTCATAGTGTAAGGACAAGATAGAAGAAGGAAATAAAATTCTGGTCCAGAAATTTCAGTTGCAGTTGGATCAACATCTAGAATCCTTACATAAGACTGTTGCAGCATCATTGATGCAACAAGAACATAAACTTAGTGATATAGAGGAGGATATGCAGTCCTTTGTGACTACCAAGTTGGAGGTAAGGTTCAAATTATGAAAATTTAAATGATTTTTCATTTTAATAGATTCCAAACTAAATTCAGACTCAATTCATTAACATATAGTTTGGTTTTCCCATGCTTAAGGCTATAGAAGAACTTCAAGGATGGTTAGGAAAGTTAAAAACAATGTGTGATGATGGTATTAAGTCTTTAGATGACATAGCTGGGGTTCTTGACAACGATTATTATTCTACGTTTAGAAACATAAATTCAAGAAGTTTTTAAGCACTCACCTGCCTTGGAGGATTCAAGTGTTTCCTTTAATAGATACTCTATTTACCTTTTCTGTTCTTTTCATTTTACGCAAATTTTCATTGTTTTACATGAATATCTCTTCAATGGATTTTATTCAGAAGTGGATCAGTTGTTCAATGAACTTCAGAGCAGTTTTCACAGTCAAAAGGAGTGGATAATTTCATTTGAAGAACAGAAGTACGAGGTCCGCGATTTGCTGATCAAATGTTTAATGCTTAATGATTTATGTGACTTCTTTTTCAATGACTGACGCTTTCATTTTGAATTAATTTCATCTACTTCCAGAGATGTTGAGGCCACCAGGAAGATTTATAAAATTATAGTAAAATTCTTCAAGACTGTGGGCATGAAAACATCTAAATTGAAACAAATTACTGAAGATGATTAGACAATGAATGACTAGAAATTATCTAAAATAGATAAGAAATCAGAGGACTATACTGTCAATGAAGAAAAAAAACTGTTAGAGAAAGTGGAAGAGCTTCTTGCAACTTCGAATGCTCAAAAGAAAAAAATGGAACTCAATTATGACATTTCCAGAATCATCATCATAAATGATCTTTATTGAATATATAGAGGTTCAAGGGGCGATCCATGACCTTTGTGTGAGTGTACCCAGTAAAACTAGTAGACTTCAAAGTGAAGTATCAATAATCTAAGACTCAAATTCAAGCATTAATTCAGAGTGGACCATTTACTTGGATGATGATTTAGTTGAAAGTGGAAGAGATGACCTAGATGCAGTTCTTCAGAAGTGGTAAGTTCACCTTTGATATTTATGTTATCAAACTATAAATTTTCACATCAATATTAGATCTGTAGTTTGAAGAAGGTGAATATCAATGAGCTATAGTGGAGAAATTTGAAAGAATCCTTGATGAGTTTAGAGAAAAGCAATGAGACCTCTGTAGACTCCATTGTCAGGTAAGTATTGTAAACAAATCAAACTCTCCGTCTGAGATATTCTTATGTTGTGTCCTCTACTCTGGAGGTGGTATACTTTGGGAATAAGAACATTGCTTCCTCTGTTGATTGTAAGCAATGATTTTCATCTTTATTGTATCTTCTTTATCCTTTATAGAAGAAACTATCAATTGTTTTGAATTTGTAGATTCTATGAAACTTGATCATGAGGTATGCATGAATCTCAATTCTATGGTCTCTCCTTACCATGGGGATCTTAAATAGTTGAAAAGCGGGCACCACCACCAGATCATGTAGATTACAGAGTATGCCAGAAAATGTCTTCTCGATGGATACTTGGTAAGAAGTATTAATTTAGGTAATGGGAAAGAATAAGTTATTTAAGTTTACCTAGATATGGTGTAGGTGGATAAACTGTCATGCTCGATGCCAAGGAAGAGGTCATTCAATCTTCCAAGAATAGCGACCATCGAAGAGATTTGAACTTCAACTTTTGAGGAACTTTTGAAGTCATTCAGTGAGATAAGGTCTCTGATGCAGGTGAATGGTGAAGCAAAGCATAATATTAGGGTGTATGATTTTGTGTAATCCTTCAGGGGCTCCAGAGTCTCTCTCATTGTGGTCAACTACAAGGATGACATGAATTCTGCTCAGTGTCCATTCAAAGAAAGCATTTGTGGGAAGGGGATATTTAATATGAAATGAATATGCATATTTTTATAGGAAATCAAAATCATTAAGTTTGAAGTGGGTAAGGTCTTCGAATGGAAATGATATTTATGATATTTATGGTGCATGTTTACTCTAGAGGTGGAAAGTGAAAATCTAAAGATTTAGACAAAGTTCAGTTTATAAAAAAATGAAGTAGGATAATAGAATTATTATAGAGAAACTTAATTATATCTATTATTGAAAAGTTCGTCCTTTTGATATTGAGTTAGATAAAATTTTCATCGAGGGGGGGGGGGGGTTAGGTGTTGTATATAAAACTCAAATTAGAACCCAATTAGATGATACTAGACTTGTCTTAATAAAATGAAATCAAGGTTTAGTTTTAAGCTCATATCTTTTTTTACTTTTGTCTTAGACGAACTTACAAAGAATGTTCAAAAGTTGACGATTTTCGATATTTAAGCACATTTATGCAATGCGATGAAGATATTAATATAGATTTTTTTCTTTAGAATTATAGAAAAACCAAAATATAGCTAAAGAAATAAAAAACAACGATTATAAGATTAATCAAGACATGAAGATTTATTATTTTATTTATCTATTTTTCATGTATATAACATATGGTATAAAACACGAAATTTATTCATTCACACATGCATGTAAAAAGAGAAAAACATTTCAATTTTTCAATTTTAAAATAATAATATCCTTACACTAGATAAAATGAATGATTTTTTTAACATGTTTTAATAAATTAGGCATTATGAAATGAAAGAAAGTAATTACAACAAACACATAATTTTTTTACAAGTTTTATTTCTCATTGTCGAAGACTACACCCCTAATGCGCATAATTAAAAAATTATTAATTCAGTAGAAATAAAACATCTTTAACCCATTAGAATTTATATCCTACCAAATACTACACGATCCACCTTGTTAACAATATTGGCACCACATCAAAGGTTTATCTTATTCAATTTTGTATTTGAGAATTCTAGAATCAACTTAAAATAATTTTATCATCCTTGATCAATGAATATTTTCAGAACATGTTTTCTTAATATTTTTAGTAGGTGATCAACATATGATCACTCTTTCTCATGAATTCCTCAACAACTTCTTCCTTTTGATTTGTGTGAATTTTTAGTAAATATTCATCAAATAACTCATAATTTGATTTCCTAAAATATAGGATATGTTATTAATTTATTTGACTTGAATTATGAAAATATATTTTCATATTAATCCACTCATATCAACCAATTTGAATTTAGACTTTCTTATTAAAATCACTAAAAATATATCTAAGAATAAATCCATAATCCTTGGGAATTTAAAATCCAAAAAATCTCTAAAAATAAATTCTAGCCTTCATATATTCAAATTTTGAATCAAATAATCACCAATAAATTTATTTAAAAGTATAATCTATTGTTTATTTCTTTGACTTGAATTATGAAAATAAATTCCCCATGTTTTTATCTAAAAAATACTTTCAATTTAATCAATTAAATCCATAAATATTGACCAATTCAAATTTATTCTTTCATAATAAAATATCTAAACATATCTCTAGAGATAACTCCATAATCCTTAGGCATTTAAATACCAGTGCATCTTCAAAAATATATTCCATCCTTCATATATTTAAATTTTTAATTAAATAATCACCAATTAATTTTCTAATCTATTTCCAAAATATTTAGACCAATAATTCAACAAATATTCATTTTCATCATTTAATGTTAGTTGATACTTCACAAAAATAATTCCATGCAAATATTATGTGGTCATATGTTTTAATTCAATGAATTTTTATCTTTCTTATCAATGATTTTTTCCACAAAATAATTTTTCAACAAATTTTTTCTCTTGAGCCTTCAGTCATTGATCAAAATATGATCATACTCTTTCTCATAAGTTCCTCAACATCTTCTTCCATTTTATTTTCATGAATTATCGATAAATATTCATAAAAAATAATTCATAAATTGATTTTATAAAAAAATAAGATCTATTGTTGATTTCATTAACTTGAATTATGAAAATAGTTTTTTCAACATTTTTCTATAAAAAACAATTTACCAATTTAATCAATTAAATCCATAGATATTGAAAAATTCAAATTTAGTCTTTCATAATATAATTTCTAAAAATATCTCCAAAGATAACTCCATAATCCTTGGGCATTTAAATTCCCACAAATCTCCCAAAATAAATTTCATCCTTCATGTATTAAAATTTTGAATCAAATAATCACCAATTAATTTTAAAATCAATTTCCAAAATATTTCAACCAATAATTAAATGAATTTTCATCTTACTTGATCAATGTTTTTTTAGCACGTTTTTCTTTTCAGCCTTCATTTATTTTTGATCAGTATAAAATCATACTCACTCATGAATTCCTTAACAAAATATTCCTTTTGATTGTTATGAATTTTTGATAAATATTCATCAAATAATTCACAATTGAATTTCTTGAAATGTAGTATTTGTTGATGATTTCTTTGGCATGAATTATGAAAATAGATTCTCCATATTTTTCTCTAAAAAATACTTGATAAATTTAATTGATTAAATATATATATATTGAATAATTTAAATTTAGTATTTTATAATAAAATATCTAAAAAATATCTCCAAATATAATTGTGACGTCTCAAACCCGGGTGCCACTCAAAGGTGACCTAATCCCGGTTGGCCACATGAACTCAAGTGCATCACCCCGAACGCTAGAGGGTGAAAACTAGCAGTGAAGGATTAGGGTGTATCCATGGGAAGACTATGACATCATTACCAGAGTGTAGCACAACAGATAAATGAAATAACAGGTAAATAGCAGAAGCAATATAAGTAAACATATGACACAACATAAGGAGACATATATAATGAATAACTGAATAAATGGTAACAATATTCAAGAAACTAATGATAAATGAAATTTGTCTAGAAAATTTGAAAATACGGGAACAAAACAATAGATAATACATGTTATAACAAAGGAGAAAAAAGAAACCAAAAACTATTCAGCATCCTGAGCCCTGGCCTAGTCATCTGCTACCAAGATCCATCCTAATGCAAGCAAGCAATATCACGTGTCTAAGGTGGGGATGATTCCCTTTATCAACACCTGCATACAAGTAATATTCCTGAGTACCAATGACATCCCAAATAGGGTGTGAGATAAATCTCAGTAGGTCACTACCAACGACGTCTATAACATTCAGTCTGTGTAATATAAACCGAAACAGTGTGAAATCATGCATATATAAAAGTATAGCAGTACAATAACATAAATATCCAAGTACCTGCTTCAGCCTCAGCTGGTGTATGAACATATAACCATTTCATTAATTATTTAAGTTCCACTTTATATATGTAATTCACATGAGGTATAACCATCACTGACATCCAGACATTGTAATAATAATGATGAAGGATCTAAGATATAAAAAGGGATCCAATTTAATAGACAAGTCATCCATGACCCTAGGGGTCAATCCAACATGGTAGTAACCTATATCTTGGCTAAGGGGTAAGAGTGTAATCCAAGGGGCATCGCCCAAGGAATTCCACAATAATAATTCTATATGAGTCCAAGGATCTCATCCAAGGTAAAACGAGTAAGCAATGACTAGTCATGATGGATGTAACCATGGCACCTCATGTCTGTAGACATCATGCTGGATCCAAGGAGTGTATCCATGGAATCCTATATTGATAATGGAGGGATCCTACGGTTTCATATCAGGCATCCACTGGTAGACAAGGATCCTATTCCAAGTTGGGTCTCACCCTTGGAAATCGACAGCCTTGAATCAGAATGACATCCATGAGTGCTTGAGGCATTCCCTTGAGAATCCAAGGCTAGCTCGAGTCTAACCACTCCTATAATAAAGTAAAGGTCTATTTACAATTAGGCACATTATATTATTACAACGATCAAGGGTGGGGGATAAATACAAGAAAATCCCTACAATACCGACAAAGAAGGACTCGACGATACTCGAACCCAAAAACTTAACGAGACCCTACAGGGCCGTTACCAACTGAGCTGCACCCTGGGGGAAATTAGGAACCTTATAATTGATTCGTTAAATTAATTAATTCCATGTAACAGTCATGCTATTTAACAAGTCAAAGGGTTTATTCCATACCTTTCATTAGAGTGATAAGGTTAAAGGACATGATACCATTTATTAATTTGTATATATCGTATTCAATTCATTAGGTTCACTCCACTACCTTTCATCAATCATGATAAGGTTTTCTATAGATGTGAAACCAAGTCATCCAATTACATTCAATTAGGTCAAGTAATATACGTAGTATACTTTCCAATTTAACCATTTTAACATTCATTATTTAAGTATAACACTTACCTTATAAGGTTTAAGTGACACTAACATATTAAAGGGATAATAAAAAACCAATTAAATAGTTGTTTAATTAATGAAGGGATTACCAATAGTAGGGTGAAGCCAGAGCACACCCGAATGGTGGTGAAGACGCACTTAACAAACTGAAAAAGGCATAATCAAGGGAAACACCCTACTTGGGGTGGTCAGCATTGAGAACTTAACCTCTGACATTAGATAACATATTTAACAAGAGTCTTAGAATATGGTTCTAATGACTATAAGCAAGGAAAATGAATTAAACATGCAACTCCAGATGAAATCAATGCGCACACATGACAATTTATAAAATGAAGAATCTTGAGCGATGCGTTATAGAATAATTACCTTAGACTCATGCATCTCTCCTCATCTAGTATCAGCCTTTAGTTTGGCCTTTATTAGAAGATATTTAAAGAACATATAAATTCCCTAAAAATAGGGAATATGATCATGAACCTCGATAACTCACTTAAGAGAAAGATAAATGAAGAATAGCTAAAAATGAATTGAGATCTTACCGATATGTATCCAACATGACAAATGGGGATTGGATCGGAGTTCAGACGGCTAGACGGGATCAAAAACAATTAAAGAGGCTTCAAAGGAGGTAAAAAGGGAATAGGGGAGACCTTGCTATCTTCTGGAGAGAAATGTGATGGAGAGGGTGAGTTAAAACATATCATTAATGGAAAAATGGTTATTTCACCCAAAAATTGGGTTCACACGATTTGGATGCACGGTTGGCCAAACCGTACATCAAATGTGTTCCATCTTCTGTGCTAAGGGGGCACCCACATGGTTAGGCCGCATGGTTAGGGAAACTGTGTGCTAACCGTTCGAATCACCTCTTCCAAAATTACAGAATTTTCACATGGTCATGCGGCCCCTAGCGCATGGTTAGAGAAAACAAGATGCCCTGCTTCTCCCCACTATCTAGCCTCACATGGTTAGCAAAGACCATGTTGGTTGATTCGCACAGTTTCTACTAACTGTGAAGCCTCGTGTTTTTCTCCACCTGCCAGGGTTCTGAGTTCCGAACATGCCCCGGACACCCCTGTAACCTTTATAACCTCATTAGGTATCCATATTAATCCCAAAATAAGGAACTGGAATAAATTTTAAAGGATCCATACCTGAGTGAAAAATTGGGTTCTTATAGTCTTCTCCCTTAAAGGAACTCGTCCCCGAGTTCACCTTCCAAGGGTGGCGAAACCCTATCTGAGAAAAACTCTAGCCACTAAGCACGCATTTCGAACTCACACTCCCAAGTATTATCCTATACACATTCATGCTACCATATCACCTATACTAAAGGAAAAAAAATTTCTCAGAGATCCTTCATGATCTGGTCAATGATGCGTATAGGATACTCCTCAAAAGAAGCATCGACATCTAACTCAACTTCCCCAGGATCAAGAGTATAAGATGGATCGACATGATATTGGTGAAGATATGAAACAAGGAAGATGTTGTTCATGGAAAAATACCTCTGAGCTAGTAATAACTGATATACTATGGGCCCGACTCTCTTAAGCCTTTCCTCTGAAACCATCTATGCCCAATCCTGGGCGATACCCACAAGAAAACATGATCTCTTACCTCAAAAATCAGAGGTCATCAACAGATATCAATGTAAGATTTATGTCTAGACTGAGTAGTAGACATACACTTCACGATCAGTTTAACCTACTCTGAAGTCTCCTATATGAGATGAGGATCTAATAGAACTACCTCACACGTCTCTAACTATCATAGGGGTGAATGACATGACCTACCATACAAGGACTTAAAAGGATACATCCGAGTCATTTCCTGAAATCTATTATTGTAGTTGAACTCAACTAAAGTGATATACCTCTCCCAAGAACTGCTGAAGTCAAGGATACATTCCCAGAGCATGTCCTCTAGAACCTGTATCGTCCATTCTGATTGTCCATTGGTCTGAGGGTGGAAGGTTGTTCTAAGAAGAACCTATGTACCCATTACTCTCTACAACCCCTACCAGAACCATGATGTGAAGTGAGCATCCCTGTCTGAAATGATAGTACAATGGACCCTGTGTAGTCTTATGGTCTCATAAACATACAATATTCCCAGTTCCTCAACTGAGAAAGTCTCCTAGATATGAAAGAAGTGGGATAATTTTATGAGTCTGTTAATGAAAACCAATACAACATCACTACCTCTAGAAACCTCGGTAAATCAACTACAAATTCCATAATAACATATTCCAATTTCCATTTTGGGACTAGAAGCACTTGTAACAAGCTTACAGGTCTTTGGTTCTCTGCCTTCACTTACTGACATGTGGAACACATCATGATAAAAAATTTTATCTGACATTTCATCCCAGGCCACCAATATTGGCATCACATGTCTCGATACATTTTGGAGATTCCTAGATGAACTGCCCACTGAGAATCATGGGACTCTCACATCAGCTACTTTATCAAATCCGTAGGAACCCAGAAACATCGATGAATACATAGGATGTCATCTCTATCCATAGACCAATCTAGAGGTGGGTCATCTCATAAAATACTCTCATGGAGAACCAAGCCTTTAGGATCTAAAAATTACATGCTCTTCACCTTCTCAAGGAGGGAAGAGGTAACTTTCAAGGCTAAGAGGTAAGATTGCTCGTGACTATCATGAAACTCCAGATACAGCTCAGAAAAGAGGTCCATTAATTTCTATTCATCACTAGCTTCTCATATGGCCTCTACCTGAGTTTTATGACTTCGCACATCCACTATTTCATTACCTTTTCCTAGCATATAGGAAATCTCAAAATTGAAAGACTAAAGATGTTCAATCCATCTCTACTATCTGAGAATAAATTCACTCTGTGTAAATATATACTTAAGGCCATTGTAGTCTGTATACACAAAAAATAAATCACCCAATAGATAGTGTCTCTAACAACATAAGGCATGGAAAACTTATACTAAATTAAGGCCATGTTTCAAGTAATTTATCTCATGAGACCTCAACTACTGATATCTTTACACAATGACTCTATCCTTCTGTATCAATACTATTCCTAGTATGATGCCTGATGCATCACAGAACACTATATATCCTCTTCCTGGATCTGGTAGAATTAGAATAGGTTCCATGAAAATCCTCCCTTTTATCTCCTAAAAGGATTTCCCTCACACTTCTGACCACAGGAACTCAAAACCCTTCCTTGTAAGACCAGTAAGAGGTGCAACAAGGTGTAAGAAGTACTATATGATATGCCTGTAATATCCATACATCCCCAAGAAACTTTTCATATCAAACACTTTCTTGGGATACTCATAGGAGACCATGTAACTCACCTTCTCTAGGTCAAAAAATACTCATGAATCCAAGATAATATGACCCAAGAAGTGAATTTTGTCGATCCAGAAGTGGTACTTAGAAAGATTGGCATAAAGATGATGCTCTCTCACTATACTCAGAATGATCTCAAGGTGCTTAGCATGGTCGCTATGAGTGTGATAATACACCAAGATATTATAAAAAAATGTACAACAAAAGAATCTATATAGGGGTGGAACACCCTATTAATCAAATCCATGAAAATAGTGTGTGCATTCTTAAGACCAAACAATATAACGAGGTACTCATAAATACTATACCTACTACAGAAAGATATACAAGGTATGTATGATGGCCTGAATCACACCCGATGATATCCCAATATTAGGTTGATCTTAGAAAACATCTTATCTCCTCGGAGATGGTCAAAGAGACATACATTTAAGGTAGTGGACACTGGTTCTTGACCATAAGTTAGTTCAACTATCTATAATCCACACATAGATGAATTGTATCATCCTAATTCTTAGTAAAAATCATGGGTGAACCCCAATAGGAAGTGTTATTCCATATAAAAACTTTGGCCTCTATATCCTAAAACTATCTCTTAATCTTCTGAAGCTCAG
This sequence comes from Viscum album, assembly GCA_963277665.1. Lineage (NCBI taxonomy): Eukaryota > Viridiplantae > Streptophyta > Magnoliopsida > Santalales > Viscaceae > Viscum > Viscum album. Next base: position 752,548,908 of record OY728145.1, on the reverse strand, counting down.
TAGGTTCCATCCTAATGGAGGAATGGACACTGGAGCTATTCTTGGAATGAGGTGAATTGTAAACTCTACCTATCTCTTTGAAGGTAAGCCAGAAAAATAACCAGGAAGGACATGCCTAAAATGATCTACTACTAAATGGAATTAAACATAATGTAAACCCTGATCCAATATTAAGAGATTAACAATCTCAGCGGTCACTCTACCCAGCATATGATTCTCTAGTCTAGCTTTACCATCCTGGAAACTCCACTCACCCTTGTGTAGATAAATGTGGCTATCTGGTGATGTAAATGATACCCTGTGATGATGTGGGAAAAAATACCTCAAGGTGTCCTCCCAGTATGTTTTGGGTGTGGTTGTGTTTTTTGACAAAGTCAGATGACCAAAAATAATTTTGGTTTGTATTTTCTAAAGATAAGATTTTAAGGTGGCACAGTTTCCCAGTGTTTTCCAAATTTTTGGGCCTCAAAATCGGGAATTTTTGTTTGGAAATTTAATTTTTTCTTCATAGGACTAGATGGTTTGAAGAACAGTGAACGAAATCGGTAAAAGAAGAAAAACAAGGAGCCTGAGACATGAATCGCATACCATGTATGGGAAGGGTACGTGACCGTGTACTAGGAAGCCGGAACAATACGTGAGAGCCGTTTGCAAAACCAAAAATGGTTTGTAGTGGAAGGTGGTGTGGTACGCGGATGGATTGTCGCCTACGAAGGAGGTCAACCAAGTAGAAGAAAAGATAGTACGTGGACTGCATATGAAAAATGGTTTGGAAGAAGGATTGTGGTTCACAGTGGCAGGAGGATTAGTATGCGGATGAACTTAATCAAAGATTCAGTAAATATTGGATTAGTGGATATTGTAGATATATTTTCCTATATAAGAATTTATAATCCCATATATTAGTAAGGAGACTTAATATCATTAGAGAACATCTTTTTCTCTGAGATTTCAGCAAAGTCTGAAGGAGGTTCACGAGGGAGAATCCCGCAAAGGCTGAAGTGGTTCGTGCGGAAGAAATTCTGCTGAAGGTTTTTCTAGAGAACTAAAAATTGAAAAGAATGAGGTATGTGGAAGGAGAAGGAATGGTATGTAGGTGGTTATCAAAATAAATATGCGAACAAATAATGGTTCTCATACATAGGGTGTTTTGCATAGGAGGTTCACTAAGTCGGTACGCAGAGGCGGTACGGGATAGCGAAGGTAGAGGCAGTCCACAGACAAAGGGAGGTTCATAGAAGTGGAAGCGGTATGCAAAGGTGGTGTACCACATACCAAACTCGGTACTCAATATGTGGGATAATTAGGTGGTTGATTATTTTCACAAGGAAGCTTTCAAAAGCTTCAAATTAGTTTGCAAAAGTATTTTTCAGTACCTAGGATTACCCAGAAGGTGGATTTCATCTATGGGTAAAAAAGAAACTTCAATAGAGAATCTACCTATAGTTGAGGATGCATAAATTCATGAAAATTAAGGGACCTAAATTTCTATAAACTTTGTTTGACCTATAAGTCCATAAACTGTGAGTGGATTCCTTTTCAAGAGCAGTGAGTGAAGAAAGTGGAAGAAGGTGACCCTTTCCACCAACAGTGAGCCAAATAAAGAAGCATAGGGAGTGACCCTTGAGAATTCAGTGAGAAGACCATGAACCTTGTAAAGGCAGTGATCCTGTTCATAAAAGATCTAGCCCAAACATTGTACTCATTATTGGTAGTGAGCCTTAGTGAATTTGGTACATCGTCACATTGTCGTTGTATGATCCTTGGATGTATCCCAGTGAGGGTGAACTAAGTAAAAGTTTCTATATCTTGTGCATGATTTCATATATGTTCATATATTTCTATGGGAGGAAGAGAGAATTGAGTTTTGTGTAACAAAGAAAAAAGATCTGAAAGGGAGAAAGTTTTATTCTGCCATACCCTGATTAACCCCCCTCTCTGGGTATTCTACCTAGTGAAACTAACAAATGATAACAGTCTATAAATTCATGATATGGAACCAACCAATCCATAATGAGAATGACATATAAGACTATAATTTCAAGAATAAAGAGATCCCATAAGAAAGGGTAACTACCTACCTTAAGAGGATAGTCTCTATATTGGCTTATTCCCTCTAACCGTACTTCTAACCATGTATCTAGGGTCATTACACCATAGTAATACTGTATTTATAGGCTGATACTTTGCACGATAGATAAGAAGATGAAGGAGTATGAAGAACATATATCAAATAAAGAAGATACTATAGTGGTGGCTAGTAGAATAGTACCTTTTACTGAAGACAATCCTATACTATGATCCTCGGGTATCATCTGTAATGAATGAAACTGATCTGATCCATGACATTATACTATAGTTGGTCTACCCCAATCATGACTAATCTACTAGCACAACTGATAATCTGATGTCTGGCTACCATGACCATGACCTCCTCCTCATCCAGTGCTACTGGTGCTACTCCAACTCCCTACCTAATATCACATAATAGAACCTACTCTTGAAGGTGGAGCTGGTACAGAACCTCTCTCACAAGAAGATGATGGAATGTTCTGGAAGAATCTTTTAAGGTACCCCATATGTATGCAAGCCCGATACTATAGAGGGTCTCTATCACACTGAGTCTTTGGATTCCCATGTCATCCACACTAATGACATACCACAAAGCTACTTGTATGGGTACTTTGGATTCCACTTCCCTGATGAGAAACCTTGAGGGATCAGTTTCTGCTATTGGAAGAACTATTGGACTACATCAGCACTGATCCTTTATGCCCAGAATTATCACCTTCCCTTAGGTTGTTCTTAGTGATAAGATTATTATTGACCATTTCATTGAAGTTAGGTAGGTGAAATACATTCACCTAAGTATGGATGGAATACTGGAGCCCATCCTCGAAGTGTCTAGCAAACAAAATCTCATCATCATCTAGAAGAGGTGAAAAACACTATAACTTAGTGAAACACGCAGAATAATTCATAACTGAGATAGCACCCACTCCAAATGCATAAACTCTCTAGATTGGACAACTCTCAGCATCTAAGGAAATAATTGATCATAGAAATTAGTCTAAAATTAAACCTAGATCACACCCTTATGAAAACTCACATGGGTAATCACATCCCACTAGTGCTTGTTCGAATCACGCGACATATACGTAACAATATTGACCCTGTTCTTTGGAAGCAACTATAGATGCTCAGAGATGGATAGGGTAGTCTCTATCCAAGAATTTGTATCATGCGGACCACCATCCCCTAAGAAGGTGTGGGGATGCTACTACTAGAACTCATAGGTCAGATTAGACATCATAGGTGTCGGTCATGGATCACCTTTCATAGACTGCACCAGAAATAGAAAACTCTCACGAAGCTGAGTGTTAGTGACAATATTAGGTATAACTGGTAGTTCCTCAAGTGTCACTCATGGCAGTAAGACTGGAAGCTTAGGGCCCACCACATTTAGAGCATGGTGGTCTCCACCCTCTTAGCATATGATATGAGGATGTTGTGGTGGAATTGGTCTACAAATTCCAAGCACACTTCTCCAAAAAAGAATTAAGCAGATATATATAAATAGAGAAAGTTGAATGAAATGAAAGGGATCAATACCCATGGTATAATACCCCAACTAACCACTTAGAAGGCTACACATAGTGAAATTTTCTTTTTTAACTTCCAGGGGTTCTAGTGGGTGAAAGTTCAATAATAATTTGCCTGTTCATTTACTGAAAAAAATTTTGTTTTATAAGTCAAGTTTCACTTTTATAGTTTGAATTTTCTTATTTTTATATATCAAGGTTTATTTAAAATGGATTTTCATTCCTAGTGAATCAGGGCACATACACCTTATCATTGAAATCAACACCCATTTAATTCCATTCTAATGGCTCAACTCAGTCAATTACCCATGACAACCTATGAGGGCCCATACACCTCATGAATTGAAACTAGAGATCACTCAATAATAGACAAAATGCATCACAATCATATATATATATATAAACAATGATCACTCAACAATCACAATAAATACAGGAAATTCAAGTAGGGAAATGAACCTATATGGCATGATAATATGTATGACATGTGAATTATAGGTGCCTACGATGATGCATTTAATAATGCTCCTTGCCCTCATATCATCGGTCCAAGGGTGAAATGAAATCCTCAATCAGAATATTAATAATAACCATAACCCAACATGTGCATCACCCAATGGTCAAATGATATCAACAATAATAGGAAAAATAAGAACAAAAATTATAATTCCAGGAAACTTGGAATTACCCTAAACATGGGTTAGATACGTCCAATCATAGTATATAACCAAGTTCCAAACATTCCTAATCCCCAGTCTATTGTCTCAAAATAGTAAAGAAAGAAAGGAACCTACTCAGATACCACCTTTTGATTTCTTAAACCTAGTTTCCACTCAAAGGTTCCCCAAGCCTGGTTTTCCACATGGCCTCAAATACATCTCCTCAAATGCCAGAGGATACCAAATTTCAGTGAGGAACTAGGGTGTGTCCATGGGAAGACTATTCCCTCATTACTAGAGTGTAGCATAGTGGATAAATAAAACATAAGGTAAATAGAATAAGCAATATAACTAAATAGATAGTTCAACAGAAGCAAACAATAATAATTAATAACTTAACAATTGGTAACAATACTCAAGAAACTAATGATATATTTCATGTGTCTAGAAAACTGGAAAATGTGGATACAAAGTAGTAGAAAATACATGATATAAAAAAGTATAAACAAATAAAATAAAAAACTATCTAGAAACCTGGGCCCTAGCCCAATAAAATTCTATAAAGCTCTATCCTAATACATATAGGAAATATTAGGTGTCCAAGGTAGGACACTTCTCTCTGTCAACACCTACTTACATGTAATCTACATGGGTACCAATGGTGGCCCAGATAGGGTGTGAGATAAATCTCAATAGGCCACCACCAATGACATCTATAACATCCAATATGTGTAATATAAACTGAAACCATGTGTAATCATGAATATATAAAAGTAAAGGAGTATAGTAATGTAAATATCCAAGTACCTACTTCAGCCTTAGCTAGTGTCTAAACATATAACCATTTCATTCATTATTTAAGTTCCACTTTATATATGTAAGTCACGTGAGGTATAACCAACACTAACATCCTAACCTGATAATAATAATGATGAAGGATCCAAGATATAATAAGGAATCCTATAATGATATTAATAATAAAAGATATCCAAGGTAATAGCCAAGACATCCATGGCCTCAAGGGTTAATCCAAATCATTAGTAACCTATAGCTTGGATAAGGGGTAAAAATGTAATCCAAGGGGAATATCCCAAGGCATTCCATAATTATAATTATATCAGAGGCCAATGATCTCATCCAAGGTAAAAACGGTAAGCAATGACTGGGCCCGATGGTTGTAACCATGGCACATCATGTCTATAGATGTCATGATGGATCCAAGGAGTGTATCCAAGAAATTCTATAGTGATAATGTAGGGATACTATGGTGTCATATTGGACATCCACAAGTAAACAAGGATTGGGTTCCAAGGTGGGTCCCACCCTTGGCAACTGTCATCCTTGAATCAGAATGGCATCCATGAGGGCTCAAGGGATTCCCTTAGAAATCCAAGGATAGATCGAGTCTGACCTCTCCTATAATAAAGTCAAGGTATGTTTACAATTAGGAACCTTATAATTGATTCATTAAACCAATTAAGTCCATGAAATAGTCATTCCATTTAATAAGTCAAAGGGTTTATTCCACACCTTTCATTAGTGTGACATGGTTAAAGGACATGAAACCATTTATTAATTCATATATATCATATTCAATTAATTAGGTTCACTCTATTGCCTTCCATCAATCATGGAAAGGTGTGTTATGAACATGAAACTGAGTCATTCAATTACATTTAATTAGGACAAGTCATATATGTAGTATACTTTCAAATTTAACCATTTCAATATTCCTTATTCAAGTAGAACACTTACCTTATAAGGGTTAAGTGAAACTAACATATTCAAGGGATAATAAAAAACTAATTCAATAGTCATTTAATTAAATAAGATCTTACCATTATTAGGGTCAAGCAAAAGCACACCTAAACAGTGGCCTAGGCACACTTAACAAACCCCAACAATCATAATAAAGGGAAACACCCTACTTAGGGTGGTCATTGTTGAGGAAGAAACCTCCAAAATTGGATAACATATTTAAAAACAGTCTTATAATACAGTTCTAATGACTATAATCAAGGAAAATGAATTAAACAGGCAACGCACGATGAAATCATCACGCACACACGACAATTTATTAAACAACAAATCTTGAGAGATGAGTTATAGGACACCTACCTTAGGCTCATATGACTCTCCTCATTCATTATCAACCTTTAGTTTAGCCTAGATTAAAAGAGATTTGAAGAATATATCAACACCCTGAAAATAGGGCATATGAGCCTGCACCTCAACACCTCTGTTGAGAGATATATAAATGAAGAATGAATAAAAAGGAATTAAGATCTCACTTATGCACATCCAATGTGTCAAACATCAATTGAATCAGAGTTCAGATGGAGAGCTGGGATGAAAAACTATCAAAGTGACTTCAAAGGATCTAAAAAGGGAAGAGGGGATCCCTTGTTGTTCACTAGAGAGAAATTAGAGGGAGAGGATGATTTAAAACATATCATAAAGGAAAAATTAGTCATTTCTATCAAAAATATGGGTTACGTAGTTTGGATTCATGGTTTTCCAAACCGTTCCCCAACTATACACCAACTGATGTGCTAAGGGGGCACCCACAAGGTTAGGCCACATGGTTAGGGAAACCATGTTCCAACTGTGCGAATCACCACCGCTAAAAACAATAGAGTTATTGCACGGGCATGAGGCCCCTTGTGCATAGTTAGGGAAAATCATTCACCCTGATTCACCCCACTGTCCACCCCATAAGGTTAGCAGAGACCATGCTAGATGGGTTGTATGGTTTTTACTAATCGTGAGGTCTAGTGTTTTTCTCTATCGGACAGTGTTCCGAGCTTCAAACAAACCCTAGACACCCCTGTAACCTTTATAACCTCATCAGGCATCCATATTAGGTAAAAAATAAGGGATTAGAACAAATTTAAAAGAATCCATACCTAATTGAAAATTGGATTCTTAAAATAACTCCATAATCCTTGGGCATTTAGATTCCAGTACATCTCCAAAAACTATTCCAGCCTTCGTATATTCAAATTTCAAATGAAATAATCAGAAATTAATTTTATAATCTATTTCCAAAAGTTTTTGGTGAGTCATTTCACCAAAGTTATATTATCAGTGTCCCAAATTATTTTTACCCTAACAGGTATAGCACTAGTAAGGGGTCAATCCATAGGGAAAAAGAAGTTATTTTTATCTTATTTAACTTAGTTTGTATTTTTGTTTTAATGAAGTTTGCTGAATTTAAAGTTGATTTTTATTGTTTGGATAAAAATAATGATTGGTCTTAAGTTTCTTTAAACAAATTACTTAACAAAATACAAGTAAATACAGGAAAATTATTTTGATATAGATAAAGAGAGACGTGCATGAAGGTTCCGGGCGCAGCAGAAGCGCATGGGTGGATGTGCCCACTTGGCCTTTTTTCATTAACAATGATCAATCTGGGATCAATACAACGATAAAAGCCAATCTCCATGGATCAAATCACAGAAATAGACAAAGAAAAGTAAAGTCTCAGAACCAAAAAGTAGGATCGTTACAGGTTGATTATAATTAATTTAATCAATTGAAAAGAAGTACCTTTTGGTGTTCCTTCTTCGTTGATATTTCTGATCACGTTCTGATGTGATACGTCATTGCATCATAGAAGCCAATGGTAGACTTCCCCTAGCGGTGATCCACATGTGCACCTTGTATCTCTGGACGTCGCCAAAGGATTATCTGGGTGCTAGTGTGGAGAAAACTTTGCTTGCGTTGTTCGCCTTAGATCATCTTGATCCGATGGAAGAGGATCTCTCTCGGTCTTGAGAGCGTTCTTGGATTAAGAGGTTCTTTCAGCCTTGAAATAATTCTCTAGAATTGTTGTGCACAATGATTCTCTTTAGTGTAGGAAAAGAGTTGGGGTTGTGAGGATATTTATAATCAGGTTTGAGGTTGTAGAGTTATGACAATAAATAAACATGTTACACATTTTATTTATTTCATTGACTCTTATTGAAAACCCCCATGTCGAATAATTAATTCTTTGACATGTTCCCATGTTGATTATAATAAAAATCATTTAATAAAACAATATTATATCCTCAAAATACCGACTAGAAAACTACATGGCATGTAATCATTAATACACAGTGCGTACTTGTTTTCCATAAAACTACATGGTGTGTAATCATTAATACACGCCGTGTACTTGTTTTTACATTTCCTTTCCAAAATGAAATCTACACGGTTTTTAATCATTAATACACGGCGTGTACTTATTTTCCATGAAAAACTACACGGCGTGTAATCATTAATACACGGTGTGTATATATTGTTTTTCATTTCCTTCTTCCTCCATTATTAAAATGATTTAGGCTTCCTTGAATAATTATTAAACCACATAAGGGAATACTATTTATTCTACTTGAGATACTTGGATACACTTAGTGTGTGACCCTCTAGGCCTCTTTCTCGTTGGCATTAGGTGGGATTGCCTAAAGTCCAAGATTAATGTCTAGTAACGGGTCAAGGGACCCAAGAGAAAGAAGTTGACACCGCATTGACGTGTCACCTCATACGAATGATTACTTTGTAATTTAATCCCTTTGTCTCAATATCTCATCAAGCAGGTTTAATGGAAGTGTAATAAACCTATATGCTTGATTCGTCATTCTTTGACTACCTGAAATAAACTCGTCATTTCACCATGGCCATGGAATTTCATGGGACATTTCTATTTCAATCAAAGGGCCAAGATATCAACTTCCATAAATGGAAGGGACAAATCCTTTCTCGACTTATCCAATAACAACATGTCATTTTTAATGCACCCAACATACCCTACTTCCCACCAACTGTCTACATAACGGTTTTCGTCAGCAAATCTAAGTGTGCGAGTCATGACAAGAGTTAATGATAATATTCTAGTCTAAGTACCATTACACATGCTCGTAGTTAATAATATCTGATGACACCAAGACATGCGGAATTACTACTGGCGGGTCTGTTATCATAATATCCCATCTTGGAGATTACCAAGCGCAAACTCCATGAGAGAGAGTCTCATCTTCTTACGAGTACTCGCACATGATGGTCTATATACTATGTGTCCTATCATAGTATGTCATCCAAACGTAGAACTTTATTTAAGAATATTATTATAGCATTTCAAGGTTCTCATCATATCAGGGATCTTCCATGACCTTATTACTGGAACAAATATTCTAGGACATTATTATATTATAGTCATGCAGAAAAATGAACAATATATAATAAGAGTACATTCATGTAATCAAAGTACAAAACAATTGGTTCTCAGGAAACCAACCCTTACAAACTCCCACTTGGACTAGAGCCAACTGCCTATGAATTTTAGTCCGCTTGACCTCACATGATGATCATGTTTCTACTGAGTTAAGGATTTAGTCAAGGGGTCCGCCACGTTGTCTTTCGGGGAAATACTGCTCACTGAAACTTCACCTCTCTGAGAAAAATCCCTCAAGAGATGATACTTCTGAAGTATGTTCTTTGTCCGCTGATGTGACCTTGGCTCTTTTGCAGGTTCCACCGCTGCAGTATTATCACAATAGAGTGTGATAGGATCTTTAATGCTAGGTACTACATCCAGCTCTTGGATGAAGCTTCACATCTATACTGCTTCTTTATCTACCTCAGAAGCTACGATATACTCGAACTCCGCTGTAGAATCCGCCACCACACTTTGCTTTGAGCTCTTCTAGCTCACTGCACCTCCATTCAAACTGAAGATGTATCCAGTCTGCGACTTCATGTCATATTGATCAGTCTGGAAAATCTACATGTCCTCTGATGACTAGTTCCTCATCTCCTCCATAAACGAGGAATATATCCTTAGTACGCCTCAGATACTTAAGGATAGTCTTGACTGCCATCCAATGGTGGTCTCTTGGATCAACTTGATATCTGCCTACCGCACTTAATGCGTAAGAAACATCTAGCCTTGTACATAGCATAACATACATGAATGACCCAATCACAGATGAGTAAGGGATCCTTTCCAATTTCTTTCTTTCTTCATGTGTCTGAGGACACATTTTCTTAGAAAGATGAATGCCATGTGACACTGGCAAGAATACCATCTTGGACTGTTGCATAATGAATCTCTTTAGTATCTTGTAAATGTATGTACTTTGATTCAGGCCCAACATTCTCTTGGATCTATCACAATGGATCTTGATCCCAAGAATATATGCTGCCTCACCCAAGTCTTTCATGGAGAAGCATTTATCTAACCATGCCTTAACTGACTGTAAGACAGGTACATCGTTTCCAATTAGTAATATGTCATCAACATATACTATTAGGAAAATGACTGCACTTCCACTAAACCTCTTGTAGATACAAGGCTCACATTCATTCTTAAAAAAGCCAAATTCCGTTACAACTTCATCAAAATGAATGTTCCATGACCTTGATACTTTATTTAATCCATAAATGGATTTCTACAACTTTCATACCTTGTTGGCATCTTTTGGAGTCACAAACCCTTCATGTTGTGTCATGTAGACATCTTCCTGGAGGATCCCATTAAGGAATGTTGTTTTGACATCCATTTTCCAAATTTCATAGTCATGGTAAGCAGCAATGGCCAATAGGATTCTGATGGATTTCAGCATCGCAACCAGTGAAAAGGTTTCATCATAGTCAATTCCATGACGCTATCTAAAACCTTTCGCAACCAGTCATGCCTTATAGGTGGTGACTTGACCCTTCATGTCCAGTTTCTTCTTGAATACCCATTTATTACCAATAGTCTTTACATAAACTGGAGGATCTACCAAAATCCAGACTTGGTTTTGGTACATGGAATCCATTTCAGAATTCATGGCTTCTTTCCACTTGGAAATGTCTGTGCCTTCAACTGATTCCTTGTAGGTAAGATGATCATCATTTTCAACCAATAATGAGTCACCATCCTCGGGGACAAGAAAACCAAATCGTTCTGGTTCTCTCACCTCTCTCGTGCTCCTACGCTATCCTTGTGTCTCTGGAATAGATTGTTCTTCCACAGGGCTTTCTGTAATCTGTTCCTGTACCAACTCCTGTGTATCTTGAGCCTTGACTTCATCGAAGTCTACCTCACTCCCACTATCTCTTTTGGAGATGTGCTCTCTCTCAAGGAATATAGAGTGTCTTTCCACTGTAACCTTTTTGTCTGAGGGGTTGTATAGGTAATATCCCCTTATTTCCATGGGATATCCTATAAAGATACACTTTGTGCCTCAGGGTGCAAGTTTGTTACCTGAAGAGGCCTTAACAAATTCTTCGCTACCCCACACATGTAAATTCGATAACATGGCTTTGCGTCTACTCCATAACTCGTATGGAATACCATTTATCAATTTAGTTGGTACTTGGTTTAGTTTGTGTGCTGCTGTTTGTAATGAATATCCCAAAAAGGATAATGGAAGGCTCGCATGACTCATCATTGATCTCACCATGTCCAACAGGGTGCGGTTCCTCATTTCACTTACACCATTCCAATGAGGTGTGTAAGGAGGAGTGAGTTGAGGTAGAATCCCAAACTCCCGTAAGAAATCAATGAAGTCCTAATTAAGATATTCTCCTCCTCTGTCTGAGCGGAGTTTCTTAATCTTCTTATCAAGCTGGTTCTCAACTTCACTCTTGTATTCTTTGAACTGATCAAAAGAATCTCACTTATACTCATTAAGTGAATATATCCATATCTACTAAAATCATTAGTAAAAGTTATGAAGTATGAGAACCCACCCCTTTCTTCAATTGGAAATGGTCCACACACATCTATGTGAACTAATTTTAGAATCTCTTTATCCCTTTCACCTTTCCCACTAAATGGGGATTTGGTCATTTTTCCTTGTAGACACGCATGACATACACCAAGTGGTTTTAGTTCGAAAGAATCTAAATACCCATCTTAATGTAATTTTGTCAAATGTTTCTCATTGACATGACCTAGACGGTGATTCCAAAGTTGGGTGTGGTCTGAGTCATGTGAATTAACTTTGTCATCGATTGCCATTAATTGGTTTGTGTAGTCTAACACATAAAGGACGTTATATAAATGTGTCCTACCAAAACAAATGCTATCTTTATAAAAGTAGAAACATTCATTTCCAAACTTGAAGATGAATCCATCAATATCTAATATAGATACTGAAATAATGTTTTTTGTTATAGAGGGTACATAATAACATCCTTTTAAAACTAAGACCATCCCAGTAGGCAATGTGAGGTGGTAGTCCCCGACAGCTACAACAGCAAGTCTGGCTCCATTGGCTGCTCATAGATCTACCTCTCCTCGATCAATCTTCCTGAATCTACTTGGTTCCTATATTTGGATACATATGTGATCACCACAAGATGTATCTAATACCCAATTTTTAGAGACAGATAGATTTCATTTGATGACAAATGCACCTGAAGATTCCCCTTTCTTCCTTAGCTGGGTGTAGTTTTTCTTCCAGTGGCCCTTCTTGCCACATGTGAAACAAACAACATCCTATTCCCTTGCCTACCCTTTGATATTCCTTTTTCGGAAGGCCTTGAAGAATATTTGGGCTTAAATATCTTTGCCTTACCTTTCCTTTTATTCACTATGAGGACAAAATTATTTTCATGCTTCATGTCATTGTCCACTTGGCGAATGAGGATAAGAAGACCAGACAGAGACTTCTTAATGTTGTTCATGTTGAAGTTCACAACAAAGTTTGAGAAGCAATGGGGGACTGATGAAAGAATGAGATCGGTACCCAGTTATTTAGGGAGTTTAAACCCTAGAACCTCCAAGCGCTCAATGTATCCAATGAGTTTGACTACATGAGGCCCAGCTGGGGCACCCTCTCCAAGATTGCTCTGGAAAAGAGCCTTGGATATCTCAAACCGTTCCTGTCTTTCTCTCTCCTGATATAGACCACAGAGGTGCTCGAGCATGCTATAGGCATCCATATCTTCATGAGACTTCATGATCTCACTAGACATTGATGATAGAATCAAACATTGAACGTTGAGTGCATTGTTCAAATATTGATCATAGACCAAGAAATCTTCATCACTTGCCCCTTGGGCGGGAGAATCTAGAAGTGAGGACTCCAGCACGTAAAACTTTAGTTCATGGTGTAGGATAACCCGAAGGCGCCTAAACCATTCCTAAAAGTTACTGCCAGTGAGGATATTTTATTTATCTAGAATTGATCGCAGAGAAAATGTGGTTGACAAGTTTGTCATTTCGATTCTACAAATTAAAAGAGAAGATTTGTCAGTACTTTCTTGATTACATTTTATGAGAAATAATAAATTTTATTAAGTCTCCCACTATTTTTATCAAGTCCCAATGGCCCTCACCATTGAACTCAGAATGTCCAGTTGCTTTGACATTCTAGTGGAAAAGATCCATATTCCCCTTCGCATAACCCCAACAAGGGCTGGTCAAGCTATTTGAAGGTATTTAGGTAGGTAGGTCTTTTCCAACTGTGAGCTTATAGTTCCTTGATCTGTTGAGTGGACTCCCCAATCTTGAAATCCTGACTTGGATTTCCTCAACTCTTGCCTCCAATATTACATCAAGTCTATAAAGGGCTAATCCTCTTGATGTAATATGGTTAAATCAACCTGAAACCTTTCATAAGGGCTTCCTTTATAAAAGTAAGTGTCCCAACAAGGGTTGGTCAAACACATAGTTTTATCGATTCTTTCCCTTAATCAAGTAACAGAAGGCTTGGTCTAACTTAATATGGTATTGAGGGATTTTAATCCTTTATGAGTAGTTTCACATTATCACATGCTTGTTAATATTAAGTGATGCTTGATTAAGTGATTAACCATGTTCTGATAATGTTTACGCATAATACGGTTTTGATTTTATTCCATCTTTGCATGCTTGTTCATTTTATTAACTATGTGATCGCGACAACACATACATAATAAATAAACCATAAAATCAGAGAGAAATAAAATAAGATGGCATGATCATGAGATTTTATTGGTTATATTATCTAGCGGTTTGATAATCTAACCCTGACCTAAGGAAAAACACCTTAAACTGATGGTTCATGTTTTGCAGCTCCCTCCTGTCCACCTTTGCATCTTCTTGGGTTGGTTTCGCCTCAGCTTCAGATTTTGAACCATCTCCTCTGACTCGGGAGATCCTCCATTACATGGGGTTTACATTAAAGAAACCATGGGTACGTAGGCCCTACACTTTATTGGAAGAAGGATCACAGGCCAATGAATTTAAATTAAACAAATTTAAATGAAACCATACACACATACAAAGGGTATTTGGTCTAGCTCATTATCATCCATAACATGCAATGACATTTACACATATTTAGAATTCAAATTATTTTAATCGATCTATTATTTAAGATAATTAGTGCTTGAAATTAATTAATTATGATATTATAATTAATCAATTCTTTATCTTAAATTCCTTTCTGAATTTCCTTGAGATTCTTCTCATCCATATCCCTTGTATAGGTCTTTGTAATTTTAGAGGAAACCAGGTGAAATTCCATTTCTGGAAAGTACACGACATGTAGTTTATATTTAAATGGTGTGTATTTCTTTTCACCCTTTATCCAAATTACACGCCAGGGGATTTGGTGTGTTTTCTTTACTTTGGAAGTTTGGGAGTACACGACATGTAGATTAATCTAACACGGTGTGTACTTCCTTGTTACGCGGGTACCGGCCTGGAAATCCCATGTACGTGGAACATGACTTCTCCTTGTACATGGTTTCACTTGGGCTAGATCAGACTACACGGCATGTTGATTCAATATACACGCCGTGTATTCTGGTTCCACACGCCATTCATTTCTGGTCAACACAGGGTAATAAATACTTAGGCATACTCAATTCACACGGTGTGGTTTGGCGGACCAGTACCGGTTCATTGAACCTAAGTACACAGCGTGTAGTTTTCACTACACACCGTGTATTCTTGTTTTGTACGGACAGAAAGTGCATCTCCTCCAGATGAGTTCCTTGTTTTTAATTTAATTAAAATTAAAATTAAAAGGTTTTTTCTGTGATGTGAATCAAGAAACAAAGGAGGAAGAACAGATCTCATTCATTCAGTTTTATAGAATGATTTATCTTGAGTTGAATCAAATATAAATGCGTAAATTATCAATGAAAATTAAGTAACTATAATCAACATTGTAACCTCGCTCTGATACCATTTGAAGGTTCCGAGCGCAGCGGAAGCGCATGGGTGGATGTGCCTACTTGGCCTTTTGTCATTAAGAATGATCAATCCGGGATCAATACGATAATAAACTCCAGTCTTTACAAATTGAATCACAGAAATAGACAAAGAAAAGGAAAGTCTCGAAACCACAAAGTAGTATCTTTACATGTTGATTAAAATTAATTTAATCAATTGAAAAGAAGTAACTTTTGGTTTTCTTTCTTCATTGATATTTCTGATCACGTTCTGATGTGATACATTGTTGCGTCGCAGAATCCAAGGGTAGACTTCCTCTAGCGGTGATCCACACGTGCACCTCGTAACTCTGGACATTGCCAAAGGAGTCTCCGGGTGCTAGCGTGGAGAAACCTTTGCTTGCGTTGTCCACCTTAGATCATCTTGATCCGATGGAAGATGATCTCTCTCGGTCTTTAGAGCGTTCTTGGAGGAAGAGGTTCTTTCGGCCTTGAAAGAATTCTATAGAATTGTTGTGCAAAATGATTCTATTTAGTGTTGGAAAAGAGTTGGGGTTGTGAGGATATTTATAATCAGGTTTGAGGTTGTAGAGTTATGACAATAAATAAATGTGTTACGTGTTTTATTTATTTCATTGACTCTTACTGAAAAACCCCATGTCAAATAATTAATTCCTTGACATGCGCCCACACTGATTATAATAAATATCATTTAATAAAACAATATTATATCCTCAAAATACTGACTGGAAAACTACACGGCATGTAATCATTAATACACGGCGTGTACTTGTTTTTCTATTTCCTTTCCAAAATGAAATCTACACGACATGTAATCATTAATACACGACATGTACTTGTTTTCCATGAAAAACTACACTGCGTGTAATCATTAATACATGGTGTGTATATCATGTTTTTCATTTCCTTCTTCCTCCATCATTAGAATGATTTAGGATTCCTTGAATAATTATTAAACCACGTATGGGAATAATATTTATTCTACTTGAGATACTTGGATACACTTAGTGTGTGACCCTCTAGGCCTCTTTCTCATTGGCATTAGGTGGGCTTGCCTAAAGTCCAAGATTACTGTCTAGCAACAGGTCAAGGAACCCAAGAGAAATAAGTTGACGCCGCATTGAGGTGTCACCTCATACGAATGCTTACTATGTAATTTAATCCCTTTGTCTCAATATCTCATCAAGCAGGTTTCATGGAAGTGTCATAAACCTATATGCTTGATCCGTCATTCTTTGACTACCTGAAATAAACTCTTCGTTTCACCATGGCCATGGAATTTCATGTGACAGTTCTATTTCAATCAAAGTTCCGAGATATCAACTTCCATAAATGGAAGGGAAAAATCCTTCCTCAACTTATCCATTAACAACATGTCATTCATGACGCACCCAACATACCCTACTTCCCACCAACTATCTACGTGACAGTTTTCGTCAGCAAATCTAAGTGCGCAAGTCATGAAATGAGTTAATGATAATCTTCTAGCCTAAGGACCATTACACATGCTCATAGATAGTAATATCTGATGACACCAAGACATGAAGAATTACTATTAGCGGGTATGTTCTCATAATCTCCCATCTTGGAGATTACCAACTGCGAACTCCATGAGAGAGAGTCTCGTCTTCTTATGAGTACTCACACATGATGGTTTGTATACTATGTGTCCTATTATAGTATGTCATCCAACCGTAGAACTTTATTTAAGAATATATTTATAGAATTTCAAGGTTCTAATCGTAGCGGGGATCTGCCATGACCTTATTAATGCAAAAAATATCCGGGACATTATTATATTATAGTCATGCAGAACAATGAAAAATATATAATAAGAGTACATTCATGTAGTCAAAGTACAAAACAGTTAGTTCTCAGTACACCAACCCTTACAAACTCCCACTTGGACTAGAGCCATCTGCCTATGACTTTTAGTCCGCTGGACCTCACATGATGATCATGTTTCTGCTAAGTCAAGTTTTTAGTCAATGGGTATGCCGCATTGTCTTCCGTGGAAATACTACTCACTGCAAGTTCACCTCTCTGAGAAAAATCCCTCAAGAGATGATACTTCCAAAGTATGTGCTTTATCCACTGATGTGACCTTGGCTCTTTTGCAAGTGCCACCGCTGCAGTATTATCACAATAGAGTGTGATAGGATATTTACTACTAGGTACTACATCCAACTCTTGGACGAAGATTCACATACATAATGCTTATTTAGCTTCCTCAGAAGCTGCGATATACTTGGACTCCACTGTATAATCTTCCACCACACTTTTCTTTGAGCTCTTCCAGCTCACTTCACCTCCATTCAAACTGAAGATGTATCCAGTCTGCGACTTCATGTCATCTTGATCAGTCTGGAAACTAGAATCTACATTTCCTCTAATGACTAGTTCCACATATCCTCCATAAACCAGGAACATATCCTTAGTACACCTCAGATACTTAAGGATAGTCTTGATTTCCATCCAATGATGGTCTCCTAGATCAGCTTGATATCTGCCTACCGTACTTAATGCATAAGAAACATCTAGCCTTGTATATATCATAGAATACATGACTGACCCAATCACGGATGCGTAAGGGATCCTTGCCATTTTCTTTCTTTCCTCATGTGTCTGAGGACACATTTTCATAGAAATATGAATTCCATGTGACACTGGCAACAATCCCCTCTTGGACTGTTGCATACTGAATCTCTTCAGTATCTTGTCAATGTATGTACTTTGACTCAGGCCCAGAATTCTCTTGGATCTATCACGATGGATCTTGATCCCAAGAATATATGCCACCTCGCCCAAGTATTTCATAGAGAAGCATTTATCCAACCATTCCTTAATTGACTGTAAGACATGTACTTTGTTTCCAATTAGTAATATGTCATCACCATATACTATTAGGAAAACGACTGCACTGCCACTAAACCTCTTATAGACACAAGGCTCACATTCATTCTTAACAAAGCCAAATTATGTTATAGCTTCATCAAAATGAATTTTCCATGACCATGATGATTTATTTAATCTATAAATAGATTTCTGAAACTTGCATACCTTGTTGGCATCCTTTGGAGTCACAAAACCTTTAGGTTGTGTCATGTAGACATCTTCCTGGAGGTTCCTGTTAAGGAATGCTATTTTGACATCCATTTTCCAAATTTCAAAGTCATGGTAAGTGGCAATGGACAATAGGATTCTGATGGATTTCAGCATCGCAACCGGTGAAAAGGTTTCATCATAGTCAATTCCTTAATGCTGTCTAAAACCTTTGGCAACCAATCATTCCTTATAGGTGCTGACTTGCCCCTCCATGTCCAGTTTCTTCTTGAATACCCATTTATTACCAATAGGATTTACATCAACTATAGGATCTACAGAAATCCAGACTTGGTTTTGGTACATGGAATCCATTTTAGAATTCATGGCTTCTTGCCACTTGGAAACATCTGTGCCTTCAACTACTTCCTTGTAGGTAATAGGATCATCATTGCCAACCAATAATGAGTCACCATCCTCGGTGACAATAAAAAATATTATTCTAGTTCTCTCACCTCTCTCATGCTCCTACGCAGTCCTTGTGTCTCTAGAATAGATTGTTCTTCCATAGGGCTTTGTGGGATCTATTCTTGTACGAACTGCTGTGTATCTTGAGCCTTGACTTCATCTAAGACTAACTTGCTCCCACTATCTCTTTTGGATATGTGCTCCCTCTCAAGGAATATGGTGTATCTTTCCACTGTAACCTTTTTGTCTAAGGGGTTTTATAGGTAATATCCCCTTGTTTCCTTGGGATATCCTATAAAGATACACTTTGTGCCTCAGGGTGCAAGTTTGTTACCTTAAGAGGCCTTAACAAATGCTTCGCTACCCCACACATGTAAATTCGATAACATGGCTTTGCATCCACTCCATAACTTGTATTGAATACCATTTATCAATTTAGTGGGTACTTGGTTTAGTATGTGTGCTGTTGTTTGTAATGCATATCCCCAAAAGGATAATAGAAGACTTTCATGACTCATCATTAATCTCACCATGTCCAACAGGGTGTGGTTCCTATTTTCACTAACACCATTCCACTGAGGTGTGTAAGGAGGAGTGAGTTGAGATAGAATCCCAAACTCTTTTAAGAAATAAATGAAGTCCTGATTAAGATATTTTCCTCCTCTATCTGAGTGGAGTTTCTTAATCTTCTTACCAAGATGGTTCTCAACTTCATTCTTGTATTCTTTGAACCGATCAAAAGAATCTGACTTATACCTCATTAAATAAATATATTCATACCTACTAAAATCATCAGTAAAAGTTATGAAGTATGAGAACCCACCCCTTGCTTCAACTGGAAATGGTCCACACACATCTGTGTGAACTAATTCTAGAAGATCTTTATCCCTTTCACCTTTCCCACTAAATGGGTCTTTGGTCATTTTTCCTTGTAGACACGCATGACATACACCAAGTGGTTTTAGTTCGAAAGAATCTAAATACCCATCTTGATCTAATTTTTTCAAGTGTCTCTCATTGACATGACCTAGCCGGTGATGCCAAAGTTGGGTGTGGTATGAGTCATGTGAATTAACTTTGTCATCGATTTACATTACTTGGTTTGTGTAGTCTAACACATAAAGGTCATTATATAAATGTGCCCAACCAAAACAAATGCTATCTTTATAAAAGTAGCAATATTAATTTCCAAACATGAAGATGAATCCATTAATATCTAATATGGATACTAAAATAATGTTTTTGGTTACAGAGGGTACATAATAACATCCTTTTAAAAACAAGACCATCCCAGTAGGCAATGTGAGGTGGTAGTCCCCAACAGCTACACCAGCAAGTCTGGCTTCATTGGCTGCTCGTAGATCTACCTCCTCTTGATCAATCTTCCTGAATCAGCTTGGTTCATATATTTGGAGACATATGTGATCACCAAAAGATTTATCTAATAACCAATTTATAGAGACAAATATATTTCATTCAATGAAAAATGCACCTGAATATTCCCCTTGCTTCCTTAGCTGGGTGCAGTTTTTCTTCCAGTGGCCCTTCTTGCCACATGCAAAACAAACAACATCCTGTTCCCTTGCCCCCCCTTTGATATTCCTTTTCTTGGAAGGCCTGGAAGAATCTTTGGGCTTAAATATATTTTCCTTCCCTTTCCTTTTATTCACCATGAGGACATAAGGCTTTTCACGCTTCATGTCATTGTCCACTTTGAGAATGAGGATAAGAAGATTAGATAGAGACTTCTCAATGTTGTTCATGTTGAAGTTCACAATAAAGTTTGAGAAGCTCTAGGGGAGTGATTCAAGAATGAGATACATACCCAGTTCTTTGAGTATTTTAAACCCTAGAACCTCCAAGCACTCAATGTATCCAATGATCTTGACTACATGAGGCCCAACTGAGGCACCCTCTCCAAGTTTTCTCTGGAATAGAGCCTTGGAGATCTCAAACCTTTACTGTCTTTCTCTCTCCTGGTATAAACCATGGAGATGCTCGAGCATGCTATAGGCATCCATATCTTCATGAGACTTCCTGAGCTCACTATACATTGATGATAACATCAAAAATTTAACGTCGAGTGAATTGTTCAAATGTTTATCATAGACCAGGAAATCTTCATCACTTTCCCCTTGGGAGGGTGAATTAGGAAGTGAGGACTCCAGCATGTAAAACTTTCGTTCATGGAGTAGGATAACCCGAAGGAGGCTAAACCATTTCTGAAAGTTACTGCCGGTGAGGATATTTTGTTTATCCAGAATTGATTGCAGAGAAAATGTGGTTGAGGAGTTTTTCATTTTGATTTTACAAATTAAAAGAGAAGATTTGTCAGTACTTTCTTGATTACATTTTATGAGGAATAATAAATTTTATTAAGTCTCCCACTATTTTATCAAGTCGAAACGGCCATCACCATTGAACTTGGAATGTCTAGTTGATTTGACATTCTAGTGGCAAGGATCTATATTCCCCTTCGCATAACCCCAACAAGGTTTGGTCAAGCTATTTGAAGGTATTTAGGTAGGTAGGTCTTTGCCAACTATGAGGTTACAGTTCCTTGATCTGTTGAGTGGACTCCCCAATCTTGAAATCCTAACTTGGATTTCCTCAACTCTTACCTCCAATATTACAACAAGTCTAGAAAGGGCTACTCCTCTTGATGTAATATGGTTAAGTCAACCCGAAACTTTTCATAAGGGATTCCTTTATAAAAGTAAGTGTCATAACAAGGGTTGGTCAAACACATAGTTTTATGGAGTCTTGACCTTAATCAAGTAACAGAAGGCTTGTTATGACTTAATATGGTATTGAGGGATTTTAATCCTTTATGCGTAGTTTCACATTATCACATGCTAGTTAATATTAAGTGATTCTTGCTTAAGTGATTAACCATGTTCCAATAATGTTTATGCATAGTCCAGTTTTTATTTTATTCCATCTTTTCATGCTTGTTCATTATATTTACTTTGTGATCACGATAAAACATACATAATAAATAAACCATGCAATCAGACAAAAACAAAATAATATGGCATGATCATGATCTTTTATTGGTTAGCTTATCTAGTAGTTTGATAAGCTATCCCTGACCTAGGTAAAAACACCTTGAAAGAATGGTTCATGTTTTGAAGCTCCCACCTGTCCACCTTTGCATCTTCTTGGGTTGGTTTCACCTCAACTTTGGATTTTGAACCGTCTCCTCTGACTTGGGAGATCCTCTATTACATGGGATTTACATTAAAGAAACCATGGGCACGCATGCCCTACATTTTATTGGAAGAAGGATCATAGGCCAACGAATTTAAATTAAACAAATTTAAATGAAACCATACACACATACAAAGGGTCTTTGGTCTAGATCATGACCATCCATAGCATGCATCGACATTTATGCATATTTAGAATTCAAATTCTTTTAATAGTTCTATTATTTAAGGTAAGTTGTGCTTGAAATTAATTAATTATGATCTTATAATTAATCAATTATTTATCTTAAATTCCTTTATGAATTTCCTTGAGATTCTTCTCATACATATCCCTTGTAAAGGTCTTTGTACTTTTAGAGGAAACCTAGTGAAATTCTATTTCTGTAAAGTACACGGTGTGTAGTTTATATTTACAAGGCGTGTATTTCTTTTCACCCTTTATCTAAAGTACACACCGGGGGATTTGGTGTGTTTTATTTACTTTGGAAATTTTGGAGTACACAACGTGTTGATTAATCTAACACAACGTGTACTTCCTTGCTACGTGGTTATCGGCTTGGCAATCCCATGTACGTGGAACACGGCTTCTCCTTGTACACGGTTTCACTTGGGCCAGATTAGACTACACAGCGTGTTGGTTCAACATACACGCCGTGTATTCTGGTTCCATGCGCCATTCATTTCTGTTCAACACGGGATAATAAATACTTAGGCATACTCAATTCACACAACATGGTTTGGTAGACCAGTACCGGTTCATTGAACCTAAGTACACAACGTGTAGTTTTCACCACATGCCCTGTATTATTGTGTTGTACGAACAGAAAGAGTGGCTCCTCCAGATGAGTTCGTCATTTTTAATTTAATCAAAATTAAAATTAAAAGGTTTTTTCTGTGATGTGAATCAAGAAATGAAGGAGGAAGATCAGATCTCATTCATTCAGTTTTATAGAACGATTTATATTGAATTGAATCAAATATAAATGCATAAATTATCAACGAAAATTAAATAACTATAATCAACATTGTAACCTCACTCTGATACCATTTGAAGGTTCCAGGCATAGCAGAAGTGTGTGGGTGGATGTGTCCACTTGGACTTTTTTCATTAACAATGATCAATTCGGGATCAATACGAGGATAAATGCCAATCTCCACGGATCGAATCACAGAAATAGACAAAGAAAATGAAAGTCCCAGAACCAGAAAGTAGGATAGTTACAAGTTGATTATAATTAATTTAATCAATTAAAAAGAAGTACCTTTTGGTGTTCTTTCTTCATTGATATTTCTGACCACATTCCGATGTGATACGTCATTGCGTCACACAAGCCAAGGGTAGACTTCCTCTAGCAGTGATCCACACGCGCACCTCGTATCTCTAGACATCGCCAAAGGAGTCTCTGGGTGCTATCTTGGAGAAACATTTGCTTGCGTTATCCGCCTTGGATCATCTTGATCTAATGGAAGAGGATCTCTCTCAGTATTGAGAGAATTCTTGGAGGAAGAGGTTCTTTCGACCTTGAAAGAATTATCCAGAATTATTGTGCACAATGATTCTCTTTAGTGTAGGAAAAGAGTTGGGGTTTTGAGGATATTTATAATCGGGTTTGAGGTTGTAGTGTTATGACAATAAATAAACATGTTACGCGTTTTATTTATTTAATTGAATCTTATTGAAAACCCCCATGTCAAATAATTAATTCCTTGACATGCACCCATGCTGATTATAATAAATATCATTTAATAAAACAATATTATATCCTCAAAATACCGATTGGAAAACTACACCGCGTGTAATCATTAATACACGACATGTACTTGTTTTCCATAAAACTACATGGCGTGTAATCATTAATACACGTCGTGTACTTGTTTTTCCATTTCGTTTCGAAAATGAAATCTACATGGAGTGTAATCATTAATACACGGTGTGTACTTGTTTTCCATGAAAAACTACATGGATTGTAATCATTAATACGTGATGTGTATATCTTGTTTTTCATTTCCTTATTCCTACATCATTAAAACGATTTAGGCTTCCTTGAATAATTATTAAACCACACATGGGAATAATATTTATTCTACTTGAGATACTTGGATACACTTAGTGTGTGACCCTCTAGGCCTCTTTCTCATTGGCATTAGGCGGGCTTGCCTAAAGTCCAAGATTACTGTCTAGCAACGGGTCAAGTCACCCAAGAGAAAGAAGTTGACACCGCATTGACGTGTCACCTCATACGAACGCTTACTGTGTAATTTAATCCCTTTGTCTCAATATATCATCAAGAAGTTTTCATGGAAGTGTCATAAACCTATATGCTTGATCTGTCGTTCTTTGACTAACTGAAATAAACTCGTCATTTCACCATGGCCATGGAATTTCATGCGACAGTTCTATTTCAATCAAAGGGATGAGATATCAACTTCCATAAATGGAAGGGACAAATCCTTCCTCGACTTATCCATTAAAAACATGTCATTCATGATGCACCCAACATACCCTACTTCCTGCCAACTGTCTACATGACAGTTTTCGTCAGCAAATCTAAGTGTGCGAGTCATGACATGAGTTAATGATAATCTTCCAGTCTAAGGACCATTACACACGCTCCTAGATAATAATATCTGATGACACCAAGACATGAAGAATTACTATTGGTGGGTCTGTTCTCATAATCTCTCATCTTGGAGATTACCAAGTGCGAACTCCATGAGAGAGAGTCTCGTCTTCTTACGAGTACTCACACATGACAGTCTGTATACTATGTGTCCTATCATAGTATGTCATCCAACCATAGAACTTTATTTAAGAATATAGTTATATCATTTCAAAGTTCTCATCATAGTGGGGATCTGCCATGACCTTATAAATGTAACAAATATTCCAGGACATTATTATATTATAGTCATGCAGAACAATGAACAATATATAATAAGAGTACATTCATGTAATCAAGTTAAAAAACAGTTGGTTCTTAGGACACCAACCCTTATAGTGCATTGGGGTTATGGATTAATGAGAAGTTTTTTCGTAAATAAAAATTCTTATGAGGTTCTGTTTTTCATAATAACCCAACACTCTAGGTTTCAATTTGTAATAAAGTTTCCTTGGTCCGACAAACTTATATTTAGAGATAAAGAAATTAACTCCATGGTCTGGTAGTCAATGTTTTACAGTTCTTTATTTGTATTAGTATATTTTGAGTTGAAAAATACATCCAGTGGTCATGAAATTGTTCATCATTATTCTTCTTTTGAATCCATGAAAATTCTTCCCTTGGTCTGGTACAAAATTTTCAGTGATAAAATGAAGTGATTTAAGAAGAATAAGAATAATTTAAAAAGAACAAACAAATTCATATCAACTAATTTAAATTAGGACTCAGCATCTTCCACAACCCCAACACACTGAGTATTTAGTCACACATATAGAAAATAATAAACACAAATCTCTTGATACCTGTTGTGATCATGCTTGGAACTTCGAGGAGGGAATGATTCTCAGGTAGACTGTATAATGGTGGTAGTACAGAGGCAATGCTTCTCTCCTTCAGAACTTCAACCTTTTCTTCACACTTTCTCTCCACACACCACACCCTTAAACTGGAGGCCAAGTCCTCCTTTTATAGAAAAAATAACTACACAGTGTGTGGTAAAAGTACATGGTGTGTACTTTTGTCAATGCACTTTTGCCTTTGTTTTCTCCACCGGTAGGCAACCAAACATGCCATCTTTGACTTGGAACATGGCGCTGCCTGGTAGGTATCTATACACGGTGTGTAGGGCCACCATACATGGTGTGTAGTCTCATTTCTCGGCCACCAACCGCTTCTATAAAGGCCTACATGGCATGTATACGTTAAACACAGC
This sequence comes from Viscum album, assembly GCA_963277665.1. NCBI lineage: Eukaryota > Viridiplantae > Streptophyta > Magnoliopsida > Santalales > Viscaceae > Viscum > Viscum album. Next base: position 752,522,895 of record OY728145.1, on the reverse strand, counting down.
GTGTTCCCTTCAGTTGAACACATGGGCATGTAGACATCTTCTCTTCTGCCAACTGCTTCTAGAAGGCTGTACACAGTGTGTACCAAATTTTGATTACTCGGGCATGTACTTGTCCTAGTTAGTCCATGTCTGAGTCTGGATATACACAACATGTATATCGATACACGCTGTGTAGTTTTTAAATGTTGGTCAGTCTCCCCTATTTTGTGTATTTGGCCATAAATCTCCTAAAAATGAACAAGATCACCAAAATAAAAGTATTTTTTTCCCTAAGTAGTAGGTAATTTCTGAAAACTTGTTCTTATTTTCAATAAAGTATGTGAAAAAGTATACACAAATCGGGTGCATCAAACTCTCCCATACTTAGTCATTTTCTTTCCCTTGAGAAAATCTCAACATCTAATTAACAGAGTCTATATTTTAAAAGTAATTAATTCAATTAATCACAAAAGTAAAAAATATGTTATAGGATAAAATTCCAAAAAGATACAAAACCGTTTCAATTCAGGAGATATTATAATTATGCCTCATATATAATTCAATTAAATACTTTCATCCTATTTTAACACATGTTTTAACCTTTCAAAAAACAAGCAATCCACTTGATTATCTACCTCACCAATAATATTGGAAATACTCAAGAAATTTTAAATAAAAGTTTTGCTCAATCAAATATATATACACTCTATCCATAGGTTCGTAAGAAATCTAGTTATCTACTTCATAAAATTGATTTTAAAAAAATCATGATGGCTCTTCAATAAGGATCAGATGTTTCTGTGGCTAAAGTTTGGTAGGTAAATATGTGAAAAACAACTCTAAGGCTTGAAAAAGGAGTCTACATTCTTTAAATAACAGTGCATGATATTCAAAGTTAAGCTCAATGTAAAAGCATCCTCAACAAGCTTTATCAAATAATCCCATCATCACCATCTCCTATAGTTGGGTAGTTAGGGTTTACAAACCAGTAAGTGAGTATAAGGTCCCTTTGTCTGTATCATTTAAAAAAACAAAACAAAGGGAACCTTTCAGAATTTCCACAAATAGAGGTTTCGAACCCTTTTCACCCCAAATGATCAAGAGGCTCTGCCGATACTTAATTTCTTGACAATTCAAAAAAGAATTCCATGTGATTCCAATCCATTATTTTGAGCTCAAATGAATAATCATGAAAAAATCATAAAAGAATTAGGGTAGGAAGGGAAATAGGATTATAATATGGATTCCTATAAAGTCTATTCATGGTTTCTAGGGGCTTTACAAAGATAAGATGTAGGGTAGGTCTCAAGATAAAGGGGTTAAAACAATATAATTCCTCAATAATTTTAATGTAATTCAAAAATTCCTCATGTTTTAAAAAGAAAACTTGAAAATTCTGGTAGTTATGTATATCCTAAGAATCTCTCAAGAAAGAGGGTATTATAAAGAATATGAAAAAGGGTTTAGAATACCTCTCAATAGTGGTAAAACAAATAAAGAGACAATCAGGTCATGAATTGTATATAATTGATTACTCTAATCGATATAATTATCCAAGTATTACAAGTTGTAATTTAAACTATATCAGCAATCATTTTAAAATACTTAAAAACCAAAAAAAGCATGCAAATTTTAAAAATTTCCCACTTTCATCTTTATTATGTAAAAATATGGTTAACCAAAATGTCTTAACATTTTAAAATATATATTATAATAATGATGTCTCCTAGAATGATGATAAGGGAAAAGACTAAGGTGGTTGAGAGACGCTCCCCCATACTTAATACCACTCTTGGTCCACCAAGTTCTCAAAAGCGAAGAAGGGAATATGGGGATACAATAGTGGACCAGAACAAGGGGAAGTAAGGAAAGAAGGAAAGAAATAAAGAAAAAGAAAAATAACAAAAAAAAATGAAAAACAATACTTCCCTCATATCTAGTCGAAGAAAGACGGGAGGTGGTGGAAAAGTGCAGCCCAAAACGTGCCAGAGTACCTTTGATAGAGGTGGAGAGAAAAAAATGAAATCATACACAACATACACAGGTACAATATATCACAAAAATATATATAAAATGAAAAACATGTGTCCAAAAACCTGTCAGGGGGTCGCCTTAGAAGAGACATAATCCGGAACAAAATCAATCGGTAGAGAAATCCCAAGAGCCATGGAAACTGGAGGCTCAAAATCTGCACCTAGAAGAGAAGTCGTAGAAGTAGGACCCGCAGGAGCTGGACTCGGAAGAGGAAGCTCGACATCACTCCCTGGACAGGTAGCAGTAGTGGCAGTAGCAGCTGGGCCCATAGTGGATAGGAGAACTAAATCTGTAGCCAGCGCAGTAAAGGGTAGTGGAGCTGTAGAAGAAGGTCCATGAGTCGAAGTAGGGGTAGGAAGTGGGGGTAGTGGAATACCATTATGCTGAAGAAGAATCCCCAACATCTTCTCTAGTCGGTCCTAACGCCGATCGAGACGGACCAAGTACTGCTCCATCGTAGCTAGTCGGAGGGAATAGGTGAGATCATCTGAGGGTGTGGGGGTAGATGGTGTAGTAGGTGGAAGATAATAAGGAAGGTTAGAAGTAGGGGGATGGGGTGGGGAAGATAGAGGGGGTGGGGAAGGAGGATCAGGTGCATTAGTGGGGACAGGAGGGTTAGCAGGCAGGTGGGGTCTTGCCTGGGCAAGGACGCAGGCACCACTTACTTCCGGACTAATCCCATGCGAATAAGCATGAGATAGTCCATCTACTGGGGGGAACCTAATAGGTCATGAGGAAGAGAAGCCTAAAAACCCTAAGATGGTGGGCAAGGAGGGTGGCATAAAAACCTCCATTTAGGTTTCCCTGACGGCCGATAAACATGGCGTGGAAATAGGAGGTGGAAAGGTAAGGGAGGTCCAGGTAGTCTTGCCAGATGGCACAGGTAAGGAGATCCATGTCACGACCGGTCACAACCCCCATATCCTCATGGAGGGAAAAAAGAATGGTGTTTAAGCAATGATGAGTGAAGCGAAGGATAGGGTCAACTATAAGGGTACTCTTCTGGGTGGTAGGGGTATAAGGGTGGTCTGGCCCAACAATCTCATACCACATGACAATGAGGTCAGAGTGCTCGGGTCGGGTCATGGAGGAGAAAGAGGATGAGGTGACAGGATGAGGATAGAAACTGAACCCTCGGCTGAACTCGGTAATGGTAAGGGAAAAGTGATGGATTCCTAGCTGGAATCAGACCATTGGTACTACATCATTGGGCGTCTCCCGGTACTCGGCCCCGTCAAACTCAAATAAAGCAGAAAAATCCAAAAATAAATCATAAAAAATAAGAGTGCTAACCTAGAATATGGAGAGTAAGGGAGTGTGACCAAGAAGATCCTCCAACTCTCCCCAGATGCCCATCCAGTGTGGGACACTGCTATCCAGATAGCGGCTGCTCAATGGAATCGGGCGATGAGAGAAGCATCGGATCCTGTCGTGTGCCAAATCGGTGATCGGAAACACCATGCAAGGGTAGGGAACACCTGTAGGTCCTGACCCAGGTGGAGGAACTACAGTGGGAGCTGGCTCTGGGGGTGGATTGGCTAGAGTAGACGGAGGCTCAATAGATGGGGAGGTCGATGAGGGATTAGCTGCGGATGAGGAGAGCTCAAGTGGAGTGGCAGCTGGTGGGGAAGGAATGATGGTGCTCGGAGGCTCGGTGTGAGATGGTGGAGGTGCGGTGCTACTAGGACCAGCCTCAGTTAAGGGAGTGAGGGGTGGAAGGATGGATAATAGAGGGAGTTGATAGACTGGAGAGTCCAGATCTCGTAGTGTTGCAGGCCGGAGTCGGATCCGACGATAAATGGGCCTCTCACCCTCAGTGACGGAGGCATGCCACTTCCCATGGGAAGGATCTTTGTCTGCCATACCCTAAAAGAGAATAGAAAAACCAAAAAAAAATAAAAATAAAAGAAAAGAAAAAGAATAAAATGTGAGAAAATGGAAAAATAAAAATTACACGGTGTGTATTTCTAGAGTACACAACGTGTAATAAAAGAAGGTTAGCATCCCGTGTTCTCTGGATAGACACACAGAGTGATCAAGGAATAAACCAAAAAAGGTTACACGAAATGTACCAAACATACACTTCGTGTACATGTAAAGTGGTCTTGGTTGTGTATTGACAAGGACATAGACACTAGTTAAGTAGTTCTAATAATACTGGAAACACTATGTACAAGTCCAACACGACATGTGCAAGAGAAGAAGTAACATGGCTGTGTGGAGTGTTAGACATGGGCTGGCCGAAATAAATGGTATACATGGTGTGTACCAAATATACACGCCATGTATGTGAAAATGGTGTGTGAGTCCGTGTGAAAAAAACCTAGTCATGATGGGGAATGGTATACGATGTGTACCAAACATACACACTGTGTATTTTCAAAACATGAAGCATTTGGTGTGTGGTTGTGTACAAGTGTATACAACCAGTGTTTTTCAAATCGTTCCCATGTACCGGAGAAGTTGAACGGTTGGACGATCTGCAAATCACCCTAAACGCTTGAAATAACTTGAAATAGAGGGTGTAGAAGGGCATACCTGGACCGAGGATCACAATGCAGAAGAAATCAGAAGCAAAAACGCCCTAAATCAGAGGATTCAGGAGTAAGGAGGTTGGGTCTCATACGGGGGAAGAAACGAGGAGAGAGAGGGGGCCACGCGACACAGCCTAAATCCGGGTGGCATGAGGATTTTATAGCCGCAGTACATGGCGTGTACAATATACTACATTCCATGTATCACATTTTTTTAAAGAATAAATAAATATATAGATATATAATTATTATAGTAAATTATAATAATTAATATTAATAATTAAAATAGTAAATATATATACATGTATATACATAATTTAAAAAATAAAACTATACATGTAATGTATCGAGAAATACACATCCTGTGTTTTAAAATTAGAAAAAAATAAGTACAACCTTTGGTTCAGTGCTTGGGGTGAGGTTCGAACCGACGATCGACTATTCCAAATGGAAGCCCTCAACCATTGGAGAAAAGGTTGTACTAATGATCTTATTTATTATTTATATATATTTAATATATATGGCCTATACTACAAGGGAAGAAGGAAATGCATGGCGTGTGGTTTTTAATTGTACAAAAAGTAATGAAGTAGGGAGATTAGCCGAGTTCGAACCCAGGTCTTTTGGATCCAGGGCTGAGACTCTGTCAGTCTTCCAACTTCACCTGCATGAATTAACTTATGTGAAAAATCTTTTCAATTCTAAAAGGAAAACATGGTGCACACGACGTATATCAAAAGACACACTGTGTGGTTTTTTAAAAGGAAAAATGATGGAAATGGGGCGGTTGTCAGGATTCGAACCCAGGTCTTTTGGAGTCGGGTTACGATCTTGGACAACTTATCCATCCCCATTATGGGTTTTCTTATAAGAAAATATATATATATGAAAAATACTAGACACACAGTGTAAAAAATACGAAGAGAAAAAGGATGAAGCCCATGCCGAAGGTAGGTCGGGAGGATTCAAACCAGTGACGGCTAGGATAAACTCTAGTGACCTTAACATCAACACCGACATCATACCTATTTATTTCTTAGTTAAACTATATATTTATAATAGTTAGAAAATAAATGAAAAGGAAAAAAGTACACGCCGTGTATATAGGTGGTACACGGCCTGTATCCGCTGGGTTGCCTCCCAGGAAGTGCCTTTGTTTTAGGTTATTGGCTTGATAGACTTACCTCATCTTACCTAAGCTGTATGGTGGACAACGTTCCCACTGTGTCGTCAATGTGATGGTAAGCCTTCAACCACTATCCATTCACCTTGAATGGTTAACCATCCTCTCCATAAATTTACACCGCTCCATGATGGAATACGCATATAACATGGAATGTTACCAACCATCGTGACTTTAACTTCCCTGGGAATAATTGAAAATGAGAGTTAAAGAGAAGTACCTGATCGCTGGGCTGGAAAGATTTTTTGAAATCATCTGGTTGTAAATTTCTCTCATCCTCTCCTTGTACAGCTTTGCATTCTCATACGCCTCTAATATGATTTCATCAAGTTCCGACAGTTGGAACTTTCACTTCTCTTCAGCTACCTTTAGATAAAAATTCAGGGCCTTGATGGCCAAATAGGCCTTTTGTTCCAACTCTACTGGCAGATGACCTGGATTTCCATAGATAAGGTGGAATGGGGACATTTCCAGTGGTGTTTTGAAAGTAGTTCGATATGTCCACAGAGCATCATCTAACTTCTTGGACTAGTCTTTCCTCGAAGTGTTCACCATTTTCTCTAGGATCTACTTGATCTCATGGTTGGAGAGCTCCACTTGTCCACTAGATTTGGGATGACATGGTGTCCCCATCTGATGCTTTACTCCATACTTCGACATTAGTCCTCTCATCAGTGTGCTGTCAAAGTGGGTCCCTCTATAGTTGATCAGTACTCGGAGAACACTGAACCTACTAAAAATATGTTTCTTTAAAAAGCTCATGACTACCTTGACCATTTCATGTGCTGTAGTGGTGGCTCTCACCCACTTGGAGATGTAGTCGACACAGACTAGGATGTAAGTGTTTCCGACGGATGGGGGAAAGGGACCCATGAAATTTATACCCCATACATCGAAGATATCGACCTCCAGGATGGGGTGCTAGGGCATCTCATCTCTACGTCCCATGTTACCAGTCCTCTGGCATCGATCATGACAGGAAATAAAGGACCAGGCATCTTTATGCATGGTTGTCCAGAAAAACCCAGATTACATGATCTTTTCTATCGTACGGTCACAACCATGTTGTCCCCCAACTAGTGAGGTGTGACAGAACTCTAGGATGCTGTGAACTTCATTCTTCAGGATGCAATGGAGGATCACCCCATTGCCACAGGATCATAATAGTAGAGGATATTCCCAGAAGTACCTCTTCACATCAGAGAAAAATATATTCCTTTTCTGGAAGGAGAGGTCGAGGTGAACAAAACATGTAACCAAAAAATTAGCAATATCAACATACCATGGTCTAGGTGTTTCATTGACCAAAAAGTGGTTCTCATCAGGTAAATCCTCCCTGATCTCCCAATCTTCTCCCTTCTCTAAACGAGTCATCTCTAGGCATGAGAGATGGTCAGAAACAACATTCTCACTCCCTTTCTTATCTCTAATCTCCAGATAAAATTCTTGTAAGAATAGTACCCAAAAGATCAATCGGGGCTTTACATATTTCTTGTTCAGTAGGTACTTTAGTGCTTCCTGGTTAGTATAAACAATAAATTTAGTCAACACAAAGTAAGAATGAAACCTGTCAAACATGAAAACCACTGCAAGAATCTCTTTCTCTGTGGTGGTTTAGTTGATCTGTGCCTCGTTGAGCGTCCTTATGGCATAATATATAGTTTGGAAAATTTGGTCAAGTCACTGGCCCAAGACTGCTCCCACTGCGTAGTCACTGGCATCACACATCACCTCAAATTGTTCCTCCCAGTTGGGAGAAATCATCATTGGAGCTTCCACCAGGCGCTGCTTCAGGTGTTCAAAAGCTATAGCGCATGTCTCATCAAACTCAAATATGGCATCCTTGATTAGAATATTGGTGAGGGGCTATGCTATTTTTGAGAAGTTGCGAACAAACTGCCTATAGAAACCGGCATGGCCCAAGAAACTACGGATGGATCTGACAGAAGTCAGAATGGGTAGTCTTGAAATGACTTCTATATTCACCGGATCTACCTCTATCCCCTTTTCTGAGATTATGTGGCCAAGGACGATGCCACTTTGAACCATGAAATGAGACATTTCCCAATTCAAAACTAGGTTAGTGTTCTCACATCTTTCCAAAACTAGCTCGAGGTGCTGCAAACAAGTGGTGAATGATTTTCCATAAATAGAAAAATCATCCATGAATACCTCCAGGATCTATTCCTCCATTTCGTGGAAGATAGCTAGCATACAATACTGGAAGGTGGTGGGGGAATTTCACATTCCAAAAGATATCCTTCGGTAAGCAAATGTACCATAGGGGCAAGTGAATGTAGTCTTCTCCTGATCCTATGAAGCAATGTAAATCTGGTTATAGCTGGAATATCCGTTGAGGAAGCAATAGAAGTTGTTCCCTACTAGTCTCTCTAGCATTTGATCCATGAATGGAAGGGTGAAATGCTCTTTATTTGTTGCATCATTCAGCTTCTGGTAGTCGACACAAACTCGCCAGCCCGTGATAGTGCGAGTGGTGATGAGCTCGTTTCTATCATTTGATACCACAGTGATACCCCCTTTTTGGGTACCACTTATAAAGGAATCACCCACAGACTATATGAGATGGGATAGATGATGTCTGCATCCAACAATTTGATCACCTCTTTCTTTACAAATGCCTTCATGGGGGGATTCAGGCACCATTGTGGTTGCTAAGATTGCTTGGAACCTTCTTCAAGTAGCACTTCATGGGTGCAAATGGTAGGGATGATTCCCTTAAAATCAACTATTGTCCACCGAATAGCATTCTTCCACTGTTTCAGAACTTGTATAAGTGCATCTTCCTACTCCTATGATAGTTTTGCGTTAATTATGACAGGAAATGTTTGATGGTATCCCAAATACCTGTACTTTAGAGAATATGGAATATGATTCATTTTTAGTTTAGGCGCCTTTAAAATCTAAGGCACAAGTGGTTGCACCTTGTCCTGTTCGATACTATCAGTAAAAACTACACATTTCCAGTATTGGCTGCCCTAGCCTTCTAGGAATTGCAGGTCTTCTAGCTCTTCTTCAAATAGAATGTCAAGAATGATAAATTTATCTGAGGTAAAAGAACACCCCAGATCATCCTATGCTGTGATTAAGTGATCATCCATGGTGGTTACTTCATAACATCCCTCATGCTCATATAATGATGCATTCTTGACGGCCTTGAGAACATTATAGGAGACTCTCTTGTCTCCTACCAAGAAAATTATCTCCCCTTGGTGCACGTCAATCAGTACCTTCCCAGTTTCCAATAAGGGCCTTCCCAAGACAAGATGTGACTCATGGTCATCCTCCATGTCAAGGATGATGAAAAATAAGTGGAGGATTAGCCTACCCACCTTGACCAAAATGTCCTCCAGTAGCCCCTTTAGATATTTGATGGATCGGTCAGCAAGCTGAAGGGCTACTCGGGTAGGCTTCAAATCGTTGAGCCCTATATTTTTGAAATCTCTAAGGGGAATGAGGTTCACACTAGCCCCTAAGTCATATTGGGACTTCCCAAAATTTCATGGTCCAATAGTATATGGAATATTAAAGCTACATGGATCCTGGAGTTTGGGAGGAATCAAATGCTGGACGATTGCAGAACATTACTTGGTTAGGGAAATAGTGCCTAGATCCTCCATATTTCTTCTGTTGGAGAGTATTTCCTTCATGAATTTGGCATAAGTGGTAATCTGCATCAGTGCCTTTGCAAAAGGTATATTTATGTGCATCTTCTTAAACACATCCATGAATTTCCTGAACTGCTGGTCCAGCTTTATTTTCTCAATCTCTATGAGAAGGGCAAGGCAGGCTTAATGGGTTTGACAAACTCATTTCCTTTATTCTGTGAATCCTCCTTCTGTGGGATTTTGGATGATGAGGGGTCTATATATTTACCTTCTTTATCAACAGGGGTGTGGATACACCTGGCTGTGCTGGTTGGTTCTATTAAATCTCCATTCCACTCTGTAATGTAACAGTATGAGCCTCCTCCCCCAGGTTCTTCTCAGTGTTACTTGGTAGTGTACCGGATTTCCTTCCCGAGAGTTGGTTTGAAAACTAACCAATTTGGTTTTCCAAGCCTCGAATTGAAGCCTCCTAGTTTTGGAACCTGGTCTCAGTAGTAGATATAAATTTGGTCATGAGATCCTCTAACCTTGAGGTGTTCTCCTTCTGAGGTGGTTGTTGAGATGGTGGAGGTGGTGGCTTCCATGGCTACTGTGGGTGAGGGTTATGATACCCTTGTTGTTGATAAGAGCCCTATTGAGGCTGTTGTTTCCTCTGGTACTGGTTCTGATATAGAGGCTGGTTGTAGCCAGGAAGTCGCTGGGGTGAAAGATTCTGTTGTTGTTGGCCCCAGCCTGTGTTATGTTGATCACGCCATGCCGGGTTCTGGTACTACTGGTACTAGTTTGTCCCTCAATTTTGGGCAACATAACTTACCTCTCTTATTGAAGGGCCTCTAGAAAAACTTGGGCATTCTCCCAGGATGTGGTTATCACCATATTCACTACACATCAGATGGTTTTTTACATATACTTGAGATGTGACCTTCAGATTGAGCACATCAATCCTTTTGGACACAATGTCCAACTGGGAAACAAGCATAGTAGTTGCATCAATGTTATGCATACCTCATTTTTGGGTGCCCCGCTTGAAATGACATTGGAAGCTATTGGAAGACATGTCTTATAGTAGTTCGAAAAGCTCTTAGAGGGATTTCCTCATTACCATACCTCCGGCAACAGCGTCCACCATGGACTTTGTATTCGTTGTCAACCCTCCATAGAATTTTTGGACCTGCATCCAAAGTAGGAGTCCATGGTGTGGTCATTTGTGCAACATATCCTTGAAGCACTCCCATGATTCATACAGTGAATCATTATCATGCTGTTGGAAGTTGTGGATTTTATTTCGTAAAGTCATCATCTTCGAGGGTGGGAAGTATTTAGACAGGAACACTCAGGCTAGCTCCTCCCAAGTGAGGATAGATCATTGTGGAAAACCTTTAATCTAGTATTTCAACTTATCCCTTAGAGAGAAGGGGAAGAGGCGAAGACAAAAAACATATGTGGACACTCCATGGTAGCATAATATGTCACGGACCTCCAGAAAATTGGAGAGATGGGAATTGGGATCCTCGCTGAGTAGACTGCCGAATTGAACAGTGCTCTGGATCAACTGCATGATAGCAGGCTTGATCTTGATGTCTTGGGCCTGCACCGGTGGACGAACGATGCCCGTGTCAACTCTGTGGATATATGGAAGGTTTTAATCTATGATAGTATGAAATGGAGGTGGATACTGAGGGAGTGGAGCTGGAATGTATTTTTGTTCCTGATGGGCATAGTACGACCCCTGACCTTGGTTGAAAAATGGAATCATCTCCGGTTGGAATTGTTGGAGCTGCTGTGGGCCATACCCTAAAGTAAGTGGAGCTTGATGGTTCTAGTTGTCATTGGGACCTAACAACTATCCATCCCCTTGGACAATAGCTGGATTTCCTTCCTCATTCTGTGCCAGTGGAGTGTTTTGTTTATGCTCGGCCATAAGTGCTCGTTGGCACCTCAAGATTGTCCGTTCAATCTCTAAATTAGTCGGAAAAAACCCTGATGACTCAGCGTTCTTGGAATGTGTGAGGTAGCTTCTCATACACCTAAAGACCTGCACAATATGAAACACACCAAGATTAAATGAGGAAAAATAAATATAAAAAGAAATGATATGAGAAAAAAGATTTTTGGGAATTTATGATTTTTATTTTCACTAAAATTTGATACAACCTAAATGAAAACAAGAACAAAATTAACTTTTCTTTAGTTCCTCGGCAACGATGCCAAAATTTTGAAAGTCGTTTCACCAAAGGTATATTATCGATGTCCCAAATTATTTTTACCCAAATAATTATAGCACCAGTAAAAGGTCGATCCATAGGGAAAATGAAGTTATTTTTATCTTTTTTAAATTAGTTTGTATTTTTGTTTTAATGATGTTTTCTGAATTTAAAGTTGATTTTTGTTGTTTGGATAAAAAGAATGATTGGTCTTAAGTTTATTTTAACAAATTACTTAACATAATACAAGTAAATATAGAAAAATTGATTTTGATATAGATAAAGAGAGACATGCATTGGGGTTATGGATTAATTAGAAGTTGTTTAGTCAATCAAATTTCGTATGAGGTTGTGTTGTTCATAATAACCCAAAACTCTAGGTTTCAATTTGCAATAAGTTTTACTTGGTCTAGTAAACTTATATTTAGAGATGAATAAATTAAATCCTTGGTCTAGTAGTCAATGTTTCACAATTATTTATTTGGATTAGTTCATTTTGATTCAACGAATACTTCTAATGGTCATGAAATTGTTCTTTGTTATTCTTCTTTTGAATCCCTGAAAATTATGCCCTTGGTCTGGTACAAAATTTTTAGTGATAAAATGAAGTTATTTAAGAAGAATAAGAAGAAGTTAAAAATAATGAACACATTCATATCAACTAATTTAAATTACAACTCATCATCTTCCATAACCCCAACACACTGGGTATTTAGCTACACATATAGAAAATGATAAACACAAAGATCTTGATACCTGATGTGATCATGCTTAGAACTTCAAGGAGGGAATGAGTCTCGGGTAGACGGTATAATGGAAGTAGTACGACAGTAGAGATTCTCTCCTTCAGATATTCAACCTTTTCTCCACACTTTCTCTCCACACACCACACCATTAAACCGGAGGCCAATGCCTCCTTTTAGAGAAAAAATAACTACACGGCGTGCGGCGAAAGTACACAGTGTGTACTTTTGTCAATGCACTTTTTCCTTTGTTTTCTCCACCGGTAGGAATCCTGACAGGCCGTCTTTGACTTGGAACACGGCTCCGCCTAGTAGGTATCTATACACGGTGTGTAACGCCACCATACACAACATGTAGTCTCAATTTTCTTCCACCAACCACTTCTAGAAAAGACTACACATCGTTTATATGTTAAACACGATGTGTTCCCTTCATCCAACCACATGAGCATGTAGACTTCTTCTCATCTTCTAACTTCTTCTAGAAGGGTGTACACGATGTGTAAAGTGTGCACATGGTGTGTACCAGATTCTGATTACTCGGGCATGTACTTGTCCTGGTCAGTCCATGTCTGAGTCTGGATGTACACAACATGCATATCAGTACACACCATGTAGTTTGTAAATTTTTCTCAGTCTCCCCAGTTTTGTGTATTTGGCCATAAATCTCCTGAAAATGAACAAGATAACCAAAATCAAAGTATTTGTTCCCTAAGAAGTAGGTAATTCCTGAAAACTTGTTCTTATTTTTAATAAAGTATGTGAAAAAGTTTACACAAATCAGGTGCATCAGTTTTAGACCAATAATTCAAAAAATATTCATACTGATCATTTAATGATAGTCGATACTTCACAAAAATAATTCCATGCAAATATTTCATGGTTATATGTTTTAGTTTAATGAATCACTATCTTACTTGATCAATGATTTTTTAGAAAAAAATTTCTTTTGAGCCTTTAGTTGTGGATAAACATACTATCACACACTTTCTCATGAGTTCCTCAAAAAATTCTTCCTTTTTATTTTCATGAATTATCAATAAATACTCATAATAAATAATGTATAATTTTATTTTCTAAAAAATAATATATGTTGTTTATTTCTTTAAATTGAATTATGAAAATAGTTTTTCCATATTTTTATCTAAACAATTTTGACCAATTTTATCAATTAAATCCATATATATTGAGAAATTTAAATTTATTATTTCATAATAAATTTTCTAAAAATATATCTAAATATAACTCTATAATCCTTGTTCATTTAAATCCACACACATCTCCCAAAATAAAATTCATCCTACACATATTCAAATTTTGAATCAAATAATCAAAAATTAATTTTATAATCAATTTCCAAAAGATTTAAAATAATAATTCAACAAATATTCATTCTCATCATTTAATTTTATTTAATACTTCACAAAAATAACTCTACAAAAATATTATATAGTCATATTTTTTGTGGGTGATGTTATGTACTTGCGTTTTCCAAATTCTAGATCCACAAAATTTTTTTATGATCCAAATTAAACACCCCCTTTGTGTAATATCTCTTTATCATATATGTCAATATTATGTATGAATTAGATGAAAAAAACTCAAATAATAAATCTTTTATGATAGAATAGATAAATAACTAATTATTTCATGGAAATTTTTCATAGATTTTTTTTTTCAATTTTTCACTTCTCATGAAAAATTCCTGAATAAAACAAAGAAATGTTCTATGTTATTCTCTAATTCTATTCCTGCTCATTCCTTCAATAATTAATCATTCAAACTCAAATTTTATATAAAGTTAAGTTCAAATATTTTTTCTTTTAGAAGATCATGTGAAACAACTCAATTTTCATGAAATTTTTCACTAACTATTAGAATTTATTATAATAGATTTAAAGTCAATTTTTAATCATTTTTAAGATCATACCTAAACAATTTAACTGGAAAACTCAAATGTTTTGTGCATATTAATGTCCTAGGATAAATGTTTTGTGTACCTTATTTAACAAATTCTAGAATTATTCATAAATTCATTAATAACTTCTAAATCTCTTTAATCATTCAAAAACATCAAGAAAACTTCACAATTGATGTGTAAACAAGAGTTATTAAAATTATCCCTAAAATTCAATTCATAAAATAAATATTTTGTGATTTTTTATTGTTTATTCAATGTAGTTTCAACTCATGTTTAGTGCTTATAAAAGTGATCTATAACCTCTATCCAACTAATTTATTCAAGAAATATTGGGAATACATCATATAACATGTATCATCAATTTTTCTATAGAAACTCATCCAAATTAAATCCACAAAGAAATTTTTTTATGATTTAGAAAGATATGTTTTTGTTATATTTATATACCTCCATATCATCCTCACTTTGAAAAGTTAAAAGTGTGCTTCAACAACCTTCCCTGGATCACCATTAAATCCCTATAAAGGATCTTTTATAACCCAACAAGCCACACTTATAAATGCATCAAATTTGACAAATACTCTATGTATTGATATTGTTTATGTTATAAAGTACATGTCTTGTGAATCATAACTTCTTCCACCAAATTAGTCAAATTTCTAGCACCATATCATAACTTCATGAAATGTCCAACTCAAGATATGTATCTCACTCAATCTGATTGTATGTCTATGGAGTGGCTAATTACTATGATCAAATAAACTTAAGTGTATAAAATTATGTTTTATTATCTTCAAAAAATATTCAATACACATCATGAAAACCATAATGTAAAATAATAAACATCATAAAATTACTGATCTTTTTAATTCAAGATGATATTATAGCTAATGTTCTATTTTATGAAAATTATGAAAAAACATATATTCTATGCCTTTTTCATAGGGATAAATTAGTATTTTGTGCCTCTTAATATATCCCAAACCTTAAATTATTATTTAATTATATTCTATAAACTATATAGATTAGTTTTCATTTAGATACATAGTAGAAGACTAAAATGGTCTATGAGATATAGAATTTGTTCTATGTAGTAGTTCCACACAACCTTTTTTTCTCACATCATGTTGTAATTGTTCTACAACTATATATTCATGGAGTCTTTAATTGATGTATTTAAAAAAATACAATATAATAAATCCATGGGTTCTTCAATATCCCCCTTATATTTTTTTCAATTTTTTAATGTCTTGGATTTTCCATGTTTTGTTTTTTTTAAATATTACATGAAATTATTTCAAGACCAGGATTTAAAATGGCATGTGATTCCGAGGCCCAGGGTGCTCAGAATAAATGTTTGAAATAAATTAAACTTTTAAATAGCATGTGTGAGCTATTTTCCTAAAAAAAGTTGAATAAATTTTAAATGGGTTCCCAGATTAAAAATCTGAGTGCACCGTTGCATTTAGAGCAGTGACTTTACCTTAGGCAAGGCCTAACATTGACCGGCACGGGTCAACTACAAAAGTTAATTTTTGGATGTTTTAAAAAAAATAAAACAAATTTAATAATTTATTTTATTTTAATTTTTCCATAATGCAGTGACGTGTTATGTGGTTTAAAATAACTGGGAGCCCAGGTTTAGACTCGTGACCCTAAAAAATTTCCTTGGAATCCTATAGAACTTTGTAGGGGAGCCACCCCATAGAATTCCATATAAAAGATGAGAAACGATGATGCATGGATCGTTGTGCGGTGAGACCGAATCTTGACCAACGACCACTCTCCCTCTTCATCGAAGATCAAGGTAGGGGTTGTTATTACTAATATTATTTCCCCATTATTGGATTAAAATGACGAACACGGATCAAACCACAAACAAGGTGACTCATGGATCGTTCATTCTTTAGAGAGGGTATTTTATTAGGTTTATTTTGGGAAATTAATATGTAAATGTTTTGATTTAATTTTCTTTGCTCTGTTTGATCCTTATAATGAGAATAGATCAACACTATGATGAACGACAGTGGACATTCATTCCTCAATTTGTTGTGTGTATTTATTCTTCCCCTTTTTACCCCGTGTTCTTCGTGTTCTTCACAGGGTTATTAACAAAAAATCATTGCGCATATGTTTCAAAACACAATAATCCCAAATTGGAGATCCGACATCGTGATGACCCAACGGAGGTGCGGAGATGATGGAAGCAGATGAATTGACTCCATTCAAGAGAAATTGTTATTTAATGGTTATTCATATGGGTGGATAAAAATATGTTTTCGGTGTCGATCGGAGGCCCAAAACCAACATAATAGTCTTTATAGTGTTAGGGTATCCTCGAACCTTGAGTTTCATGGAAATCATATGGATGAATTGAGATATAGAATATTTCCTAAATCATCAGATTAAGAACATCAGGTTCTTGAAAATCATGAAGAACACGATGTGTTCTCCGAAGAACATGGCGTGTGGGGCTAGCTTGGCAGTGACTAGGGTTTCCCAATGTAGGAATTGATGATTCGACATGTGATAATTTTCACATAGCATTTGGGTCCCTACATGGGACTTGGTTTGTATATTGGATTATACACAAACACGGGGTGGAGTACACAACATGTGCTCCACCACACAGCCAGACCAGGCTGGTTATGTGGGTTACCCTGTGTACTGGTACACGAGTTGACATACACTGGTCAAAGTCGTGTATGGGAACATGGCCAGCGTACACAGAGCAGACCCCAAATAATTATATATAGTGTGTTACCATCACTACATTTCATGTATACACTTTCAACATGACATGTATTCGAACTGGGGCCGTTGCACACTGGCAGTACCCAAAGTCAAGGGACACAGAGTGTGACCTCGCAACATTCCATGTACTCTCTTCTACATGGATTGATCTCCTTTTCCACCATTCCTTGGATAGGTTTCATTTGGTTTAGTTCCCCTTTTCTCATTTACACAAAGGTTAGGTATCATTTCCAACAACGAGAGTATAATACCTTCAACAAGATTTTATAGATAGAGTTATAATCCCTCTGAGAGGCCCAAAGCGAGATACTATACGCATTTTTGCTCCTAGGTAGAGTCAGGTATCAATGTGACCAATCCTATAGGATTTCAATCCTCTAATTAGCAGGTGAATCTGGATGATTCGTGGTATAATCCAAGGCCCTAGCAGTGATCCTCATCCATGTATCATGATCTTCCCTCACTAAGGAGTGAGTTCTACAGAAATGAGTGCATTTGTTCTCTCTTCAGATCTATCAGTGCCTCTATCTCTCTCATGGATTTTTATGATGAAAAGTAATTATTGGATGGAAATCATTAGATCTATCAGTCTTAAGAGTGAGTTCTCCTAGACAATTACTTCGTGGAAATATTCAGACTGAATCCCTAGTGTGGGTATGCGGTTGTTGTAACTTACTTATAGACTACGGGTCTGGGTTTTGAGTATATATAAACATTTTTCTATTTTTATATGTTCTATGGACATATATTGTGTAGAGATGCACTACTAAAAAAATGGGAAATGGAAGCACCACCTTATATCAGCGCTAAGAAAAAACCGCTGATAAAGAAACCCTGTATTAACACTAAAATTTTAGCGCTGATACAGGGTAACCTTTATCAGTGCTAAAAAAGAACTGATAAAGAGACCCTTTATTAGTGCTAGAAAAGCACTGATAAAGAAGGCCTGTATCAGCGCTAAAATTTTAGCGCTCATACAGGAAGGATTTATCAGCGCTAAAAATTTAGCACTGATAAAGGTAGTCTTTATCAGCGCTTTTATAGCACTGATAAAACTGTAGTCCCATATTTTATAAAATTGGTCACACAGTGTCCTCGTTTTATTGTGACCTAAAGCTCTCGCTGTACTGAAACCCTGCGAATCCCCTCCGCTTCCCCCGAGCTTCATGTTGCCGGACCTCCACCGCCCCTGATCTTCGTGTTGCCGGACCTTCGCTGCCCTCGATCTTCACGTTTTTAGACCTCCACCGCCCTCGATCTTCGCATTGTCGGACCTCCTCCTCCTTCAATATTCACGTTGCCGGACTAGATGTGCAAAGTTTTTTTGGTCCCCTATTACACATAATCTTCTAGAAACTATGGTAATTTAATCCCAAGGATTTGATATATCTCATCGATGTGTATGGGTCATGAAAGTGTAATACCAATGGTGTTATAGTTACACTTGTGTGGGTAAAGAACGTAGAGAAGTAAATCATGTTCTTGATGGTCTGGATTGAAGAGTAGAGGTATATGGATTGAGGATGACCATTGAACATGTTCAAAAAACTGGTTCCAAAACCATTCTTCCAAATACATCCCTTCCAATATGTGTGCCTAGGTAGTTGGATATCCTATTTTTTCCATGTTCCATCACTATGTTTGAAACAGGGGAACCAACATCTATTGTTGGGGGTATATCAGGGATTTCACTTATGTGGGATGTGATCCTATTTAGGCCATACACCATTACCATAGGGATCCCATTCAGATGTAATAGGATGATGAGGATCCAAATTTAGGGAAACTCAAAGATTTAAGGAGGTGATGAGCATATTTTCAGGGTTGATTTGAACAATATATATTTATCCTATCATGTGTTTGAATGCACTGAATAAGGGAACTATTTAGAAGGTGTTGGACATGATCCCAAAGGGGAACAACCCTAAAAATGATCAATGGACTGGTTGGGCTTGAGATATTACTTTAAATAATCCATGCATATCTCCTATTATTGGGAATAAATTCATATGTAGTTATAAAAATAAGTGTGGTTGGAGACCAACACTAGGAGGGGGTTCTCTCTCGAGTGGGGGATAAAGTAATTACATAGTTTTACATCATGCAATGGGGACATGAACCATGTATGTTAACATTATGTGGAAAAGAATTTGGACATGAATTTGAATGTATTATGATTATGATGAAGTTTTTTTAGTCTAAGGTCGAATAGATTTTACAAATATTTCACACAATTTTACATCAAGAAACTAGGATGTCAAGCTTCATAGTTTAATTTCATATAGCTTGGACTAAATGTCATATCATATTTATCATGTGAGGCATATTATGTACATGACACTAGATATGGATACATTTTAACATCATGTTTTGAGGATTTAGAACATGAAATTAGTCTACTGATCTTCCCATTCTATCTTCCTCGTATCAAGAACTGTGGGAATCACAACCTATGAATAGTCTATGGTAATTTTATTAGAATTTACACCCCCTAAGAGTGTGATTAGAATTGGTAGATATATATATTTTATATTTTTAACCCAATAGTGGGAACAATACAATTGGGGCTTGCACCAAATGAGGAGACCAATAGGGTTTTTTTGGAATCATCACATAATTTTCTCATAATGAATAATATTATTAATGCATAAGGTATTTCTTATTTTTCACAGGAGGCATCATATTCTTGTAACATAGGGGGTGTATTTGTTACTCGGGCTAAAGACAAAGGGTCAACACATCATTAAATATCCTATTGTGGTTTGGAATAAATACACACATAGTTCTAACATAAATCATCCTATATTTATCATATGAGGCATCTCGTGTTTATCACACAAGGTAGGCCTATAGTTTCACATCATGCACTACAGACATTACCATATAATTTAACAACATATAACTAGGATGTTGGATTTTTAGTTCAAATCCATATATCTCATACTAAAAGGATGGTTTATTCATGTGAAATATCTCTTGAGAAACCTAGTATTGGGGGAAAGATTGATATGATCATCATTAATGACGATCAATGAGTTTACACTATCATAGTAAAGTTTATGAAAAATTTAAGGTCCTTCCCACTTGGATTCTAGTTTCACTAGATTCCTCCTAGGTATCATCGATTCCCTTAGATCCAACACCATGTCACCGTAAAGTAAGGAATGAAGGATAACCTTTTTATTTAAGGACAACACCACCCGGTTCTGATGCATTTATAGGTCATCCAATGCTTGAACCCTATTTTCTTCGAGGGGTTCCCCCCTTATTTCCTTCATGCTATCTAAGTGACTTTGTCTGGAAGATCACTTGTATGGCATGATACCCATACCACCAATTTTTCTATCCTTGCCACCCCTACCTCAATCTCTGTCCTTCTCCTTCGTTGAGGTTATTGACTGTGTCTTTGAAGTGTCCAGGCCCCTTCCTAGTAGTGTTTGTTCTGTCTCCCTTGGCTCTGAGCCTATCATCCAACTCCAAATACTTATGGATCCAGAGAGAACTCCCTCTCCAGCCCCCAAGTTTCATTACCCATCCTTCCCCTACCCCTTTGGATCCTCATCTCCCACTCATATAAATATTACTAACCAGAAGGGATTATGAACATGTTAAAAATCAAGGTACCTCAATTAGATATCATCCTCCCATTTAATAAGGCTACTAGCTCTAGATCCAATGCCAGAGCCCTGTCCTAACCATCATTATTATCTTCATATATAATGCTCATGGTCTTAGTGCCCATGTTAAATCAGACTTCCTCACTGTATAAATCAAAAAGAATAATTTCATTTTTGTTGTTGTCAAATAACACAAAAAACCCTATAATAATCATAGAATTATCTTGGAAGATTAAGTTGCATGGATTTCTAAAATCTGACCCCTCCGATAGACACAAATGGGTATTTTTTCACAATAAATATGTTTTTGAGAATGTTCAAGATTGAAATCAATTCATCACTACCAAGGTGTCCAATGGTGACACCTCCTTCCTTATGACTTTTGTTTTTGGAATCTATGACCCTCTTCAAAGGGAATCTCTATGGAGTGAACAAAATACCTTCGATCCCGGCCACCATCCATTGTTTGTTGGGGGTGAATTTAATTTCATTTCCAACCCAAAGGAAAGTAAAGGTAGAAGCCCATTCCAGTGGAAGGCCATCATGGAGTTTGTTCAGTTCATGGCTGGGAAGGGCCTCATTGATCTCAGCTTCTCAGGTGATAGTTTCACTTAGTTCAACAATTGCAGGGGCCATCACCTCTTGTGGAGTCTATTGGATAGGTTTCTAGCCAACATGAAAGACACTAACCTATTCTCAAATACCATGTTTTTCTATCTTGATTGAGGTATTTCAAACCACTCCCCCCCTCTTGGTTTGTATTTCTTCTTGGAATGATCATCAGAAATGGTTTCACTTCCACCAGCAGTGGGTTAACATCCTAGGGTACCAGGACATGGTTTTTGAAATATGGAATGAACCCTTGTAGGAGTATCGGTCCACCTTCAACCTTAGTGACCTGACCTTGAACCCCGATAGGTGCGTGTTCTCCCCTTCCTCCTCATGAAAATTTACCACCTAGGAATACTATCACATATGGGCTCCTTTAGAGTATTCTAATAGATGGAATGATACCTTGGTTTTATTGGATTATTAACACCAGTTTGAGATTTATGTGTGACTATATACTTATTATATTTTCTTATTATTTCTTACACACCACCACTTGAGTCGAGTAACCTGATTGAAATCCATATGGGTACTTTGGTTCTGATGTAGATATGGTTTTTTGTTGTTTTTGACATGTGTATATGTAGATATATGGGTATTTAGGCATGATGATATTGAATATAAGGCAGAGACATAGGAGTGGTAGATGTATCATTATTGATTATTCTTGTGTTTGGACTGGGGTGATTTAAGGAAACTATAATGAATCTAAAGTAATTATATTTAATGAATTCCATATTGTAGAGATTATTATAATCCTTTATTTACTTATAGAGTTGGCTACTGGTTTTCATCCATATGCATTTTAGGTTGGTGAGGTATAAAAGGATGGAATAGTTGACCATATAAGGGTTGACCCGATAGAGGAGGATGATCCAGAGAGGATGATGCCATGTGAGTTTTACCATCTATGACACAAGTGATTATCCCCGTGAACCCCTTTGTGTTTGGAAACTATGTTGATTTTGATGGGGGGTCTATCCTGGTTCTGTTGATTTCTAAATCTTTATTGGAAATAGTTAGGCTCTATTAATCTCTATTTTTATAAGGAAGTGGTTCTCTTATAATGTATTTGGAAGTCTTGTTTTGTGTACTTGAATCATAAATAATTATATTTGAGATTCAAATAGGATGAAGATGAATAAAGGTTGGATGGATGATAATCATTTGACAATAGAGTACAAGAACGAAGTGAAAGAGTTCATCAAGTTTTCAAAGGATCATGCAAATTATTCTTCTCAAATCCTTTGTCTGTGTTTACATTGTTGTTATTATAGAATACTTACTCCAGAGGAGTTGGAAGAACAGTTGATATGTCACGAAATAGATCAGAGTTATAAATGTTGGAATAAACATGGAGAAAAAGAGAATGTAGCTAATGGCTGGGATAAAACTGTGTTTTATGGATCATCAGATATGAATAAAAATATGGATAATGAAGAAGACCGTATGGAGGATGTGATTACAGATGTCAATGATGACGAAGATCATATTGAGGAAATGAAAAAGACAATTGAAGATGAACTTCGCGATTGCCCAAAATTGTTTGAGAAGTTAAAGAGTTGTGCAAAGACACCATTGTATGCTGGTTGCACTAAGTAAACAACATTGTCAGCTGTACTAATGTTGTATAAATCGAAAGCAGGCAACAAATGGAGTGATGTCAGTTTTACAGAACTACTTGCTCTCTTGAATGACATGCTCCCGGAAGATAATGAGCTCCCAAGCCAGACATATGAAGATAAACGAATGCTACGATCGATGGGTTTGATTTCTAAAAGTACACATGCCTACTCGAAAGACTGTATATTGTTTCTCAAGGAGAAAAAATCACTTACAGAATTCCCAAAGTGTGGTGCTTCTCGATACAAGAAAGATGAATCCAATTCTACGAAATTTGTATGGTACTTTCCAATCATTCCAAGGTTTAGGCATCTATATGGAAACAAATAAACTGAAAGACAATTGTCGTGGCATGTAGATAAAAAAATAAAGATGGGAAATTATGTCATCTGACCAACTCTCCTCAATGGAAGAAAATTGATCATGAGTATCCTGAATTTAGAAAAGAGCTGAGAAACCTTCATCTTGCATTATCTACAGATGGAGCGAATCCTTTTGGTTTTCAAACCAGCACTCATAGTACATGGCCTGTTATGTTGGTAAATTATAAATTACCACCCTGGTTATGCATGAAGCAGAAATTCATCTTGTTATCTATGCTTATATCAGGACCAAAAAAACCAGGTAACGATATTGATGTTTATCTGGCTCCTTTGATTGAGGATTTTAAGTTATTGTGGGATTCATGTGTTATGTTGTATGATGCTTATAAAAGTGAATACTTTATGTTGAGAGTGATGTTGTATGGGACAATAAATGATTTCCCTGATTATGGAAATTTTTCAGGCTATAACATTAAAGGAACTCAAGGGTGTCCCGTGTGCGAAGAAGATACAGAATCAATTAGGTTGAAACATTCATCAAAATTTGTGTTTCTAGAACATCATAGATTTCTACCTCATCATCATAAGTACCGATCTTGGATGACATCATTCAATGGAATTTCAGAACAACATGCAACAACGTCTCCACTAATAGGTGATCAGCTGTTTGAGAAAGTAAAAGATGTGAACACTATTTTTGGTAAACCATTTCTGAAAAACCTTATGAAAATCTGTTGGAAAAAGAGATCAGTTTTTTTTTGAATTACCATACTGGAATTGTTTGTACGTCAGACATTTTCTTGATGTGATTCATGTGAAAAAAAAATGTTTGTGAAAGTGTTATCGGAATGTTGATAAATGCCCCTGGAAAAACAAAGGATGGAATTAAGGCAAGGTTAGACATGGTTGACATGGGAATACGAGAAGAGTTAGCTCCCATGAAGGGTGAAAATAGAATTTTTCTTCCTCTAGCTGCTTATACTCTTTCTAGGGAGGAGAGATATCAGTTTTGCAGCTTCTTCAATGATGTAAAGGTTCTAGAGGGGTATTCATCAAATATCAAGAACATTTTTTCAATGAATGATTTGAAGTTAAAAGGTTTGAAATCACATGACTGCCATGTTTTGATGTAAGATCTAATTTCTATAGCTTTACATTGCATTTTTCCCAAGAATTTTTGTCATACGTTAACCAAAATTTGTTTCTTTTTCAAAGCTATATGTAGAAAAGTTTTAGACCCAGCGAAATTTCCAGCTATGGAAAAAGAAATTTTCATCATATTATGTGAATTATAAATGTTCTTCCCGCCAACATTCTTTGATATGATGGTTCATTTTATGATTCACTTGGTGATAGAGATTTGACTTTGTGGTCCTATGCACTATAGATGGATGTATCCTATTGAACAATATATGAATATTTTGAAAGGTTATGTCAATAATTGAAGTCGGCCAGAGGGTTGTATAGTATAGTGATATATTGTTGAGGAAGCCATTGAATTTTGTACCGAATACCTATCTGATGTGGAAAGAATTGGTCTCCCAAAATCTCATCACACTGGATGCATTGAGGGTGAGGGAATTTCTAGAAGAGATGTTGTGACAATCAGTATTACAGATCGAGAGCAGGCCCACCTTTATGTTTTGTATAAAAGTTGGGAGGTTTCTACATATATTGAAAATCACAAAGAAATTCTTAGGCAGTTGAATCCATCAAGGGATGAAAAATGGTTATCAAATACACATAATCACCAGTTTATAGGATGGTTTCAGGACCATATTTTAAGTAGTTGGATGAAAATACAAATTCAATTTCAGAACGACTTCGATGGCTAGCTGTTGGACCAAGTGTGTATGTATTATCTTACAGTGGTTATGTAATTAATAGTTATACATTATATACAGATGAACATGATGAAGATAGTACGATGCAAAATAGTGAAGTTACACTAGTGTCTAAAGTGATGCATGTTTCTGGTAATAAGGACATAAATCTAATTTATGCAAATATGTCATATTTTGGCATTATCAAACTAATATGGGAGTTGGATTATACGACATTCCAATTGACAATTTTTCAATTCAAATGGGTTGATAACAATAGTGGTATTAAAATAGATGAATGGGGATTTGTTAAAGTTGATTTTAGTAAATAAGGGTACAAATATGAACATTTTATAATAGAATCACAAGCGGTATAAGTTTTTTATGTTTTAGATACCGCAAACCAAAAGTGGTCAATTGTTCTGTTATCGTCCAAAACTACTGAAGGTTCTGATGAAAATTTAGTTGAGGATGATCCTTTCAGTGGTACGTCACAATAATTTCAGAGTGGTCCCAATGTAGATGATTTTTTTCATGTTAGAGGAGACCACAATGAAGGGATTTAGATAATCGATAGAGGTGTCAAATCCCTTCAGCCTTTGAAAAAAATAAAGAGAGTTTAATAAACAGGTTATATTTTGTTTGTAATATATATCTTATTATCTCATGTTATTATCTTATCATTACTGAATTTATATAATCTAAATTAACTTTTCAACCACTTTTGCAGATAATTTCTTCTTCATATTTTGGTGCTCCTAACCTTGAGGCTGAACAAGTCTCTCAAGCTACTACTTCTGTGGCTGCTACTGCTCCTGCTGCTCATGCTGCTACTCCTGCAGCGGCTGCTGTAGCTCCTGCCACTGCTCCTACTACGGCTCCTGCTACTCCTGCTGCTCCTGCTATGGCTGCTGCTTCGGCTCCTACTGCTCCAAGTGTTGAGGTCCAACAACCATCAAAACATTCCATTGCTACCATTTTAGATGAACATATAGATGATATTGATATCGATGAAATGGTCGGAAATGAAGGACCGACGTCGCAGAAAACACAGGTGCATCATAGTTTGATGGTGTTAGCCAAAGTTCTTAAGGTGAAAAGAAAAGGCATAAAATTTGATGTCAGGTGGAATGCACGAGGCTAACATATGAATCCCAACAAGGCTATGTTTAGTAGTTACATTGTAGTTGTCACTCAGCAACACATGCCAATTGACATAGATTAATGGCACCATGTTGTGTCCGGGCTGAAGGCTGTGATTTGGGAAGAAATTATGGTAACATTATGAATTTATTTCTTTAATTTACTAGAAAATAAAATAATGAAACAGTGTCTTACTCTTCTCAATCTCTTGCAGACTAAATTTATAGTAGACGATTCACACAAGGATTATGTACTAAGGATTGCAGGAAGGATTCATCAAGGTTTTCGCACCATGTTAACAATATGTCACCTGAAAGATTCCAAAGGTAAAATAAACCCACACCCACCCAATTTCTACGCTCACCTGATATCCCAAAAAGCATGGGATGCATTTATTGGCCGCCGTGGGGATGAGAAGTTTCAGGTACATTGTGGGTGATAATACATTGTTTGAGGACACGTGTATTCATCAATTTGATTGTCAATATTTTATTTATGAAACAACAACTCTGTAATGAAAATAAGGAACGTGCATCAAAACCAACATACCCCTATCGTAAAGCAAGGATGGGGTATTCTTCACTAGAAAAGAAAATGGTACGTATTTTAAATTTACAGTAATATTGTTAGGTGCCAATAAACAACATCATAATTATCTTTCTATGTTTATATGTAGATTGATGAGTTTAAAACCAACTAACCTTCCATCCCATGTCATGTGCTTTGGAATGAGGCATGTGTGAATAAGGAAGGGAAGCTAGTAGATGAGGACACACAAAAAGTGTGGGAAATTTGTGTAAGTATGACACAATGATAAAAAGATTTGTTTTAAATTGCTATTACATAAAAATAATTAGTTATTTTCCTATATACAACAATCACAAGAATCAGCTACTCCTGTAGCAGATGCAGACCTATTATCGACAGCTTTGAAGTAGCCAGAAAAATACGGTCGTGTCAGAGGTGCGGGGTTTGGGGTGACACCCCGAGTATATTTTGAGAAGAAGAAAAAAACAGATGATAGAGATGAAACATTGAAACAAATGAGCGAAAAACTAGCAACCCTTGAAGAACGATTGCAATGATAGGGAGAGTTGCTAGAAACTTTTATGGGTGGGAAGCAAGGAGAAGAAAAAACTCAGGAACAACCACTGCGTGGAGATCCCGCCCCACCCCCACTAGCTTTGAGTTGATCCCTTCCCCTCAAAGAGCTTTCTTATCCGTGGTAATCAATATTATAATAATTGTTCCCATGAAATGTGAATCAGAAAAACACTGATACTTTTCCTATACTGATCTTCTACAAGGTGATAATTATTGTGATATATATCTGTCAACACCCACCTATCACTATGTAGCGAGGGCTACAGTGTTCAATATCCCAGATGACACGCTGCATAATAGACCACTTCCAAAAGATCATCTGAAAGTGACGATTACTGTAGCTCATGAACCAAATGCAGAGCTACTTATTCCACTTGATGACGATGATATTCATATGGTCGAAAAGGCTATTGGGACATTCATTTCATGGTCGTCACAACTTTTAAGAGTAAATGTGGCCAAATAGGTATTTATTTCCTTTTTTTCAAGCTAAACCTTTAATAATTAATGAAAAAAGGGTCTGAATTAATGAATGTTATTATAGACAGAGAAAGGGAAGGGGGTGACAAACATAAGCTCAAAACCATCTAAAGGATCGACCAACCGATCCCAAGGAGCTACTGAAATCACAATAACACCACCTGTTCTCTATCCACATTTACTTGCATTGAAGACTCATGTGGATACAAAGATAAGAGGTGGTAGTAGTCATATAGTGGTTTTCAAAAAGAATATATATGGAGAGGAAAGTCAAGATTTCGTTGCTGATGAAAATGTAAATGAGATCCTTGAAAACAGTTGTCTAGGCATCATAGTTGTAAATATATATATGAGGTATGTTTTCATGAATTGATTTTCTAAAAGCTGATCTAATGTGAAAATTCTGACTAAATGCATTTTATATTGTTGACAGATGTATATATGAAAAATAGTTGAAGGAATTTTCCCATGAACCAAAATTTGGACTTGTTAGTCCTCATACCACATCATCACATCTAATGAAATTAGAGCCATAAAAACAAAATGAAATAGTGAACGTCTTTCTGAAAACATTTGAAAGAAAAATTACAGATGATAGACTCTTCTTAATACCAACCATGCAGGGGTAAAACTCTACGATTAAAGCATATCAATTATATTTTCACTTCTTTTATTACCTATTATTTTTTGTGTTTGTAGGCAACATTGGATGCTAATTGCGGTGAACATGGATACTCCAAAGATTTATTTTCTGGATTCAAAGAAAGGATATCCATCAAACCGACCACACATGATGGAGTTTGTGAATCTATAAGACACTACATCCTACGTTTTAGGTATAAACATAAAGTAATATAATTTATATTATCTTTTATGGAGGATTTTGTTATGATAGGGAAGTGTATCATTATCATCTAAAAAAAGGAATTAGGATAGGGGATAAGCATAAGGAGGTGAGCAAGTACTACGTCTGGACAAATATCAGGGTATATATAATAAAATTTCACTATCCAAACACATCTCAACAAAAGTTACTTATTCTCCTAATGATTAATTTTTTTGTAGTGTCCAAAAAAAACAAAAGATAATGATTTCCGTTATTATGTTTGTAAATTTATGAAAGAGATCATTTTTCATCAACAAACTAGTATCCCTAAAGAGGTATTTTCAAAAACAACTACTAGTTTGTTTAATTTATTTATTAATTCTTTATTTTTATATTTCGCAGTACTACTCTGACTTACAAAAATCCTCATACTCACAAGATGATATAGATGTGTTCATAAATGAGTGGGCCACATACCTGATGGTAGACCGTACATAAATAGCATGAAGATCTGACTTGGGGACATGTACAATTGGCGGTCATTTTTGAGAGGGGTTAAAGGGATCAAAAGATGACACATTGTTGTATGTAAATGTTTTTAGGAAAATTGTAATTTTTATTAAATAAAAGATCCTTTCTCCAATGAGTCAATTTCCCATTTTAATATATGATATTCACCAACAACATGAAATAATGACGAAACACTCAAAGGGTCTCTCTTTTGTTTAAAATGGACACAATTTTAAGTGAAAACAACAACTGACGTACGAAAATCCTACCAAATACATTAGAATTGTATTGATCCTTTAGGATAATGACACACAGGTCCTTTGTGAAGTATATGAGTCATCCCTGCCACAATATGAGGCATGTTGTGGTCGGTACCACTCAAAGGGTCTCTCTTTTGTTTAAAATGGACAAATTTTTAAGTGAAAACAACAACAGACGTACAGAAATCCAACCATACGCATTCGGATTGTGTTGATCATTTAAGAGAACGATCCATGGGTGTGTTGGGGATGTGTAAAATTCATACCCGCCTCAATATGAGGCACGGTGTGGCCGGTACAACTCAAAGGGTCTCTCTTTTGTTTAAAATGGACACAATTGTAAGTGAAAACAACAACTGACCTGTGGAAATCCGACCAAAATCATTAAGATTGTATTGATCCCATAGGAGAACAATCCAAGGGTCTTTTTTGATGTGTAAAAGTCATACCTACCTCAATATGAGGCACATTGTGGCTGGTATCACTCAAAGGGTATCTCTTTTGTTTAAAATGGATACAATTTTAAGTTAAAACAACAAATGACCTATGGAAATCCAACCAAACGCATTTGGATTGTGTTGATAATTTAAGATAACGATCCAATGGTGCATTGGGGACGTGTACAAGTCATCCTCACCTCAATATGAGCCACGGTGTGGTTGGCACCACTCAAAGGGTCTCTCTTTTGTTTAAAATGGACAAATTTTTAAGTGAAAACAACATCTGACATATGGAAATATGACCAAACGCATTCAGATTGTATTGATCCTTTAGGAGAATGACCCAAGGGTCCTTTATGACATGTATGAGTCATCCCCGCCTCAATTCGAGGCACGGTGTGGCTGGTACCACTCAAAGGGTCTCTCTTTTATTTAAAATGGACGCAATTTTAAGTGAAAACAATAACTGACAAATGGAAATCTGACCAAACACATTCGGATTGTCTTTATCCTTTATGATAATGATATAAGGGTCCTTTTTGACATGTAAGATTCAACCCCGCCTCAATCTGAGGCACGATGTGGCCAGTAGAAATCAAAGGGTCTCTCTTTTGTTTAAAATGGACACAATTTTAAGTGAAAACAACAACTGACCTACGGAAACCAGAACAAAAACATTAGGATTGTATTTATCCTTTAGGAGAAATATTCACGGGTGTTTTGGGGACGTGTAAGAGTCATCCTCACCTCAATATGAGGCACGGTGTGGCCGGTGCCACTCAAAGGGTCTCTCTTTTGTTTAAAATGGACAGATTTTTAAGTGAAAACAACAACTGACCTACAGAAATCTGAAAAAATGCATTCAGATTGTGTTGATCCTTTATGATAAAGATTCATGGGTGCATTGGTACGTGTATGAGTCATCCCCGCCTCAATCCGAGGCACGGTGTGGCTGGTACCACTCAAAGGGTTTGTCTTTTGTTTAAAATGGACAGATTTTTAAGTGAAAACAAAAACTGACCTACTGAAATCTGACAAAATGAATTCAGATTGTGTTGATCCTTTATGATAAAGATTCATGGGTGCATTGTTACGTGTATGAGTCATCCCCGCCTCAATCCTAGGCACGATGTGGCTGGTACCACTCAAAGGGTCTGTCTTTTGTTTAAAATGGACATATTTTTAAGTGAAAAGAAAAAATGACCTACATAAATCCAACCAAAAATTTTTTTATTGTATTTATACTTTAGGATAATGATCCAAGGGTTAGTTGGGGATGTGTAAGAGTCAACCCTGACTCAATCTGAGGCACAGTGTGTCCGGTACCACTCAAAATGTCTCTCTTTTGTTTAAAATGGACACAATTTTAAGTGAAAACAACAACTAACCTACGTAAATCTGAACAATATCATTAGGATTGTATTTATCCTTTAGTAGAAAGATACAAGGGTGTGTTGGGGACATATATGAGTCATATCTGCCACAATATGAGGCACGGTGTGGCCGGTACCACTCAAGGGGTCTCTCTTTTGTTTAAAATAGACATATTTTTAAGTGAAAACAACAAATGACCTACAAAAATCCAAAAAAATGAATTTGTATTGTGTTTATACTTTAATAGAACGATTCATGGGTGAGTTGGGATGTGTATGAGTTATCATCACCTCAATCTGAGGAATGGTGTGGCCGGTACCACTCAAAGGGTCTCTCTTTTGTTTAAAATGGACACAATTTTAAGTGAAAAAAACAACTGACGTATAGAAATCCAACCAAACACATTCAGAATGTATTGATCCTTTAGTATAATGATAAAAAGGTCCTTTGTAATGTGTAAGAGTCATCCCTGCCTCAATCTGAGGCACGGTGTGGGTGGTACCACTCAAAGGGTCTCTCTTTTGTTTAAAATGGACATATTTTTATGTGAAAACAACAACTCATGTATAGAAATCTGACCAAACGCATTTGGATTGTGTTGATAATTTAAAATAATGATCCATGGGTGTGTTGGGGATGTGTAAGAGTCATCCTCACCTCAATCCGAGGCACGGTGTGGTCGGTACCACTCAAAGGGTATCTCTTTTGTTTAAAATGGACACAATTTTAAGTGAAAACAACAACTGACCAATAGAAATCCGACCAAACGCATTCAGATTGAATTGATAAATTAGGAGAATGATCCAAGGGTTTTTTATGATGTGTAAGAGTGATCCCCACCTTAATCCGAGGCACGGTGTGGCCGGTATCAATCAAAGGGTCTCTCTTTTGTTTAAAATGGAGACAATTTTAAGTGAAAACAACAACTGACCTACGGAAATCCAACAAAACACATTTTAATTGTGTTTATCCTTTAAGATAACGATACAAGGTTGTGTTGGAGATATGTACGAGTCATCCCCGCCTCGATCCAAGGCATGGTGTGGCCGACACCACTCAAAGGGTCTCTCTTTTGTTTAAAATGGACAATTTTTTAAGTGAAAACAAAAACTAACATATAGAAATACAACCAAAAGCATTAATATTGTATTTATCCTTTATTATAATGATCCATGGGTCCTTTGTGATGTTTACGAGTCACCCCCCCTCAATATGAGGCATGGTGTGGCCGATACCACTCAAAGGGCCTCTCTTTTGTTTAAAATGGACATATTTTTAAGTGAAAACAACAACTGACCTTCGTAAATCCAACCAAACACATTCGGATTGTATTGATCCTTTAGTATAACAATCCACGAGTGCGTTGGGGACGTGTACGAGTCAACCCTGCCTCAATAAGAGGCACGGTGTGGCAAGTACCACTCAAGGTGTCTCTCTTTTGTTTAAAATGGACACAATTTTAAGTGAAAACAACAACTGACCTAATAAAATCCAACCAAACGCATTCGGATTGTATTGATCCTCTAGGAGAATGATCCATGGGTCCTTTGTGACCTTTAAAAGTCATCCCATCCTCAGTCCTAGTCACAGTGTAGCCGGTACCACTCAAAGGGTCTCTGTTTTGTTTAAAACGGACATATTTTTAAGTGAAAACAACAACTGACCTACGGAAATCCGACCAAATGAATTTGTATTGTGTTGATCCTTTAGGAGAATGATCCACGGGTACGTTTTGATGTGTATGAGTCATCCTCGCCTCAATTAGAGGCATGGTGTGTCCGGTACCACTCAAAGGGTCTCTCTTTTGTTTAAAATGGACAGATTTTTAAGTGAAAACAACAACTAACATGCGGAAATCTGACAAAACGCATTCAGACTATATTTATAATTTAGGATAATGATCCAAGGGTCCTTTTTGATGTTTAAGAGTCATCCTTTCCTCAATCCGAGGCACGGTGTGTCCGGTATCACTCAAAGGGTCTCTCTTTTGTTTAAAATGGAAACAATTTTAATTGAAAACAACAACTAAACTATGGAAATCTGACCAAACACATTTTTATTGTATTGATCCTTTATGAGAAAGATAAAAGGGTCCTTTGTGATGTTTAAGAGTCATCCCTTCCTCAATCTGAGGCATGGTGTGGCCGATACCACTCAAAGGGTCTCTCTTTTGTTTAAAATGGACATATTTTTAAGTGAAAACAACACCTGACCTACATAAATCTGAGGAAAACACATTCATATTGTATTTATCCTTTAATATAATGATCCAAAGGTTCTTTGGGGATGTGTATGAGTCAACCCCACCTCAATCCAAGGCACGGTGTGGCCAGTACCACTCAAAGTGTCTCTCTTTTGTTTAAAATGGGCACAATTTTAAGTGAAAACAACAACTGACCTACAAAAATCTAACCAAACGCATTAGGATTGTATTTATCCTTTAGTATAATGATACACGGGTCCTTTGTGACATGTATGAGTCATCCCCGCCATAATATGAGGCACAATGTAGCCGGTACCACTCAAAGGGTCTCTCTTTTGTTTAAAATGGACATATTTTTAAGTGAAAACAACAAGTGACCTACGAAAATCCAACCAAATGCATTCAGATTGTATTTATCCTTTAGTATAACGATCCAAGGGTCCTTTTTAATTTTTAAGAGCCATCCCCGCCTCAATATGAGACACGGTGTGGCCGGTACAACTCAAAGGCTCTCTCTTTTGTTTAAAATGGTCTGATTTTTAAGTGAAAACAACAAATGACCTACAGAAATCCAACCAAACGCATTAGTATTGTATTTATGTTTTAGGAAAACAATCCACAGGTTCTTTTTGACGTTTATGAGTCAACCCTTCCTCAATATGAGGCATGGTGTGGCCGGTATCACTCAAAGGGTCTCTCTTTTGTTTAAAATGGACACAATTTTAAGTGAAAACAACAACTGACCTATGGAAATCGGACCAAATGCATTTGTATTGTATTGATACTTTAGGATAAAGATCCAATGGTACTTTTTGATGTGTAATAATAATTCCTACCTCAATCCGAGGCACGGTGTGGCCAGTACCAATCAAAGGGTATCTCTTTTGTTTAAAATGGACACAATTTTAAGTGAAAACAACAACTGACCTACGGAAATTAGATCAAACGCATTTGGATTGTCTTGATCCTTTATGATAACGATTCAAAGGACCTTTGTGAAATTTATGAGTCAACCCCACCTCAATCCGAGGCATGGTTTGGCCGATATCAATCAAAGGGTCTCTCTTTTGTTTAAAATGGACACAATTTTAAGTGAAAACAACAACTAACCTACGTAAATCCAACCAAATGCCTTCTAATTGTGTTTATAATTTAATATAATGATACATTGGTGCATTGGGGATATGTACGAATCATCCCTGCCTCAATACAAGTAACGGTGTGGCTGAAACCACTCAAAGGGTCTCTCTTTTGTTTAAAATGGACTGATTTTTAAGTGAAAACAACAACTGACGTACGTAAATCCAACCAAACGCATTCAGATTGTATTGATCCTTTAGGATAACGATCCAAGGGTCCTATGTGATGTGTAAAAGTCATACCCTCATCAATTAAAGGCACGGTGTGGACGATATCACTCAAAGGGTCTCTCTTATGTTTAAAATGGACAGATTTTTAAGTGAAAACAACAACTGACTTTCGTAAATCTGACCAAACGCATTCGTATTGTATTGATACTTTAGGAGAAATATCCATGGGTGAGTTAGGGACGTGTACGAGTCAACTCTGACTCAATCCGAGGCACGATGTGGCCGGTACCACTCAAAGTGTCTCTCTTTTGTTTAAAATGGACACAATTTTAAGTGAAAACAACTGACCTACGAAAATCCAACCAAATGCATTCTAATTGTATTGATCCTTTAGGAGAATGATCCACATGTACTTTTTGACGTTTAATATTCATCCCCTCCTCAATCTGAGGCACAGTGTGTCCGGTACCACTCAAAGGGTCTCTATTTTGTTTAAAATGGACAGATTTTTAAGTGAAAACAACAGATGACCTACGAAAATCTGAACAAAGGTATTTGGATTGTGTTGATCCTTTAGGAGAATTATCCAAGGATCATTTTTAATGTGTATGATTCATCCCCACCTCAATTAGAGGCATGGTGTGGCCGATACCACTCAAAGGGTCTCTCTTTTGTTTAAAATGGACATATTTTTAAGTGAAAACAACAACTGACCTACAGAAATCCAACCAAACGCATTAAGATTGTATTGATCCTGTAGGATAATGATCCAAGGGTCCTTTTTTATGTGTATGATTCATCCATGCCTCAATCTGAGGCACATTGTGGCCGATATAACTCAAAGGGTCTCTCTTTTGTTTAAAATGGACACAATTTTAATTGAAAACAACAGCTAACCTACAGAAATCTGAACAAATGCATTATGATTGTATTGATCCTTTATGAGAATGATCCAAGGGTCTTTTTTGACATGTAAGAGTCATCCATTCCTCAATCTGAGGCACGGTGTGGCCGGTACCACCCAAAGGGTCTCTTGTTTGTTTAAAATGGACATATTTTTAAGTGAAAACAACAACTAACCTACGTAAATCCAAAAGAACGAGTTAATATTGTATCGATTATTTAGTAGAACAATACACAGGTGCATTGGGGATGTGTATGAGTCAACCCCGCCTCAATCCGAGGCACAGTGTGGCCGGTACCACTCAAAGTGTCTCTCTTTTGTTTAAAATGGACACAATTTTAAGTGAAAACAACAACTGACCTACGAAAATATGACCAAATGAATTCGTATTGTATTTATCCTTTAGGAGAATGATCCATTGGACCTTTTTGACGTTTAATAGTCATCCTCGCCTCAATCCGAGGCACGATGTGGCCGGTACCACTCAAAGGGTCTCTCTTTTATTTAAAAGGGACATATTTTTAAGTGAAAACAACAACTGACCTAGGAAAATACAACAAAACGCATTAATATTGTATTTATCCTATAGTATAATGATACAAGGGTCCTTTTTAATGTGTACGAGTCATCCCTGCCTCAATAAGAGACACAGTGTGGCCGGTACCACTCAAAGGGTCTCTTTTTTTTTAAAAGGACAGATTTTTAAGTGAAAACAACAACTGACCTACAGGAAAATCACCAAACGCATTTGGATTGTATTCATCCTTTAGTAGAATGATCTGCGGGTCCTTTTTGATGTTTATGAGTCAACCCTTCCTCAATATGAGGCACAGTGTGGCCGGTATCACTCAAAGGGTCTCTCTTTTGTTTAAAATGGACACAATTTTATGTGAAAACAACAACTGACCTACGTAAATCTGACCAAACACATTCAGATTGTATTGATCCTTTAGGATAATGATCCAAAAGTCCTTTGTGACATTTAAGAGTAATACCCACCTCAATCCAAGGCACGTTGTGTCCAATACCACTCAAAGGGTCTCTCTTTTATTTAAAATGGACACAATTTTAAGTGAAAACAAAAACTGGCCTATGGAAATCCAACCAAACACATTCTTATTGTCGTGATACTTTATGAGAACAATCCATGGGTCCTTTGTGATGTGTATGAGTCAACCCCGCATCAATACGAGGCACGGTGTGGCCGGTATCAATCAAAGTGTCTCTCTATTGTTTAAAATGGGCACAATTTTAAGTGAAAATAACAAATGACCTACAAAAATCTGACCAAACACATTCAAATTGTGTTTATAATTTAATATAACAATACAATGGTGCGTTGGGGATATGTACGAGTCATCCCCACCTCAATCCAAGGCACGGTGTGGCTAACACCACTCAAAGGGTCTCTCTTTTGTTTAAAATGGACTGATTTTTAATTGAAAACAACAATTGATGTACGGAAATCTGACCAAACACATTCAGATTGTATTGATCCTTTAGTATAATGATCCACGGGTCATTTTTTATGTGTACGAGTCATCCCCTCCTCAATCCGAGGCATGGTGTGGCTGGTACCACTCAAAGGGTCTCACTTTTGTTTAAAATGGACAGAATTTTAAGTGAAAACAACAAGTAACCTTCATAAATCCAACCAAAAACATTAGTATTGTATTGATCCATTAGGATAAAGATCCATGGGTGTGTTGGGGACGTTTAAGAGTCAACCCCACATCAATCCGAGGCACGGTGTGGCCGATACCACTCAAAGTGTCTCTCTTTTGTTTAAAATTGACACAATTTTAAGTGAAAACAACAACTAACCTACGAAAATAAAACTAAATGCATTCATATTGTATTTATACTTTATAATAATGATCCACAGGTCCTTTGTGATGTGTAAGATTTATCCTCTCCTTAATCTCAGGCACAGTGTGGCCGGTACCACTCAAAGGGTCTCTCTTTTGTTTAAAATGGACAGATTTTTAAGTGAAAACAACAACTGACCTACGAAAATCCAACCAAATGCATTTGGATTGTTTTAATCCTTTAGGATAATTATCCACGGGTCCTTTTTGATGTGTATGAGTCATCTCTGCCTCAATTCAAGTCACGGCGTTGCCGATACCACTCAAAGGGTCTCTCTTTTGTTTAAAATGGACAGATTTTTAAGTGAAAACAAAAACTGACCTACGGAAATATGACCAAATGCATTCTTATTGTATTGATCCTTTAGGATAATGATTCACGTGTCCTTTTTGACGTGTAAGAGTCATCCCTAACTCAATAAAAGGCACGGTGTGGCTGGTATCACTCAAAGGGTCTCCCTTTTGTTTAAAATGGACACAATTTTAATTAAAAACAACAACTGACCTACGAAAATCTGACC
This sequence comes from Viscum album, assembly GCA_963277665.1. Lineage (NCBI taxonomy): Eukaryota > Viridiplantae > Streptophyta > Magnoliopsida > Santalales > Viscaceae > Viscum > Viscum album. The sequence continues at coordinate 752,484,979 of OY728145.1, read as the reverse complement.
AAACGTATTCAGATTGTATTGATCCTTTAGGAGAACGATCCAAGGGTACTTTTTGATGTGTAAGAGTCATCCCTGCCTCAATATGAGGCATGGTGTGGCTGGTACCACTCAAAGGGTATCTCTTTTGTTTAAAATGGACATATTTTTAAGTGAAAACAACAACTGACCTACGGAAATCTGAAAAAAACGCATTCATATTGTATTGATCCTTTATGAGAACGATCCATGGGTTCATTGGGGACGTGTATGAGTCAAACCCACTTCAATCTAAGGCACATTGTGGCCGGTACCACTCAAAGTGTCTCTCTTTTGTTTAAAATGAACGCAATTTTAAGTGAAAACAACAACTGACCAACGAAAATCTGACCAAACGCATTCAGATTGTATTGATCCTTTAGGAGAAAAATCCATGGGTCCTTTTTGACATGTACAAGTCATCCTCGCCTTAATACAAGGCAGATTGTGTCCACTACCACTCAAAGGGTCTCTCTTTTGTTTAAAATGGACATATTTTTAAGTGAAAACAACAACTGGCCTATGAAAATCCAACCAAACGCATTCATATTATATTGATCCTTTAGGAGAACGATCCAAGGGTCATTTTTAATGTTTACGAGTCTTCCCCGCCTCAATATGAGATATTGTGTAGCCGATACCACTCAAAGGGTCTCTCCCTTTTTTAAAATGGACAGATTTTTAAGTGAAAACAACAACTGACCTACGGAAATCCGACCAAACACATTCGGATTGTATTGATCCTTTAGTAGAACGATACAAGGTTACTTTTTGACTTTTTCTAGTCAACCCTTCCTCAATCCCCGGCATGGTGTGGTCTATAGCCTTCAAAGGGTATTTTTTTTTAAATGGACACAATTTTAAGTGAAAACAACAACTGACCTACAGAAATCCAACCAAATGAATTAGGATTGTATTGATCCTTTATGATAATGATCCACATGTACTTTGTGATGTGTAAGAGTCATAACTGCCTCAATATGAGGCATGGTGTGACCATTATCACTCAAAGGTTCTCTCTTTTGTTTAAAATGGACACAATTTTAAGTGAAAACAACAATTGAACTACAGAAATCTGACCAAACGCATTCAGATTGTCTTGATCCTTTATGAGAACGATCCATGGGTCCTTTTTGACAAGTATGAGTCAACCCCACCAACTCCCTGGACCGCCCCCACCCCCCTTGGACACCAACCCACCCCCTGGACACCCCCACCCCTCTGGACACCCCCACCCCCTAGAAATCCCCCTCAACCCCCTGGACACCCCCACCCCCTAGACACGCCCATGGACATCCCCCACCTCGGACAACCCCCAACCCCCCAGATACCCCCACCCACCTGGAAAACCACTACCCACTTGGACGACACCCCCTCCCCTCTTTGACACCACCCCACCACCTGGATACCCCCAAACCCTCTGGACACCCCCACCCATGGACGACCACCCCCACCCTCCCAGAAACCATCCCACCCCCCTTGGACATCCCCACTAACCCCCTGTACCCCCCCAAACACCCACACCCCCTAAAAAGCCTCCCCGACACCCTGGACACCAACCCCCCCACATGGAAACCCCATAGATAGCCCCCCACCTGGACACCCCCACCAAGACACCCCCCTCCTTAGACACCACCCCACCCCCCTTGGATAGCCCCACCAACCCCATAGACCGCCCCCACCCCTTGGACAACCCTATCCCCCCCGGACACCCCCATCCCACCCTCCTAGACATCACCCCACCCCCCTTGGACAGCCCCACCAACCCCCCAGATTTCCCCCACCCCCTGGAAAGCCCCCCCGACACCCTGGACACCAGCCCACCCCTTGGACACCCCCATAGATAGCCCCCCTCACTTGGACACCCCCACTCCTAGACACCACCCCACCACCTAGACACCCCACTCCCTAGACACCACCACCCTCCTTGTACCCCCCAACCTCCTGGACCACCCCCACCCCCCTTGGACACCCCTTTCCTCCCAGACACCCCCATCCCCCCAGACACCCCTACCCCCCCTTGGACAGCCACCCCAAACCCCTGAACAGCCCCCAAACCCCTTGAATTCTGAATAGAATTATTTATGTATTTAATTACCTTATGAATTATGTGTTAGTGGTGTATGGGTATACTTGGTGTAATTATCTTATGATTTATGTGTTAATTTTGTATGGGTATACTTATTGAGATGCTGAATTTTTTGCATGTGCTGTTTGGGTGTGCTGCTGCAAAATTTTTTCTGCAGCAGACAGGGCATTTATCAATGTTTTTTTAGTTCTGATAAAAGAAGCCTTTATCAGCACTAAAAAAGTTCTGATAAAATCCACATTTATCAGCGCTAAAAAAGTGCTGATAAAATCCACATTTATCAGCGCTGAAAAAGTTCTGATAAATTATCCCTTTATCAATGCTAAAAAAGTGCTGATAAATGTGAATTTTATCAGCGCTAAAAGAGCACTGATAAACTGATCCTTTATTAGCACTTTTTTATCTCTGATAAATGTGAATTTTATAAGTGATTTTTTATCACTCATAAAGTATCCCTTTATCAGTGTTAAAGAAGCGCTGATAAATCCCATTTTGAGTGCTGATAAATCCCATTTTTGTAGTAGTGATGATTTTACCTTTACTTTGTGTATTGATTTGCAGTTTTTGAGGTCCTCTACTGATTATTATTATACTCACCCCTTTATGGGATTTTCCCACATGTGTCATGTCTTGTGCGGACAAGAATCCTTTTAACAAAGTCGAGGGAAGACTAGGACTGGACTGAGCTTTCTGATATTCCTTACAGTCTGAGGTGTTCTTACTACTATGAGTAGTATTCCCGTAACCTATTTATTTATTACAGGTTGAAATTTGAAGTTTGCAGAATCTTTCTTTTGGTGGGATTTTATTCTGGCCCAGTTTACCTTCCACACTTTACTTTCCGTTGTACTCTGTTGGTTAGGTTTAGTTGTATGCATGCATTTTGTTCCTCAGTGGTTTTTACATTTTATAATTTTGTGGGATTGGAGATGTGTGCATCTGTACAGGTACTTAGGAAATTCCTCCCATGTTAGTGATATGCCTACTCAGTGCTAGTCACTAGCCCCTGGCCTATTGGAAGAGGGTTTGGGGAGTCATGACACAGGCCCCACTAGGATGGGTCATGACAAATTTACCGAATCTTTAACACTTCAAAATATTTTATTAATTTTTCTCGACTAAAGATCCCACTAATTTCACCACTATTTTATATAAACTATTGAATATTTAATTTAATCCCCCTATTTATTTCATATTTTTTTCATATATATTTGAATATAATTTCAGTATTTTATCCCCCTTTGACAAAAATATTCAATGCAATATATAAAGGGAAGGAGTGAACTCTCACCAAAATTTAATTCTTAAGTGAGCGAAGGTGAACATTAATCATTATCCTCAATTATTAAATTTTTTATTTTTGTAATTCCCCAGCTAAAATATTTTTAATTTTTTCTTAGGTAGACATATAATCAATTGTCAGTATACCAATAATAAACATTCTTTGAAAAAATGATATTTAATATCAATGTGATTTGATCCTGAGTATTTCATATGGTTCTTAGAAAAATTTAATGTACTTTGGTCATTAAAACCAATTATCAATGGAAAATTTAATTTTTCTATTAGACCATCAACTTGTTCCTTCATCTAAATAATTTTTCTACAAGCATTTCTGGTAGCCACATACTCAACCTCTATAGTGCCAAGTGTCTCTATTTTTTCAATGATAACACCCAAATTTTCTTCCGTGAATGGATTTTATTCCATGAGTAGACTATCAATCATCAATATTTTATGAGAAATTAATACTATTATAACCAAATTTCTCATTATCATCTTCTCTTCCATAGATAAATTCATGATTAAGTGTCCCTTTGATATATATAAGAATTATTCTGGAACCCTTTATATGTGATTCCTTAGGATCACTTTGAAATATTTCATAAAATTTCATTAAAAATGAAATGTTTGGCTTGGATTATGTAATATATAAGAGGATTATAATAATATTTTTGAATTACTACCTATTAACTCTTAAATTATCCTCATACTTTCCCAATTTTACTCCCATAATGATAGGTTATTAATACTAATTTGGATTCTTCCATTCCAAACTTCTTAAAAAGTTATTTTACATATTTTTTTATGAGAAATAAAAATATAATTTCTCTTATAATTTATAAAAAGAATTATATTTTACCAATAATGTACATCTCCAAAAAATCTTCATTTTTTCAATAAATTCTATGAAATTATACTCGTCGTCACTTGTAAAAATAATTTCATCAGTATAAATAATGAAAATGAGAGTAAGGGTCCTCATTTTCTTCACATAAAAATTGTTTTACATAGTTACTTTCTTGAAATTCATGTGTTTCAAACAACTATTAATCTTAAATTACATTTGGGTTTTTATTTAAACCATATAAGACCTTCCCCAAATTTTACACTCAAGTGATATTTTATAAAAAATAAAACCCTTAATTTGCTCAATATATGTAATGCCCCAAGTTTTTTAGAAGCAAGAATATTCTTTACATACATTATATGTTTATAATTCTAAAATTTTTCATTCCCATCATCTCTTCCATAGAGAAAATCATGATTAAGTGTTCCTTTTATGTATATAAAAATTATTTTGAAATCCTTCATGTGTGATTCCTTAGGATCACTTTGTAATATTCCAAAAAATTTCATTCCAAATGAAATTTTTGGTTTAGATGTTATAGGATATAAGAGGATTATAATAATATTTTTGAATTCCTTCCTATTCACTCTTAAGATATCCCCATCCTTGCTCAATTTTAGTCCCACAATGATAGGTGCTTAATATTTATTTAGATTATTCCATGCCAAACTTCTTCAAAAGTTCATTGACATATTTTTTATGATAAATAAAAATATAATCCCTCTTCTTATTTCTAAAAATAATTATATTTTACCGAGAATGTATATTTTAAAAAAATATTCATTTTTTCAATAAATTCTTTGAAATTATACTCATTATCACTTGTAAAAATAATTTCCTCAATATAAATAATGAAAATGAGAGTATCGGTCCTCATTTTATTCACATAAAAATTGTTTTCCATTGTTCCTTTATTGGAATTCATGTGTTGCAAATAACTATTAAGGTTATAGTACCTTTGGGGTTTTCTTTAATCCATAGAGAGCCTTATCAAATTTTTGAACTCAATTGAAATTTTATCAAAAATAAAACCCTTAAGTTGCTCAATATATGTAATGACTCATATTTTAAGAAAAATATTATTTCCATAAAATATATGTTTATAATTATAAACTTTTATTTCTATTTATTCAAAGTAATTTAAATATATTAGGTAATAAGTTATACAAGATAGGAATTAAACTGACAATACTTTATTCATTCATAGTGAAATGTTACAAAAAGAATATGAAACTAAGTATCACTCACTATGGATTATTACATCCTTTAAGAGTGCATAAATTAATAGAGGATAATAAATAAAGAAGAATGAAATATTAAACACTGGGAGATCCCTTGGAACATCATCACCCATGAAGATCACTAATATACAAATAAAACCTATAATTAGGTATAAAACCATGAAAGGAGAAAGCATATTGTGAGATCCAAAAATGGAAACTACATAAATGAAAATTTTGACTTATGAAGTGAGAATTGAATGCATGATTCTAGTGTGTCTATTTATGGTAATGAAATCTGGCCATTATTAATATGGTGATTGGAAATATAGTCATTTCACTACTTCCGAATGGAATTAAACTTGATGTAAACCCTAATCCTACATGAAGAGATTAACAATATCGGTGGTCAGTCCACCTAGACCATGATTATTTGGTCCATCTCTACCGGTCTGGATACTCCACTCACCCTTGTGAAGATAAATACGACCATTAAGTGATGTAAATGATACCCTGTGATGATAATAGTCCAAAAATGTGTGATACGGAACCAACCAATCCATCACTAGAATGACATCTGAGACTATAATTTCAGGAATAAAGAGGTCCCATAAGAAAGGGTAACTACCTACCTCAAGAGGATAGTACCTACATTAGATTATTACCTCTAACCGTACTTCTAACTGTGTATCCAGGGTCATTACACTACAATAATACTTTATTTCTAGACTGATACTTTTCACGATAGATAAGGAGATGAAGGAGTGTGAATCGCCTATATCAAATAAAGAAGATACTATAGTGGTGGCTAGTAGAATAGTACCTTGTACTGTAGATAGTTCTATACTCTAATCCTCGGTTATCGGCTGTAATTCATGTAACTGACCTGATCCATGACATTGTGCTATAGCTGGACTACCCCTATCATGAACAATCTACTGGTGCTACTAAAAATCTGAAGTCTAGCTACCATGACCATAACCTAATCCTCATCCAGTCCTGCTGATATGACTCCAACTCCCCGCCTAACATCACATAATAGAACCTAATCATGAAGGTGGACCTGGTACAGATCCTCTCCCACTAGAAGATAATGGAAAGTTCTGATAGAATCTTTTAATGTTCCCCATAGGGCCACAAGACCTATACTCTATAGGGTCTCTATCACACTAAGGCTTCATATTTCCCTGTCATCCAAACTGATGACACACCACAAAGCTACCTGTATGGGTACTTTGGCTGCCACTGCCATGACGAGAAACCTCAAAGGATTACTTTCTACTATAGGAAGAACTATTATCCTACATAGGAACTAATCCTTTATGCCTGGTATTATCACCTCCCCTCAGGTTTTACTTAGTGATAATATCATGATTGACTATTTCATAGAAGGTAGATAGGTGAAATACATTCCCTGAGTATGGATGGAATACTAGAGTCCATCCTCAAAGTGTCTAGAACACGAAATTTCATCACCGACTAGAAGCAGTGAAAATCACTGTAACTTAGTGAAACATGTTGAATACTTCATAACTGACATAGCACTCTACTCCAAAGAATAAAATATCTAGATTAAAAAACTCTCGGCATCTGAGGAAATAATTGATCATAGAAAGTAGTTTGAAATTCAATATAGATCATTCCATTATGGTAACTAGGATAGGTAATCACTTCCCACTAGTTCTTGTCAAAATCACACAACATATACGTAACAAGCTTGAACATGTTATTTGGAAGCATCTATAGATGCTCAAATATGGATAGGGTGGTCTCTATCCAAGAATTAGTAGCCTACAGACCTCCATCCCTTGAGAAGGTGGGAGGATGCTGCTACTGGAACTCACATGTCCGATTAGCCATCAGTGGAGCAGGTCATGAAGCACCTTGTATAGACTGCATCATACATAGAAAACTCTCATAAAGCTGATTGTTAGTTCCCATATCAGGTATAACAGGTAGTGCCTCAAGTGTCACTCATGGTAGTAGTACTAGTAGCTTAGGGCCCACCACATTTGAAGCATGGTTGTCACCACCTGCTTGGCATATGATATGAGGACGTTGTGGTGGAATTGGTCTACAAATTCCAAGTACACACCTCCAAACAATCTTTAAGAAGATAGATATAAATAGAGAAGATGAATGAAAGTAAAGGGATAAATACCCATGGTTACTACCCCAACTACCATCTTAGAATGCTATACATTGGTAAGTGTTCATGTTTAACTTCCAGGGGTTCTAGTATGTGAAAGTTCAATATTAATTTTCCTCTTCATTTAATGAAAACCATTTTATTTTATAAATCAAGTTTCACTTTTAGAGTTTTCATTTGATTATTTTCATATAACAAGGTTCATTTAAGATGTATTTTCATTCCCAGTGAATTAGGTCCCATACAACTTATCACTAAAATCAACACCCATTTAATTCCATTCTAATGTCTTGAATTAGTCAATTACCCATTCCAACCCACGAGGGCCCATACACCTCATGAATTGAAACTATAAATCACTCAATCTTAGCCAAAATTAATCACAATCATATATATATATATATATATTTATGTGAACAAGGATCACTAAAAAATCAGAATCAATACAGGAAATGCAAGTAATGAAATACACCTATATGGCATGATAATATGTATGACATATGAATTATAGGTTCCTACGATGATGCATGTAATAATGATCCTTTCCCTCATATCATCAGGATAAGGATAAAATGAAATCCTCAATAAGAATAATAAAAATAACCACAACACAACATGTGAATCACCCAATGGTGAAATGATATCAACAATAATAGGAAAAAGAAGAACAATAATTATAATTCCAGGAAACTTGGCATTAACCTGAACATGGGTTAGCTATGCCCAATCACATCTTATGACCAAGTTCCAAGCATTACTAATCCCTAGTATATTTTCTCCAAATAGTAAAGCAAGAAAGGAACAATCTCTGATACCACCTTGTGAAGTTTCGAACCTGGGTGCTACTCCATGGTGCCCTGAGCATGGTTTTCCACCTGGCCTCAAATGTATCTCCTCAAATGCTAGAGGATGCCAAATTTCAGTGAGGACCTAGTGTGTGTCCATGAGAAGACTATGAACTTATTACTAGAGTGTAGCACAATGGATAAATGAAATATAAGGTAAATATAAGAAGAAATATTAGTAAATATATGGTATAATAGAAGTAGACAAGAATAATGAATAACTGAACAATTGGTAAGAATTCTCAGGAAACTGATGATATATGTCATGTGTCTAAAAAACTGGAAAATGTTGATACAAAGTAGTAGAAAAACCATTATATAAAAAAGTATAAAATATAAACCAAAAACTATCCAGAAACTCGGAGCCTAGCCCATTCATCTTCTACAAAGCTCCATCCTAATAAAAACAAGCAATATCAGGTGTCCAAGGGATGACACTTCCCTTTTTCAACACTTGCATGCATGTAATCTGCCAGGGTACCAATTAAGGCCTAGATAGGGTGTGAGATAAATATCAATAGGCCACCACCAACAACATCTATAACATCCAATCCATGTAATATAAATTGAAATAGTGTTTAAGCATGCATATATAAAAGTAAAGCAGTATAGTAATGTAAATACCCAAGTACCAGCTTCATCCTTAGTTGATGTCTAAAATTATAACCATTTCATTCATTATTTAAGTTATAGTTTATATATGTAAGTCACATTATGTATAACCAGCACAGACATCCTAACATGATAATAATAATGATGAAGGATCCAAGATATAATAAGGCACCCTATAATGATATTAATAATGAATGAGATCGAATGTAATAGCCAAGAAATCCATGACCTTAAGGGTTAATCCAACTCATCAGTAACCAATATCTTGGATAAGGGGTTATAATGTAATATAAGGGGAATCTCACAAGGAATTCTACAATAATAATTATATCTGAGTCCAAGGATCTCATCCAAGGTAAAACTGGTAAGTGGTGACTAAGCCTGATGGATGTAACCATGGAACCTCATGTTTGTAGATGTCATGATAGATCCAAGGATTGTATCTAAGACATCCTATAGTGATAATGGAGGGATCCTATGGTTTCATATTTGGCATCCACTAGTATATAAGGATCGGGTTCCAAGGTGGGTCTCACCCTTGGCAACTGACATCCTTGAATCAGAATGGCATCCACAAGTGCTCAAGGAATTACCTTGGAAATCCAAGGATAGCTCGAGTCAGACCACTCCTATAATAAACTCAAGGCCCTTTTACAATTAATAACCTTATAATTGATTCATTAAATTAATTAATTCCATTTAATAGTCATTCCATTTGATAAGTAAAAGGGTTCATTACACACCTTTCATTAGTGTGAAAAGGTTAAAGGACATACAACCATTTATTAATTTGTTTATATAGTATTCAATTCGCTAGGTTCACTCCATTTCCTTCCATTAATAATGGAAAGGTGTGTTACAAACATGAAACCGATTCATTCAATTAAATTTCATTGGGTCAAGTCATATACATAGTATACTTACCAATTTAAACATTTCAACATTCATTATTCAAGTAGAACACTTACCCTAGAAGGGTCAAGTGAAACTAACATATTCTAGGGATAATAAATTTATAATTCAATAGTCATTTAATTAAGTAAGGTCTTACCATTATCTGGGTCAAGCCAAATCACACCTAAACGGCAGAACATACGCACTTAACAAACCCCAAAAAGAATAATGAAGGGAAATACCCTACTTGGGGTGGTCAATGTTGAGAAAGTAAACTCAAACATTAGATAAAAAATTTAAAAAATAGTCTTATAATATGCTTCTAATGACTATAAGCAAGGCACATGAATTAAATAGGCAATGCCTGATGAAATCGGTGTGTACACATGACAATTTATAAAATGACGAATCATGAGAGATGAGTTATAGAACACCTACCTTAGACTCGTATGACTCTCCTCATTCATTATCAATATTTAGATTAGTCCTGATTAGAAAAGATATGAATAATAGATCAACACCCTGAAAATAGGGTATATGAGCCTGAAACTTTAAAACTCCGTTGAGAGATAGATAAAAGAAGAACAACTAAAAAGGAATCAAGATCCCCCCGATGCACATCCAATGTGGAAAATAGAGATTGAATCAGAGTTTGGATGGTGAGATGGGATCAAAAACTATCAAAGAGTCTTCAAAGGAGCGAAAAAGGGAAGATGAGATCCTTTGTTGTTCACTATAGAGAAACTAGAGGGAGAGGATGATTTAAAACATATCATTATAGAAAAAATGTTCACTTCACCCAAAAATATGGGTCACATGGTTTAGCTATATGGTTATCCAAATCATGCACCAACTATACAACATCTGATGTGCTAATGGGGTACCCAAAAGGTAGGGCCACATGGTTAGGTAAACCTTGTGCCAACCATGCGAATCACCTTTGCTAAAAACTATATATTTCTTGCATGGAAAAGCGGCCCCTGGTGCATAATTAAGGAAAATCATGCACTCTACTTCACCCCCACTTTCCACCCCACAAGGTTAGCAAAGACCATGCTGGCTGGGTTGCACAGTTTCTACTAACCGTGCGGCCTATTGTTTTTCTCCACCGGACATGGTTTTGAGCTCCGAATAATCCCCAGACATCCCTGTAACCTTTATAGCCACATCAAACATCCATATTAGGTCCAAAATAAGAAATTATAAAAAAATTAAAAGGATCTATACATGAGTGAAAAAATGGGTTCTTATAATAACTCCATAATCCTTAGTCATTTAGAATCTAGTGCATCTCCTAAAATATATTCCAGCCTTTGTATATTCAAATTTTGAATGAAATAATTAGAAATTAATTTTATAATCTATTTACAAAATATTTAGACCAATCATCCAACAAGTATTCATACTCACCATTTAATGTTAGTCGACACTTCACAAAAATAATTCTATGAAAATATTTGATTGTCATATGTTTTAATTTACTGAATCATTATCTTACTCGACCAATGATTTTTTAGGAAAACAAATTCTCTTGAGCCTTTATTTGTTGACCAACATATGATCACACTCTTTCTCATGCATTCCTCAACAACTTCTTCCTTTTTATTTTCATGAATTATCGATAAATACTCATGAAAATAATTCATAATTTTATTTTCTAAAAAATAATATCTGTTGTTGATTTCTTTAACTTGAATTATGAAAATAGTTTTTTCCATATTTTTCTCTAAAAAACAATTGACCAATTTTATCAATTAAATCCATATATATCAAAAAATTTAAATTTAGTCTTTTATAGTAAAATTTCTAAAAATATCTCTAAATATAATTCTATAATCCTTGGGAATTTAAATCCCCACACATCTCTCAAAATAAATTTCATCCTACATATATTCAAATTTTGAATCAAATAATCAACAATTAATTTTATAATCAATTTCTAAAATATTTTAAAGAATAATTAAAAAAAATCTTCATTCTAATCTTTTAATTTTGGTCAATACTTCACAAAAATAATTATATATAAATATTATAGGGTCATATTTTTTGTGGGTGATGTTATTTTCTTGCGTTTTCAAAATTCTAAGCCACAAAAAAAATTTATGATCCAAATTCAACACCCACTTTGTATAATATCATGTGAAAATGTATACCAATATTCTTCATGAATTAGATGAAAAAAAACTCAAACAATAAATCTTTTATGATAGAATAGATAAATAACTAATTTTTTCATGAAACTTCTTCATATTTTTTTCACACAAAAAAATATTTTTCAATTTTACACTTCTCATGAAATATTCCTGAATAATAACAAGACATTTTCTATATCATTCTCCAATTATATTCCTGATGAGTCCTTCAATAATTAATTAGTCAAACTCAAATTTTATATGCAATGAAATTCAAATATTTTTTCTTTTATAATATCTTGTGGAAAAACTCAATTTTCATGAATTTTTTCACAAACTATTGGAATTTATTAAAATATATTTTAAATCAAATTTTAATCATTTTAAAGATAATACCTCCACAATTTAGCTGGAAAACTCAAATGTTTTGAGCATATTAATGTTCTAGCACAAATGTTATGTGTAACATATTTAACAAATTCTATAATTATTCCTAAATTTATTAATAACTTCTAAATATATTAAAGCATTCAAAAACATCAAGAAAACATCACAATTGATGTGTAAACAAGAATTATTCAAATTATCACTAAAATTTATTTCATAAAATAAATGTTTTGTGATTTTTTATTGTTTATTCATTGTAGTTTCAACTCATGTTTAGTTCTTATAAAAGTTATCTATAAACTTTAACTCCAATTAATTTATTCAAGAAACATCAGGAATACATCATATAACATGTATCATTAATTTTTCTATAAAAAATCATCAAAATTAAAGACAAAAAGAAATTTTTTAATGCTTGAGAAAGATATGTTTTGTTTATATTTATATACCTCCATATCATCCTCACTTGAAGAAGTTAAAAATTTTCTTTGACAACTTCCTTGGATCACCATGAAATCCTTATAAAGGATGTTTTATAACCCAACTATCCTCACTTATAAATCCATCAAATTTGACAAATGTTCTATGTAGTGAGATTGTTTATGTTGTCAAGTGCATGTTCTATGAATCATAATTTCATGTACCAAATTAATCAAATTTCCATCACTATAGCGCAACTTCATGAAATGTCCAACTCAAGATATGTATCTCACTCAATCCAATTGTATGTATCTATAGTGGTGTAGTGAAAAATGTTATGTGCCTAATTACCATGATCAACTCAACTTAAGGGTATAAAATGATGTTTTATGATCTTCAAAAAATATTCAATACACATCATGAAAAACATAATATAAAATAATACACATTATAAAATGCCCAATCATTGTAATTTGAGATGATAATATAGCTAATGTTTTATTTTATGAAAATTATGAAAAAATGTATATTCTATGCCTTTTTTCTATAGGGATAAATTGGTATATTGTGCCTCTTAAGATACCCCAAACCTTATATTAAAATTTAATTATCTTCCATAAACTCTATAGATTAGTTTTCATTTAGATACATGGTAGAAAACTAAAATGTTCAATGAGATATAGACTTTGTTCAATGTAGTAGTTCTACACAACCTTTTTTCATCACATAATGTTGTAATTGTTATACAACTATGTATTCATGCAGTCTTTAATTGATGTATTTGAAAAAATATAATATAATAAATCCATGGCTTCTTCAATATCCCTTTAATATTTTTTAAATTTTTTTAATGTCTCCAATTTTTCATGTGATATTTTTTTAAAATATTATATGGAATTATTTCAAGACTAGGCTTTACAATAATGTGTGATTCTGAGGCCCATGGGGCCTAGAATAAATGTTTGAAATAAATTAAAAATTTAAAAATCACAAGTGAGAAGGTTTTATGAAAAAGTGGAATAACTTTTAAATGGATGCTCATATTAGAAATCTGAGGGCACCATTGTGTTCAGAGTAGCGAATTTACCTTAGGAGAGGCCTGACATTGACCGACATGGGTCAGTTGTAAAAGTTAATTTTTGGATGTTTTAAAAGAAATAAAATAAATTTAAAAATTTGTTTTATTTTAAAATTTCCATAATATAGCGACGCATTATGTGGTTTTAAATAATTGGGAGCCCAAGGTTAGACTCATAACCCTGGAAATATTCCTTGGAATCCTCTACAACTTTGGAGAGGAGCCACCCCAGAGAATTCCCGACGAATGATGACGAATGATGACACATGGATCGTTTCATGGTGAGATCAAATCCCAACCAATGACCACTCTTCCTATTACTCAATGATTGAGGTATGGGTTTTTATTTCAATTATTCTTTCCCCATTCTTGGACTCAAATGAAGAACGTGGATCAACCCATGAATAAGTTGACCAACAGATCATTTGTTCTTGCGAGAGGCTATTTTATCAGGTTTATTTTGGGGAATTAATTCATACATTTTTTTTAATTTGATATGCTATGTTTTATCCCTCTAACAAGATCATATAAATGCTATGAAGAATTATGGTGGATGTTCATTCCTCAATTCGTTGTGTGGATTTCTTCTTTCCCTTCTTACCCTGTGTTGTTCACGTTCTTTGCGGGGTTATGAACAATGGTTCATTACACGTCATTTTCAAAATGAAATGATACCAAATTGGTTATCCAACATAATGAAAACCCAAAAGAGGTGCGACAAAAATGACAAAGGACAAATCAACTTGGATTGAGAGAAATCTTTATTCAGCAGTTCTTCATATGGGTGAATCAAAACATGTTTTCAGGGTTGTCGGAGGCCCGAAACCAATGGAATCAGCTTTTCAATGTTGGGGTGACCTTGAAACTTGATTTTATGGCAATTGGAAGGTTGGATTGAGAGATATAATATTTCCTGAAGCATCGGAGGAAGAATGTAGGGTTTTGGAAAATAGCGAAGAATACGACGTGTGGGGCCAGATCGATGACGACTAGGGTTTTGCGATGCAAGAGGTGATGAAATAGTGTGAGAAAATTTCTACATGGAATGTGGGTCACTAAACAGGACTCTACGTGTATCTCAACTGATACATGGAATCAGGGTGGAGTACATAGCATGTACTCCACCACATGGCTAGACCATTCCAGTTACGTGGGTTACCCTATATACTGGTACACGGGTTGGCATACATAGGTCGAAGCCATGTATGGGCACATGGAAATCATACACAGAGAAAACCCCAGATAATCTGACATGACATGTGAACGTCACTACATGCTGAGTATATACTTTATACAAAACATGTCTTTGGACTTGGGTCGTTGCACACGGGCAGTACCTGAAGTCAAGGGACACAGCGTGTGACCTTGCTACATGCTAGGTACTCTCTTCTACATGGATTGATCTCCTTGTCTACCTTTCCTTGGAAAAGTTTCGTTTGGGTTAGTTCCCATTTTCTCATTCCCCTAAAAGTTAGGTATTTTTTCCAACCATGAGAGTATGATCCCTTCAGGAGGACTTTCTAGATATAGTCAGAATCCCTCCGAGAGGCCCAGAGTGAGATCTTATACCCATTCTTGTCCCTAAGTAGAGTCATGTATTGATGTGACCAATTATATATGATGATGATCCTCTAATTAATAGGTGAATCCAGATGAATTTTGGTATATTCCAAGGACTTGGAAATTATCCTCATCCATGTATCATGATCTTTACCCACTTAGTAGTGAGTTTTCCCGAAATGAGTGAATATGTTCTCTCTTCAGATCTATCATCACATCTATCTATCTCATGGATTTTACCAATGAATAATACTTCTCATACGGACATCATCAGAGATATTAGACTCAAGAGTGAGTTCTATTAGACGATTGCTTTTTGGAAATATTCTGACTGAATCCCTAACATGGGTATGCGGTCATTGTGACTTACCTCTAGACTACAGGTCTAGGTTTTAAGTATATCTAGATATGTTTCTCTTGTTATATGTTGTGTAGACATATATTTTGTAGAGATGATTGTACCTTTACTTTATGTATTGATTTGTGGTTTCCAGGGTACTCTATTGAGTATTGTTATACTCACTTCTGCATGGGATTTTCCCACACATGTCATGTCTTGTGTAGACGAGCATCCTTTTTGAAGGATTATAGGGCAGACCAGGACCAGACCGAGCATTCTGAGATTCCTTACAATATGAGGTGTTCCTATGGCTACAAGAAGCAGTCCCTGTACCTATTTATTGCTTACAGGTTGGACTTGGTAGTTTGTAGACTCTTTATTTTGGCGGGATTGTATCCTGGTCCAATTTACTTTCCTCACTTTACTTTCAATTGTACTATGTTGGTTAGGTTTGGTTCTATGCATGCAGTTTTTTCCTTAGTGGTTTTTACATTTTAGAATTTGTGGGATTAGAGAAGTGTGCATGTGTATAAGTACTTAGGAAATTCCTCTCATTTTAATGATATGCCTACTCGGTGCTAGTCACCAGCCCCTAGCCTATTAGAGGCGGGCTTGGGGAGTCACGACACGAGCCCCAGTAGGACGGGCCATGACAAATTTTCCAAATATTTAACACTTTATAATATTTTATTAATTTTCCTTGATTGAAAATCCCACTAATTTCACCACTATTTTATATAACTCATTGGATATTTAATTTAATCCCCCTATTTATTTCATATTTTTATCATATAGATTTAAATATAATTTGATTATTTTCTCCCCCTTTGAAAAAAATATTCAAAGCAATATATAAAGGGAAGGGGTGAACTATCACCAAACATTAATTATTGAGTGAGCGAAGGTGAACATTCATCATTATCCTCAATTATTACATTTTTTATTTCTATAATGCCCCATCTAAAATATTTTTAATTTGTTCTTAGGTAGACATATAATCAATTCTCACTATACCACTAATAAACATTCTTTAATAAAATGATATTTAATATCAATGTATTTTTATCATGAGTATTTAATATATTTCTTAGAAAAATTTAATGTAATTTCGTCATTAGAACTAATTATCAATGGAAGATGAAATTTTTATTTTAAACGTTTAAGTTTTTCTTTCATCTAAAGCATATATCTATAAGCATGTGTGGTATCCACTTACTCAACCTCTATAGTGGAAAGTGTCTCTAAATAGTTTTTTCAATGATAACACAAAACAATTCTTCCATGAAAGGATTTTATTCCTTGAATAGACTTTACATCATCAATATTTTATGACCAATTAATATTATTATAACCAAATAGATCATTATAATATTCTCTTCCATAGAGAAACTGATGATTAAGTGTCCCTTTTATGTATATAAGAATTATTATGAAACCCTTCATGTTTGATTCCTTAGGATCACTTTGAAATATTTCATAAAATTTCATTACAAATGAAATGTTTAGCTTGGATGATGTAATATAAAAGAGGATTATAATAATATTTTTAAAGTCCTTTCTATTCACACTTAAAGTATCATCATCCTTGCCCAATTTTATTCCCACAATGATAGGTTATTAATACTAATTTGGATTCTTCCATGCCAAACTTCTTTAAAAGTTCTTTGAAATAATTTTCATGATAAATAAAAATATAATTCCTCTTCTAATTTCTAAAAAGAATTATATTTTACCAAGAATGTACATTTCAAAAAAAATCTTCATTTTTTGAATAAATTCTATGAAATTATACTCATCATCACTTGTAAAAATAATGTCATCAGTATAAATAATGAAAATGAGAGCCAGGATCCTAATTTTAGTCACATAGAAATTATTTTCCATAGCTCATTTATTCAAATTCATGTATCGCAAACAACTATTAATCTTAGAGTAAATTTGGGGTTTTCTTTAAACCATAGAGGGCCTTACCTAAATTTTACACTCAAGTGATATTTTATCAAAAATAAAACCCTTAAGTTGCTCAATATATGTAATGACCCAGGTTTTTTGAAATCAAGCATATTCATTCCATACACTATATATTTATAATTCTAAACATTTTAATTCTCACCATCTCTTCCATAGAGAAACTCATGATTAAGTATCCCTTTTATGTATATAAAAATTATTACACAATCCTTCATGAGCGATTCCTTAGGATCACTTTGAAATAATCCAAAAAAAATCATTACAAATGCAATGTTTGGTTTGGATGTTGTAAGTTATAAGAGGATTCTAATAATATTTTTGAATTCCTTCCCATTAACTTTTATGTTATCCCCATCCTTTCTCAATTTTATTCCCACAATGATAGGTGCTTAATATTTATTTGGATTTTTCCATGCCAAACTTCTTCAAAAGTTCTTTGACATGTTTTTATGATAAATTAAAATATAATGCCTCTTATTATTTCTAAAAAATATATATATTACCAAGAATGAATATTTAAAAAAAATTATTTTTTCAATAAATTCTATGAAATTATATTCATCGTCACCTATAAATATAATGTCATCAATATAAATAATGATATTGAGAGTATCAGTCCTCATTTTCTTCACATATAAATTTTTTTCCACTATTCCTCTCTTGAAATTAATGTGTTGCAAATAACTATTAAGGTTAGAGTGCCTTTGGGGTTTTATTTCAACCATAGAGGGCCTTATCAAAATTTTGAACTCAAGTGAAATTTTATCAAAAATAAAACCCTTAAGTTTCTCAATATATGTAATGCCTCGAGTTTTTAGAAAAATATTATTTCCATACACTAAACGTTTATAATTCTAAACATTTTTTTCTATTTTTTCAATGGTATTTAAATAGATTAGGTAATAAGTTATACAAGATAGGAATTAAAATAAGAATACTTTATTCATTCATAGTAAAATGTTACAAAAAATCATATGAAACTAAGTATCACTCACTATGGATTATTGCATACTTTAAGAGTGTATAAATTAATAGTGGATAAAAAATAAAGAAGAATAAAATCTTCAATACTAGGAGATCCCTTGGAACATCATCACCCATGAGGATCACTAATAGAAAAATAAAACCTATAATGAGGAAGAAAACCATTAAAGGATAAAGCATATTGTGAGATCCAAAAATGGAAACTATGGAAATGAAAAGTGTGACTTATGAATTGATAATGGGATGCATGATTCTAGAATGTCTATTTATGGGAATGAAATCTGACCATTATTAATATGGTCATTGGAAATGTGGTAATTTCACTACTATATATAGTGATTTTATTAGTGCTAGAAAATTATTTTAATAGCACTAGAAAATCACCTTTAATATTAGTGAAGATAAAGGGGTTCCCCTTTAACAGTGCTAAAAAGTGATGATAAAGGGTTTTCTTTATCTGAGCTAAAAAAAGAATTGATAAAGGCACCCCTTTATCCATGCTATTTTAGCATGGATAAAAGACATTTTTATCAGCACTATTTTTAGTGCTGATGAAAGACCACTTTATTAGAAATTTAATTAGCACTGATAAATGATGCCTTTATCAGTGCTCGAATGAGAATTGATAAAGGGGGGATTTGTCAGTGCTTGGAGTAGTGCTGATAAAGGCCTAACTACCTGTGATATTCTATTTATATAACAACACATCCACTAGCATCACCTTCACAATACACACACACCACCTACACAAAACAACACTTGTACAACACACACAAGAACAAAGAAGCTCACACAAGAACATAGCATCGCACACAAGGGTTTGGAAAACAATGTTATATACATTTTAAATAATGTTTTATATAATTAAATTTACAATTATCCAACAAACAGTTAAAAAGATTAATGTTTCATCCTTTGACATCCATGATCCCCTCTCAAAAATATCCTCCCATGGTATTAGTTGCAAAAAAATCATCCCAACTCAATAAAAAGGTTCTACCTATTTAAGAAAAAAAATATTTTGTTAGTAATACTATAAAGAAATAAATTAAACATTAATATGAAAGAAAACATTAATAAAATGTCAATTTTTAATAAAAAAGAGACATTTTGAGTTATACAAGTCACACCGTGTGTCGTATTTATGTGGGGTTGATTCCAACATGTCAAAAATGTGTTATAGATCATTTTCCTAAAATATCAAAATAATCCATAAGCGTTTTCTCAGTTTTTAGTATGTCACTTGTTATTTTTACTTAAATTAATGTCAATTTTAAATACAAACACATTTAGATTTATACTAGTCACATAGATAATTTTATTGACATGTGGTTGATTCCTATATGTCACAAATGACTCATGGATCATCATTCTAAGGTATCAAAACAATCCAAATACGTTTTCTTAGTTTTCATTATGTCAATTGTGTTTTTTTACTAAAATAACATTTCAAACTGAAAAAATTCTTTTTGAGTCATATTGGTCACATCGTGTATTGATGTGATGTGAGACTACTTCATACATGTCATAAAGGACTTAAGAATCACTGTCCTAAATTATGAAGAAAATTGGAAAGCATTTTCTTGGTTTTTAGTGAGTGACACATTTTGAGCTAAAATGTAAATTTTAAACTGATAACAGACGCTTTTAGTCATACCGGTCACACCGTGCATATGATTGAGGTACAATTTATTCCTAAATGTCAACAATAACTCATGTATATCATTTTACTAAAGTATCAAAACAATATAATTGCATTTTCATGGTTTTTAGTATGTCAGTTGTTCTTTTTTATTTAAATAAATGTCAATTTTAAATAAAAAGATACATTTTGATTTATATCGATCACATTATGCATTTTATTGAGGTGGGTTTGATTCTTAAATGTCACAAATAACTCATGAATCATTTTTCAAAATTATTAATACAATATGAATGCGTTTTTTCAGTTTTCAGTATGTCAGTTGTGTTTTTTTACTAAAATTAATGTCAATTTTAAATAAAAAGAGACACTTTTAGTCATATCGGTCACACCATGCATCGTATTGAGGTGTGGTTGATTCCTTCATGTCAAAAATTACTTATAGATATTTTTAATAAAGTATCAAAAAAATATGAATTTGTTTGCTCATTTTTTAGTATGCCAGTTGTGTTTTTTTACAAAAAATATCACTTCAAACTAGAAACACATATTTTGAGTCATACCGGTCACATTGTGCATCAGTTTGACATGATACTACTTCATACACATCAAAATGAACTTATTAATAATTTTATTAAATTATGAATACAATCGGAGTGAATTTTATTATTTTTCCGTGAGTGACGTGTTTTGAGCTAAAATGTCTGTTTTAAACTGATAGAGAACACTTTTAGTCATATCGGTCACATCATTCATCAGATTGAGGTGTGGTTGATTACTAAAAATCAAAAATGAATGATGGATTGTTTTACTAATGTATCAAAGTAATCCGAATGCATTTTCTCAGCTTTTAGTATGTCACTTGTTCTTTTTTCTAAATTTATTGTTCATTTATTATAAAAATACACACTTAAAGTCATAACAGTCAGACCATGTGTCGAATTTAGGTGTGGTTGATTTATACACATCACAAATGACTTATGGATCATTTAACTAAAGTATCAAAACAATACTAATGTGTTTTATTATTTTTTTGTATGGAACTTATTCTTTTTACTAAAAATACTAACAATTTAAAAAAATAGACACTACGAGTCATACCGGTCACATCTTCATACTATTTCTATACATTCTTCTATCAGGTATGATACCCATTCATTTATAAACAAATATGGCTCATCTCGTGAATATGTGTCTTTTCGACAATCACGGTAGCACTGAAAAAATATAAATACACAAAAGATTGATAAATATTTTATATTAAAGAGTAATTATCTTCAAAAATATATTTTCATGGATGTTTGTTTGTTCATGTAATATGATCTCCTTCATAAATTTAAAAACATAATAACTATATTATTTATCGTTGTTTTGTTTTTGACACTAAAAAAACATTGAGAAAAATAATTAATTTATTTTATATGTGTTTGAATAGTGAAATCTTATTATATATACCCTGATTTGTATCTAGTCTTAATACTTGTGATGTTCCTTTTCCTTTTCCCCTGGCCTCATTCCATGATTTAGAAGATATTCACACATTTCACTATCATAACATAATATTAATTAAAAGATAATATAAATTATATAACTATATGTTTAGTTCTAAAATGTTGGATGTAGTGTATTAAAAATTGAAAAATTACATCATGTCTGGTTGGTTTTTTGGATATTCATGCATTGAATTCAGGAAACAAATATTTTGAGTATCCATATTGACCACAATGAGAATACAATGCTTCCTAAGAACAAAAAAAAAGAATTATTAATGAAATAAATTAAAATATATTTGATATTATTAAATTGTAGAGTTTTACCCCCTGTGTCGTTGGTATTAAGAAAAGTCTATCATTCGTATTTTTTCTTTTAAAAAATTTGAGCAGGCCTGCCACTATTTCACCCTCTTTTTAGATTTTATTTCTTTTTTGTTATGTAGAGGCAACGTGAGGACTAAAAAGTCCAAATTTTTGTTCATGGAGAAATACCTAAATTTTTTTTCATATATACACCAGTGAAAAATATTAAATGTATTTAGTCATAATTATTATAGTATATCAGCTTTTGGAAAATCAAATCATGAAAAATACCTCATGTATACATTTACAACTGTGTCGCCTAGCCAATCATACTTCAGGATTTCACTTACATTTTCAACACTAATGAAATTTGGATCTTCCCCTCTATAAATATTTTCATAAAAAATAATTGTGCAAGCCCCACCATATTTCAACTTCATATTCACCTAAACCTGCAATGATAATAAATGCTGATATAGAACAGGTAGGTTTAAGCTTCTTTTGGTAGATCGTTTTGATCAGTTGGTTGACCCTTGAGATGGTTTTGAGCTATTATTTTTTTTTCATCTCATTCCTTGTGTCCTTCTGTAATAAAATTCATTAATTTATATCTTTTTTCATTAAATTTTAAAGTTTTATCTTGATTTTTTTTCAAATGAATACCTCCTTGTCGACATGTTTTTTTACAAGTCGTGACATTCATGCAATGAATGTTCCAAGAGCGTGTTCAACCTTATGAATATCTTCATCATCAATTGGAATAGGTATCTTAGGGATCAACTCATGGGATATGTTAATAAACACTTTGAAATTACCTATTGGAAGTGGTTTGTTGTGTAGAATGACATTCTAGATATTGAACACCGTATCCCTCACTACAAGGTGATGGGTGGGTGTTGATAGATATAAATCACAATCATTTTTACCCTATAAAATATCAGTATGGTAAAGGTATCAATGTCCATATTACTCAAAATTCATTGAAATAATTATTAGAACAATGATTAACTCATCTAAGATAGGTTTTTGAGGGGAATGTCTCACCTCTAAGCTAGTGGGTGTGGGGTGGGATCTTCACGCACTTGTTGTTCTTGAGTTGTTTCTTCTCCCCCCCCACCATCATGTTTTCCATGAACTCTCTCTAAAATTTCATATGTTCTTCAAGTATGGATATTATTTCTCTCATCAATAGGATTTTTTCACTTTGATCTTCATCTTGTTTTTTCTCAAAAAATGTTCATGGTGGCACCCCAAAACCCACACCTCTGACATGGCCATACTTTTTTGTCTACTTAAAGGCCACCAAAAGTATGTCTGTATCCAGTTTGGGTGTTGTTAATTTATGTGACTATGTCAAATTAAAAATATATTAAAATAAGTGATCATTGTTATATAATATTAATTTAAAGAAAAAAATATGTAATATGTCATACTTACACATGTTTCCCACACTTTTTGTGTGTTTTTAACTATTAGTATCCCATATTTATTTACACACGCCTCCTTCCATAGAACATGGAATGGGATGGAAGTGAAATTGGATTTGGATTCATCAATCTATATACAAATAGGGGAATATAGTTATGGTGTTGTTTTATGTCATATAAAAGTTTTACATTAGATTTAAAATACATACTAATTTTTTCTCATGTGAAGTATACCCCATTATTTCTTTACGGTAGTGGTACACTTGTTTTGCTGCTTGTTCCTTATTTTTAGTACTCAGTTGAAGTTTCATAAATAAAAAAATATCAATCAAAGTGATGAATACACGTATCATCAAACAATGTATTACCAAAAAAAATATACATGAAAAGACTGCTCCTCACGATGGCTAGTAAACACATCCCATGCTCCTTGGGTTATCAAGTGTACATAAATACGATGTGGTTGTGGATTTATTTTCCCTTATTCATCTTTAAGATAACATTTCATTAAAATTGTGTGAAAGCCTCTGTGAATCCTTCCATCAACCCTTAATACATAGTCCTTGTGTGAGTCATCCACTATAAATACACTCTATAAGGGATGATGAAGAATAAGTTGATGTTTCGTTATTTTATTTTTTAGTAAATTAAAGAAATGCTATCATAATGTTACCATAATATCTCCCCACATCAGTGTCTTAATCCCAGTGAAAACATGGTTCCATGACTATACATCAATTAGAACACATTACTGAGTGACGATTCCAAAGTAACTACTGAACATGGCCTTGTTGGGGTTAACATGTTGGCCCTGATTAATCCATCCAACCTTGTATTTTATGCCTTTCTCTTTTTCCTTAAAGATTTTTTATAACACTATAAAAATATGACGCTAATATTTTTTCTATGCTGCCAGTGTTTTGGTGCCTACCATTTCCTCAGTTAAAACATCATCAATATGTTCCTTTGGAGTGATATCATCAACATATGTAGATGGTGGTTATACCTATGCACTAGGAGAAGCAGTAAAAATAGGTTGAGAAACCTATTGGTCCTCTGCACTATGAGAAGCAGCAAGTTGAGAGACTGTTGTGCCTCGGTATTGGGAGCATCATCACGTTCAAAAGTTATTATTTGTAGAAATGGTTCAACATTTAATTTATATTACATAAAATCAGTAGTGAATAGATAATAACATAAGGTAACACGATGTATATTACAAAAAAAAATATAACCTTATTATTGAACTCTCTTTTTTAAGGAAAAAGGGATTTAACCCCTCTATCGACTATCCAAACCCCTTCATTGTGGTCTCTTATGACATACAAAAGGTCGTCTACATTGGGACCACTGCAAAATTATTGTGGCATCCCAATAAAAGGGTC
This sequence comes from Viscum album, assembly GCA_963277665.1. Lineage (NCBI taxonomy): Eukaryota > Viridiplantae > Streptophyta > Magnoliopsida > Santalales > Viscaceae > Viscum > Viscum album. The sequence continues at coordinate 752,459,902 of OY728145.1, read as the reverse complement.
ATCCTCTATTGAATTTTTATCTAACCCTTCAGTGGTTTTAGTAGATAACAAAACAATTGACCAGTTTCATTTTGCAGGATTTGGAACATAAAATACGTGTACTACCTATGATGCCATTATAAATGGTTCATATTTGTACCCTACCTTATTAAAATAAACTTTCATGAATCCCAACTCATATATTTTTACAACCCTCCTGTTATCAACCCACTTTCTTTGAAAAATAATCACTTGGAATTTTTTATAATCTAACTCCCATATTTTTTTGATGATACCAAAGTATCACATAAATTGGATTTTTTTCCTTAGCATCGGAAACATGCATAGCTTCAGCCACAAGTGTAAATCAATTATTCTATATGGTACTATCTTCATCATGTTTATTAGTATAGAATGTGTAACCGTTAATTACATAAGAATTATAAGATAATACATACACACTTGGTCCTCTGGCTATCCATCGAAGCTGTTCTAAAATTGAGCCTGTATTTTCATCTACCTCCTTAAATATATGGTTCTGAAACCATCCAATAAATTATTGATTATGAATATTTGATATCTATTTTTCAACACTTGATGGATTCAAATTCCTCAGAATTTATTTGTGGGTTTCAACATATGGGTCAACCTCCAAACTATTATAAAAAACGTAAAGGTGGGCCTGCTTCTGATCTGTAATATTGATTGTGACAACCTCTCTTTTAGAAATTCCTTTACCCATAAGTTGCACAGTGTGACAAGATTCCAGTAGACCAAAGCTTTCCACACCGGACAAGTATTTGGTACAGAATTCAATGGCTTCCTCAATAATATATTTCTCCGCAATACAACTCTCTATCCAAATTCAATTTTTGACATACCCTTTCAAAAATATTCATATACCATTAAATGGGATACATCCCTCTATTGTGTATAGGACCACATAGTTGAATCTCTCTCACCAAGTGAACCATCAAATGAACCATCATATCAAATAATTTCGGTAGGAAGAACATTTACAATTCACATAATATGACATGATTTTCTCTTTCCATACTTAGAAATTTCATTGGGTCTATAACTTTGCTACATATAGCTTTGAAGAAGAAACAGAGCTTCATTAATGTATAATGGACATTCTTGGAAAAAATGCAATGTAAAGATGTAGGAATTAGATCTTGCATCAAAACATGGAAGTCATGTGATTTCAGAACCTTCAACTTTAAATTGGTCATTGACACAATGTTCATGATATTTGATGAATACCCCTTCATAACTTTTACGTCATTCAAGAAGTTGTAAAACTAATATCTCTCCTGCTTGGAAAGAGTGTAAGCTACTGGAGGAAGAAAAGTTCATTTTTCACTCTTCAATGGCACCAAATCTTCTCATATTCCCATGTCAACCATGTCCAATTTAGAATTAATTTCATCCTTTCTTTTTCCAGGTAAATTTAAAAATGTGCTGATGACACTTCCACATACATTTTTTTCAACATGCATAACATCAAAAAAGTGTCTAACGTACAAACAATTCCAGTATAGTAATTCAAAAACAAATGATCTCTTCTTCCAACTGGTTTTTTAAGGTTTTTCGAGAATGATTTACCAATAGTAGTGTCCACATATTTTACTTTCTCAAATATTTTATCACTAGTTAGTGGAGACCGTGTTGTAAATTCTTCTGAACTTCCATCTAATGATGTCGTTCAAGATCGATACTTATGTCATCGAGGTAGAAATCTATGATTTCTTAGAAACACAGTTTTCAGAGAATGTTTTAACCTAATTAGCTGTGTACCTTATTTTTTGATGGGACACCCATGACTTCCTTTAATGCTATATCCTAACAAATTCCCATAAGTAGGAAAGTCATTTATCATCCTATACAACATGTCTCTCGACGTGAAATCTTCATTTCTATAGGAATCACACAACATAACACCTGAATCCCACAATAATTTCAAATCATCAATCAATGGAGCCAAATAAAAATCAATATCATTATCTAGTTGTTTTGGTCCTGATATAAGCATAGATATCATGATGTGTTTTTGTTTCATGAATAACCACGGTGACAAGTTATAATTTTCCAACATAACCAGCCATGTAATGTGAATGATTCTTTAAAAACCAAAAGGATTCACTCTATATTTAGATAATGCAATATGAAGGTTTCTCGACTCGTTTCCAAAATCAGGATATTCTTGATTGATTATCTTCCACTGAGGAGAGTCTGTCAAGTGATGTAGTTTCCCATCTTTATTTCTTGTGTCTGCATTCTACATCAATTGTCCTACGATCTCCCCACTTCTATATAGGCTCCTAAACCATGGAATGATTGTAAAGTACCATAAAACTTTTTAATTACTAGATTCATATTTCTTGTATCAAGAATCACCACACATTAGAAATCCTCTAAGTGATTTATAGTACTTGTGAAATAGTATACAATCATTTGGGTAGGTGTGTATTCATTCAGAGATCATACCCATCGAACGTAGCATTCATTTGACATCGTATATTTGGCTCAGGACCTCATTATCTTATAGGATCATGTCATTCAAGAGATAAAGTAATTCTATAAAACTGGAGTCACTCCATACATTGCCTACTTTCAAATTATATAGCTTCAGTATGGATGAAAATGCTATATATTTAGTGCAACAACCTTACAAAGGCATCTTTGCACAAATCTTTAACTGTTCAAATTTTTTTGGACAATCATGAAGTTCATCTTCAACTATACTTGTAATTTCCTCAATAATATCTTCATCATCATTCACATATGTAATCTCATACTCAATATGGTCTTCTTCATTGTCCATACATGTAATCATATCAGATGATCCATAAAATGGACTATTATCCTCGCCACTAGCTACATTCGCTTTTTCCTCATGATTATTCCAACATTTATAACTTTTATCTATTATGTGATAGATCAAGTGTTCTTCAAACTCATATGGACTAACTTGTCTTGAATAAAAATAGTGTAAACACAGAAAAAATATTTGAGAAGGGTTATATGCATGATCTTTTTCAAACTTGATAAACTCTTTCACTCCATCTTCATACTCATTTGTCAAAAGATTGGCATCCATCCAATATTTATTCATATCCATCATATTTGATTCAGTGATATTAATATTTAAAAAAATAAATAGACAAAATGTTGATATAAAAATTAACCAAGGCTAAAAAAAGTTATAGACTTTAAGTATCCTTTGAAAACTATTTATAAAATCACAGTTTAAATCCCATTAAAAAACAACCATTTACACAAATTCCACTTTAAAATAACACGCCTTTTTTAAAATAAACTATTCAGTTTCAAACACTATTTCTCAAAACCCAAATTACTTTTTTATAAATAATTCAAGTAAACTTCATGGTCTAATAATTTTAATCATTTAAAATGAGAGAAAACCCTTTATATTTTACAAATTTTCATTTAAAACTTCACACGCCCCTTGTGAAAATGAAACTAGTATTATGTATGCTTTCAAAACATTCACATCCATTTATGAAATCCATTCAGGTGAGTTGATACAAACTTCACATGAAACCTAAGTCCATGAAAAGTGTTTAAATCATTTTAAAGTTATAATAAACCAAAAAAAGGTATGTTGAACACATTTTTTAAACATGTTTTTTAGTGTATTCTAATAATACCTCATGGAAATAACCACTACAAATCTAGGAAAGGATTTGGCATGTTTATCTTATGTTTTCTTAATTGTTTGGACCCATAATCAACCACATAACCATCATTGAATGAAACTACTCAAATACTAACTCATGATACATCACAATATAAGAAATACTAATTACCCAACCATTTATGGTTAAGATTGGTGTTTTTATCAATCTCCCATTATGATATTAGAAGGATCACTCATGAACATCTAAATACTCTTATTGAGCAACACGACATAGGTCAGTTCTCATATAATGCCATTCCTATTTATATGGTATTATCATAGATGGAAATTTAAAGTTAGTAGTTCATCCATATCTCATATAATTCAAATATCATCTTATAATCCTCCACCATCTCACATAGAGTCTTATCTACTACCATGCCTTATCCAAACCATCAATGTAGGGAGTATAACTAGCCTATGGAAACTTAAGTGTCATTACAAAGGGTAGTGATTAAGAACCCACTCGATACCAATCACCTGATTCCTAAAAAAATCATAACTAATTATTACTAAAACATCCTAAAAGGAAAGTTAAAAGGTAATAAAAACCCAAATAACCCAAACATCAACACTAGTGACCCTCGATAACTCTTTATATCCCATCGTACAACCATGAACCAATTTGTGACAAAAAAAATAGGGCACTAAAAAGGAGATATAAGAGTGTCATACACTCCCTTACACTAGTTCATATGTAGGGTGTGATCTAAAAATTCTTTGTATGATCTCATAAATAATTCTCTTTGAATCCCTTCATAATATAGTTCATAAAGTTATAGTTTGAACATAAGTTATAAAATATATTTTCACGTGAATTATAAAGAAAGTGTAAAAAAAATAAACTTACATATTTTCAAACAACCACCCTTTTTATAATATAAAAATAAGGATGAATAAAAACTTGAAATTAAAATATCAAAAAATGGAAAGAGGGCATTTAAAACCATATAAGACATATCAAATAATAGTTTATCACTCTTTTATAACATTTTCTGAAAAACTCTTTTCCATAAATAACCATAATTAAAATCCATTTTCTTAAAACTCATTTAACAAATAACTAATTTTTTTCCTTTAAATTTTTTTTAACCATTTAAAACAACCTATTTAAATGTAATAAAATACACACTCGAAGTGAAACAATGATCATACATAGGCACTAAGGAAACAAGGAAACATAATCCAAAAAACAACCAAAGGATGGTGCCATATAATAAAAAAACTAGGGGAATACAATCCATCCAAGAAAATAAATATTCTAAAGTGTCATAAGAATGATGTAACCATTATGTGAAACTTCATAAGACTCATCTATTTGGATCCTGAACTGAAGATGAGGAACCTAGGTCAATACTATTTAACTTGTCATGTCTAAGTAGTCCTATAGAAATCACTAGTATCTATCATGATAAGGGGATAAAAAGAAACCCTGATCCCTTCCAGTACATTCTAGGGACACTAAAACATCTCAGAAACTCACTCAATATAATTGGGTCCTTACACTAGGCAATGCACTCCACACTAGGAATTTCACTTATCTGAATCCCTACTAGTCTCCTAGGACACCCATGACATTTCAATAGTGGAAGTGAGAAACCAATGAAATAATAGATCATCACAAAAATATAATTTCAATAGTTTGAAATTTAATCTCACCCCACCTCCTACACCCTCACAAGAAAAAAAATTCTTTCACATCCTTTTACAAGCTTCACAATAAGCATAAGAATATAAATAATCCCCCATGGGGTCACGATCCACAATAGGAACAATAAATGCATGGAGCTAAATTGAGGGTCTCCTATATTTATAAAATAAATTCCTTTAAATTACCAACTAGGGTTTTCAAATGTTCTTGAGAAGCCAATCCATTTTCACCCCTTTTGAGAGCAACATTTCAAATTTCATCCAAAAATCATTTATCAAAATGCACTAGAAATCCCATTTGGAAACCCAACCATTCTCAATAAATAAAATTTTAAAATAACAAAACCTTTTATTTTTTAAGGAAATATGTGCTAAGAACCCTTTTATTAAGATTCGATATCATTTTAAAAACATCTTAATCCGCCATGAGAGTTAAGGGTATGAAAACCATTTAAATAGGTTGAAGGTCAATTCCATTCATTTTAAAAAACATAACTTTAAAATAGAGCATATTCACATTAATGAAAAAAAATTATGAACAAACTTTGAAAATATTTAAATTCCTTTAAAAATCCACTTGGGCCTTTTACAAAACACTTGACATGTGACAGAAGTCTATGCCAAGTATTTGAAACGTTTTCAAGCTAATTGAAACCCAAAAAAGTCATAACATAGGATTATAATTTCATAAGAAATCATTTAAAAAAATCCAAGAAATTTATAGCATGTATTACAAGGGAGTTTCGAAGAAACACCTACCTCACTCAAGAAAAATCGAAGCTAAAACTTATTGACATTAATGGAGAACATATAAATATGTCAAGTGACATACTACTCAACCATAAAAACAGAAATCCCCATCATTAAAGAGAAATTACACTATGCTATAGTGGCATCACACTTCAAATCCATAACCGAGTCACACAAAATCAAAGGAAAAAATATGAAGAGGAACACCAACCAACATACAATTCCTTTAGTGCGTAAACAAGGACCACCAACAACCATGATTTTCAATGGGATGTTTAAACCATAAAATTCAAAACATACCATCAATATCAAACTATAATTACATGGAAACAAGATAAAATAGATGACAAAGAAGAGAAAACTCACCATAGAGGTGTGGCGCATGACAGAGGTGCGGTGTATGGCGGAGGAGAGGTGCACAACGATCTTGTTCACGCACGACGGAGGTGTGGCATGCGACGGAGGAGAGGCGCACAGTGGTCTGGTTCGTGGCGGAGGAGAGGCACACGATGGAGGTGTGGTTCACAATAGAGGAGAGGCCGCAGAAGAGGAGGAGGAGGAGGTGCAACGATGACGATTGGCTTCCACAAGAGTTTGAGGGTTGCAAGGAAGGAGGAGAAAGTTAGGGTTTTTTTATAAAACCCAATGAACCTTTAATTAATGCTAGCTAAAAAACACTGATAAAGGTATGTTTTATCAGTGCTAAAATAGAAAGCGCTGATAAAACATACATTTATCAGAAGTTTTTTAGTGCTGATAAAGGTATTATTTTAATAATTTATTTATATTAATATACATATTTATAAAATTATATATATGATATATATATATATATATTTATAATTTTAACTATAAATAAATAGATATATATTTATATTTATAAAATTATAATTTAAATAAATATAAAAGTATAAGAAATATAATTATTATATTTATAATCTTAGAATATATATATATAATAATAAATATATTAATTATATATATTTATAATATTATAGATTTATACAACTATATTTCTTCTAATTTTATAATTATTTATATGAATATATATTGATTTATAATTATATGAATATATATATATATAATTATAATTATAAATGAATATATATTTATTTAAATAAATATAAAATTATAACAAATTAACATTTCTAATATTTATAATTTTATTAATATATTTATTTAATATATTTATTATACTTTTATAATTATTTAAATATATATGTATTTATTTATAACTATAACTATAAATATTTGTATTTATTTATCAATATTTCTATATATTTATAAAAATATTTATTTAATTATATATAACATTATATATGAAATTAATAAATATATTTTAAATAAATTAGTAATTATTTAAATAAATAAATATAAATTTATATTTATAACTAAAAAATAAATATATATTAATTTTTAATTATAATTATAAATGAATATGTATTTAAATATTTAAATAACTATAAAATTATAAAAAATTTATATTTATAAAATTTATTATTTTATTAATATATTTTTTATAATTTTATAATTATTTAAATAAATATATATTTATTTACAATTATAACTACTAAATAAATAAATAATTATTTATAATTTAAAATTTTTATAAATATATATTTATTTATAGTTTTAAGTATAAATAAATATATATAATTATATATAATTATAAAATTATAAAAAATATATTTATAATTTTATAAATATACATAATTAATATATATATTATAGTTTTTTAATTATTTAAATATATCTACATTTATTTATAATTATATTTATAAATATTTGTATTTATTTATAAATATATTTATTTAATTATATATTTATAAATTTATAAGTAGTATAATAAAAATATTTATTATAATTTTATAATTATTTACATATATATATATATATATTTATAGTTACAATTATAAATATAAATAAATATATTTATAAATATTTGAATATAATTACAAATATATATATATATATATTTATTTATTTATAAATTTATTATATGTGTATTTATTGTAATTTTATAATTATTTATATATATAGTTATAATTATAATTAAAAATAAATATTTTTAAAAGGTATTTATATATAATTAAAATTTAATAATTATAAATATAATAAATATATTTATTATTTAAATATATTTAATGTGATTTTATAAGTATTTTTTAGAACATAATAGTATATATGGGTAACATGTATTAATCATATATACCTAGTAATAAAATATACATAATAAAAATGAGCCATCAATGGACATCATGAATAATAAGAAGGGTTTAATGTATAAATGAACATTCATGATGATACATAACATATATGCATGCATGATCGATCAATATATTTATTGACCAAATTAATTGGAAACACGTATATATTCTAACCATCGTATATTCAAAATATTTAAACCAATAATTCAACAAAATAATTTCATGCAAATATTATGTGGTCATACATTTTAATTCAATTAATTTTTATCTTACTTATCAATGATTCTTTTTCAGCAAATTTTTTCTCTTGATCCTTTAGTTGTTGATTAACATACTATCACAATCTTTCTTATGAGTTCCTCAAAAACTTCTTCATTTTGATTTTAATGAATTATTGATAGATATTTATAGAAAATAATTCATAATTATATTTTCTAAAAAATAAGATCTGTTTTTGATTTCTTTAACTTGGATTATGAAAATAGTTTTTTCAACAATTTTCTATAAAAAATAATTGACCAATTTAATCAATTAAATCCATTGATATCGACCAATTCAAATTTAGTCTTTCGTAATAAAATTTATAAAAATAACTCCAAAGATAAATCTGTAATCCTTGAGCATTTAAATTCCCGCACATATCCCAAAATAAATTTCATCCTTCATATATTCAAATTTTGAATCAAATAATCACCAATTAATTTTATAATCAATTTCCAAAAGATTTCAACCAATAATTCATTGAATTTTTATCTTACTTGATCAATGAACTTTTTTAGTAGTTTTTTTCTCTCAAGAATTCAGTTATTGTTGATTAGTATACAACCACACTCACTCATGAATTATTGATAAATATTCATAAAATAATTCATAATTCAATTTCTTTTAGAATTTTATGTGCAACAAGTCAATTTTCATGAAAAATTTCACTAACTATTGGAGTTATTAAATGGATGGCGCCACACTCTCTCGGTTCGCCCAACCCACTTGTTCTTCCTCTCTTTACTAGGTTTTCCTCTAATCTGCTCATAGTTACGGTGGATTTTTCTTAATCCCTTCCATTTAGCGGCTTGGTCTTGTGATTCGGAATCAATTTTTCTTAATCCCTCTGCAACCATATTTCTCTCGGATCACCTTTGATCTGAGCCCTTCGATGGGTTTTGATGACTGAGGGATGAGTTTTGACTTATCTAGCGTCTTTACAGGAAATGCTGAGCATTGGATCTCAAGATGTATCTCCTATTGTTCATGAAGTCCTTCAGGGATATAACCACACTATATTTTCTTATAGACAAACTCAAATAGGGAAAATGTACACAATGGAAGGGGGATAAAAAAAGGTTTGGTTTCAATAAAATAATCAACCTCTCATCTTTCATCTGCAACACATATCTTGTTAAAACTATGTTGGATTTTATTTTTTTAGAATAGAGAATTCCCAAGTGATGCTGGAGTGATTTTGAGAGCTGTAAAGAAAATTATGACAACCCTACTTTTTATTACACAATTAAACATAATTTATTACATAAACTTCACTTGATGCAACATACATGATTGATAGGTATAGTGTCTTTGGGGATTAGGATCATTACATAAAAATTTAAAACATGAAATACAATATCTTTGTTGAAAACTTCCTTTACATGACCACTACATTCCCTCGTACTTAGCATTGCATGGGATAATCTGAGGACATGCATAAGAAAAGGGTGAGCTATAAAGCCCCGTAAGGGAATAATAATGGAATAACATGAGGAATACAATACATGTTAGACAATAGGCATGTCAATAGATCACAAGTGAATCATAAACATAAAGGCATGATAAATCATGATAATCATAACATGGAAATGTGGCAACAACACTTAACATGGAATAAGCATGAGCCAAGGCTCATTGCACATGGAGCACGAGTAAAACCTCATTGCACATGAAGCATGATTAAACCATTGTTTCACTTGAATTATAATTAGTAAACACCCATTTCACATGACGTATCATGATACTATACTTTACCCAATGCATTAGAGTGCTATCAGGGTGCACCTTTCTTAAACATTTCATTTCATGCATAAGTGTGCCACATGGATCATACAACATTGAATCATTCAACATAATCAATTATTCCACGATAAAAGAATGTGAAATACATACATGAAACTCTTTAAACAATAATTAAATGTTCCAAAAGATGAATACTCTTGATAGAGAAATGGGCATGTTATTCACTACATAATGACTTTGGCTTGGAAAAGCGCAGTGCAATTTCGTCAGCATAACTGCATGACATAAGAACTCATAAAAATGGTTGATGAGATAGAAAGGGGTGTCTCATAATATTTACATGACATGAAAAGTAATGGGTCATATAGATACATGTCCCAACAAATTTAATGGAATTTAGATTCATGATACAAAATAATTGCTTGAATGTAAATGAGGAGAGAGAAATTCCTTTCGGAATTTCAGCATAGTGACAAGTGTACATGGGAGGCATTTAGTGAAATAGAAAGGGGTATCCCATAATTAAAACATAAATAGGGAATTATGGGTGAGGTGTGAAACCATACCCCAACTTTTATAATTGAAATTAAAAGGGCATAAAAATTTATAGAATATTGGAAAAAAATGAGAAAGGAAGAAAAACCCTTACTTGGAAGTGTGCTTCCAAAAGTTTGAGAGAGGCTTGAGAGAGGCTTATTGGGAGCTTGGGTTGCCTTGGGAGGATTATATAGAGAGGAGGGTAGAGTTTGGATGAACTCCAAAGGCTTTGAGTGAGGAGGAAGTGGGATCTTGGGTGGGTTTATATAGGAAAGGTGAGAGAATTATTTATTATTTAGGTTTGGGACACCTCACATTAAACTAATCCAAACCACAAACCAGCCCATGGTTTTTGGAAAAAAGAAGTGGAAAAAAATATTTTATATGTACAAAGTCCTAACTTTTTAAAATAATGGGGTTGCTTATGTGGAGGTGAGTCACACTCCTAATGAAAACAATTTAAAAAGACAGAATGTTTAATAAGTCTTGAAGGGTCCACTAAAGCTTTGTAAAATAAATCAACCAAACCCAAAATCACATTATTTTAACGGTAAAACATATATTTGCCGAAAATAAAGTTTATAGTATTTTATTACATCACTATTGGGTCATTATGATGTCATAAAACACATTATATATTTAAATGGTATTTAATTTTTACCCAAAAATTTGACTGTCTCAGAAAATTATGAAAAATTCACCATTGGATAATTTCGACATCCTGATTCCATAAATAACATTCATTTTATCTAATTTTTTTAAATATGTTAATTTTCACTTTTAAATAAAAACTGACATTTATCAGAAATTCATGGGTTTTGACAAAAATGGCTTTCAAATCTTAATAAAAATTACAATTGCATTTATAAAATTATACGATCATTTATATTTAATAAAAATTAATTTAATAATAATAATTATATTTTATTAAAATATTATTTAATTCAAAAATACATTAATTCATAAAAATATATTTCTTAGTTGAACATTAACTAAAAATACTATTTTTGCTATAAAAACTATTTAAAAGGTAATAATAATAAAATGAAAGTATATATTTGTTATTATATAAAAAATTAATGTACATAACAATAGTACTAGGGTCTTGTTAAATAACCCCTTAAAATACCTGCATAAGACCGAATGGTGAGGTTTGCGATGGTGACAGATTCTTGGGGTGGCTCGAATAACATCACTCGGGTGGTAATCTCTATCAACTTCCACTTCTCCCATAGGCGGTTATGCTCAAGCTTAATGTGTTCAAGCTCAGATTGAGCTTGGTCAAGAGCGAAGCCCAATAACGCCACCTCTTTTCCGAGCTCTGACAAATGGGCTTCGTATGGGGCACGTCTACTGGATGAGGTCATCGCTTCCTTTGTCTGAGTAAATTTGATTTCTTAAAGCCCTATATTTATACTAATCATGTGATTAATGTTAAATGACTATATTAGCAATGATAAAAATTCTTAATATAAAACCAAATAAGTTTACATTTTATATAAAAATTTTATATAAGGATACATTTAATTAGGTAAAGAGATATTTCCATTAATGAAAGTTTGGGTCGTTACAATCTTCCCCCCTTAAGAAATTTCTCCCTCGAAATTTTCTTTTCCCATACTAAAACAGATGTGGGTAACTCTGCTACATCATTTCATCTGATTCCCACATTGCTTCTTCAAACTCGTGGTTTCTCCACAACACCTTGACGAGGGGCATTGTCTTATTTCGTAGAACTTTTTCTCTATGATCTAAGATCTTCACTGGTTGCTCCTAATAAGAAAGATCATCATCTAAATGTACTACCTCTAAAGAGAGTACATATTAAGGGTCCAATATGTACTTTTTTAAGAGGGATACATGAAAGAAATCATGTACTTTGGCCATAGTAGGTGGAAGTGCTAGTCGATAGGCCACAACCCCGACACTATCAAGAATCTCGAAGGGGCCGATGTACCTTGGACATAACTTCCCTTTCTTTCCAAACCTCATGAACTTCTTCCATGGAGATATGCATAGAAATACCATGTCTCTGACTTTAAAATCAAGGTCTCATAGACGGTTATTTTCATAACTCTTCTATCGACTCTGAGCTACCTTGATATGCTGCTGAATGGTTTTCACCTTCTCCACCATTTCTTCGACCATTTATGGTCCTAGCAGCTTATGCTCACCAACTTCATCCCAACATGCTGGTGTTCTGCACCTCTTCCCATACATGTCTTCATAAGGTGGAATTCAGATGATTGAGTGGAAACTGTTATTGTACGAGAATTCAACTAGTGGAAGATGTTGGTCCCACCCTCCTTTGAAGCCTATAGAACACACTCTCAACATGTCCTCATGTGTTTGGATAGTCCACTCAGATTGTCCATCAGTTTGAGGATGATAGGTCGTACTGAAGTTCATTTCAGTATTCAGAGCATGTTGAAGACTCTTCCAAAACATAGAGGTGAATCTTGGATCTCGATCAGACACAATATATAGTGGTACTGCATGTAGCCTTACCACTTTTCTGATATATATCTCTTCCATTTGATTCAATGATAAATCCTCCCAAATAGAAATGAAGTGTGCGGCCTTTGTAAGATGATCCACAACAACCGAGATTGCATTGTTTCCTTTGGATGTCTTTGCAAGTATGGTGACAAAGTCCATGGTGATGTTATCCCATTTCCATTCTAGTATGGGAAATGGTTGCATCATCCCATTAGACTTCTACCACTCTTCCTTCACTTGCTGACACACCATACACTTTTATGTATATTCAGCGATCTCCTTATTTATATTATCCCACCAATAATTCTCTCAGATATCTCGATACATCTTTGTGTTTCTTGGGTGAATAGAGAAATTTGAACTATGTGAATCATCCAAAAGTTCCTTATCTAGCTCCAGACTTGATGAAACACGTAGTATTTTCAAAAATATCACAATTCCATTTTCATTAACATTAAACTCTGAGGATTTCCCTTTTCCGATAGCTTCCACTTTTTCCTGAATTTCCACATCATCCTTTTGAGCATCCTTTCACCTTTCCAAAATTGATGGTTGAGAAATAATTTGTGAAAGGATTGATGATGTTCCCTTCTTTATGATTTCTTTGTCCATATTCATCAAATATAAGAATATTGGATCCTTTTCAATTCTCATCAATGATAGAATCGTTGGGTCCTTTCTACTTAGGGCATATTCCACCTTGTTCCCTTTTCCAGGGTGGTAATGGATTGAGAAGTCATAGTCTTTGATCAGCTCTAACCATCTTCATTGGAACGTGTTCAACTATTTCTGTGTGAATATATACTTGAAGATTTTTTAGTCTATATATATTTCACACTTCTCCCCAAAGAGATAATGCCACCAAATTTTCAAAGCAAAGATCACTGCAGCCAACTCGAGGTCATGTGTTGGATAGTTCTATTCCTGAACTTTCAATTTCATTGAATCATAGGAAATGGATTTTTCATTTTTCATCAACAAACATCATAGGCCCTTCATTTAAGCATCATTTAATACCACAAAAAGTTCTCCACTTGTGGGTAAAGTGAGCATGGGCGCAGTGATAAAACTTGTTTTCAACTCCTTGAAGTTGTCTTCGCATTCATCACTCCAAGAAAACTTTACTCCCTTCCGAGTTATCTTGGTAAGAGGGTTAGAAAATTGTGATAAAAATCTCACAAATCATCAATAATATCCAGCTAACCCCAAGAATCTACGAATATCCGTTACCGATGTTGGCCTCGACCATCCCTAAATTGCATCTTTTTTAGAGGGATCCATAGATATCCCATTGCTTGTGATGATATGGCCCAAGAATGAGACCTCCTTTAACCAGAACTCACACTTGTTATACTTTTCATATAGATTCTCCTTCTACAAGGTCTCTAGTAAAGTTCTTAGATGCTCCTCATGATCCTACTTGGTTTTAGAGTATATCAAAATATCATCTATACAGACTACCACAAATTTTTCAAGGTAATCTATAAAGACTCTATTCATCAAGTCCATGAATATTGCTGGAGAATTAGTGAGTCTAAAAGGCATTACTATGAATTCATAATGCCTGTATCTTGTATGAAAATCAGTCTTGGGTATATCTTCCTTCTTCAACCTTACTTGATAATATCCTGACCACAAATACACCTTGTAGAAGTATTTTTCTCCACAAAGCCGATTGAACAAGTCATCAATTCGTGGAAGAGGATACTTGTTCTTTATCTTGATTTTTTTGAGCTCATGAAAATCGATACAAAGGCGCATTGACCCATATTTCTTCTTGATGAAGAGGACTGGTTCACCCCATGGTGAAGCACTTGGGCGTATAAACCCATTATCCAGATTCTCCTGTAGTTGTTTTTCAGCTCCTCAAGCTCCACAACATCCATTCTATACGGAGTCTTGGATATTGGAAATGACCTAGGTATAAGAACAATTGAGGATTCAACATCTCTTCTAGGAGGAATACCAGACAATTCCTCAGGAAACACTTAAGTGAATTCCCTCACAATAATCATGTCTTCAAGGATAGTTGCTTCCTTGGACTCAATCATTTGAGAAAGATACCTGTGCTCATAGGGCAGTAATTTTCAGGCCTGAGATGATGAATCTAAAGAAGATTCATCTTCCTCCTTGCACTTGTATAGAACCGGGGGTCGATTATCCACATAGAGAGTGATTTCTCTCTCCGGAAAATTTATGTTGGATCTATATAAGGAAAGACAATCCATGCCAAGAATCACATAAAATTCCACCAAAGGGAGTATGAAGAGGTTCACTAGGAAGTTTAATCCACATATTATGATAGGGGAGGAGTTATATTCAGGGGATATAATGATTTCCCCACTTTCCATACTCACCAACATTTTCACTTCCATGATTTGTGGTGGTGCTGGGATTGTTCTACTAAACTTTCGAGATATAAAATAATGCAATGAAACTAAATCAAAAAGTATGTTCTCTATTATTGAATGAATAAATACCGTACCTTTCACCACTTCATTATTTGGGTTCACTTCGGTAGTAGTGATGTTAAAATCTCATCCTTGTTTCCTTGGAGGTTGTTGGTTGCCTCCTAAAACCCTTGGATTAGGGAACTGATTTTCAAGATGCACGGGTTCTTTGTAGTTTTAGCAATGAACCACGCATTGAGGTTTGAACAGAGCATTCCTCTCCTCTGTCACAGCCACATGTATTTCTTTCCGAGATTTAATAGCCATGTGCCCTTCTCTTCCACACCTAAAGCATTTCCTCATCCCCTTAAGGCAATTTCTGGGGTTCTTATTTCCGTACCTTTGGTAAGTGGGGTGATGGATCTTCTTAGCACCGTTGGATTTATCCATCGAACTGCCAGTATTGAAGTCCATCTTACGCTTCTTATCCCCATGATACCCCTGAGATTCTCTGATCTCCATTTCAACCTTGAGGGAACATCGAACAATTTCCTCATAGCTATCGAAGTCACCGATCACCAGTTCTTTCTGCATGAAAGGTTTCATCCCACCAAAGAAGCAGTTAACCTTTCATTTAGGGATAACGACAAAGTCTGAGGCATATCGTGCAAGCCTTGTGAAGTTTTACTCGTATGATCTGATAGATTTGTCATCTTTTTTTCTTGAGGTAAATGAAGTACCTTTTCATCTTAAGTTAGAGGGTGCGAGAAAAATATTTATCAAAAAACATCTTCCAAAAATTCTTCCATTCCAATGCCTCGATCTCGTCCTCAGGCTTCGTATTTTTTATCAATGTCCACCATTGATTAGCTTCACCCTCCATACGATAAGCATCTAGGAGAACCTTCTCTTGTTCAGAACATTGAAGGATGGAAAAGATATTTTCAATGGAGTTGATCCATTGTTCTGCGATTGAGGGATCAGATAATCCATTAAAATTAGGAGACCTTTATCTCATGAAGCTCTCAATAGAAACTTGTTCTTCTTAGGGGGGGGGGGTTGAACGTTCCTCTTGACCCACGTTTCTATTCAAAGCTTGAGTTAGCTGAGAGAGACGTGTGACAAAGTTTACGATTCCCGCTCCCATTGGATTGGGCATCTCAATAGTACAGTCATCACATTGATCTTAAAATCGATTGTTAGCCCAAGTCCTCCTATTACTGTCCATTGGCTGGAATAAAAGGAAAGTTAGGGGTAATACATAAAGGGTAACACAAGGTAAAAACTGATGACTTATAAATAACTTTTATTTCCTTAACATATAAATCTATTGGCTTCAGTCTATGTTATCCATGATTTACTTTCTAACATATATTCTTAGGGAATTTTTTTGTCCCTTAATAATGGTTCATACTAAGCTTGTGAATTTACCAAATAATATCCCCCGGGAGTTTTGTAACCAAGAGTGAAACAAAGCCCGTTGTCATGCACCATTTCCTATTCGAGTCTAGCTCAAAGCAGTGTTTTCGGGTTTTACGCCTAGGATACATCTGTGCCAGAGCCGCCTCTACCTACTCGTATCTAGACAAGGATGCATTTTCTTGATAAACCACTTACTCAATACTCACCAAAACATGGGGATGTTTTTATTATACTTAGTCTTATCTCTAATGATTTACTAGGGTTTTCTAATCCTAATCCCAAAAATAACTAAACCTATCCTCTGATACCAACTATGACAACCCTACTTTTTATTGCACAATTAAACATAATTTATTACATAAACTTCACTTGATGCAATATAGAAGATCGAGAGTTATAGTGTATTTGGGTATTATGATCATTACATAAAAACTTAAAACATGAAATACAACATCTTTATTGAAAACTTCCTTTACATGACCACTACATTCCCTTATACTTAGCATTTCATGGGATAACCTGAGGACATGCATAAGAAAAGGGTGAGCTATAAAGCCCAGTAAGGGAATAATAATGGAATAAAATGAGGAATACAATACATATTAGACAATAGGCATATCAATAGAGAACAAGAGAATCATAAACATAAAGGAATAATAAAGCTTGATAATCATAACTTGGAAATGTGGCAATAACACTTAACATGGAATTAGCATGAGCCAATGCTCATTGTACATGGAGCATGAGTAAACCCTCATTGCACATGAAGCACGAGTAAACCCTCATTACACTTGAATTAGCATGAGTAAACACCCATTACACATGACTTATCATGATACTATACTTTACCCAATGCATTGGAGCGCTATCAGGGTGCACCCTTCTTAAACATTTCATTTTATGCATATGTGTGCCACATGGATCACAAAACATTGAATCATTCAACATAATAAATTATTCCACGATAAATGAATGTGAAATACATACATGAAACTCTTTAAAAAATAAGTAAATGTGCATAAAGGTGAACACCCTTGATAGAGAAATAGACATGGTATTCACTACACAATGACTTTGGATTGGAAAAGCGCGGTGCAATTTCAGCAGCATAATGACGTGACATAAGAACTCATAAAAATGGTTAATGAGAGAGAAATGGGTGTCTCATAATATTTACATTACATGGAAAGTAATGGGGTCATATAGATACATGTCCCAACAAATTTAATTGAATTTATATTCTTGATACAAAAGAATTTCTTTATTGTAAATGAGGAGAGGGAAATTCCTTTCGGAATTTTGGCATAGTAACAGGTGTACATGGGAGGAATTTAATGAGAGAGAAAGGGGTATCCCATCATTCAAACATAAATAGGGAAGTATGGGGGATTTGAGAAACCATACCCCAAAATTTATAATTTAAATTAAAAGGGAATAACAATTTAAATAATATTGGACAAAAATGAGAAAGGAAAAAAAACCCTTACTTGGAAGTGTGCTTCCAAAGGTTTGAGAGAGGCTTGAGAGAGGCTTCTTGGGAGCTTGGGGAAACTTGGGAGGATTTTAGAGAGAGTATAGTAGAGTATGGACGAACTCAAAAGGCTTTGAGTGAGGAGGAAGTGGGAGCTGAGGTGGGTTTATATAGGAAAGGTGAGAGAATTCTTTATTATTTAGGTTTGGGACACCTCACATTAAACTAATCCAAACCAAAAACCAACCCATGGTTTTTGCCCATGGTTTTTGGAAAATGGAATTGGAAAAAAATATCTTATAAGGGAAAAGTCCAAAATTCTTAAAATAATGGGGTTGCTTTTGTGGAGTTGAGTCACACTCCTAAGGAAAACAATTTAAAAAGACAAAATGTTTAATAAGTCTTGAAGGGTCCACTAAAGCTTTTTAAACTAAATCAAAAAAACCAAAAATCGAATTATTTTAATGTTAAAACATATATTGGCCGAACATAAAGTTTATAGTATTTTATTACATCACTATTGGGTCATTATGATGTCATAAAACACATTATATATTTAAACGACATTTAATTTTTACCCAAAAATTTTACTATCTCATAAAATTATGAAAAATTCACCGTTGGATAATTTCTATGTCCTGATTATAGAAATAATATTCAATTTATTTAAATAATTTTCTAAATATGTTAATTTTCACTTTTAAAATAAAAACCTACATTTATAAAAAATTCATGGGTTTTAACAAAAATAGATTTCAAACCTTAATAAAAATTACAAATGAATTTATAAAATTATACGATCATTTATATTTAATAAAAATTAATTTAATAATAATAATAATATTTTATTAAAATAATATTTAATTAAAAAATCCATTAATTCATCAAAATAGATTTCTTAATTGAACATTAACTAAAAATACTATTTGTTCTTTAAAAACTATTTACAATGTAACAATAATAAAATGAAATTATATTCATTATTATATAGAAAAATAATGTACATAACCATAGTACTAGGGTCTTGTTAAATAACCCCTTAAAACACCTGCATAAGACCAAAGGGTGAGGCTTGCGATAGTGACAGACTCTTGGGGTGTCTCAGATAACATCGCTCGGGTGGTAATCTCTATCAACTTCCACTTCTCCTGTAGGTAGTTCCGCTCAAGCTTAACGTGTTCAAGGTAGGATTGAGCTTGGTCAAGAACAAATCCCAATGATGCCACATCCTTTTCAAGCTCTAACAAATGGGCTTTGTATGGGTACATCTACTGGATAAGGCCATCACTTACTTTATCTAAGTAAATTGGATTTGTTAAAACCCTATATTTATACTAATCATGGGATCACTGTTCAACAACTATATTAGCAACAGTCACAATTATTAACATAAAACAAAATAAGTTGACATTTTATATAAACATTTTACATAAAGAAAAATTTAATTAGATCAAGAGGGATTTTTATTAATGAAATTTTAGGTCATTACAAAAATCACTACTACAAATATGGATTTTAAAAGTGCTAGAGAATTACATTTACAACACTAAAACAAGAGATATTAATCGAGGTGCTAATTAGGGGTGTCCATGGGTCGAGTTGGGATGGATTGATGGGTATTTTGGACCCAACCCAATTAAAATAGGATGGGTCGGTTTGGGTCAGGTTAGATATTATTTTTTGTTTAGACCCAACCCGACCCGACCCGTCTTAGATAGGGTCGGGTTGGGTCGGTTTGATGGGTTACTGAAAAAAAATCCACCGCTTTCAATTTCTTGTGCAACACCTCTCTCCCCACTCTGGTTCGTCTTCCTTGCCACACTAGAGAACACCCCCATCCCATCAAAGAATCAACCCCAATCTTCCTCCTTCATCAGAAAAAGTAAGGATTCGACATATCTTTAACCTTTTGTTTCTTCTCTTCAGTTCATCATAGTTCCAGGATTTATTAACCGGACAACACCATCATAGAGGATTGGATTTTCTAGTAAATCTAGTTTCAATGGCAAGGTAAATCGATGCAAGCGATATTAAATGAGGAGGTGCATCATCTTCTGATCTAGATAGAAAATGAGGTAGTTATTTTCTTCATAAAAAACAAACTTCATTGGAAATATAGGGTTCTCGTATTCTTTAGAAATCTTCAACCCACACTATGGATTTTCTTTGATGGTAGGCACGTAGATCATCAGTGGCATGGAGGATTGATTATTCCTTGGCTTCGAAGAATCGAATCTATTTGGCTTCAACGGATCAATCGAATCTGATTGAATATGTTTGTCTTTGGCATCTTGATTGAATCTGGTTGGCTTCAACTTCGGAATTTCTGAGTTCTTCAAAAATATGACGATCGAATCTGGTCATCTTTAGCTTCGGCATCTTGATTTATTCGAATATATTTGGACTCGGCTATGGCTTCAGTTTTGGAATCCTGTGTTCTTCATTATTGTCCTGGAGGATTAAATATGATCAGATTTAGCATCTTGAGTTCTTCATTTCAAGAGGGTAGCAACAAGGTGACAAAGTGATTAGGATGGCAGTAGTCTTTAGTGGATATTGGGATGGAATCATAGCTGGATACAGAGATAAATATGGCAGTGAGGGAGAGGGTCTTGGGTCAGGAGGTAGAGGAGGAAAGGAGGATGATAGCGGCGAGGGAGATGGACTAGGGTCGGCCAGGAGGGAGAGGTGTGAAGGTGGTGATGGATGGAAGATAGGCGAAGGTGTCATTGGGTTGGATGGTTCGGGTTGGGTCATTTTTCTCCCAACCCATGACCCGACCCAACCCGACCACAGGTCAACCCAAAGTGACCCAACCCGTGCATATTTTTTTTCAACCCAACCCCACCCGACCCAACCCGTTCGGGTTGGGTCGGGTTTGGACAACCCTAGCACTCATAAAAGGGGGTCCCTTTTATCAGTGCTAAAAAAATCACTGATAAAGGCCCCTTTTATCAACGCTAAAAAAAGTGTTGATAAAAGTTAAAAAACATTTAAAAAAATATTTTTGTAATTCAGGGAGGGGCTTCAACAACACTTGAAGCCCCCCCTTCAACAGTTCCCCCAGCCCGCACGCCCCAACAGCCACCCCACCCACCCTTTAATAGCATCCCAACCAACCTTTAATAGTGCTAGTTTCAATTCCACCCGCGTGCGCGACCTGCTTCCCCGTGAATTTCAACTCGAGACCTCTTGTCTGTGCACCCAAACCTTTACCACTCCACCATATTTCTTTGCCTTCATTTAATAATACATCTATTTATTTATATATATATTTAGCTATATTTACTCGTATATTAATATATATTTATATTAACACACATACATATATATATATCAGTATATTAATATATATATTGTTATATTAATATATTAATATATTTATTTGTATATTAATATATATTAATATATATTTATTTTTATATATTTATATTTTTTATTCATATATTTATTCATACATTAATATATATTTATAAGATCTTTTTTAAATGCATTTATAAAATATCCTTTTTGTATGTGTTTCTAAATAAATAAATACATCTATACAACACACACACATATATATATTATATGTGTATCTGTAAGTATAATTATACATATTTATATATATTTTCAAATATTATATATTAATATTAATATGCATATGTTTAGAATATATAAATAATATATATCAGTTTGTCAATACAGATGCACACAAATATATATATATATATATATATATATATATATACACGTACACATTATATTAGTATATAAATATTCATATATTTATATTTTAAATAAAATGGATATTATTCTTTTAGTTATATAAGGCATATATATTGAAAAATATATTTTATATGTAAATATGTTAAATTATTTATTTATAAAATTAAATTTTTATGTGCGATTATATAAAAAATATGTATATATTGTTATATATTTGATTATAAATAATAGTAAATCATGAAAAACGATAAAATTTAAAAGCCATAATATGAATATGAATATAATACCTTGAAATAAATAAATTCCCCACTGAAAAATGGTAAAAGACCCCCGTAACAAGGCTGAAATTCCATCGAATGTTAAAAAATTTGGGTATCCGGACTAAAAACTCAGTTTTGGATGCCTTCTGGGCCTTTATTGGCCTTGAAAATTGTGAAAAAATATTTCCTTTTGTTTTTAATGCGTAGAGATCATCACAAGATTCTATTTGATATGTTGTAGAGCTCAGATGGACACCTGGATCAAAAGTTATGGTCGTTTGAAGTTTGAGTTGCGTTTTCAACTTATTTTAGATATTTTATTAATTTTTTGATTTTTTGTGTCTTTAAATAGTTATTTAATGATTATTAGTTGATGATAATTAGAAAATTATTAATTAATAATTTTTAAAGATATTTTATAAGTCATTTTCACTACATATCTTATATATTAAGTGAAAATGTTTATTTTTACTTATCTAAAACATATTTAAAAAATATATATTATATTTATATCAATATAAATATACTTTTATATTTATATATCAATATATTATTTTTTATGATTTTTTTAAAATATACAATTTATTAGAACTAGTAAAAAAAAGCACTGATAACCCCACCCCCTTTATCATCGCTACTAAAAAAACGCCGATAAAGGGGGCCCCTTTAATAGTGCTCAAAAAAAGAACTAATAAAGGGGGTGCCCTTATGAGTGCTAAAAAAATCTGATAAAGTGTCACTTTTAACCTTTTTTTTAGCACTATTAAAAGTACCCTTTATCAGTGCTTTTTTTAGCACTGTTAAAGGGTGGTGCTGTGAAAACCCAGTTTTGTAGTAGTGAGTATTTGATATTCTAGAAGCTCAAAGTGGTTAATAAAACATAAAGGTAATGTTTTTAGAGTTGTACAACAAGGATATAATGGAACTTTTGGCTCCAGAAGAGTGCTCTAAACTCATAGTTGACAAGTCAAAGAAACCCATTGTAGTGATGGAAGATGGGAAAGGAGGGGTCTTTGTGAGAGGTTTAGAAGAAGGGATTTTTTGTACTGCTAATGAAATTTACAAGATCTTTGAGAAAGGTTATGCTAAAAGGAGAATAAAAAAACTCTCCTTAACAAAAAAAGTAGCCGATATCATTTGATATTTTCTATTACGATTCACATCAAGGAGTGCACGCCATAGGGGGAGGAGATGATCAAGTGTGGGAATCTCAACCTTGTGGACCTCACTGGTTTTGAGAATATTTCACATTCTGGTGCAAGAGAGGTGTGACTTAGTTTATTTTTCTTGCCAGTACTCGTTTGGTACCCTTATTGAAAACTAAATATATCACTTTTCACTCATAATGTGCAGTTTTAAAAAATAAGTTATGTTTCTGAAAACACTTTCATTTATACATGAGAATTTACCCCAAGTGATAATAGGCAATTTTTTAGTTTGTGTTGTCAAACTAGCCCTATTATATAGAAATTCAAAGAGCCGAAGCCAAATTTGTGTAGTCTTACGGAAATAGATCAACCTTTAGAAAAATATACTTTTTTAGGGAAGGTCAAGGGAAGCTGGTGAGACCAATAAAAGCTTGATCACTCTTGGTCATGTCATTAATGCACTTGTGGAGCACTCTGGCCATGTTCTATATAGGTAAACTGGCCCATATATAAAGGATATTTTATTTCCTTTTTTAAGCAGGTGGCTTAAATGCTCTCTTTGATACAATAGAATAGTGAATTAAGAAATCATGTTTGGTATGAGACAAAGGCTTCTCTTATCTAGGACCAAATGAGGCCTAAGTGGTTTTTTTTATGGAAAAATAGGGATAGAAAACTAACAAGGCTATTGAGGGATTCCTTGGGTGGGAAAACAAAGACATGCATAATTTCCACAATCTCACCATCAGTCCATTATTTGGAAAATACACTCAGCACCGTCGATTTTTCACACCATTCTAAGAATATCAAGAACAAGCCAGAGATTAGTAGTTTCATCAATTTCATGTTTTTTGAGCTGAAGTTGGATTTTAATTCCTTATATTGCAACAATTATTTTTTATTGTTGTTTCAAGTTAATCAGAAGATGATGAAATCAATGGATTCAAGGTCGAGTGATAAGCATGATAGAGATAAAGGCGTCAATGTGCATGTTCTTCTGTGTTGTAGGTGAATTTTGTTATCCTAGAAGTGTAACTTGTTTTTTTCCTTTTTTTTTCATACACTGATAATTCTTTGAATAATCCAGGCCATTGAATGATGATGAGTTAAAGGTGAACATGCAGATCATGGTTTCATGTAATGAAAACTGGAAGGAAGTTTTAATGATACAAACTATAGAAAATAAATATATCGATAAGACTTTTTCTTTTGATACAGTATGCTTTTACATTTAGTTTATCAAAACTTGAGGTTCCATTTCTCTATTAGTGTAGAATTGGTGGTGTAATTATTACTGATTTAGTTCTCACTTTATAAATTGAAGCTAAAATTGCGAGTTTGTTTGTAGAGTTTTGGTCTAACATCTAAATAGGAGGAGTAGTCTGAGAAAGTTGTATCTTCTATTGTTCATGAATTCCTTGAGATATTTAATGGAACTATCTTTGCGTATAGACAAACTGGAATAGGGAAAAAGTACAAAATGGAAGGGGGAGAAAGAAAAAAGGTTTGGTTTCAATTAAATAATCAACCTATCATCTTTCATCTGCAACATATATCATGGTAAAACCGTGTTTTCTTTTCTTTTTTCTAGAATAAATAATTCACAAGAAATTTTGGTGTGATTCTGAGAGCTGTTAAGCAAATAGTTGATATTCTAGAAGCTCAAAGTACTGAATACAACAATAAGGTAACATTTTTAGAGCTGTAAAAAAAGGAGATAACAGAAATTTTGGCTCCATAAGAGTACTCTAAATTCATAGATGACAAGTCAAAGAAACCCATTGCATTGATGGAAGATGGGAAATGAGGTGTCTTTGTGAGAAGTTTAGAATAAGCGATTGTTTGGGCTACTAAGGAAATTTACAAGATCACAGAGAAAGGTTATAATGGATAGAGAATAGTAGAAACTCTCTTTAAAAAACAAAGCAATTGGTCTCATTCAATATTTTCTATTATGATTCACATCAAGGAGTGCACGCTATATGGGGAGGAGATGATCAAGTGTGAGAAGCTAATCCTTGTAGGTCTCACTAGTTTTGATAATATTTCACATTCTGGTGCAAGAGAGGTGTGCTTTAGTTTATTTTTCTTTCTAATACTCATTCCACACACTTATTGAAAACTAATTATATTACTTTTCACTCATAATGTGCAGTTTTAAAAATTAAGTTTATTTTCTGAAGAAACAATTGCACTTATACAGGAGAATTTATCCCAAGTGATAATAAACATTTTTTATTTAGTGTTGTTAAATAGTACCTATTATATAGAAATTAAAAGATTTATAGCCAAATTTGTGTAGTCTTATTGAAACAGATCAAACATTAAAAAATTATACTTTTTCAGGGAGGGTCAAGGTAATATGGAGAGACCAATAAAAGCTTGTACACTCTCAGTAATGTTGTTAATGCACTTGTGGAGCACTCCATCCATGTTACATATAGGTAAATTGGGCCGTATATAATGGATATTTCATTTTTTAATCGAGTGTATTTAAGGATCTATTTGATACAATGGAACAGTGACCTAAGAAATCATGTTTGGTATGAGATAATGGATTCTCTTCTCTAGGACCCAATAAGGCCTAAGCAATTTTCTTTTCTTTTTTTGGAAAAATAGGGATAACAAATTAACAAGGATTTTGAGCGATTCCTTGGGTGGGAAAATAATGACATGCATAATTGTTGTAATCTCACCATCAGTCCATTTTTTGGAAGAGACACTCATCACCATTGATTATGCCCACCATTATAGGATTATCAAGAAAAATCCAGAGGTCAGCAGTTTCATCAATTTCATGTTTTTTGAGATGAAGTTGGATTTCCATTATTTATATTGAAAAAATTATTTGTTGTTTTTGTTTCAGGTTAACCAGAAGATGATGAAATCAGAGTATTTAGGGCCGTGTGATAGGCATGATATAGATAAAGGTGTGAATGTGCAGTTTCATCTGCGTTGTTGGTGAATTTTGTAATCTTGTAAGTGTAACTTGTTTTGATTTATTTTTTTTCTTTCTCATATAGTGATTATGCTTTAAATATTCTAGGATTTTGAATGATGATTAGCTAAAGGTGAACACATTGATCAAGGTTTAATCTAATGAAAACAGGAAGGAATTTTTAGCGATGCAGACCATAGATAACAAAAAGATTGATAGGACTTTTTATTTTGATTAGGTATTCTTTAACATTTATATTATCAAAACTTGTGGTTCCGTTTCTATCTTAGTATAGATTTGGTGGTGGAATTAATACTGATTTTTTTCTGACTTTATAAATGGAAGCTAAAATTATTAGTTTGTTTGAAGGTTTTGGTCCAATATCTAAAAAGGAGGAGTTGTTTGATCAAGTTGTATCTCCTATTGTTCATGAAGTCCTTGAGGGATATAACCACACTATATTTTCTTATGGACAAACTCGAAAAAGAAAAACATACACAATGGAAGGGGGAGCATGGAAAAAGGTTTGGTTTCAATAAAATAACCAATCTACCATCTTTCATCTTCAACACATATCATGGTAAAACTATGATTCCTTTTCATTTTTCCATATTGGAGAATTCCCAAGTGATGATTGTGTGATTCCAAGAGATCTTAAGCAAATATTTGATATTCTAGAAGCTGAAAGTGATTAATACATCATGAAGGTAACATTTTTAGAGCTATACAACAGGGAGATAACATACCATTTAGTTCTAGAAGAGTTCCCTAAATTCATTTATGATAAGTCAAAGAAACCCATTGCGCTGATGGAAGATGGTAAAGGAGGTGTCTTTGTGAGAGGTTTATAAGAAGAGATTGTTTGTACTACTAATGAAATTTACAAGATCTTGGAGAAAGTTTATATTAAAAGGAGAACAACATAAAATATCCTTAACAAACAAAGTAGCTGGTCTCATTCGATATTTCCTGTTATAATTCACATCAAGGAGTGCATGCCAGAGGGGGGGAGATGATCAAGTGTGGGAAGATAAACCTTATGGACCTCACTAGTTCTAAGAATATTTCATGTTCTGGTGGAAGAGTGGTGTGCATCAGTTTCTTTTTCCTACCTGTACTCATTTGGCACGCTTATTGAAAACTGAATATATCACCTCACTTATAATGTGTAGTTTTAAAAAAAAGTTTTGTTTTTGAAAAAACACTATCACTTATACATGAGCACTTATACCTAGTGATAATAATCATTTTTTAGTTATTGTTTTCAAACAGGCCCTATTATATTTCAAGTTAAAGAGCTATAGCCAAATTTGTGTAGTCTTATTGAAATAGATCAAACTTTGGAAAAATATACTTTTTAGGGAAGGTAAAGGGAATCTGTTGAGACTAATAAAAGCTTTCTCACTCTTGGTTGTGTCCTTAAGGCACATATAGAGCACTTTGGCCTTATTATATATAGGTAAACTAGACCGTATATAAAGGATATTTCATTTTTAAGAGGGTGGATTTAAGGCTCTATTTTATACCATGGAATAGTGACCTAAGAAATCATGTTTCGTATGAGATGAAGGAATCTCATCTCTATAATCAAATAAGGCCTAAGGTATTTTATTTTCTTTTTTTGGAAAAATAGGGATAACAAAGTAACAAGGATTTTGATGGAATCCTTGGGTGGGAAAACAAAGACATGCATAATTGTCACAATCTCACCATCATTCTATTGTTTGGAAGAGACTCAACACCATTGATTATGCCCACCATGCTAGTAATATCAAGAATAAGACAGAGGTCAGTAGTTTCATCAAATTCAGGATTTTTGAGCTGAAGTTGGATTTCCATTCCATATATTACAACATTTTTTTTTGTTTCAGGTTAACCAGAAGATAATGAAATCAAAGGATTCAGGGTCGTGTGATAGTAATGATATAGATAAAGGCGTGAATGTGCAGGTTCATCTGTGTTGTAGGTGAATTTCATAATCCTAGAAGTGTAACTTGTTTTGATTTATTATTATTTTTCTTTATCATATAGTGATTATTCTTTGAATAATCTAGGCCTTTGAATGATGATGAGTTGAATGTGAACACACTAATCATGGTTTTATCTAAATGAAAGTTGGAAGGAAATTTTAGAGATACAGTCCATAACTAACAAATAGATTGATAAGACTTTTTCTTTTGATTAGGTATTCTTTTACATTTATTTTATCAAAACGTGAGGTTCTGTTTATGTATTAGAATAGAATTGGTGGTGGAATTAGTACTGATTTAGTTTTGACTTTATAAATGGAAGCTAAAATTATTAGTTTGTTTAAAGGTTTTGGTCCAACATCTAAATAGGAGGAGTTGCTTGATCAAGATGTATCTCTTATTGTTCATGAATTCCTTGAGGGATATAACCACACTATCTTTTCTTATAGACAAACTCGAACAAGGAAAACATACACAATGGAAGGGGGCAAGGAAAACAGTTTTGTTTTAACAAAATAATCAACCAATCATCTTTCATCTCCAACACATATCATGGTAAAACTGTGATCCCTTTTAATTTTTCTAGAATGGATAATTCCCAAGTGATGTTGGTGTGATTCTGAGAGATGTTAAGAAAATATTTGATATTCTGGAAGCTCAAAGTATTGAATAAAACATGAAGGTAATGTTTTTAGAGATTTAAAACAAAGGGATTATAGACCTTTTGGTTCTATAAGAGTGCTCTAAATTCATTGATGACAAGTCAAAGAAACCCATTGCACTGATGGAAGATAGTAAATGAGGTTTCTTTCTTAGAGGTTTAGAAGAAGAGATTGTTTTTACTACTAATGAAATTTACAAGATCATGGAGAAAGGTTCTGTTAAAATGAAAACAACATAAACTCTCCTCAATAAACAAAGAAGCTAGTATCATTAGATATTTTCTATTATGATTCACATCAAGGAGTTCATTCCATAGGGGGGGGGGATATGATCAATTTTGGGAAGCTAAAACTTGTGGACCTCACTCGTTCTAAGAATATTTCACATTCGAGTGCAAGAGAGGTGTGCCTTAGTTTATTTTTCTTGCCAGTACTCATTCCGTGCACTTATTAAAAAATGATTATATCACCTCTCACTCATAATGTGAAGTTTTAAAAATTAAGTTTTTTTTTCTGAAAAAACACTTGCACTTATACATGATAATTTATCCCAAGTGATGATAATAATTTTTTAGTGAGTGTGTTCAAACATTCCCTATTATATATAAAGTCAAAGAGCCATATCCAAATTTGTTTAGTCTTACTAAAATAGTTCAAACTTTTGGAAAAATATAATTTTTCTGGGAAGGACAAGGGAAGCTGTTGAGACCAATAAAATATTGCTCACTCTTGGTCATGTCCTTAATGCACTTCTAGATCACTCTGGCTATGTTCCATATAGGTAAAATGGCCCGTATATAAAGGATGTTTCATTTTTTAAGTGGGTGGCTTTAAGGATCTATTTGATACAACGAAACAATGACCTATGAAATCATGTTTGGTATGATACAAAGGTTTCTCTTCTCTAGGACCAAATGTGGCCTAACCGATTTTCTTTTCTTTTTTTTTGGAAAAATGAGGATCGTAAAATAATAAGTCTATTGGGGTATTTCATGGGTGGAAAAACAAAGACATGCATAATTTCCACAATCTCACCATCAATCCACTGTTTGGAAGATACACTTAGAACCATCGATTATGCACATCATGCTAAGAATATCAAGAACAATCCATATATTAGCAGTTTCATAAATTTCATGTTTTTTAAGTTAAATTTGGATTTACCTTACTTATATTGCAACAATTCTTGTTTTTTGTTTTTTTAGGTTAACCAAAAGATGATGAAATCAACGGATCCAGGGTCGAGTAATAGGCATGGTAGAGATAAAGGTGTGAATGTGTAGGTTCTTCTGCGTTGCATGTGTTTTTGTTATCCTGGAAGTGTAACTTGTTTTGATTTACTTTTTTTGATTTTTCATACACTGATGACGCATTGAATAATATAGGCCTTTGAATGATGATGAGGCGAAGGTGAACATGCCAATCATGGTTTCATGTAATGAAAATAGGAGGTAAGTTTCATCAATGGATACTATAACTAACAAACAGATTGATATGAATTTTACTTTTGATAAGGTATGCATTTAAATTTAGTTTATCAAAACTTGAGGTTTTTTTGTTTTAGTGTAGATTTTTTGGTTGACTTAGGACTGATTTAGTTATGACTTTTTAAATTCAAGCTAAAATTGTTAGTTTTTCAATAGGTTTTTGTTCCAACATCTAAATAAGAAGTGTTTTTTGATCAAGCTATATATCCTATTGTTCATAAATTCTTTGAGGGATAAAACTATTCTATCATTGCTTATAGAGAAACTGGAAATGGGAAAATGTACATAATGGAAGGGGGAGAAAGAAAAAAAGTTTTTTTTCAATAAAATAATCAACCTATCATCTTTTATCTGCAACATATATCACTGTAAAAATGTGCTAAATTTTCTTTTTTCCATAATGGAGAATTCCCAAGAGGTGCTGGTGTGATTCCGAGAGCTATTATGAAAATATTTGATATTCTAGAAGCTCAAAGTGATGAATCTATAATGAAGGTAAAAGTTTTAGAGTTTTACAACAAGGAGATAACAAACCTTTTTTCTCTAGAAGAGTGATCTAAATTCATAGATGACAAGTCAAAGAAACCCATTATGTTGATGGAAGATGGGAAAGGAGGTATATTTGTGAGAGGTTTAGATGAAGATATTGTTTGTAAAACTAATGAAATTTATAGGATCTTGGAGAAAGGTTTTACTAAAAGGAGAACAACAGAAACTCTCCTTAACAAACAAAGCTGTTGGTCTCATTTGATATTTTCTATTACAATTCACATCAAGGATTGCACACAAACAGGGGAGGAGAGGATCAAGTGTGGGAAGCTAAACCTTATGGACTTCATTGGTTATAAGAATATTTATCATTTTGGTGAAAGAGAGGTGTGCCTCAGTTTCTTTTTCTTGCTAGTACATGTTTGGATCACTTATTGAAAATTGATTATATCCCTCTTCACTCATAATATACAGTTTTAAAAATTAAGTTTTGTTTCTGAAAAAACACTTGCACATATTCATGAGCATTTATCCCAAATGATAATAATCATTTTTTAGTTAGTGTTTTCAAACATTACCTATTATATAGAAATTCAAATATATGTATCCAAATTTTTGTATTCTTACTGAAATAGATCAAAAATTGGAAAAATATATTTTTTTAGGGAAGTGAAAGGGTAGTTTGTGAGTCTAATAAAAGCTTACTGAATCTCGGTCGTGTCATTAATACCCTTATGGAGCACTCTATCCATATTCCATATAGGTAAACTAGCCCTTAGATAAAGGATATTTTATTTTTTTAAGTGGGTTTCTTTAAGGATGTATTTGATGCAATGGAACAGTAACCTAAGAAATCATGTTTGGTATGAGACAAAGGCTTCTCTTATCTAATACTAAACGAGGCCTAAGAGATTTTTTTGTAAAAATAGGGATAACAAACAAACAATGATATTGAGGGATTCCTTAGGTGGGAAAACAAATACATGCATAATTTCCACAATCTCACCATCAATCCATTGTTTGGAAGAGACACTTATCACCATCGATTATGCACACCATGCTTAGAATATCAAGAATAAGCCAGAGGTCAGCAGTTTCATCAATTTCATGTTTTTTAAGATGAATTTGGATTTTCATTCCTTATATTGCAACAATTATTGTTTGTTTTTGTTTTAGGTTAACTAGAAGATGATGAAATCAGTGTTTTTAGGGTCAATTAATAGACATGATAGAGATAAAGATGTGAATGTTCTGGTTATTCTACGTTGTAGGTGAATTTTGTTATCCTGGAAGTGTAACTTACTTTGTTTTCTTTATTTTCATACATTTATGATGATTTGAATAATCCATGCCTTTGAATGATGATTATTTAAAGGTGAACACGCCAATCAAGGTTTCAGGTAATGAAAACATGAAGGAAGTTTCAGCGATGCAGACCATAGCTAAAAAATAGATCGTTATGACTTTTACTTTTGATAAGGTATGATTTTATATTTAGTTTATCAAAACATGAGGTTCTATTTATATCTTAGTGTATAATTGGTGGTGGAATTAGTATAGATTTATTTATCACTTTATAAATAGAAGCTAAAATTGTTAGTTTGTTTGTAGGTTTTTGGTCCAACATCTAAACAGGAGGACTTGTTTGATCAAGTTGTATCTACTATTGTTCATGAAGTCCTTGAGGGATATAAGGTCCCTATCTTTTCTTATGGAAAAAATGGAATAGGGAAAACGTACATAATAAAAGAGGGAGCAATAAAAATGGTTTGGTTTCAATAAAACAATCAACCTCTCATCTTTCAACTACAACACATATCATGGTAAAACTTTGCTGCCTTTTCTTTTTTCCAGAATGGAGACTTCACAAGCAATGCTGGTGTGATTACGAGAGCTATTAAGAAAATATTTGATATTATGGAAGCTCAAAGTGCTGAATTCTGCATGAAGGTAACGTTTTTGAGCTTTAAAACAAGGAGATAACAGAACTTTTGTCTCTCATAGTGTGCTCTAAATTCATAGATGAAAAGTCAAAGAAACCCATTACGCTAATGGAATATAGGAAAAGAGGTATCTTTGTGAGAGGTTTAAAATAATAGACTATTTTTACTGATAATGAAATATATAATATCTTGGAGAAAGGTTATACTAAAATAGAACAACAGAAACTCTCGTTAATAAACAAAGAAGCTAGTCCCATTCAATATTTTCTATTAAGATTTACATCCAGGAGTGCACACTATAGGGGAGGAGATGATCAAGTGTGGGAAGCTAAACCTTATGGACCTTTCTAGTTCTAAGAATATTTCATGTTCTGGTGCAAGAGAGGTGTGAATCAGTTTATTTTTCTTTCCAGTAATCATTTGGTGCACTTATTAAAATCTCATTATATCACTTTTCACTTATAATGTACAGTTTTAAAAAATAATTTTGCTTCTAAAAAAACACTTTCACTTATACATGAGAATTTATCCCAAGTGATAAAAAAATTAGTTAGTGTTTTCAAAAGGCCCTATTATATAGCAAGTAAAATATTTGTAGAAAAATTTTTGTAGTCTTGCAAAAATTGATCAAAATTTGGAAAAATATACTTTTTTAGGGAAGGGAAAGGGATGCTTATGAGACCAATAAAATCCTGATCACTATCAGTCATGTCCTTAATTAAATTTTGGAGCACTCTAGCCATGGTCCATATAGGTAAATTGGCCTATATATAAAGGATATTTCATTTTTTAAGTAGGTGGATTTAAGGTTTTCTTTGATACAATGGAACAGTGACCTAAGAAATCATGTTTGGTATGAGTCAAAGGCTTCTCTTCTCTAGGACCAAATGAGGCCTAAGCGATTTTTTTGAAAAATAGGGATATAAAATTAAAAAGGATATTAAGGGATTCCTTGGGTGGGAAAACAAATACATTCATAATTGTCACAATCTCACCATCATTCCATTGTTTAGAAGAGACACTCAACACCATTTATTATGAACACCATGCTAAGAATATAAAGAACAAGATAGTGGTCACCCGTTTCATCAATTTCATGTTTTTTTGATCTAA
The DNA here is from genome assembly GCA_963277665.1 of Viscum album. Taxonomy (NCBI): domain Eukaryota; kingdom Viridiplantae; phylum Streptophyta; class Magnoliopsida; order Santalales; family Viscaceae; genus Viscum; species Viscum album. The sequence goes on along the minus strand of OY728145.1, from coordinate 752,425,572 downwards.
AGTTGGATTTACATTCATTATATTGCAACAATTATTGTTTTTTTTGGTTCAAGTTAACCAGAAGATGATGAAATTAGCGATTTTGGGGTTGAGTAATAGGTATGATAGAGATAAAGGCATGAATGTGCATATTCTTTTACGTTTTAGGTGAATTTCATTATCCTGGAAGTGTGACTTGTTTTGTTTTCATTTTTTACTTTTCCATAGACTTATGATGCATTGAATAATCTAGGACTTTGAATGATGATGATTTTAAGGTGAAGATTCCAATCATGGTTTCATGTAATGAAAACAAGAAGGAAGTTTCAGCAATGCAAACCATAGATAACAAACAGATTGATAAGACTTTTTTCTTTTGATGAGGTTTGATTTTACATTTAGTTTATCAAAACTTGAGGTTCCATTTATATCTTAGAGTAGAATTGGTGGTGGAATTTTTACTAGTTTATTTCTGACTTTATAAATGCAAGCTAAAATTGTAATTCTGTTTTAGGTTTTTGGTCCAACATCAAAACAGAAGGAGTTGTTTGATCAAGCTATATCTACTATTGTTCATGAAGTCCTTAAGGGATATAAATGTACTCTCTTTTCTTATAGACAAACTAGAATATGGAAAACATACACAATGGAAGGGGGAACAATAAAAAGGTTTGGTTTCAATAAAATAATCAACCTATCATCTTTCATCTACTGCACATATCATGGAAAAACTGTGTTTCCTTTTCTTTAATCTAGAATGGATAATTCCCAAGTGATGCTGGTGTGATTATGAGAAATGTTAAGAAAATATTTGATATTTGGAAGCTCAAAGTGCTAAATAAAGCATGAAGGTAATGTTTTTAGAGTTGCACAACAAGGAGATAACATACCTTTTAGGTCCAGAAGAGTGATCTAAATTCATAGATGACAAGTCAATGAAACCCATTGTGTTGATGGAAGATGGGAAATGAGGTGTATTTGTGTGAGCATTAGAAGAATAGATTGTTTTTACTGCTAATTAAATTTACAAGATATTGGATAAAGGTTCTGATAAAAGGAGAATAGCAGAAACTCTCCTTAACAAACAAAGCAGTTGGTCTAATTTGATATTTTCTATTACAATTCACATTAATGAGTGCATGCCAGAGGAGGAGGATATGATCAAGTTTGGTAAGTTAAACCTTTTGGAACTCACTGGTTCTAAGAATATTTCACATTCTGGGGAAAGATAGGTGTTCCTTAGTTTATTTTTCTTCCCGTTTGGGGAACTTATTGAAAACTAATTATATCAATTTTCACTCATAATGTGAAATTTTAAAAAATAATTTTCATTTATAAAAAAAAACTTTCACTTATACATTATAATTTATCCCAAGTGATAATAATCACTTTTTAGTTAGTGTTGTCAAACAGGACCTATTATATAGCATGTCAAAGAGCTGTAGCCAAATTTTCGTTGTCTTATTGAAATAGATCAAACTTCAGAAAAATATAATTTTCAGGGAAGGTCAAGTGAAGCTTGTGAGACCAATAAAAGCTTCATGACTCTCAATCATGTCATTAATTCACTTGTGCAGCACTCTATCCATGTTTAATATAGGTAAACTAGCTCGTATATAAAGGATATTTCATTTTTAAGTGGATGGCTTTAAATTTTTTTTGATACAATGAAATAGTAACCTAAGATATCATGTTTGGTATGAGACAAAGGCTTCTCTTCTCTAGGATCCAATGAGGTCTAATTGATTTTATTTTATTTTTTTGGAAAAGTTGGGATAACAAACTAACAAGGCTATTGATGGATTTGTTAGGTGGAAAAAAAGACATACCTAATTGTCACAATCTCACCATCAGTCCATTGTTTGGAAGAGACACTCAGCACCATCAATTATGCAAAACATCCTAAGAATATCAAGAACAATCCAGAGGTTAGTAGTTTCATCAATTTCATGTTTTTTGAGCTGAAGTTTGATTTCCATTCCTTATATTGCAACTGTTGGAGTCTGTATCCCACATAAGGCTTGTGGTTCGATGTGGCCTTTATTATTGATTATAAAATAACCTCAAGGACTCCCTTAGAGAGGAAACTTGGGTATTTGGGTCTACCTTCTCTTATCATTCTACATGGTATTAGAGGAAAACTAATATTGATCACCCCATTTTATTTTTCCTATCTAGGGTTTGTTTTTTATTTTTATCTCATAAGGGGGTGGCTGGAACCTGGACCTAATTCCCTACCCCCTCCTGCACGATGGATCCACCTACTCCCTATTCAACTCTTGGTGGGGCCCTACAAGCATCTCTCGTCACCCCCTACTGGACTTTACTCCTTCTCAATGGATCGAGTCTTGCCTCAACACCTCATCCTTGGATGGTAATTCTACGCATCCCTTGATGGCTTCCCTACTACACACAGTGCCTCTGTAACAACTCCCAGCTCCCTACATCTGCAACACGTTGAATCCCAGCTTTCCCTCCCTCTTGGCATCACGTCTATCCCCACATCCCACAAGGCATCCTACTTCACTTGGCCTCCTCCCTTGGCATCCCATAGTCCCTTTATACCTAACGACTTATTTTCCCTTTTCCCATCATCTTTATCTCAGCAGAAACCTCCTGCGCACACCCCTCCCTTCCTAACGAGATCCCCTTCTACACACACCCCTCTTCTCCCGACGAGATCCCCTCCTGTGTGGCATCCCCTCAAGTGCGTCAGCCTTCCGCACGCTGCTCCTCTGTACTATTTCTCCCTCTATGTTGGCCTCTTCTTATGGAAACCCCTACCTGCATGTTGGTCTCCTCTTATGATAGACCCCACCTCCATGTGGGCCTCCTCCTACCGCATCCCCCACCTCCATGTCGGCCTCCTCTAGCGGTTTCCCGACGGTCTGACGATTGGTCCACCTCTCCGCCAGCGTGAGCTAACTCATGGCACCCCTATCATGCACCCCTTATTGTATGTGCTTACTCCTCAAGCTATCCCCCACTCTGGCGACCACCTTCCCAATCGCGTCCCTTCTTTCCAACAATTTTTCCTTGCACCTCCGCCCTTTCTGTGCACAAATTCTTTCGTCGGCACCTCCTATTCTGGCGTGTAGCCTTTCGTTACCCCCATTCTCTCCTTATTCGATTTTATTACTTGGTTATATTTTTTTAGTATTATCCCTAAAATCATGGGTCTAAATTGTTGATTAGGGTTGTTTCTTTCCATCTTGTAGTTCTTTTTAGGTGTGGTTTAGGTTTCACACAAGATTTGGGATTTTATACATAGAGGTAGGTGGTTTCATACCCTTGCATCATTTGATATATTTAATATGTTTATTTTATTTTATAAATATGTTTTATGATCCAATTTTGTGGCACGAAATATATTTTTGGAGTGTTTTGGTATGAATTCAAGTGGAAAATGATTTTTTTGGTGTGTTATCCTTGTTGCACACCTTTGAAATAAAATTGAAAATTGTTTGAATAATGGAAAACATTTTTTGATAAGGTTATCTTGCACATTTGGTTTTAAAGTGACGTTTCTATATGGAATAAATTTTTTTTTGGTATAAACTCTCAGGTGCTAATTTTATGTGTTTTATCAACTGTTTAATTTGATTTATTTACTTAAATATGATGTGAGAAAGGGGAGTTTGATAGTTTGAAACTTGTTTTAAATATTAAAGTGACATTTTTATGTGAAAATCCTGAGTGTTCTATTTAATAATGCTCTTTAAATTGATTAAATAATTTATCAAGTCATGCATGTGATGCGAGTTATGGTGTGAAATAGTTTTTGTTGTATGTTTGGTTTCAAAAGGGGGATTTTAGGTATATTTTGGTGTAATGTATTCTTGGTTTTTCTTGAAACTATTTAATAAATAGTTTAAATGATTTATTGAATTATTTAGATGAAGAAAAAGTAGTATTTTGGAAGAGTTGAATATGCGTTTGCTTTTAAAGTAGTATGTTTATATGAAATGAGACATGTTTTTGGTGTAAACCCACTTTGTGTCACTTGGTGGTGTTTTATAAGTGGTTCAAATAGTTCATTTAATTTTGAAAGTGGTGAAAAACTAGTTTTAAGAATAATTTTTTAAGCAGGAGGTTTGAAAATGGCTTTCATACTTGGAATTGGGTATGTTTATAGTGTAAGCCTTTGTTGTTTTATTTATTAATGTTTTTTAAGTTGTGAAAATAATTTATTATATTGCGCAAGGGGAATGAAACATGTTTTGAATTGTTTTTCATGTGATTTTATTATTGTGTACTTTTGGTATGTACTGAATATAGTTTAAATGTTGGGAATCATGCCTCAAAAACAAAATCGTTTTATGTGTGGATTTAAAAAGTATATTGGCCATTAAATTGGTTGGTTTTAATTTTTTGCCTTTTTTATATCTTTCCAAAGGAATTTTTATGATTTGAAAATTTATTTGAAAAGGTTTTATTCATCTGTATGGTGGAAAGTGGTTTTGTTCATTAAATTGGTGACTTCTTGGCATGCTTGACATTGGTTATGAAAGTGGTGGTGTGCGTGATATGTGAATGTGGAAACTTGTTTGATCACATGGGAAAACCCTGGGTATCTAGGTGGGTAGACTAGAAATAGTGTGCTAGTGATCTAGAGTGGTATCATCCATGTTTCACTTACCAAGTTCGATTCTTACAACGCTAACTAAACTATGATGATGATGGTGTTCGAGGCCACTAGGTTATGGATGAATCTCCTATTAGTGGCTTGTGTGCATGAGAACAGATATTTGTTAGGGTTTACTTTCACTAAGGTAGGAGGTTTTATGGTCCCACTCGAGCTAGATGAACCTTAGGGGATTTACCCATGGTGATCTACTATTCATTATGTGGTGCCTTCTATTGGCATACGGAGGACCAATTTGGTGTGTGTGTTTTTTGTGAATTTTATATTTCACTTAAAAGTAGTGTTTTTGAAATGGTTTTCCTTCAAGTGTTCATTTTTAACTTTTGGTTTGTACATGTTTTCCTTAAAAGTGTTTTAAAAAGCATTAATTTTAATAAACATATTAAATTATCTCTTTGATGTTGTGGCATGGAATCTCTTTATTTGGCGGTATCCTACTGGGCTCTTGGCTCTCACCCTTTATACACCTTTGGGTGTATGTAGACCTTATTCTTTTTCTATCCCAGGTTGAGCCATCATGCTCAATGATAGTGGTTCGGGTTATTGATAGTCTTCTCATGCAGGTTGGTGTTAGTAGCTTGAGGATCTTGCACCTCCATTGTTTCTTGTAGGTTTGAGTTAGAGTTTTAGTTTTCCTTTGTTGTTGTTTCTTTTGGGTTGTTGGTTCTAGTTATAGATCTTTAAATCCAAAAGGTGTTAATGGAATTTTTGGTTGTATAAAATTGGTTTCTTTCCATTAAATTAGTTAGTTGTTTTATGTTTATTGTTTTGGGTAAATCATTCCCACATGTTACTTTTGATACCCAGGAACTTGTGCCAGCCCTTGGGGATCGAGAATGCCCCTCGGGCCTTGCCACGGACCGGGTCGGGTTCCGGGTCGGATTGCGACCCGACTTGGTTTGTGACAAAATGGTATCAGAGTGCAGGTTATCTCTCTTAGGTCGTGTTCCTTTATGAATTGTTGGGGTAGACCAGAGTTAAGGTTGTCGGAACTCGATGTTCTGGAAATGAGTAAGGTTCCTATACAACACACTTCGTGGTGGGACTCAAGTTATCGGGGTAAGTTGAGTTTTTTCTGCGTTGTTGGTCCTAGTGGTTAATCTCATTTAGGGAAAATGAAAAGGGAGTAGGGTCGATGGTCTCATCGATATTGCAGAGCCTAGAAAGCCATGTGGAGCTAGAGACATTACCCTACCATGGTCTCCGTGATGTTAGAGTGATTGGCATATGGCTTCCAACCATATGTTCAAGTCACCCGCTGACACTAATTTCCCCTTGCACTGTCTTGTGTCCCTTTGGATTTTGGAAATAATTTTGAAACCTCTTTTGATTGATTGATGTTCCATGTTTTGTTTCTTTGGGATGTTTTTTTGGAGAATTGGTTAGTGGTCTTCTTTGAGAAGTGTTTCAGAAGGTCTCGGTGGTGGTTTTTCTCGTGAATCAGGTGTTTTCTCATTGTATGCTTGACAAGAGAACCAGTTTTTTGGGGTCTGTGGTTCTTTTTCCTGGTTAGTTTATGCCCCTGTTATGAACTAATATTCTTTTGAGATGTGGACGTAGTGATTCGTTTTTGTTTGTCCCTCCAGTTGATCAAAGGATTTTCCTATTTGAGTATTAATGTCATGTTCTTCCATTTTTTCCTTATTGGTTAAGTAAATCCTCTCACTGCGGAAGAGTGGATACGAGATGGTGAATGGAGTTTTGGTTTCCTTGAGTCATTTGATGGTAAAAGGGTAAAGTTTGACATATTTAAGTTTGCAGTTTTGTATGAGGTGTCTTGGAGTTGTTGGTGCGGGCTACTGTTTTAAATGACCCTTGGGTCATTCGTTGGTTTCATCTAAGGAAGTGGTCTTTCTAGGCCACTAGTGTGTGAATTTGGTCATAAGAGGTTGTTTTGGACACTTTCAAAAATCTTGTTCCGTTTAAGACTCATCTTAAACTCCCTTTTTGTGTAATGCTTCTGTAAGTAGCAAGGGTCATGTTGATGCTTGGCGGTGTTGTTCTCTTGTTCGGTTGCAAGAGAAAAGGTCGTGGGACTTTCCAAGGTCCACTGTCTTGAGAGAAGTGTATTTTCCCTTAGGAAATTTCAAATTCCTCCATTTTATAGGAAGGTGTATTTTATGTTTTGTTCCTCTCAATGTTTCTTGTTCAGAGTAAGAAGGGATGATGCACACCATCCTAGATTTCATGTTGGCAATGTTCTGTGTCAGTATTTTATTTCTTGTCTCGGGGGTTGGTTAGTTTCTAATGGCAGGGAGTCTGTTCGGGCATCCCTGTGTCAATCCTTTGGTTTTGTTCCTAGAAATGGTTTAGTTTATTTGTTTTCTTTGGACAAGTGGTGTAGTTTTTGTCCGCAGTTCTTGACGTGTTTTGGTTTGAGAGAATGGATTATGTGGGTGTGAAAATTTCAATCCTTGATCAATCAACCAAAGGTGTTCTAACTCTTTGGGGCGGGTGACACTTGGTGGAACGTATTTATACGAGTTTCTTGAGGTTGTCATTTAAGTCATTTTCTCTAAGCATAGCGTGTTTTCCTCTTTTCACTTGTTTCTTAGGGACCCCCTTTGAACCTTAAGAGTGTATCAGTTTCTTCTTGGCGTTCAATTTTAGTTGCGTCTTTTCGGGGATGGAAAAAGCTATGGTGGGGAGAATTGTCACATTCACTTTTAAATTATTTATTTTATTAATTTTCAGGTCATCAGGTAGTTTGTGTTGAATCCCAACTTAAATTTTTGAGTTCTTATTTAAGAACACACGTTTTGGCCTTGATAGCATTTAGCGCACCGTAGTCAAAGTCGTGCGAATTTTCCCAGGTCACCGTGTGACTTTTCCCAGTTCACCGCATGGTCTACCCAATGTTCAATTAATTAAATAGAATGAGATAATAATAAAGAAATAAAATTAAATGGGTGATAAAATAAAAATAAATAAATTAGAAAAGTGTGATAAAAATTTAATGAATTATTTTAATGATAATATTATTATTATTATTTGAGATTATTATTATTATTATTATTAGTGTTGGTATGCTAATATTATTATTAATGTTATTAATTTTATTTTTATTATCATCATTGTTATGAATTATCATTAATTGTGTGGATGATATAAATCATAATGAATGAGGTATATTCATTACCCATCAAGTCTCTTCATATGGCCAAACCTTTTGTATTCCCACCATTTTATTGGAATTAATTTTATCTATTGGATCAACCCTTTTGTAATATATAAATACAGTGGCATGATAATTGAAATGGGTGTGATTTTTGTGTGGCCATATACTTGTGTTATTTATTTCTTGTTCTATTGTGGTTGAGACATTTTACTTCGCTGTCATCATCCCAAGAAATCGACATCGTCATACGCTTTCACTTCGCTTCGTCTTCAATCGAATAATTTCACAACACGTTATCAGCACGACTGCTCTGTGAAGTAAAAATGTTAGTCATACCGGTAAGATAAATTTTCACATGGAGAATATTACAAAGCATGGATTTCTCCCTCTTGACATTTTTGGGAAGAATTACTTGTCGTGGATTCTGAATGTGAAGATAAACCTTGATGAAAACGGCCTCAGGGAAGCAAGTAAAGTTGGCAATCATGATTCCGCTCAAGACCATGGTCGAGCCCTAATTTTCCTCCGCCATCACCTCTATGAGGATCTGAAGAATGAGTACCTCACGGTGAAGGATCCTTTGGTGTTGTGGTAGAATCTCAATGAGTGGTATGATCACCTTCGACTTGTAATACTACCAAGAGAAAGGTTTGAGTGGACCCATTTTTGATTCCAAGATTATAAATAGGTAAGTGAGTACAACTTCACAATGTTTAAAATAACATCAAAACTCAAATTATGTAGAGATACTATCACTGATACTAATATTCTAGAAAGAACATATTCTACTTTACATGCCTCATATTTTATTCTGCAACAATAATATCACGATAAAGGTTTTACAAAATATTTTGAATTAATTTCTTGCATTCTTGTTTTTGAATAAAATAATGAACTCCTGATGAGAAATTCTGAATCCCAACCTATTGGTGAGGCTTCATTCCCAAAATAAAATGAGATTTCTTTTAATCAAGTTCGTGGGAAGAATTGTCACAATCGAGGCTAAGGAAATTCATTTGCTCGAGGTGGTCATACACCAAATGATAAGAGGAAGGGGAACCACCAGAAGTGGTCCAGTGATGAACAACTGCAAATGAAGAAAGAAAAGAGCGATGAAAGTAACTGCTTTTGATGTGGCATGAAGGGGAATTGGTCGCGTACCTATCATATGCCAAATCATTTTGTTGATATTTATAAACAATCTATCAAAGGAAAGGAAAATAAAGATGAAGAGAATTTTGCTGACCAGGCTTTGAAATATGATGATGATATTACAAACTTTGATATTTTCGACAATTTTGCACACCCTGAAGGTGATGAGCATATTGATCAAGCATGAATGCTCATGATAGAATCAAAGTTTTTTTTTTGTTTTTTGTGGTTGAAATGAACTATGGTTTTATGGTTTTGTAATATTTTAAATATTGCATGTTTGATTTTGGTTTCTTTTAGTTTATTCCTCATATGCATGTTTATTTTATTTTCTAGAAATGTATGATATAAATAGATCTGTTGGGAATAATTTCCATGATGAAGATATTTGTCTCGTCGACAGCGCAATGATGCACACAATTCTTAAACATGAGAAATATTTTATCACCATTAAAATGGGTAGTGCTCATGTGTGTACTTTAACCAGTAGTGCATAATTAATCGAAGGCTCTAGAAGAGCAAAAATATTCCTACCTGGTGGTACCCATATTATGATAAAAAATTATTTGTTTTCTCCCAAGTCTCGATGCAATTTTCTAAGTTTTAAAGATATTCTTAATAATGGATATCACATAGAGACAATGGATGAAGGAGGTGTTGAACACCTCTACATAACAAGCATTAAAAATGAGGACAGATTGATTCAATAAAAGCTTTTGAGACTTCCGTCCGAATTGTACTTTGTCAATATTTGTAAAATTAAATCAAACATGGTAAACCTGAAGTTTACCAACCATGGTACATTTATTGTCTGGAATTACAGTTTGGGTCATCCTAGATCAATAATGATGTGGAAAATAATTAAATATACTCATGTTCATCCATTGGTTGATAAAAGGGATCTTATGTCCCATGATTTCTCATGTGCTGCTTGTTCTCAAAGCAAATTAATCATAAGACCATCACCATCAAATATCAGGACTGAATCCCTGATGTTTATGGAACAAATTCATGGTGATATATGTGGACTAATTCATCCACCATGTGGACCATTCATATATTTCATGATCATGATTAATGCGTCAAATCGATGGTCCCATGTGTGTTTATTGTCCACTCGCAACCAGACATTTGCAAAATTACTTTCCCAAATAATATGGTTAAGGGAACAATTCCCTGATTATTCAATCAATCATATTAGGGTTGATAATGTTGGTGAATATTCATCACATTCTTTTAATAATTATTTCATGTCATTGGGAATAAGTGTTTAATATCCTGTAGCTCATGTTTATACACAAAATGGTCTAGATGAATCATTTATAAAGCGATTACAACTTATCACCAGACCATTACTTATGAAAACTAAATTGTCCATTTCAGCATGGGGACATGCAATTTTTCATGTAACATCACTTCTTCAAATAAGGCCATCAAGCTATCATTATTATCCCCCTTTGAAATTAGCTTGTGTCCATGAACCAAATATTTCACACTTAAGGATATTTGGTTGTGCTGTATATGTGCCTGTAGCACCCCCGCAACGAACAAAAATGGGACCCCAAAGGAGATTGGGTATATATGTTGGTTTTGAATCTCCCTTGATCATTAAATATCTTGAGATTATGACAGGATATGTATTCACAGCAAGATTTTCTGATTTTCATTTTGATGAAAAATTATTTCCAACACTAATAGGGGTAAATCAATCGAATTCAAAAGAAATATCATGGAAAGAGACTTCATTATTACATCTTGATCCTCATACAAATATGAGTGAACTTGAAGTTCAAAAGATCATTAATTTTCTAAATTAATAAAATCACTTTCCTTATTCATTCAATGATTCAAAATGGGTTACAAAATCATATATACCTTTTGTGAATGCACCAGTAAGAATTGATGTCCCGGAAGGACAATCTGATGGTATTACCAACAATGCTTCCAACCTGCGCCTAAAGCGTGGGAGAACACTTGGTTCAAAAGATAAAAATTCCCATCAAAGAAAGGGGAAAAAGCCTATGTTGGTTGACGATATTAATGAATTTTAAGATGATGTAAATATACCAGAAGTACATGAACACGATCAAGAAGAAATTTCAATAAATTTCACCAACACTGGAAGATGTTGAAACTGAGTGTAGACCATTGTTTATAACACATTTTCATACAATGTATCTCTTGAAATTATGGTGGAGGATCAAGAACCTAAAAATGTTAATGAATGTTGTGAAATTCTAGATTGGGATAAATGGAAAGTTGCAATCCAATCTGATCTAGACTCACTTGCTAAACGTGAGGTTTTTGGGTCGATCATGAAAACCCCTAAAGGGATTAATCCTGTTGGATACAAATGGGTATTTTTTAGAAAAAAATGAAAATAATGATGTCGTGAGATATAAAGCATGACTAGTTACCCAAGGCTTCTCACAAAAACTCAGGATTTATTATGATGAAACATACTCTCCTGTAATGGATACAATAACCTTTCGGTACCTCATGATGTTTGTTGTACATGAGTATCTTGAATTACGCCTGATGGACGTAGTGATTGCATATCTTTATGGTGATATTGATAATGATGTTTACATGAAAATCCTTGAAGGATTCAAATTTCCTGCAAAATATCTTGGATCTTGATATTTTTATTCAGTTAAGATGAATAAATCATTATATGGATTAAATCAGTCAAGGTGTATGTGGTATAACCATCTAAGAAAATATTTGATAGATGAAGGTTATAAAAATGATCCAATTTGTCCATCTGTCTTCATTAAGAATATTGGATCTGAATTTGTGATCATTGTAGTATGCATAGACGATTTAAATATAATTGGGAATAATGATGAACTTTCCAAGGCAGTGGAATATCAGAAAAAATAATTTGAAATGAAAGACTTTGGAAATACAAAGTTCTGCCTTGGATTACAAATTGAGAATCTTAAGGATGACATTTATGTTCATCAATCACGTTATACTGCTAAAGTCCTATAGAGATTTAACATGAATGAATTGAATCCATTAAGTACACCAATGTTTGTGCAATCTCTTGGTCATGATAATGATCCTTTTAAACCACGACTGGATGATGAAGAACTAGTTGGTCTTGAAGTACCATATTTGAGTGCTATAGGAGCACTGATGTACCTTGAAAATAATACAATACCTGATATATCATTTTCTGTGAATTTATTGGCAAGGTATAATTATTCTCCTACTCATCATCATTGGAATGGTATCAAACATGTATTAAGATACCTTTAAGGGTCAAAAGATCAGGGGTTAATTTATTCCAAATCATCAGAACCAAAGTTGGTTGGTTATGCTGATTTTGGATACTTTTCTGATCCACACAAAGCAAGATCTCAAACTGGATATGTGTTTACATATGGTGGAACTACAATTTCTTGGCATTCTACAAAACAAACCATTACTTCGACTTCTTTTAACCATATTGAGTTGATTGTTATTCATGAAGAAAGTTGAGAATGTGTTTGGTTGAGATCAGTGATCAATCATATTCAAAATTATTGTTTATTAAATATGAATAATAATATTCCCACCATATTATATGAAGATAATATTACTTGCATAACATAGTTTAAAGGTGGGTTTATTAAAGGTGATAGAACAAATAATATCTCACAAAAATTATTTTTCACCAATGACCTTCAAAAGAATGGTGAGATTGATGTCTAGAAAATAAGATCATGTGACAATCTTGCAGATTTGTTTACAAAGAAATTGCCAACTTCAACATTTGAGAAATTGATTTATAAAATTGGAATGAAAAGAATGAAAAGTCTATCATGATTTTATGAGGGGGAGTTGGGAACACTGTACTCTTTTTCCCTTAATCAGTTTTTCCCACTGGGTTTTCTGATAAGGTTTTTAATGAGGCAGCATAGTATGGAATCATTTTAATTTGGCTTCACTTGTTTTTCCCACAAGGTTTTTTTAAGTGAATATTTATATTAGATTCCATGGGATTATGACATCCAAGGGGGAGTGTTATGAATTATCATTAGTTGTGTGGATTTCATAAATCATAATGAATGAGGTCTATTCATTACCCATAAAGTCTCTTCATATGGCCAAACCTTTTGTATTCCCACCATTTGATTGGAATTAATTTTGTCTGTTGGATCAACCCTTTTGTAATCTATAAATATGGTGGCATGATAATGGAAATGGGTGTGTGATTTTTTGTGTCTATATAATTGTGTTCTTTCTTTCTTGTTCTATTGTGATTGAGACATTTTACTTCTCCATCGTCATCCCGAGAAATCGACATCGTTATACGCTTTCGCTTCGCTTTGTCTTCAATCAATAAATTTCACAACAATCATTGTATTATTATTACTACAATTTTTATAATTCCTATTAGAATTTTTTTTAAATTTTGGTTGGGTTAGGGTTTCTTCCTCCCTCCCCCAAGTGGCATCTCACCCCCCTTACCCCAAATCCCGTTATTCCCCATCCCCCATGTGCAGCCCACCAGCGACCTCTGCTTTCTAGCCGGCTCTGGTGCCCTCCTCCCACACCTCCAGCGACCTCCTAGGGAACCACCTTGTGCTACCTGCCAGCCTCGCACCACACTCCCCCTCTCGGTCAGACCCTCTGTTGACTCAATATCATGCACCCCTTGTCCGGTCGACCCCCTACTCTATCGCCTCTTTGTCGGCGTGAGATGACCCACAACATCCTCATCGTGCAACCCCTATTGTTGGCGCTTACTCCTTCTACTATCCCCAACTACAATGACCACCTTCCTAGTCACACCCCTTCTTTCTGGTGGTTTTTCCTCGCATCTCCGCCCTATCTGTATATGAACTCCCTCACCGATGCCTCCTGTTCCAACACACACCCTTTCGGTACCCCTTCTCCCATTTCTTCGGTTTTCTTCCTTGGTTGGGGTTTTTTTTAAGGATTATCCCTAAAATATTGGGTCCAACTCATTGATTTGGGTTGTTTCTTTCCTCCTTGTGGTGTATTTTAAGTGTGGTTGAGGTTTTTCACACGATTTGGGATTTTATACATCGAGGTAGGTTGTTCTATACCCTTGCATCATTTGATTAATTTAATATGTTTATTTGATTTTATAAATATGTTCTATGATCCAATTTTGTGGTGACAAATATATTTTTGGAGTGTTATGGTATGTGTTCAAGAGGAAAATGGTTTTTTTGGTGTTTTATCTTTGTTGCAAACCTTTGAAATATAATTGAAAATTGTTTGAATAATGGAAAAAATATTTTGATAAGGTTATCTTATGCATTTGGTTTTAAAGTGATGTTTCTATATGGAATCAAGTGTTTTTTTGGTATAAACTCTCGAGTTCTAATTTTATGTGTTTTATAAACTGTTTAATTAGATTTATTTACTTAAATATGATGTGCGAAAGGGGTGTTTGATAGGGTGAAACTTGTGTTAAATATTAAGGTGACATTTTTATGTGAAAAAACTAAGTGTTTTATTTAATAATTCTCTTTAAATTGTTTAAATAATTTATCAAGTCATGCGTGTGATGCGAGTTATGGTGTGAAATGGTTTTTTGTGTACGTTTGGTTTCAAAAGGGGAATTTTAGGTATATTTTGGTGTAAAGTTTTCTTGATATTTTTTTGAAATTATTTAATAAATATTTTAAATGATTTATATAATTATTTAGATGGAGTGAAAGTAGTATTTTGGAAGATTTGAATATTTTTTTTATAAAGTAGTATGTTTATATGAAATGAGACATGTTTTTTGGTACAAACCCACTTTGCGTCACTTGGTGGTGTTTTATAAGTGGTTTAAATGGTTCATTCAATTATGAAAGTGGTGCGAAACTAGTATTAAGAAGAATTTGTTAAGCAGGTGGTTTAAAAATGGCTTTCGTACTTGGAATTGGGTATATTTTTGGTGTAAGTCCTTGGTGTGTTATTTAATAATGTTTTCTGAGTTGTGAAAAATGATTTATTAGATTTCCCAAGGGGTATGAAAGATGTTTTGAATTGGTTTTCATGTGATTTTATTGTTGTGTACTTTGGGTATGTATTGAAAATGGTTTAAATATTGGGAAGCATGCCTAAAAAAATTGTTTTATGTGTGGATTTAAAAAGGATCTTGGCCATTAAATTGGATGGTTTTAATTGTGTGCCTTTGTTGTGTCTTTCCAAAGGAAGTTTTATGATTTCAAAATATATTTGAGAAGGATTTATTCATGTCTAATATGAAAAGTGGTTTTGTTCATGAAATTGGTGACTTATTTGAATGATTGAAATTGGTTATGAAAGTGGTGGTGTGTGTGATATGTGCATGTGGAAACTTGTTTGAGCGCAAGGGAAAACCCTGGGTATCTAGGTGGGCGGACTATAACTAGTGACCTAGTGATCTGGAGTGGTATCATACCCATTTCACTTTGAAAGTTTGATGTTTACAACTCTAACTAAACTATAATGATGATGATGTTGGGGACCACTGGGTTATGGATGATTCTCCTACTAGTGGATCATGTACATGAGAACAGATATTTTTTTGGTTACTTTTCACCGAGGTATGAGGTTCTAGGTTCCCACTCAATCTAGATGAATCTTAGGGGATTTACCCATGGTGCTTTACTATTCATGACGTGGTGCCTTCCATCAGCATACGGAGGACCACTTGAGTGTGTGTATATTCTTTGTGAATTTTCTATTCCACTTAAAAGTAGTGTTTATGAAATGGTTTTTCTTCAAGTATTCTTTTTAACTTTTATTTTTTAAATGTTTTCCTTAAAAGTGTTTTTTAAAAGAATGAATTTGAATAAGCATGTAAAATTTTCTCTTTGATGTTATGGCATTAAATCTCTTTATTTTGTGGTGTCCTACTAGTCTCTTGGCTCACACCCTACATAAACCTTTGGGGGTATGTATACCTTGTTATTTTTGTATCCTAGGTTAAGGAATCATGCTCAGCGATAATGATTTAGTTTGTTTATTGTCTTCTCATGCAGGTTGGTGTTGCTAGATTGAGGATGTTGCACCTCTCTTGTTTCTTAGAGGTTTGAGTTAGAGTTTTAGTTTTCTTTTGTTGTCATTTATTTTGGGTTTTTGGTTATAGTTATAGATCTCTAAATCTAAAATGTGTTGAGGGCCTGTTTGGTTGTATAAAATTAGTTTCTTTCTGTTAAAGCAGTCAGTTTTTTTATGTTTATTGTTTCAGGTAAATCGTTCCCACATGTTAATTTTGATACACGAGAACTTGTGCCATCCTGTGGGGATCGGGAACACCCCTCAGGAATTACTGTGGACCAGGTCAGGTGTCAGGTCAGATGGTGACCTGGCTTGGTTCGTGACACTCTCTTTAACAAAAAAGGTAGCTGGTCTCATTCAATATTTTCTATTATGATTCACGTCAAGGAGTGCACGCCAAAGGGGGATGAGATGATCAAGTGTGAGAAGCTAAACCTTGTGGACCTCACTAGTTCTGAGAATATTTCATGTTCTAGTGCAAGAGAGGTGTGTTTTAGTTTATTTTTCTTACCAGTACTCATTTGGCTCACTTATTAAAAACCCATTATATCACTTTTCACTCATAATGTTCCGTTTTAAAAAATAAGTTTTGTTTTTGAAAAAACACTTGCACTTATACATGAGCATTTATCCCAAGCGATAATAAGTATTTTTTAGTTATTGTCATCAAACCAACCCTTTTATATAGAAATTTAAATATCTGTAGCCAAATTTGTGTAGACTTATTGAAATAGGTCAAACTTTGGTAAAATATACTTTTTCATGGAAGGGAAAGAAAAGTTGGGGAGACTAATAAAAAGCTTTCTCACACTCGATCGTGTCATTAATGAAATTGTGTAGAACTCTGTCAATGTTCCATATAGGTAAACTAGCCTCTATATAAAAGGATATTTCATTTTTTACATGGGTGGCATTAAGGCTCTATTTGATACAATGGAATAGTTACCTAAGAAATCATGTTTGGTACGAGACAAAGGATTCTCTTCTCTAGGACCGAATGAGGCCTAGGTGATTTTAATTTTGAAAAATAGGGATAGTAAACTAACAGGACTATTGAGGGATTCCTTGGGTGGGAAAAAAAGACATGCATAATTTCCACAATCTCCCCATCATTCCATTGTTTGGAAGAGACACATAGCACCATCAACTATGCATATCATGCTAAGAATATCATGAACAAGACAGAGGTCAACAATTTCATCAATTTCATGTTTTTCGAGCTTAAGTTGGATTTCAATTCCCTATATTGTAACAATTATTGTTTGTTGTTGTATCAGGTTAACTAAAAGATGGTGAAATCAACAGATTCAGGGTTGAGTAATAAGCATGATAGAGATAAAGGAGTGAATGTGCAGGTTCTTTCTACATTGTAGGTGAATTTCCTTATCCTGGAAGTATAACTTTCTTTGTTTTACTTTTTTTGATTTTTTATACACTGATGATGCTTTGAATAATCTAGGCCTTTGAATTATGATGAGTTGAAGGTGAACATGTTGATTGTGGTTTCATGTAATGAAAATAGGAAGGAAGTTTCAGCGATGCAGACCATAGCTAAAAAACAGATCAATAGGACATTTTCTTTTGGTAAAGTATGCTTTTACAATTAGTTTATCAAAACATGAGGTTCCCTTTCTGTCTTAGTGTATAATTGGTGGTGGAATTAGCACTGATTCAATTCTCACTTTATAAATGGAATCTAAAATTTTTAGTTTGTATTTAGGTTTTTGGTCCAACATATAAATAGGAGTTGTTGTTTGATCAAGTTGTATCTATTATTGTTCATGAAGTCGTTGAGGGATATAACTGTACAATATTTTCTTATGGACAAACTAGTATAGGGAAAATGTACACAATGGAAGGGTGAGAAAGAAAAAAGGTCTAGTTTCAGTAAAATAATCAACCTCTCATCTTTTATCTGCAGTACATATTAGGGTAAAACTGTGTTGTGTTTTTTTTTCAGAATGGAGAGTTACCAAGTGATGATGGTGTGATTCCGAGATCTGTTAAGAAAATATTTGATATTCTAAAAGCTCAAAGTGATGAATACAACATGAAGGTAACGTTTTTAGAGCTGTACAACAAGGGGATAATAGACTTTTTGGCACCAGAAGAGTGCTCTAAATTCATAGATGACAAGTCAAAGAAACCCATTGTGCAGATGGAAGATGGAAAAGAGGTGTCTTTGTGAGAGGTTTAGAAGAAGAGATTGTTTTTACTGCTAATGAAATTTACAAGATCATGGAGAAAGGTTCTGCTAAAAGGTAAACAATGTAAACTATTCTTAACAAACAAAGTAGTTAGTCTCATTTGATATTTTATATTATGATTCGCAACAAGGAGTGCACGCCCAAGGTAGAGGAGATGATCAAGTTTGGGAAGCTAAAACTTGTGCACCTCACTAGTTCTGAGAATATTTCATGTTCTGGTGCAATATAGGTGTGACTCAGTTAATTTTTCTTTCCAGTACTCATTTGGAACACTTATTGAAAATTAATTATATCACTTTTCACTCATAATGTGCAGTTTTAAAAAATAAGTTTTGTTTTTGAAAAAACACTTGGACTTATACATGAGAATTTAATAATAATTTTTTAGTTAGTGTTGTCAAACATTCCCTATTATATATCAAGTCAAAGAGTTGTAGCCATATTTGTGCAGTCTTAGTGAAATAAATCAAACATTGGAAAAATCTAGTTTTCTGTGGAGGGGAAACAGAAGTTGGTGAGATCAATGAAAACTTTCTCACTCTCGGTCGTGTCATTAATGAACTTTTGATGCACTTTGGCCATGTTCTATATAGGTAAACTAGCTCTTATATAAAGGATATTTTATTTTTTAAGTGGGTGGTTTTAAGGCCCTGTTTAATATAATGGAACACTGACCTAAGAAATCATGTTTGGTATAAGACAAAGGGAGTGTTAATTTCATTATTTAAGGAATGTTGGATTCCTACCCATTTGGATTGATTTCTCTGGCATTGCTCGAAAAATATATTTTATTAACATAAATATTTAAAATTATTTTATTTTTTTACTGCTATATATTTATATTATTACATATTCAGTCTCACCATTTCCTTGTATATCATTCCATCTTTCAAATGATTCTCTTCTTTAGGACCAAACGAGGCCTCCACGTTTTTTTGGGAGAACAAGGATAGAAAATGAACAAGGCTATTGAGGGATTCCTTTGGTGGGAAACAAATACATGTATAATTTCCCTAATCTCACCAGAATTCCATTATTTGGAAGATACACTTATCACCTTCTATTATGCACACCATGCTAAGAATATAAAGAACAAACCAGAGGTCATCAGTTTCATCAATTTCATGTTTTTTGAGGTGAAGTTGGATTTCAATTTCTTATATTGCAACAATTCTTGTTTTTTGTTGTTTCAAGTTAACCAAAAGATGAGAAATTTTCATTAATTAAGGACTCGTATATGAAAATTGATCAGCTTAAAAAAGGTTATTCACAGTTTCATCACAAATTTGGTGCTTAAACAGTACAAGTTATTCTTACATGTGACTTTATTATTAATGTTGAAGCAGAGGTTTATAGTGTAAGAAAAAAATGGACTTTACATACCACGTGATCGATATCTTTATGAGGAAGGAGTGAAAAAGGTTTTATCCTTATAAGATGGATGATCCATAGATTATTTTTCCTTGCTTGATTATCATTTTTTTTTCATAGGTTATGATTGAAAAAATTGAGTGTATGAAACTTGAAGCAGATGAAAAGGACAAGGAAAAACACAATTTAAATTTGGATTTATAATTTCTTAGGACCCATTAGACAAAACTTATTGAAAACTAATTATAGAAATATTCACTTATGATAAGTATTTTTAAAAAATGTGTGGTGTTTGTTCTGATTCTAAAAAAATGTTTGCACAAAATAAAGTGGCAGAAAAGTGCTGCTATGCTAGAAACACCTATAAAGAAGCACTTAAATATAATAAGTTTTCAATAAGTTCTTTTAAACACACCCTTTATTCTTTTAGGGGGTTTGTGACTTGATTTATTATTTTACTTGTAATCAGCAACTGATGGAGGTCCAAGAATTCTAAAAGGATCAACACATTTGACTGTAGAATTGACTGATTAAATTGAAAAAAGTGAGGTGTGAAACCATTGTTAAGAGTAATTTTATCTATTTATTTCAACAATGAACCTGAATTTACAACTGATTCTACTCCAGGAAAATCTTCAACAAACTCAAAATGTATTATTTGATCTTGAAAAACAACATAAGGAGACCAATTCAAAAATTAAAGAAAAATAATACCATGTATTCAATATACTCAAATCCAGTGAGTCAGATGGCTATTAGATTTATTATTATCTAAAATTCAACAATTTTCTCTAGAAAATGACTTATGTTCTTGATTTCCTTATATAAATCCCTGGTTGATCGTGCTATTGTGCTTAGAGTTGAGCTTGAGAATGTTGCATCTAACTTATTTAGCCTATTTACCAAAATTGGTTTTTATTACCTGAATTATAAATGTAATTATTTTTTAATTCTTGAAGGTCACTTCTAATAGGTCTTACAGAATAAGGCATCATGACTTGTGATTTCGAGGAAGCGGTGTTTTTTTTCCTGCAAAATTTAATACACTTTCTTATAATAAGCAGTTTGGAAGCACTTGTATAGAAGCACTTATAAAGTTTTTGAAAACGCTTTCTAAAAACGCATTATCACTTATGATAAGTAGTTTGAAAAAATAAGTTGTGTTTGTTTTGTTTCTGAAAAAACTACTTACATTTGAATTCCTAAATAGGACCACTTAAATTGGAAGAGAATGACTTTTTCAGTCAGCAATCTGAAATCAAACAAAAGCACTTGTCATAAGTGATATATAAAGGCCAACAATTATTGGTGTCAATTTCCAAAAAATTGTCTTCAAAGTGTTATAAGCATTTTTAAGTAAGTGATGTTAAATGGAGTTAGTGTTAATTGTTATAACATCATTTTCAGAGGGGAAGGAAAAGTCAGAATAAGGAAACAGAACACTAGTCTAGAAATTTCAGTTATAGTTGGCTCAAAAACTAGAATCCTTACATATGATTGTTGCAGCCTCATTGATGCAACACGAACTGCAACTTAGTGATATAGAGGAAGATATTCATTCCTTTGTAACTAACAAGTGGGAGGTAAGGTTCAAATTCTAAAAATTTAAATGATTTTTCATTTTAACAGATTCCAAACTAAATTTAGACTCAATTCATTAATATATAGTTTTGTTTTCCCATGCATAAGGCTGTAGAAGAACTTAGTGGATGGTTAGGAAAGTTAAAAACCATGTGTTATAATGGTATTAAGGCTTTAGATGACATAGCTAGGGTTCTTGACAGTGATTCTCAGTCTACATTCAGAAACATAAATTCAAAAGTTTATAAACACTCATCTGCCTTGGAGGATACAAGTGTTTCCTTTAATAGCTACTCCATTTACCTTTTCTGTGCTTTGCGTTTTACACTCCTTTTCATTTTTTGTACATGAAAAAATCTTTAAGGGATTTTCTTCTAAGGTGGATCAGTTGTTCAATGACCTATCGAGCAGTCTTCACAGGAGGAGAAGCTAATTTTATTTACAGAATAGAAGCAGGAGGTTCACTATTTGCTGCACAAATGTTTAATGCTTAATGATTTTTGTGGCTTCTTTTTAAATGACCAACGCTTTCATTTTGAATCAATTTCAGCTACATTCAAGAGCTGTTGAGGCCACCAGGATAATTTATAAAAGGACAGTAAACTTTTCAAGACTGTGGGAATGCAAACATCTAAATTGACATAAATTACTGAAGATGATTAAACAATGAATGACCTGAAATTATCTGAACTAGATAAGGTATCTGAGGACTGTGCTTCCAATGAAGAAAAACAACTATTATAGAAAGTGGCAGAGCTTCTTGAAAATTAGAATTCTAGGAGGAAAAAACCGGTACTCGATTATTTCATTTCCAGGATCATCATCGTGAATGTTATTTATTGAATATATACAAGTTCAAGGGGTGATCCATGACCTTTTTTAGAGTGCTACCATTAAAACTAGAAGACTTCAAAATGAAGTATCAACAATACAAGACTCAACTTCAATCATTAATTTAGAGTGGAACATTTACTTGGATAAAACTGAAAAATGGTACCTGACAGATGCTGCTTCAGTCAAAATTGGAAGTGATGACCTAGATGTAGTTCTTGAGAAGTGGTAAGTTCACCTTTGATATTTATGTTATCAAACTGTAAATCTTCACATCAATCTTCGATCTATAGTCTGAATAAGGTGAAGATCAGTGCTCTATAGAGGAGAAATGTAGAAGAATCCTTGACGAGTTTAGAGAAATGCAATGCAGCCTCTTCAGACTCCATTGTCAAGGAAGGATTGGAAATGAATCAAACTCTCCATTCGAGATATTATTCTGTTGTGTCCTTTTCTTTGGAGGTAGTAGATGTCTGGAAAAAGAACATTGCTTCCTCTGTTGATCATAAGCAGTGATTTTAATCTTCATCATATCTTCTTCGCCTCCCCTTTATAGAATAAAATCCCAATTTTTTTGAATTTGTAGATTCTATACAACTTGATCATGAGTCATGCGTGAATCTCAATTATATGGTCACTTCTTGCCACAAGGATCTTAGGTAATTGAAATGTGGGCACCACCACAAGATGATTTAGATTACAGATCACTCCGGAAAATGTCTTCTCTATTGATACTTGTTAATAAGGTTTAATTTAGTCCATGAGAGAGAAGAAGTTATTTAAGTTTACTTGGATATGTTGCAGGTGCATAAACCATCATGCTCGACGCCAAGGAAGAGGTGTTCAATCTATCAAGCACGACAACCATCAAAGAGCTTCGAACTCCAGCTTTTGAGGAACTCTTGAAGTCGTTCAGTAAGATAAGGTCTTCGATGCAATAAAATAGTGAAGCATAGCATAATATTGGGGTGTATGATTGTGCACAATCCTTCAGGGACTCTAGAGTTCCTCTCACTGTGGTCAACTAAAAGGATATCATGAATTCTGCTCAGTGTCTATTCAAAGAAATCATTTTTGGGAAGGGGATATTTAATATTAAATGTATATGAATATTTTTATTGGAAATCAAAATCATTATGTTTGAAGTGGGTAAGGTCTTCAGTTGGAAGTGATATTTATGATATTTATGGTTTATGTTTACTCTAGAGGTGGAAAGTGAAAATCTAAAGATTTAGACAAAGTTTAGTGTATAAAAAATGAATTAGTATAATAGATGTATTATAGAGGAACTTAATTATATCTATTATTGAAAATTTCATCCTTTTGAGACTGAGTTAGATAAAATTTGCATCGGGGGGGGGGGGGGGGGGTCAGGTGCTGCATATCAAACTCAAATTAGAACTCATGTAAATTGATATCAAGGTTTAGTTTTAAGCTCATATCTTTTTTACCTTTGTCATAGATGAACTTAAAATGCATGTTCAAAAGTTGATGGTTTTCATTATTTAAGCACATTTATGCAATGCGATGAATATATTAATTTAGATGTTTTTCATTAGAATTATAGAAAAAATGAAAGTTAGCTAAAGAAATAAACCACAAAAATTATAAGATGAATCAAGACATGAAGATTTATTATTTTATTTATCTATTTTTCATGTATATAACATATGGTATAAGACATGAAATTTATTCATTCACACATGCATGCATAAAGAGAAAAAAAAATTCAATCATTCACTTTTAAAACAAGATTACCATTGCACTAGATTAAAATAAATGATTTTTTTTTCAATATTTATTAATCACTTTGGCATTATACAATGAAATAAAGTAATTACAACAAACACATAATGTTTTAACAAGTTTTATTTCTCAGTGTTGAAGACTACATCCTTGATGTTCATAATTAAGAAATTTACAAATTCTGTAGAAATAAATCATCCTTAACCCATTAGAATTTATGTCCCACCAAATACTACATGATCCACCTTGTTTACAATATTGTTACCCCATAAAAGGTTTATCTTCTTCATTTTTTTATTTTATAATTCTAGCAGAAACTTAAAATAATTTTATCATCCTTGATCAATGAATATTTTTAGCGCATTTTTTCTCAATATTTTTAGTTGTTGATCAATATACGATCACTCTTTCTCATTAATTCCTAAACAACTTCTTCCTTTTGATTTTTGTGAATTATCGATAAATATTCATCAAATAATTCATAATTTGATTTCTAGAAAAATAAGATATTTTCTTAAATTATTTGACTTGAATTATGAAAATATATTTTCATATTAATCCACTCATATCAAAAAAATTAAAGTAATAATTTCATATTAAAATCACTAAAAATACCTCCAAAGATAACTCCATAATCCTTGGGCATTTAAAATCCAAAAAATCTCAAAAAATAAATTCTAGCCTTCATATATTGTTTATGAAGTCCTTGAGGGATATGTATGCACTATCTTTGCTTATGGAAAAATTGAATCATGGAAAACATACACAATGGAAGGGGGAACAAGAAAAAAGTTTTGGTTTCAACAAATTAACAAACCTCTCATATTTCATCTACAGTACATATCATGGTAAAACTGTGTTACCTTTTATTTTTTCTAGAATGGATAATTCCCAAGCGATGTTGGATCTAGAAGAGTGCTCTAAATTCATAGATGACAAGTCAAAGAAACCCATTGCACCGATGGAAGATGGGAAATGAGGTGTCTTTGTGAGAGGTTTAGAAGAAGAAATTTTTTGTATTGATAAGGAAATTTACAAGATCTTGGAGAAAGGTTCTACTAAAAAAAGAAAAACATAAAATCTTCTTAAAGAACAAAGCAGTTGGTCTCATTCAGTATTTTCTATTACGATTCACATCAAAGAGTGCATGCCATATGGGGATGGGATAACCAAGTGTGTGAAGCTAAACCTTGTGGACCTCACAAGTTCTAAGAATATTTTACATTATGGTAAAAGATAGGTGTGACTATATTTATTTTTCTTGCCAGTACTCATTTGGAACACTTATTGAAAACTGATTATATCACTTTTCACTCATAATGTGAAGTTTAAAAAAAAATAAGTTTTGATTCTGAAAAAACACTTGCACTTATACATGAGTATTTTTTCCAAGTGATGATAATCATTTTTTAGTTATTGTTTTCAAAAAGGACCGATTATATATAAATTCAAAGGGTTGTAGACAAATTAGTGTAGTCTTATAATATATCAAACTTTGGAAAATTCTAATTTTTCAGGGAAGGTCAAGGGAAGCTGGTGAGACCAATAAAATATTTCTCACTCTCGGTCATGTTGTTAATTCACTTGTGGAGAAATCTAGATATGTTCCATATAGGTAAATTCTCCTGTATATAAAGGATATTTCATTTTTTAAGCAAGTGGATTTAAGGATTTGTTTGATACAATGGAAAGTGACCTAAGAAATCATATTCGGTGTGAGACAAAGGCTTCTCTTCTCTAGGATCAAATGAGGCCTAAGTGATTTTTTTTGGAAAAATAGGGATAAAAAACTAACATGGCTATTGAGGGATTCCTGGGGTAGGAAAACAAATACATACATAATGGAAACAATCTCACCATCATTCCATTGTTTGGAAGATACACTCAGCACCATCGATTATGCACACGATGAAAAGAATATCAAGAACAAGACATAGGTCATCGATTTCATCGATTTCAAGTCTTTTGAGATGAAGTTGGATTTCCATAAATTATATTGAAACAATTCTTGTTTTTTTTATTTCAGATTAACTAGAAGATGATTAAATCATCATATTCCAGGTCGAGTAATAGGCATGATAGAGATAAAGGTGTGAATGTGCTGGTTCTTCTACACTGCTGGTGAATTTCATTATCCTGGAAGTGTAACTTGTTTTGTTTTCCTTTTTTTCTTTTTCATACACTAATGATGCTTTGAATAATCTAGGAATTTGAATGATAATTAGTTGAATATGAACACACCAATCGTGGTTTCATGTAATGAAAACATGAAGGAAGTTTCCGCGATGCAGACCATAACTAACAAACAGATTTATGGGACTTTTTTATTTGATAAGGTATGATTTTACATTTAGTCTATAAAAACAAGAGGTTTTGTTTCAGTATTAGTGTAGAATTTTTTGTGGAATTAGTACTAATTTAGATCTGAATTTATAAACAAAATATAAATTTGTTATTTTGTTTATAGGTTTTTGGTCCAACATTCAAACATGAGGAGTTGTTTGATCAAGATGTATCTCCTATTGTTCATGAATTACTTGAGGAATATCACTGCACTATATTTGATTATGGAAAAATTGGAACAGGGAAAACAAAAAAATGGAATGGGGAGTAATAAAAAAGGTTTGGTTTCAATAAAATAATCAACCTCTCATCTTTCATCTGTAGAACATATCATGATAAAACCGTCTTGCCATTTCTTTTTTCTAGAATGGAGAATTCCCAAGTAATGATGGTGTGATTACAAGAGCTATTAAGAAAATATTTGATATTTTGGAATCTCAAAGTTCTAAATATATCATGAAGGTAATGTTTTTAGAGCTTTACAACAAGGAGATAACATACGTTTTGTCTTCAGAAGAGTGCTCTAAATTCATAGATGACAAGCCAAAGAAACCAATTACTCTGATGGAATATGGGAAATGAGGTGACTTTGTTAGAGGTTTAGAAGAATAGATTGTTTGTACAACTAATTAAGTTTACAAGATCTTGGAGAAATGTTCTGCTAAAAGGAGAATAATAGAAACTCTCC
This sequence comes from Viscum album, assembly GCA_963277665.1. Taxonomy (NCBI): domain Eukaryota; kingdom Viridiplantae; phylum Streptophyta; class Magnoliopsida; order Santalales; family Viscaceae; genus Viscum; species Viscum album. The sequence continues at coordinate 752,398,915 of OY728145.1, read as the reverse complement.
TTAACAAACAAAGAATCTTGTCTCATTTGATATTTTCTATTACGATTAACATCAAGGATTGTACGCTAGAGGGGGAGGAGATAATCATGTATAGGAAGCTAAACCTTGTGGACCTCACTGTTTCTAAAAATATTTCACGTTTTGGTGTAAGAGAGGTGTACCTCAGTTTATATTTCTTTACAGTACTCATTTGGCACACTTATTGAAAACTGATTATATCACTTTTCAATCATAATGTGATGTTTTAAAAATTACGATATTTTATAAAAAAATACTTACACATATACATGAGAAATTAAACCAAGTGATAATAATAATTTTTCAGTTGGTGTTTTCAAATAGGCCCTATTATATAGAAAGTCAAAGAGTTGTATCCAAATTTGTGTAGTCTTACTGAAATAGGTCAAACTTTTGGCAAAATCTTCTTTTGTAGGGAAGGGAAAGGGAAGTTAGTGTGACCAATACAATCTTTCTCACTCTCGGTCATGTCCTTAACGCACTTGTGGAGCACTTTGTCCATGTTCCATATAGGTAAACTGGCCCATATATAAAGAAGGTTTCATTTTTTATGTTGGTGTCTTTAAGACTATGTTTGATACAATGGAACAGTGACCTAAAAATCATGTTTGGTATGAGGAAAAGGCTTCTATTCTCTAGGACCAAACGTGGCCTAAGATATTTTCATTTATTTTTTGGAAAAACAAGGATAGAAAACTAAAAAGGCTTTTGAGGGAATCCTTGGGTGGGAAAACAAATACATGCATAATGGCCATAATCTCACCATTAGTCCATTATTTGAAAGAGACACTCAACATCTTCAATTATTCCCACTATGCTAAAAATATCAAGAACAAGCCAGAGGTTAGTAGTTTCATCAATTTCATGTTTTTTTAGATGAATTTGGATTTAAATTCCTTACATGGAAACAATTATTGTTTTTTTTATTTAGGTTAACCATAAGATAATGAAATTAGGGGATTCAGGGTCATTTCATAGGCATGATAGAGATAAAGGCGTGAATGTGCAAGTTCTTCTGTGTTGTAGGTGAATTTCGCAATCCTGTAAGTGAAACTTGTTTTGTTTTTTTTCCTTTTCATACACTGATGATGATATGAATAATCTTGGATATGAATGATGATAAGTTGAAGGTGAACATGCCAATCATGGTTTCATGTAATGAAAATAGGAAGGAAGTTTCAGCAATGAAGACCATAGCTAACAAACAAGTCAATAAGACTTTTTCTTTTGATAAGGTATACTTTTAAATTTAGTTTATAAAAACATGGAGTTCCATTTCTGTATTAGTGTAGAATTGGTGGTGGAATTAGTATTAATTTAGTTCTGACCTTATAAATGGAAGCTAAAATTGTTGGTTTGTTTGTATTTTTTTGGTCCAACATCTAAATAGGAGGAGTTTTTTGATCAAGCTTTATCTCCTACTATTCATGAAGTCCATGAGGGATATAACCATACAATATTTGCTTATAGAAAAACTGGAACATGGAAAATTTACACAATAAAAGGGGGAGTAAGAAAAGAGGTTTGGTTTCAATAAAATAATCAACCTCTCATCTTTCATCTACAACACATATCATGGTAAAACCGTGCTGCCTTGTCTTTTTTCCAAAATAGAGAATTCCCAAGCGATGCTGGTGTGATTCTGAGAACTATTAAGAAAATATTTGATATTTTAGAATCTCAAAGTGTTGAATACAACATGAAGGTAACATTTCTAGACCTATGAAACAAGAATATAACAGACCTTTTGGCTCCATAAGAGTGCTCTAAATTCATAGATGACAAGTTAGAGAAACCCATTGTGCTGATAGAAGATCGAAAATGAGGTGTCTTTGTTAGAGGTTTAGAAGAATATATTTTTTGTACTTCGAATTAAATTTACATAAATCTTGGATAAAGGTTTTATTAAGAAAATAATAACAGAAACTCTTATTAACAAACAAAGCAGCTGGTATCATTCAATACTTTCTATTATGATTCATATCAAGGAGTTCACGTCAGAGGGGGAGTATATGATCAATTGTGGGAAGCTAAACCTTGTGGACCTCACTGGTTTTGATAATATTTCACATTATCATTCAAGAGAGGCATGCCTTAATTTATTTTTCTTTCCAGTACTCATTTAGTGCTAAAAACTGATTATATCACTTTTCACTCATAATGTGTAGTTTTAAAAATTAAGTTTTGTTTCTGAAAAAATAATTGCACTTATACATGATCATTTATCACATGTGATAATAATAACTTTTTCATTTAGTGTTGTCAAATAGGACCTATTATATAGAAATTCAAATAGATTTATCTAAATTTGTGTAGTCTTACTAAAATAGATCAAACTTTTGGAAAAATATACTTTTTCAGGGAAGCGCTAGTGAAGCTTGTGAGACCAATAAAAGATTGATCACTCTTGGTAATGTCCTTAATTCACTTGTGGATCACTCTTGCCTTGTTCCATATAGGTAAATTGGCCCGTATATAAAGTATGTATCATTTTTGAAGAGGGTTCCTTTATGGTTCTATTTGATACAATGGAATAGTGACCTGAGAAATCTTGTTTAGTACAAGGAAAAGGCTTCTCTTCTCTAGGACCAAACATGGATGAAGAGATTTTATTTTCTTTTTTTGGGAAATATAGGGATACAAAATTAAAAAGGTTATTGAGGGATTCCTTGGGTGGGAAAACAAAGACATGAATAATTTCCACAATATCACCATTCGTCTATTGTTTGGAAGAGACACTCAACACCATTGATTATGCACACCTTGATATTAATATTAAGAACAAGAGAGAGGCTAGCAATTTCATAAATTTCATGTTTTTTAGCTGAATTTGGATTTAAATTCCTTATATTACAACAATTATTGTTTGTTGTTATTTTAGGTTAACTAGAAGATGATGAAATTAGCAGATTTAGGGTTGAGTAATAGGCATGGTAGAGATTAAGGCGGGAATGTGAAGGTTCTTCTATGTTGCAGGTGAATTTCGTTATCCAGGAAATGTAACATGTTTTGATTTCTTTTTTTTTCTTTTTCATACACCGATGATGCTTTGAATAATCCAAGACTTTGAATGATGATTATTTTAAGGTGAACACAATGATCGTGGTTTCATGTAATAAAAGCTGGAAGGAAGTTTCAACGATGCATACCATAGCTAACAAACAGATCTATAGGAATTTTTCTTTTGATTAAGTATTATTTTACATTTAGTTTATCAAAACTTGATGTTATTTTTCTGTCTTAGTGTAGAATTGGTGATGGAATTAGGAATGATTTAGTTCTGAATTTGTAAATGGAAGCTAAAATTGTTGGTTTGTTTGTAAGTTTTTGGTCCAACATCTAAGCAGGAGGAGTTGTTTGATCATGTTTTATCTCCTATTGTTCATGAAGTATTTGAGGGATACAACGACACTATCATTTCTTATGGAAAATATGGAACTGGGAAAACATACACAATGGAAGAGGGAGTAAGAAAAAAGGTTTGGTTTCAGTAAAAAAAATCAACCTCTCATATTCTTTCTACAACACATATCATGGTAAAACTGTGCTGAATTTTCTTTTTTCTAGAATATAGAATTCCCAAGCGATGTTGGTGTGATCCCGAGTGCTGTTAAGAAAATATTTTATATTTTAGAAGCTCAATGTTCTAAATACAGCATGAAGGTAACGTTTTTAGAGCTATAAAACAATGAGATAATATACCTTTTGGATTTAGAAGAGTTCTCTAAATTCATAGACGAAAAGTCAAAGAAACCCATTGCGATGATGGAAAATGGGAAAGGAGTTTTCTTTATGATAGGTTTAGATGAAGAGATTGTTTTTATAGCTCATGAAATTTACAAGATCTTGGAGAAAGATTTTGCTAAATGGAGAACATAAGAAACTCTCCTTAACAAAAAAAAGCATCTGATCTCATTCGATATTTTTCTATTATGATTCACATCAAGGGAACACCAGAGGGGGGAAATATGATCAAGTGTGGGAAGCTAAAGTATCTGTAACTCATTGGTTCTGAGAATATTTCACATTCTGGTGAAAGATAGGCATGCCTTGGTTTATTTTTCTTTCGAGTACTTGTTTGGGGAACTTATTGAAAACTCATTATATCACTTTTCACTCATAATGTGTAGTTCTAAAAAATAAGTTTTGTTTTTGAAAAAAACACTTTCACTTACACTTGGGAATTTATCTCAAGTGATAATAAACATTTTTTAGTCAGTGTTGTCTAACAGGCCCTATTATATAGCAAGTAAAAGAGTTGTAGCCAAATTTTTGTAGTCTTACTAAAATAGATGAAACTTTGGAAAAATATACTTTTTTAGGGAATGGAAAGGGAAGCTGGTGAGACCAATAAAACTTTCTCACTCTCAGTCATGTCGTTAATGTACTTATAGAGCACTCTAGACATGTTCTATATAGGTAAACTAGCTCATATATAAACGATATTTCATTTTTTAAGCAGGTGGATTTAAGGCTATGTTTGATACAATAGAACATAGACCTAAGAAATCATGTTTGGCATGAGACAAAGGCTTCTCTTCTTTAGGACCAAACGAGGCTTCAACATTTTTCTTTTCTTTTAAAAAAAACAAGGATATAAAAATAACAAGGATATTGAGGTATTGCATGGATGGAAAAACAAATACATGCATAATTTCCATAATATCACCATTAGTTCATTGTTTGGAATAGACACTCAGCATCATCGATTATACACACCATCCTAGGAATATCAAGAACAAGTCGAAGGTCAGCAGTTTCATCAATTTCATGTTGTTTGAGCTGAAGTTTGATTTCCATTCCTTATATTGAAAAATTCTTGTTTTTTGTTGTTTTATGTTAACCAGAATATGATGAAATCATCATATTGAGGGTCCATTAATAGGCATGATAGAGATAAAGGTGTGAATGTGCAGGTTATTCTGCATTTCAGGTGAATTTCATTATCCTAGAAGTGTAACTTGTTTTGTTTTCCTTTTTTTTCTTTTTCATACACTAATGATGATTTGAATAATCTAGGCCTTTGAATGATGATGAGTTGAAGGTGAACACACTGATCATGGTTTCATGTAATAAAAAAGGGAAGGAAGTTTTAGCGATGCATACCATATCAAAAAAACAGATCGATGTGACTTTTTCTTTTGATAGGGTATTCTTTTACATTTAGTTTATCAAAACATGAGGTTTCATTTATATCTTAGTGTATAATTTGTAACAACCTGAGATTTTATGAAAAATATTCTTTTAATTTCATTGATGTCTTCTATTATACACCACACCAAGTTTAGCTTGTACTATACGCAACACCGTATTAGCTTGCAGTATACGCAACGCTATTCTTGGATCATGTTACACACAATTTTTATAATAGTTATTCTATGCAACATTGAGTATATGGTTGGATTCTGTTATACGAAACAACGAAGTATTCTTGCGCAACATGCAACCCTGACTTGGCTTGCATTACACGCAATCACGACCTTCCTCGATAGTGTGTGTTGTACGCAATACTGGGTTTTACTAAACAACGATATATTATTATAATATTGTTATGAACTAGTCGTTATGAATAGTGTTAACTAAATTTTGAATTTTATAACATTATTATTCATCTTACACATTTCTAGAACATGGTATAAGAACAAAATAATTTTTTCTGGTAAAATAAGTATTTTTCAAAAAATGCAGTTTTGCCGCCTTTTGATGGCGTACCCACTTTAAATCTAGTTTTTGACATGTTTATAAGTTCAATTTGACAAAATAAAATTCTTTTTTTGAATCAAGATATAAAAATTTACATTAGATAAAGTTTTGATATTTTTCCGATAACTTTCATATTTTAATGAATAGTAAAAACACGCTATATTTTAATTAAAAACAAAATTTTTCATTGTAATATCTTATGTGGTTAAATTATAATATTGAATGGTTTTAAAGTATAAATAGAATATATTTTTACCATTTAATATAATGTATGTCATTAGCATTGATTTTACCTTGAATTCGTAGGTTAAATCAATTCAATCTTTTGCAATGTTTTAAAGAAAAACCCATTTTCTTTCGACAACGGGATTAATTTTAATTTAATTTCTGCAACTTTTGTGTATTGAATTTGGAAAAATGTATTCCATGTTTGGAATCAGTGGATCCAAATTATGTTAATAAGATACTTTTTATTTTTAGAAATTATGAATAGTAACTATGGTAAATTTTATTTACCATAGTTAAAGGTAAATCGGGTAATTAAGGGTAAATATAATATTTTAAAATTACCCTAAAAAATGTCAAAATCCTATTGGATGACTAAAAGTCGACCCATATCACCTAAGGGTCGGATTGGATTCATTTAATTAAATTTTGTCAATGAAAATAATTTAATTATTATTAAAACCAAAGAATGTGACAACATGTCACTTTCTTAAATCTTATAAGTATAATAATTTTAATCTAGTGATAAAATTCATGAAACTTCTAACATTAATAGTTTCCAGAAATCTAATACAATTATCTACATCATAGGAATTTATTTAGAATTTTTAGGGATTAAATAATTATCATTTATTATGACACAAAGATGATGCAGTAATTGTCTTATTAATGAAATATTGACATAATTGATGTTATAAATGCCCAAATAAATTTAATTTGAGAATTTTTATGACTTAAACTAATTTTCTAGGTTAATATGACATGTTATTGTTGATTTAAGTAACTTGGTTCGAACTTAATAGTGTCAAAATTGACATAAATTAGTTTTTAAAACAAATATTATATTATTAATTTTTATTTTATTCCTAAAAATATAAGTTTCAGAAAATTGACTTAGATAAGATTATATATATTAATAATAAACAACTTGGGGTTCGTTTGGCTTGATATAGTAAGTTTATTAACCATATAGTGTAAGAAAACAAAAAGACACGGTAAAAGATAAATTATTTAACTTAGAGTTAAATCTAATTGATAAGGTTAAAATAATAACCTAAACTTGTCTAAATCCTATTGGATGAGAGGATTTCGACCCATCCCTACTTTAGCTTCGAAATAAGACCCTTTGGAACCATTATAAACTGAATTTTACCTTAATATAAAATAATATTTTGAGATTTTCCTAAGGATCCCCTCTCCTCCCTTATAAAAGGGCACCTCCTCCCTCTCCTCCTCACACCAATTTGAGAATTTAATCTCGTCCAACCCCTTCCAAAATCTCTTCTCCACTTCCCTAGTATCATCCTAGAGGTCCTGGTCTTCTTCAAAGACCATCCTCAGTTCTTTAAGTGGAGGTTAAGAAAAGGCGCGTCAAAAAGAGGTAATATCCATTACCGATCTTTTTCAATTTCTTTCTTCTTCAACTTCTTCTTATTTAGTTGTTTCATGATAAAGTAATAACAAAAGTATTTATTATATACTGATATGTTATTATAAATATGAAACAACTCTAATTAACCTTCTATCCATCCTACGAAAAAAGGAAATCACCGCGCGTGCGTACGTACGGAATACCGTCTCCACGCCGTGGTGTAATCTATTTTCCGCCACCACCTTAATTTGATGGGTATAATGGTGTAATGAGTAACTATATATTATTATTATAAAGTGATATTGATACTGAAATAGTATACATACACTTCAACACAAGTTCACGATCCTGAGAACGATATCATCGCTCGTGCGTACGTACGGACTACCGTCTCCACGACGCGATGAGATTCATTCTCCACATTAACCATTCATGAATGATTATAAAGTATATATAATGAATAATAATGAAATATATGACATGTTAAATCTACTGGATTTATATATATATATATATATGTATTTCATCTACTTACTTCTATTCAAGACAATAAGGAAAGGAAAACAGCGTTCATGCGTACGTACGGACTATCGTCTCCATGAACGGTGTGTTTCATTTAATTTATCTATCTATTATATATATATATACTGAATATATATGATATATAAATCATGTTTTATATTCTTGAAGTAAGTAAATCATGATATAAGTAATAATAATGTCAAGAACAACAAGTCCAAACACCTACGATAAATGAAACGATTTTACCCAAAACGCTTCTTTAACATGGAATTTACAAAAGAACGGGTAATATAAAGTCATAAGTGAACCATATATGATATCATAACAATGAATATGATTCTGTAATAAGTTAATGACATTATTTAAATCATTATACAGGAGGTTCGGATACGTACAAAGCATATCAGACATAAGGTAAGGGAAATATCACAATCTCATTTTTATCCGAGATTGTTTATACTTTAGTATTTACTGGGGTGTATTTTATCATCCACATCCATGTTACCTCAATATGTAATATTATTTACATCCACCTACAATTGTTTAAAACCTATTTTACCCTTTGTTGAGTTTTCAGTAAAAGATATGAAAGGAATATTTTGTCGTTTTTCATACGAGGTACTTTTTGACTTTTCTGACAAAAGTACGAGAAGAATGTTTTTTTAACTTATACGGCATGAATGGATTTTTAAAAAATTATTTCCAAGAAGCTTCCTTTACAAGTTTTCAAGTTTATTTTTAATCAACTTCTTTTAGTTTAAAATTGTATGACATGTTAAGAAAGGAAAAATGTTTTTGAAGAAGAAAGGATATTTTCTTCAAGAATGGAGTTCAAGTGTTTTATCAAAATTATTTTCCATCTAAGATAATAAAGGGTTCTGTTTATATCCCTATTATTACATTTATTTGTTTATGTTGTTATGGAATTATTTTATGAATTCCTTTATCTTATATGAATTGTTTGATGATGTCACGATGTTTAAGATTCCCATTTTTATTACATGGGTTATGCAAGGATGTATGATTTATGATTTTGTGGCACACATAAGAATGGTATCATTATGAGATGGGTGGGACCTATATCTCCCTCCAATGCATTGGGTAAAGATTTTATATCTCATGAGATAGACATGGCTGGAACGGTAGGTTAAACCGGTTCAGTGAAACAGGACTGAAACGAAGGTGACTCGGTTCAGAAATTGACTTTGTCCACTAAGATAGTCTTGGCAATGAGTCTTGACTAATAAGATATGATTCTATATGATTATGTGTGTATGCCACAAAGTTTCATGTTTTAAGTTATGATTATTGGGATTTCATTTCACTACTATGATTTATCCCATGTTATGAAATTATGCTCTCTTTTGCAGGTTAAGATTTCCAAAATGTTATGTTCTTATGAATATGATGTGATTGATATTTCTTTTGTTTACCCTTACTGAGCATTTGAGATCACCCTTTTATGTTTTCTTTTCCCCAGGATATAAAGAAAGGTTTTAGGTAAAAAAAAGGAAGATCTTTATGGGAGATGTTGAAGATCTTTCACCACGATTAGAAGATAATATTCCGAGTTTCCAAAGACACTAAACTATTACGATCCTTGTGTGTGTTTTTTTATGTACTAAGTATTCCACAAAAGTAATGTAATGTCCATGTACGTCAAGCTTCGGGTCTTTACAGTTGGTATTAGAGGAAAGGTTTAGTCAACCTTTGGAAAATAGGATGCTAAAACGTTAGTGAGATCCCTAGAGATATTTCTAAGGTATGTCTAGGGATGTCCCTAAGGATAAGTATATGTATAGGATATAGTCCTAGAACTAAGGTAACGATCTTAGAATTTAACCTAAGTTGTTAGATATTGAGGGTGCTCCCCCTTTACTATGTTGTTTTACCTAGCATGATTTTTTCCTCTCACACTATTCTTTTTGGTTTTTAGAAAATGGCTGGAAACAGGAAGATTCATGATAATGGAGCATATGACGGACAATGGAATGATTTTCTTCATGAGAAACCAAATGAAACGGGATATGGAAGTCCAAACATCGTTATTATGCCTAATCAGCAATCTCATAATATGATCAATAATCTCAACTTTGGTAAGTTTCCCGACTGAGATAATAAGAGAAAGATGGAGTTTCATGATGATCATAGAGGAAATAAAGTTCAATTTCCTTCATGTAAATCATGTGGGAAGAGGCATCAGGGAGATTGTTTCAAAGGAACTGGAAGATGCTTTGGGTGTGGAAAAGAAGGACACAAAGCCAGTAAGTGAAAAGGAAAAGTTTCAGTTAACACCATGGACAAGGATAATGGTATTGCTACAACATCAACAATGATTAGATGTTTTAAATGTGGAATGTACGGGCATTATGCAAACCAATGCCCTAATGGAAAATCTCATGAAGAGAATCAGCATGGTCATATGGGTAGTATTTATGTGGATGATGACGAGGAGACTACAAATGATATATGAGCTGAAAGAAGTGTTGAAGCTCAGTCGGTTGTTTTAGAAGGTAGTGGAATGATTGTATGTTTATCGAGAGTTATGTTGTATAGTTATTGGTACTATGGAATAAAGAATCATCTAAGGATTATTACACTATTGTTTTTCCTAAAAGTATTTGAAAGTATATGTTTAATGGTACCAGTAACCATGGAATGTTATTCAGATACTTTTGTAAAGTAGATGATATGTGCATAATGAAGGAATAAGAAGATAATGAGATGTTTGATTGTATTCATGAGCTCATGATTGATATAAGGACTAAGTGATATCATGGTTTGAGTATATAGAATTTTGAGGATTTTGGTATGTGGAAAGTGTTAACTTTTAACTGTATTCATGTTCTCACTAAGGTTCAATGGGTATTCATTTTTCAAGAGAATACATGATTAAGGCCTTCGAACGTTTGTAATGTGACCAACAAGACATATCTCATGATATACGGGGATCAACGATGGTATTAACATGCTTGTTATATGAACTCTTTGGTAATCATTTTCACTATAATATGAGATTGGACATCAGTATTTTGGATAATCCTAAAGATTGGAAATTATTATGTTGGACATAAGTTAATATTGTTTAAGGATAGAAATTTTTTTTCGATATTATTGATGGGATGTTATAGTAATGTAGTTTTAGAAAAAGGACAACCTGCAGGACGAGCGACAACCCATCGTGTCAGAAAAGGCTGTGGGAATCGAACCCACAACCGAAGTGTGACTGGCCTTTATCGCCTACCACTGGCCTACAGGAAGTCCCTGTTTAGTAGAAACTAGTTTTATTTTATTAAGCGGTATGATATATGAAGTATAAGTTAATTTTTGGAACCATATAGGATTAATCTAACCATAAGATGGACTTATAACTTTTGCTAACCTTTTGTTTGAAAGAGATGGAATGACCCATCATTCTATCACATGATCTTCTAACACATCATGAATAACAAATTCAACTTCATTTCTTTAAGGGATGAAGTAGAAATTGTTCAATTCACGAACAATAGTAATATTGTACCAAAATCATGTAAGTATTTCTTTTAATGATCTTGAAAACAAAAAATGTTGTCCTAGTTCCCTTATATCCGATGAATCAGATGGTACCCTAGATCATCACAAATCTATGGCTTTGTGATTGTTGGATTTTCCATAGCCATGTTCTCTACCACTCTCTATCAGAACATGATTGTTAGATTTCTCTTCCATATCCATATTTTCACCTATGTTCTCCTATGTGGAAACCCAGTGATTAGTTAATTTGGGTAACCATTACGTTTCATACATTAGTTTTTAAAGTCAAGTTTTTGTATTCCTTTTTACGATTTGGGTTTCTATTAAAGAAATTTTCAAGTAGCAAACCATTTATAACCCCAACGAATTTTGAGGGCGAAATTCATTTTAAGGGGGGTAGAATGTAACACCCCTAGATTTTATGAAAAATATTCTTTTAATTTCATTGATGTCTTCTATTATACACCACACCAAGTTTAGATTGTACTATACGCAACACCGTATTAGCTTGCAGTATACGCAACACTATTCTTGGATCGTGTTACACACAATTTTGATAATAGTTATTCTACGCAACATTGAGTATATATATATATATATATTCAATGTATAAATGAAATATGGTTGGATTCTGTTATACGAAACAACTAAGGATTCTTGTGCAACACGCAACCCTGACTTCACTTTCATTACACGCAATCGCGACCTTCCTCGATAGTGTGTGTTGTACGCAATACTGGGTTTTACTAAACAACGATATATTATTATAATATTATTATGAACTAGCCGTTATGAATAGTGTTAACTAAATTTTGAATTTTATAACATTATTATTCATCTTACACATTTCTAGAACATGGTATAAGAACAAAATAAATTTTTCGGGTAAAATAAGTATTTTTCAAAAAATGCAGTTTTGCCGCCTTTTGATGGCGCACCCACTTTAAATCTAGTTTTTGACATGTTTATAAGTTCAATTTGACAAAATAAAATTCTTCTTTTGAATCAGGACATAAAAATTTACATTAGATAAAGTTTTGATATTTTTCCGAAAACTTTCATATTTTAATGAATAGTAAAAACACGCTATATTTTAATTAAAGACAAATTTTTTCATCGTAATATCTTATGTGGATAAATTATAATATTGAATGATTTTAAAGTATAAATAGAATATATTTTTATCATTTAATATAATGTATGTCATTAGCATTGATTTTACCTTGAATTCGTAGGTTAAATCAATTCAATCTTTTGCAATGTTTTAAAGAAAAACCCGTTTTCTTTCGACAACGGGATTAGTTTTAATTTAATTTCTGCAACTTTTGTGTATTGAATTTGGAAAAATGGATTCCATATTTGGAATCATTGGATCCAAATTATGTTAATAAGCTACTTTTAATTTTTGAGAATTATGAATAGTAACTACGGTAAATTTTATTTACCATAGTTAAAGATAAATCGGGTAATTAAGGGTAAATATAATGTTTTAAAATTACCCTAACAAATGTCAAAATCCTATTGTATTACTAAAAGTCGACCCATATCACCTAAGGGTCGGATTAGATTCATTTAATTAAATTTTGTCAATGAAAATAATTTAATTATTATTAAAACCAAAGAATGTGACAACATGTCACTTTCTTAAATCTTATAAGTATAATAATTTTAATCTAGTGATAAAATTCATGAAAATTAGAACATGAATAGTCTCCAGAAATATAATACAATTATCTACATCATAGGAATTTATTTTTAATTTTTAGGGATTAAATAATTATCATTTATTATGACACAAAGATGATGCAGTAATTGTCTTATTAATGAAATATTGACATAATTGATGTTATAAATGCCCAAATAAATGTAATTTGAGACTTTTTATGACTTAAACTAATTTTATAGGTTAATATGACATGTTATTGTTTATTTAAGTAACTTTTTTTGAACTTATCATTCTGTTATGAATTTCATAAAAATCATGTACCAAATAGTGTCAAAATTGACATAAATTAGTTTTTAAAACAAATATTATATTATTAATTGTTATTTTATTCCTAAAAATATAATGTTTGGCCAAATGACTTATATAATATTATATATATTAATAATAAACAACTTGGGGTTCGTTTGGCTTGATATAGCAAGTTTATTAACCATATAGTGTAAGAAAAAAAAGACACGGTAAAAGTTAAATTATTTAACTTAGAGTTAAATCTAATTAATAAGGTTAAAATAATAACCTAAACTTGTCTAAATCCTATTGGATGAGATGATTTCGACCCATCCCCACTTTAGATTCTAAATAAGACCCTTTGGAACCATTATAAACCGAATTTGACCTTAATATAAAATAATATTTTGAGATTTTCCTAAGGTGCCCCTCTCCTCCCTTATAAAAGGGCACCTCCTCCCTCTCCTCCTCACACCAATTTGAGCATTCAAGCTCGGAAAACCCCTGCCAAAATATCTTCTCCACTTCCCTAGTATCATCATAGAGGTCCTGGTATTATTCAAAGACCATCCTTAGTTCTTTAAGTGGAGGTTAAGAAAAGGCGCGTCAAAAAGAGGTAATATCCATTACCGATATTTTTCAATTTCATTCTTCTTCAACATATTCTTCTTTAGTTTTTTCATGATAAAGTAATAACATTAGTATTTATTATATACTGATATGTTATTATAAATATGAAACAACTCTAATTAACCTTCTATCCATCCTACGGAAAAAGGAAATCACCGCGCGTGCGTACGTACGGAATACCGTCTCCACGCCATGGTGTAATCTATTTTCCGCCACCACCTTAATTGGATGGGTATAATGGTGTAATGAGTAACTATATATGATTATTATAAAGTTATATTTATACTTAAATAGTATACATACACTTCAACACAAGTTCACGATCATGAGAACGATATCATCGCTCGTGCGTACGTACGGACTACCGTCTCCACGACGCGATGAGATTCATTCTCCACATTAACCATTCATGAATGATTATAAAGTATATATAATGAATAATAATGAAATATATGACATGTTAAATCTACTGTATTTATGTATATATATATATGTATGTCATCTACTTACTTCCATTCAAGACAATAAGGAAAGGAAAACAGCGTTCATGCGTACGTACGGACTACCGTCTCCATGAACGGTGTGTTTCATTTCATTTATCTATCTATTATATATATATATAATGAATATATATGATATATAAATCATGTTTTATATTCTGGAAGTAAGTAAATCATGATATAATTAATAATAATTTCAAGAACAACAAGTCCAAACACCTACGATAAATGAAACGATTTTACCCAAAACGCTTCTTTAACATGGAATTTACAAAAGAACGGGTAATATAAAGTCATAAGTGAACCATATATGATATCATAACAATGAATATGATTATGTAATAATTTAATGACATTATTTAAATCATTATAAAGGAGGTTCGGATACGTACAAAGCATATCGGACATAAGGTAAGGGAAATATCACAATCTCATTTTTATCTGAGATTGTTTATACTTTGGTATTTACTGGGGTGTATTTTGTCATCCACATCCATGTTAACTCAATATGTAATATTATTTACATCCACCTACAATTTTTTAAAACCTATTTTACCCTTTTTTGAGTTTTTAGTAAAAGATATGAAAGGAATATTTTGTCGTTTTTCATACGAGGTACTTTTTGACTTTTCCGACAAAAGTACGAGAAGAATGTTTTTTTTAACTTATAAGGCATGAATGGATTTTAAAACATTATTTCCAAGAATCTTTCTTTACAAGTTTTCAAGTTTATTTTTAATCAACTTATTTTAGTTTAAAATTGTATGACATGTTAAGAAAGGAAAAATGTTTTTGAAGAAGAAAGGATATTTTCCTCAAGAATGGAGTTCAAGTGTTTTATCAAAATTATTTTCCATCTAAGATAATAAAGGGTTCTGTTTATATCCCTATTATTACATTTATTTGATTATGTTGTGATGGAATTATTTTTATGAATTCCTTTATCTTATATGAATTGTTTGATGATGTCACGATGTTTAAGATTCCCATTTTTATTACATGGGTTATGCAAGGATGTATGATTTATGATTTTGTGGCACACATAAGAATGGTATCATTATGAGATGAGTGGGACCTATATCCCCCTAAAATTCATTGGGTAAAGATTTTATATCTCATGAGATAGACATGTCTAGAATGGTAGGTTATACCGGTTCAGTGAAACAGGACTGAAACGAGGGTGACTCGGTTCAGAAATGGACTTTTTCCACTAAGATAGTCTTGGAAATGAGTCTTGACTAATAAGATATGATTCTCTATGATTATGTGTGTATGCCACAAAGTTTCATGTTTTAAGTTATGATTATTGGGATTTCATTTCAATACTATTATTTATCCCATTTTATGAAATTATGCTCTCTTTTGCAGGTTAAGATTTCCAAAATGTTATGTTCTTATGAATATGATGTGATTGATATTTCTTTTGTTTACCCTTAATAAGAATTTGAGATCACCCTTTTATGTTTTCTTTTCCCCAGGATATAAGGAAAGGTTTTAGGTAAAAAAAAAGGAAGATCTTTATGGGATATGTTGAAGATCTTTCACCATGATTAGAAGATTATATTCTGAGTTTCCAAAGACACTAAACTATTACGATCCTTGTGTGTGTTTTTGTTATGTACTAAGTATTCCGCAAAAGTAATGTAATGTCCATGTATGTCAAGATTCGGGTCTTTACATAATTGATGATGGAATTAGTACTGATTTAGTTCTCTCTTTATAAATAAAATAAAAAATTGTTAGTTTGTTTGTAGGTTTTTGGTCTAACATCGAAAAAGTAGGAGTTGTTTGATCAAGCTGCATCTTCTATTTTTCATAAAGTCCTTGAGGGATATAATATCACTATCATTGCTTATGGACAAACTGGAACAAGGAAAATGTAAGGGGGGGTAATAAAAAAGGTTTGGTTTCTATAAAATAACCAACCTCTCATCTTTCATCTACAACACATATCATGGTAAAACTGTGATGCCTTTTCTTTTTTCCAGAATGGATAATTCACAAGAGATGATGGGGTGATTAAAAGAGCTGTTAAGAAAATGTTTGATATTTTGGTATCTCAATGTTCTGAATACTGCATGAAGGTAATGTTTTTAGAATTTTACAACAAGGAGATAACAGACCTTTTGGCTCCAGAAGAGTGCTCTAAATTAATATATGACAAGTCAAAGAAACTCATTGCGCTGATGGAATATGGGAAAGAAGTGTCTTTGTGAGAGTTTTAGCAAAAGATATTGTATGTACTCTTAAAGAAATTTTCAAGATATTGGAGAAAGGTTCTGCTAAAAGGAGAACAACAAAAACTCTCCTTAACAAACAAAGCATTCAATCTCATTTGATATTTTCTATTATGATTCACATCAAGGAGTTCACAGCAGAGGGGGAGGAGATGATAAAGTGTGGGAAGAGAAACCTTATAGACCTTTTTGTTTCTGAGAATATTTCACGTTCTTGTGCAAGATAGGTGTGCCTCAGTTTATTTTTCTTTCCATTACTTGTTTGGAACACTTATTGAAATGTCATTATATCGCATTTCACTCATAATGTGTAGTTTTAAAAAATCAGTTTTGTTTCTAAAAAACACTTTCACTTATACATGAGCATTTATCCTAAGTTATAATAAGAATTTTTTAGTTTGTGTTTTCAAACATGCCCCTTTATATATCCAGTAAAATATTTATAGAAAAATTTGTATAGTCACGCTGAAAAAGATTAAACTTTGGAAAAATATAATTTTTTAGGGAAGGGAAAGGGAATCTGGTGAGACCAATAAAAGCTTTATCACTCTTGATCATGTCGTTAGTGTACTTGTGGAGCACTCTGGACATGTTCCATATAGGTAAAATGGACCATATATAAAGGATATTTCATTTTAAAGAGGTAGATTGAAAACTCTGTTTGATATAATGGAATAATGACCTAAAAAATCATGTTTGGTACAATACAAAGGCTTCTCTTCTCTAGGACCAAATGAGGCCTAAGTGATTTTCTTTTCATTTTTTTAGAAAAACAGGGATAGAAAACTAACAAGGCTATTGAGGGATTACTTGGGTGGGAAAACAAAGACATGCATAATTTCCATAATCTCACTATTAGTCCATTTTTTGGAAGATACACTCATCATGGTCGATTATGAAAACTGTGCTTAAAATATCAAGAACAATCTAGAGATCACCAGTCTCATCAATTTCATGTTTTTTGAGCTGAAGTTGGATTTTCATTCTTTATATTACAACAATTCTTGTTTGTTGTTGTTTCAGGTTAACCAGAAGATGATGAAATCGGCAGATTCATGGTGGAGTAATAGACATGATAGAGATAAAGGCATGAATGTACTGAAGGTTCCGGGTGTAGCGGAAGCACGTGGGTGGATGCACCCACTTGGATTTTTGTCATTAACAATGATCAATCCGAAATCAATACGATGATAAATGCTAGTCTCCACGGATTGAATCACTGAAATAGTCAAAGAAAAGGAAAGTCCCGAAACCACAAAGTAGGATCATTATAGGATGATTCTAATTAATTTAATCAATTTAAAAGAAGTACCTTTTGGTGTTCTTTCTTCATTGATATTTCTGATCACGTTCTGATGTGGTACGTCATTGTGTCACAGAAGCCAAGGGTAGACTTCCTCTAGCGGTGATCCACACGTGAACCTCATATCTCTGGACATCGCCAAAGGAGTCTCCGGGTGCTAGCGTGGAGAAACCTTTGCTTGCGTTGTCCTCCTTAGATCGTCTTGATCGGATGGAAGAGGATCTCTCTCGGTCTTGATAGCGTTCTTGGAGGAATAGGTTCTTTCAGCCTTGAAAGAATTCTCAAGAATTGTTGTGCACAACGATTCTCTAGTGTGTAGGAAAAGAGTTGGGGTTGTGAGGATATTTATAATCAGGGTTGAGGTTGTAGAGTTATGACAATAAATAAACGCGTTATGCATTTTATTTATTTCATTGAATCTTATTGAAAACCCCCATGTCTAATAATTAATTCCTTGACATGCACCCACGCTGATTATAATAAATATCATTTAATAAAACAATATTATATCCTCAAAATCCCGACTGGAAAACTACATGACACGTAATCATTAATACATGGAGTGTACTTGTTTTCCATAAAACTACACGGCGTGTAATCATTAATACACGACGTGTACTTGTTTTTCATTTCCTTTCCAAAATAAAAACTACACGACATGTAATCATTAATACATGGCGTGTGTATCTTGTTTTTCATTTACTTCTTCCTCCATCATTAAAATGATTTAGGCTTCCTTGAATAATTATTAAACCACATACGGGAATAATATTTATTCTACTTGAGATACTTGGATACACTTAGTGTGTGACCCTCTAGGCCTCCTTCTCGTTTACATTAGGCGGGCTTGCCTAAAGTCCAAGATTACTGTCTAGCAACGGGTCAAGGAACCCAAGAGAAAGAAGTTGATGCTGAATTGACATGTCACCTCATACGAATGCTTACTGTGTAATCTAATCCCTTTGTC
This sequence comes from Viscum album, assembly GCA_963277665.1. Taxonomy (NCBI): domain Eukaryota; kingdom Viridiplantae; phylum Streptophyta; class Magnoliopsida; order Santalales; family Viscaceae; genus Viscum; species Viscum album. The sequence continues at coordinate 752,379,971 of OY728145.1, read as the reverse complement.
TTAATATCTCATCAAGCAGGTTTCATGGTAGTGTCATAAACCTATATGCTTGATCTTTCATTCTTTGACTTCCAGAAATAAACTCATCGTGACACCATGGACATGGAATTTGTGCGATAGTTCTATTTCAATCAAAGGGAACGGGATATCTACTTCCATAAATATGGAAGGGACAAATCCTTCCTCGACTTATCCATTAACAACATGTCATTCGTGATGAACCCAACGTACCCTACTTCCCGCCAACTCTCTTGATGACGGTTTTTGTCAGCAAATCTAAGTGCACGAGTCATGACATGAGTTAATTATCATATTACAGTCTAAGTACCATTACACACACTCATAGATAGAAATGCATGATGACACCAAGACATGCGGAGTTGCTACTAGTGGGTCGGTTCTCATAGTCTCCCATCTTGGAGATTACCAAGTGCGAACTCCATGAGAGAGCGTCTTGTCTTCTTACGAGTACTCGCACATGACGGTCTGTATACTATGTTCCCTATCATAGTATGTCATCCAACCGTAGAACATTATTTAAGAATATTGTTATAGAATTTCAAGGTTCTCATCATAGCGGGGATCTGACATGACCTTATTAATGCAACAAATATTCCAGGAAATTATTATATTATAGTCATGCAGAACAATGAAAAATATATAATAAGAGTACATTCATGTAATCAAAGTACAAAACATTTGGTTCTCAGGACACTGACCCTTAAAAAATCCCACTTGGACTAGAGCCAACTTCCTACAACTTTTAGTCCGCTAGACCTCACATGATGATCATGTTTCTGCTGAGTCAAGGATTTAGTCAAGGGGTCCTCCAAATTGTCTTCCATGGAAATACTGCTCACTGCAACTTCACCTCTCTGAGAAAAATCCCTCAAGAGATGATACTTATGAAGTATGTGCTTTGTCCGCTGATGTGACCTTGCCTCTTTTTCAAGTGCCACCGCTGTAGTATTATCACAATAGAGTGTGATAGGATCTTTACTGCTAGGTACTACATCCAACTCTTGGACGAAGCTTCGCATCCATAATGCTTATTTAGCTGCCTCAGAAGCTACGATATACTCGAACTCCGCTGTAGAATCTTCCACCACACTTTTCTTTGATCTCTTCTATCTCACTGCACCTCCATTCAAACTGAAGATGTATCCAGTCTGCGACTTCATGTCATCTTGATCAATCTGGAAACTAGCATCTAAATGTCCTCTGATGACTAGTTCCTCATCTCCTCCATAAACCAGGAACATATCCTTAGTACGCCTCAGATACTTAAGGATAGTCTTGACTGCCATCCAATGGAGGTCTCCTGGATCATCTTGATATCAGCCTACCACACTTAATGCATAAGCAACATCTAGCCTTGTACATATCATAGCATACATGACTGACCCAATCACGGTTGTGTAAGGGATCCTTTCCATTTTCTTTCTTTCCTTATGTGTTTGAGGACACATTTTCTTGGAAATATGGATGTCATGTGACACTGGAAACAATCCCCTCTAGGATTGTTCCATACTGAATCTCTTCAGTATCTTGTCAATGTATGTACTTTGACTTAGGCCCAACATTCTCTTGGATCTATCACGATGGATCTTGATCCCAAGAATATATGCTACCTCACCCAAGTATTTCATGGAGAAGCATTTATCTAACCATGCCTTAACTGACTGTAAGATAGGTACTTCATTTCCAATTAGTAATATGTCATCAACATATACTATTAGAAAAACAACTACACTTCCATTAAAACTTTTGTAGACACAAGGCTCGCATTTGTTCTTAATAAATCCAAATTCCTTTACGGCTTCATCAAAATGAATGTTTCATGAACTTGATGCTTTCTTTAATCCATAAATGGATTTTTTCAACTTGCATACCTTGTTGGCATCCTTTGGAGTCACAAACCCTTCAGGTTGTGTCATGTAGAGATCTTCCTGGAGGTTCCCATTAAGGAATGTTGTTTTGACATCCATTTTCCAAATTTCATAGTCATGGTAAGCGACAATGGCCAATAGGATTCTGATGGATTTCAGCAACACAACCGGTGAAAAGGTTTCATCATAGTCAATTCCTTAATGTTGTATAAAACCTTTGGCAACCAGTCATGCCTTATATGTGCCGACTTTCCCCTCCATGTCCAGTTTCTTCTTGAATACCCATTTATTACCAATAGGCTTTACATCAACTAGAAGATCTACCAAAATCCAAACTTGGTTTTGGTACATGGAATCCATTTCAGAATTCATGGCTTCTTTCCACTTGGAAACATATATGCCTTCAAGTTCTTCCTTGTAGGTAACATGATCATCATTTTCAACCAATAATGAGTCACCATCCTCAGTGACAAGAAAACCATATCGTTCTATTTCTATCACCTCTCTCATGCTCCTACACAGTTCTTGTGTCTCTGGCATAGATTTTTCTTCCATGGGGCTTTGTGGAATCTATTATTGTACCAACTCTTGTGTATCTTGAGCCTCAACTTCATCGAATTCTATCTTTCTCCCACTATCTCTTTTGGAGATGTGCTCCCTCACAAGGAATATGACGTGTCTTGCTACTATAACCTTTTTGTCTGAGGGGTTGTATAGGTAATATCCCCTTGTTTCCTTGGGATATCCTATGAAGATACACTTCGTGCCTCGAGGTGCAAGTTTGTTACCTGAAGAGGCCTTAACAAATGCTTCGCTACCCCACACATGTAAATTCTATAACATGGCTTTGTGTCCACTCCATAACTCGTATGGAATACCATTTATCGATTTATTTGGTACTTAGTTTAGTATGTGTGTTACTGTTTTTAATTCATATCCCCAAAAGGGTAATGGAAGACTCACATGACTCATAATTGATGTCACTATGTCCAACAGGGTGTGGTTCCTCCTTTCACTTACACCATTCCACTGAGGTTTGTAAGGAGGAGTGAGTTGAGATAAAATCCCAAACTCCTGTAAAAAATCAATGTAGTATTGATTAAGATATTCTCCTCCTCTGTCTGAGTGCAGTTTCTTAATCTTCTTACCAAGATGGTTCTCACCTTCATTCTTGTATTCTTTGAACCAATCAAAATAATCTGACTTATACCTCATTAAGTAAATATATCCTTATCTACTAAAATCATCAGTAAAAGTTATGAAGTATGATAACCCACCCCTTGATTCAACTGGAAATGGTCCACACACATTTGTGTTAAATAATTCTAGAATCTCTTTATCCCTTTCACATTCCCCACTAAATGGGGCATTGGTCATTTTTCCTTGTAGACACGCATGACATACACCAAGTGGTTTTAGTTCGAAAGAATATAAATACCCATCTTGATGTAATTTTGTCAAACATTTCTCATTGACATGACCTAGACAGTGATGCCAAAGTTGGTTGTGGTATGAGTCATGTGAATTAACTTTTTCATCGATTTCCATTACTTGGTTTTTGAAGTCTAACACATAAAGGCCATTATCTACACGTGCCCTACCAAAACAAATGCTATATTTATAAAAGTAGAAACATCCAATTCCAAACTTGAAGATGAATCCATCAGTATCTAATCTGGATACTAAAATAATGTTTTTTGTTACAGAGGGTACATAATAACATCCTTTAAAAACCAATACCATCCCAGTAGGCAATGTGAGGTGGTAGTCTCCGACAGCTACAACAGCGAGTCTGGCTCCATTGGCTGCTCATAGATCTACCTCCCCTCGATCAATATTTCTGAATCTACTTGGTTTCTGTATTTTGATACATATGTGAGAACCAAAATCTATATCTAATACCCAATTTGTAGAAATAGATAGATTTCATTCGATGAAAAACACACCTAAAGCTTCCTCTTGCTTCCTTGGCTGGGTGTAGTTTTTCTTCCAGTGGCCCTTCTTGCCACATGCGAAACAAATAGCCTCATGTTCTCTTGCCTACCCTTTGATCTTCCTTTTCTTGGAAGGCCTTGTACAAGCTTTGGGCTTAAAGCTCTTCACCTTCCCTTTCCTTTTATTCACCATGAGGACAAAAGTATTTTCACACTTCATGTCATTGTCCACTTGGAGAATGAGGATAAGAAGATCATATATAGACTTCTCAATGTTGTTCATGTTGAAGTTCAAAACAAAGTTAGAGAAGCTCTGGGGGAGTGATTCAAGAATTATATCAGTACCCAGTTCTTCAGGGAGTTTAAACCCTAGAACCTCCAAGTGCTCAACGTAGCCAATGATCTTGACTACATGAGGCCCAGCTGGGGCACCCTCTCTAAGATTTCTCTGGAATAGAGATTTGGCGATCTCAAACCTTTCATGTCTTTCTCTCTACTGGTATAGACCATGGAGGTGATAGAGCATGCTATATGCATCCATGTCTTCATGAGACTTCATGATCTCACTAGACATTGATGATAGATTCAAACATTGAACATCGAGTGCATCATTCAAATGTTGATCATAGACCGAGAAATCTTCATCACTTGCCCCTTGGGCGGGTGAATCAGGAAGTGAGGACTCCAGCACGTAAAACTTTTGTTCATGGCGTAGGATAACTCGGAGGTGCCTAAACCATTCCTGAAATTTACTGCTAGTGAGGACATTGTCTTTACCCATAATTGATCATAGAGAAAATGTGGTTGAAGAGTTTGTCATTTCGATTCTACAAATTAAAAGAGAAGATTTATCAGTACTTTATTGATTACATTTTATGAGAAATAATAAATTTTATTAAGTATCCCACTATTTTATCAAGTCCCAATGGCCCTCACCATTGAACTCTAAATGTCTAGTTTCTTTGACATTCTAGTGGAAAGGATCCATATTCCCCTTTGCATAACCCCAACAAGGGTTGTTCAAGCTATTTGAAGGTATTTAGGTAGGCAGGTATTTGCCAACTCTGAGCTTACAGTTCCTTGATCTGTTGAGTGGACTCCCCAATCCTGAAATCTTGACCTGGATTTCCTCAACTCTTGCCTCCAATATTACACCAAGTCTAGCAAGGGGTACTCCTCTTGATGTAATATGGTTATGTTGACTCGAAACCTTTCATAAGGTATTCCTTTATAAAAGTAAGTGTCCCAACAAGGGTTGGTCAAACACATAGTTTTATTGAGTCTTTCCCTTAATCAAGTAACGGAAGGTTTGGTCTGACCTAATATGGTATTTGAGGGATTTTAATCCTTTATGCGTAGTTTCGCATTATCACATACTTGTTAATATTAAGTGATGTTTGATTAAGTGATTAACCATGTTATGATAATGTTTACGCATAGTCTGATTTTATTTTATTCCATCTTTTTCATGCTTGTTTATTTCATTAATTATGTGATCACGACAACCCATACATAATAAATAAACCATGGAATCAGACAGAAATAAAATAAGATGGCATTATCATGAGCTTCTATTGGTTACCTTATCTAGTGGTTTGATAAGCTAACCCTGACCTAGGAAAAAACACCTTGAACCAATGGTTCGTGTTTTGCAGCTCCCACCTGTCCACCTTTATATCTTCTTGGGTTGGTTTCGCCTCAGATTCAGGTTTTGAACTATCTCCTCTGGCTTGGGAGATCCTCCATTACATGGGTTTACATTAAAGAATTCATGGGCACGCAGGCCCTACATTTTATTGGAAGAAGGCTCACAGGCCAACGAATTTAAATTAAACAAATTTAAATGAAACCATACACACATACAAAGGGTTTTTGGTCTAGATCATGATCATCCATAGCATGCAACAACATTTACGCATATTTAGAATTCAAATTCTTTTAATAGTTATATTATTTAAGATAAGTCGCTCTTGAATTCAATTAATTAAGATCTTATAATTAATCAATTATATATCTTAAATTCCTTTCTGAATTTCCTTGAGATTTTTCTCATCCATATTCCTTGTACAGGTCTTTGTACTTTTGGAGGAAACCTGGTGAAATTCCATTTTTGGAAAGAACACAGCGTGTAGTTTATATTTACACGGTGTGTATTTCTTTTCACCCTTTATCCAAAGTACACGCCGAGGGATTTGGCGTGTTTTCTCTACTTTGGAATTTTTGGAGTACATGACATGTAGATAAATCATACACAGCGTGTACTTCCTTGTTACACGGTAATTGTTCTGACAATCCCATGTACGTGGTACGCGACTTCTCCTTTGTATACAGTTTCACTTGGGCCGGATCGGATTACACGGCGTGTTGCTCCAACATACACGTCGTGTATTCCAGTTCCCATGCACCGTTCAATTCTAGTCAACACGGCGTAATAAATACTTAGGCATACTCAATTCACACGGCATGGTTTGGCGGACCAGTTCCGGTTCATTGAACCTAAGAACACGACGTGTAGTTTTTCATTACATGCTGTGTATTACCATGTTATACAGATAAAAAGAGAGGCTCCTCCAGATGAGTTCCTCGTTTTTATTTTAATCAAAATTAAAATTAAAATGTTGTTTCTATGATTTGAATCGAGAAACAAAGGAGGAAGAAAAGATCTTGTTTATTCAGATTTATAGAACGATTTATTTCGAATTGAATCAAATATAAATGCGTAAATTATCAACGAAAATTAAATAACTATAATAAACGTTGTAACCTCCCTCTGATACCATTTGAAGGTTCTGGGCGTAACGGAAGCGCGTGGGTGGATGTGCCCACTTGGCTTTTTGTCATTAACTATGATCAATCCAGGATCAATACGACGATAAATGCCAGTCTCCACGGATTGAATGAAAGAAATAGACAAAGAAAAGGAAAGTCCCATAACCACAAAGTAGGATCATTATAGGTTGATTATAATTAATTTAATCAATTGAAAAGAAGTACCTTTTGGTGTTCTTTCTTCATTGATATTTCTGATCACGTTCTGATGTGATACGTCGTTGCGTCACAGAAGCCAAGGGTAAACTTCCTCTAGCGGTGTTCCAAACATGCACCTCGTATCTCTGGATGTTTCCAAAGGAGTCTCCGGGTTCTAGCGTGGAGAAACCTTTTCTTGCGTTGTCTGCCTTAGATCATTTTGATCCGATGGAAGAGTACCTCTCTCGGTCTTGAGAGCATTCTTGGAGGAAGAGGTTCTTTCGGCCTTGAAATAATTCTCTAGAATTGTTGTGCACAATGATTCTCTTGTGTATAGGAAAATAGTTGGGGTTGTGAGGATGTTTATAATCAGGTTTGAGGTTGTAGAGTTATGAAAATAAATAAATGCATTACACGTTTTTTTTATTTCATTGACTCTTATTGAAAACCCCCATGTCGAATAATTAATTCCTTGACATGTGCCCACACTGATTATAATAAATATCATTTAATAAAACAATATTATATCCTCAAAATCCGGACTGGAAAACTACACGGCGTGTAATCATTAATACACAGCGTGTACTTGTTTTTCATTTCCTTTCCAAAATGAAAACTACACGACATGTAATCGTTAATACACAGAGTGTATATCTTGTTTTTCATTTCCTTCTTCCTCCATCATTAAAATGATTTAGGCTTCCTTGAATAATTATTAAACCACATAAGGGAATAATATTTATTCTACTTGAGATACTTGGATAAACTTAGTATGTGACCCTCTAGGCCTCCTTCTCGTTGGCATTAGGCGGGCATGCCTAAAGTCCAAGATTACTGTCTAGCAACGGGTCAAGGCACCTAAGAGAAATAAGTTGATGCCGAATTGACATGTCACCTCATACGAACGGTTACTGTGTAATTTAATCCCTTTGTCTCAATATCTCATCAAGTAGGTTTCATGGAAGTGTCATAAACCTATATGCTTGATCTATCTTTCTTTGACTTCTAGAAATAAACTCGTCATGACACCATGGCCATGGAATTTTTGCGACAGTTTTATTTAAATCAAAGGGCCCGAGATATCTACTTCTATAAATATGGAAGGTACAAACCCTTCATCGACTTATCCATTAACAACATGTCATTCGTGACACACCCAACGTACCATACTTCTTGCCAACTCTCTTCATGACGGTTTTCGTTAGCAAATATAAGTGCACAAGTCATGACATGAGTTAATGATAATCTTCCAGTCTAAGGACCATTACACAAACTCACAGATAGTAATATCTGATGACATCAAAACATGCAGAATTACTACTGGCAGGTCTGTTCTCATAATCTCCCATCTTAGAGATTACCAAGTGTGAACTCTATGAGAGAGAGTCTCGTCTTCTTACGAGTACTCGCAATTGACAGTCTATATACTATGTGTCCTATCATAGTATGTCATCCAACTGTAGAACTTTATTTAAGAATATTATTATAGCATTTCAAGGTTCTCATCATAGCGGGGATCTTCCATGACCTTATTAATGCAACAAATATTCCAGGACATTATTATATTATAGTCATGCAGAACAATGAACAATATATAATAAGAGTAAATTCATGTAATCAAAGTAAAAAATAGTTGGTTCTCAGGACACCAACCCTTACATGTACAAGTGCATCTACGTTGCATGTGAATTTCATTATCCTGGAAGTGTAACTTGTTTTGTTTTCCTTTTTTTTTATTTTTTATACACTGATGATGCTTTTAATAATCTTGGACTTTGAATGTTGATGAGTTTAAGATGAACATGTCGATCATGGTTTCATGTAATGAAAACAGGAAGGAAGTTTTAGCAACGTAGACCACAACTAACAAATGGATCTATATGAATTTTTCTTTTGATGAGGTATGCTTTTACATTTAGTTTATCAAAACTTGAGGTTACGTTTCGGTTTTAGTGTAGAATTTGTGGTGGAATTAGTAATGATTTAGTTTTGAATTTATAAATGGAAGCTCAAATTGTTAGTTTGTTTGTAGGTTTTTGGTCCATGATCTAAATAGGAGGAGTTTTTTTATCAAGTTGTGTCTCCTATTGTTCGTGAAGCCTATGAGGGATATAACTACACTATCTTTTCTTATGGATAAACTAGAACATGGAAAACGTACACAATGGAAGGGGGAGAAAGAAAAAAGGTTTGGTTTCAATAAAATAATCAACCTATCATCTTTAATCTACAGCACATATCAAGGTAATACTATGCTTCCTTTTTTTAGAATTGATAATTCCAAAGAAATATTGGTGTGATTTCAAGAGTTGTTAAAAATATATTTGATATTATGGAAGATCAAAGTTCTGAATACCGCATTATGGTAATGTTTTTAGAGCTGTCCAACAAGGAGATAACATTCCTTTTATCTCTAGAGGAGTGCTCTAAATTCATAGATGACAAGTTAAAGAAACCCATTATACTGATGGAAGATGGAAAATGAGGTTTTTCTGTGAGATGTTTAGAAGAAGAGATTATTTTTAATACTAATGTAATTTACAAGATCTTAGATAAAGGTTATGATAAAAGGGGAATAACAGAAACCCTCCTTAACAATCAAAGTAACCGGTCTCATTCAATATTTTCTATTACAATTCACATCAAGGAGTCCACACTAGAGGGTGAGGAGATGATCAAGTGTGGGAAGATAAACCCTATGGACCTTTATTTTTTTGAGAATATTTCATGTTCTGGTGTAAGAGAGGTGTGCCTCAGTTTATTTTTCTTTCTAGTACTTGTTTGGCACACTTATTGAAAACTCATTATTTCAATTTTCACTCATTATGTGTAGTTTTAAAAAATAACTTTTTTTCTTCTGAAAAAACACTTTCACTTATACATGATCATTTGTCCCAAGTGATAATAAGCACTTTTTAATTAGTGTTGTCAAACATGCCCTATTATATAGCAATTCAAAGGTCTGTAGCCAAATTTGTGTAGTGTTACTGAAATAGATTAGAATATGGAAAAATATACTTTTTTAGGTAAGGTAAAGTGAAGCTAGTGAGACCAATAAAAGCTTGGTTACTCTCAGTCGTGTCATTAATGCACCTATGGATCACTCTGGACATGTTTCATATAGGTAAACTGGCCCATATATAAATGATATTTCATTTTTTAAGTGGGTGGATTTAAGGAATTCTTTGATACAATGGAACAATGACCTATGAAATCATGTTTGGTACAAGACAGTGGCTTATCTTATCTAGGATAAAATTAGGCCTAAGTGATTTTATTTTCTTTTTTTGGAAAAAATAGGATAGAAAACTAACAAGGCTATTGAGAGATTCCTTTGGTGGGAAAATAAAGGCATGCATAATTGCCACAATCTCACCAACATCTTGTTCTTTGGAAGATACACTCAACACCATCGATTATTCACATCGTGCTAAGAATATCAAGAACAAGCCAGAGGTCAGTAGTTTCATCAATTTCATATTTTTTTAGCTGAAGTTGGATTTCCATTCCTTATAACTCTTAGATTATGTATCTCAAATTGGACTTGTGGCCTGATGTGGCCTTTATTATTGATTATAAAATAACTCCCTTAGAGAGGAACCTTGGGGATTTGAGTCTACCTTATCTTATCATTCTACTTGGTATCAAAGGGAAACTAATCCTGAGCCCTCTCTCCCATTTTATTTTTTTCCTGTATAGGGTTTGATTTTTATTTTCCTCTCATAAGGGGGTGGTGGGAAGATGACCCTAATTCTCTGCCCCCCTCCTAAACGATGACTCCGCCTACTCCCATAACATCTCTCAGTCTGATCTTATGTGCATCTCTTGTCATCCCCCCTACCGGACTTTCCTCCTTTATAGTGGATCGAGCCCTGTCGTGTTGCCTTAACCCAGGTTGACACTCCTACACATCCCTCGACGACTTCCCCATTGTGCACAATGCCTCCGTCGTGGATCTTGGCTCCCCACCTCTCCAGCATGGTGCATCCTGGCCTACCCTCCCGCTTGGATTCATGACCAGCCCCAACTCCCTCTAGGTGGCCTCCTTTGCTCATCCTCCTCCCATGGCATCCCACTGGCCCGCCATACCAAATGGATTCCTTTCCTCCATCCTGAAATCTCTCTCCTAGTGGAACCCTCTTACGCACACCCCTCCTTTCCCAACGGGTTCTCCTCTTGTGTGCCCCCCTCTTCTCCTGACGAGATCCCCTCCAGTGCGCCTTCCTTCTGTCTGTTGCTCCTCTGCACCGCTGCTACCTCCATGCTGGCCTCTTCCTGCAGCAACCTTCGCCTCCATGCTGGACTCCTCCTACAGCAGCCCCTGCCTCCATGCGGGCCTCCTCCTATGGCAACCCTGGCCTCTATGATAACCTCATCTTGCAATTTCCCGAAACTCCGATGACCAGCCCTCTCATGCAGTTTCCCAGTGCTCTGACGACCGACCCACTCATGTGGTTTCCTATCAAGGTTCCTCTATAAGGGATGCCTTGATATTATTTTATTATCAATAATAAAGACAACATCGGACCACAAGTCCGATGTGGGATACAGAATCCAATATAAACAATTCTTGTTTGTTTTGTTTTTTGTTAACCAGAAGGTGATGAAATCAGTGGATTAAAGGTCGATTAATATGCATTATAGAGGTAAAGGCGTTAATGTGCAGGTTCTTCTACATTGCAAGGGAATTTTTTTATCTTAGAAGTGTAACTTGTTTTTTTTTCATTTTTTTATTTTTCATACATTGATGATGATTTGAATAATCTAGGACTTTTAATGATGATGATTTTAAGGACACACCAATTTTGGTTTCATGTAATGAAAATAGGAAGGAAGTGTTAGTGGTGCAGACCATAGCTAACAAACCGATCAATAGAAATTTTTCTTTTGATAAGGTATGCTTTTACATTTAGTTTATCAAAATGTGAGGTTCTATTTCTTTCTTAGTGTATAATTGGTGGTGGAATTTGTAGTGATTTAGTTATGACTTTATAAATGGAAGATAAAATTGTGAGTTTTTTGTAAGTTTTTGGTCCCACATCTAAACAAGAGGAGTGGTTTGATCAAGATGTATCTCTTATTGTTCCTGAAGTACTTGATGGATATAAATGCACTATCTTTTCTTATGAAAAAACTAGAATAGGAAAAACATACACAATAGAATGGGTAACAATAAATAAATTTTTGGTTTCAATAAAATAATCAACCTATCATCTTTCATCTGCAACACATATCATGTAAAACTGTGCTGGATTTTCTATTTTCTAGAATGGAGAATTCCCAAGCGATGCTGGTGTAATTCCAGGAGATGTTAAGAAAATATTTAATATTATAGAAGCTTAAAGTGATAAATACAGAAAGAAGGTAACATTTTTATAGTTGTACAACAAGAATATAATAGACCTTTTGACTCTAGAAGAGTGCTCTAAATTCATAGATGACAAGTCAAAGAAACTGATTGCACAAATAGAAGATGGGAAAGGAGGTGCCTTTGTGAGAGGTTTAGAAGAAGAGATTATTTGTACTAATAATGAATTTTACAAGATCTTGGAGAAAGGTTATACTAGAAGGAGAAAATTATAAAATTTCTATAAAAAACAAAGTATCTAGTATTATTTGATATTTTCTATTGCGATTCACATCAAGGAGTGCACACCAGAGGGGGATGAGATGATCATGTGTGGGAAGCTAAACCTTTTGGAACTTTCTGTTTCTAAGAATATTTCATGTTCTGGTGCATGAGATGTGTACCTTAGTTTATTTTTCTTTTCAGTACTAATTTGGAGCACTTATTGAATAATAAATATATCACTTTTCACTCATAATGATCAATTTTAAAAAATAATTTTTGTTTCTGAAAAAACACAAGCACTTACACATGAGCATTTATCCCAAGTGATAATACGAATTTTTTAGTTAGTGTTGTTAAATCGGCCCTATTATATAGAAAGTCAAAGAGATGTAGCCAAATTTGTGTAGTCTTACTGAAATAGATCAAACATTGGAAAAATATACTTTTCAAGGAAGAGAAAGGAAAGTTGGTGAGAGAAATAAAAGCTTTCTCACTCTCGATCGTGTTATTAATTCACTTGTGAAGCACTCTAGCCATGTTCCATATTGGTAAAATGGACCGTATATAAAGGATGTTTCATTTTGTTAGTGGGTGGATTTAAGGATGTGTTTGATACAATGGAACAATGACCCAATAAATCATGTTTGGTATGAGGCAATGGTTTCTCTTCTCTAGGACCAAATGAGGCCTAAGCGATTTTCTTTTATTTTTTTTGGAAAAACCGTTACAGAAAAATAACAATTCTACTGAGGGATTCCTTCAGTGGAAAAAAAATACATGCATAATTTCCACAATCTCACCATCAGTCTATTGTTTGGAAGAGACACTCAACACCATCGATTATGCACACCATGCTAAAAATATCAAGAACAAGACATAGGTCAACAGTTTCATCAATTTCATGTTTTTTGAGAAGAAGTTGGATTTCCATTCATTATATTACAATAATTATTGTTTTTTTTATTTTAAGTTAACTAGAAGATGATGAAATATACTGATTCGGGGTCGAGTAATAGGCATGATAGAGATAATGGCGTGAATGTGTAGGTTCTTCTGCGTTGTAGGTGAATTTCATTATCTTGGAAGTGTAGCTTGTTTTGTTTTCCTTTTTTTTTGATTTTTCATACACTGGTTATGCTTTGAATAATCTAGAACTTTGAATGACGATGAGTTGAAGGTGACCATGAAGATAGTGGTTTCATGTAATGAAAATAGGAAGGAAGTTTCAGCGATGCAGACCATAGCAAACAAACAAATCGATAAGAATTTTTCTTTTGATAAGGTATGCTTTTACATTTAGTTTATCAAAACGTGAGGTTATATTTTTTTCTTAGTGTATAATTGGTGGTGGAATTATCACTGATTCAGTACTGACTTTATAAATGGAATCTAAGATTGGCAGTTTGTTTGTAGGTTTTTGGTCCTATATCTAAACAAGAGTTGTTGTTTGATCAATTTGTATCTCCCATTGTTCATGAAGCCCTTGAAATATTTAACTGCACTATCTTTTCTTATAGAAAAACTGGAATAAGGAAAATGTACACAATGGAAGTGGGGGCAGGTTTGGTTTCAATAAAATAATCAACCTCTCATCTTTCATCTATATCACATATCATGGTAAAACTGTGCTACATTTTTTTTCTATAATGTAGAATTCCCAAGCGATGATGGTGTGATTTCAAGAACATTTAAGAAAATATTTAATATTATGGAAGCTCAAAGTTCCAAATATATCATGGAGTTAATGTTTTTAGAGTAGTACAACAAGGGGATAATAGACCTTTTGGATTCATAAGAGTGTTCTAAATTCATATATGACAAGTCAAAGAAACCCATTGCACTAATGGAAGATGGGAAATGAGGTGTATTTGTGAGAGGTTTAGAAGAAGATATTGTTTGTACTGCTAATGAAACTTACAAGATCTTGGAGAAAGGTTCTTCTAGAAGGTGAACAATAGAAGCTCTCCTTAACAAACAAATTAGTTGGTCTCATTCGATATTTTCTACTACAATTCACATCAAGGAGTGCACGCTAGAGGGGAAGGAGACGATAAAGTGTGAGAAACTTAACCCTATAGAACTTCTTGGTTCTGAAAATATTTCATATTCTGGTGCAAGAGAGGTGTGCCTCAGTTTATTCTTCTTGCCATTACTCATTGGGAGCACTTATTAAAAACTGATTATATCACTTTTCACTCATAATGTTCAGTTTTAAAAAATATGTTTTATTTCTAAAAGAACACTTGCACTTATACATGATCATTTATCCCAACTGATAATAAGAATTTTTTAGTTAGTGTTGTCAGAAAGACCCTATTATATTTCAAGTCAAAGATTTGTAGCCATATTTTTGTAGTCTTGCTGAAATAGATCAATCTCTAAAAAAATATACTTTTTATAGATGGGAAATGGAAGTTGGTGAGATCAATAAAAGCTTACCCGCTCTCAGTCGTGTCATTAATAAACTTTTGGAGCACTCTGGCCATGTTCTATATAGGTAAAATGGTCTATTTGTAAAGGATATTTCAATTTTTAAGTGGTTATCTTTAAGGCTCTGTTTGATACAATGGAACAATGACCTAAGAAATCATGTTTGGTACGAGACTGATGGAGTGTTAATTTCATCATTTACAGAAAGTTTGATTTCTTCCCATTTGAGTGTATTTCTCATGCGTTGCTCGAAAAATGTATTTTATTAACATAAATATTTAAAATTATATTATATTTTTTTGCTGCTATATATTTATATTATTACATATTCAGTCTCACCATTTCCTTGTATATTATTCCTTCTCTCAAAGGCTTCTCTTCTCTAGGACCAAAAAAGGACTCGATGTTTTTTTGGAAAAACTAGGATCACAGATGAACAAGGCTATTGAGGGATTACTTGGGTGGGAAAACAAAGACATGAATAATTGCCACAATCTCACCATAAATCTATTGTTTGGAAGAGACACTCAGCACCGTCAATTATACACACCATGCTAAGAATATCAAGAACATGCCAGAGGTCAGTAGTTTCATCAGTTTCATATTTTTTGAGCTGATGATGGATTTCCATTCCTTATATTACAACAATTCTTGTTATTTTTTTTTGTTTCAGGTTAACCAAAAGATGATGAAATCTTCACTAATCAAGGACTTGTATATGGAAATTGATCAACTTAAACAAGGTTATTGATAGTTTCATCATAGATCTGGTGCTTAAACGGTACAAGTTATTCTTATATGTGGCTTTCTTATGAATGGTGAATCAAAGGTTTATAGTGAAAGAAAAAAATTGAATTTATATACCGCATGATCGATCTCTTTATGAGGAAGTAGATAAAAAGGTTTTATCCTTATCAGATGGATGATCCGTAGATTATTTTTCCCTTCTTAATTATCATTTTATTTTATTTTTCATAGGTTATGACTAAGAAAATAGAGCATATGGAACTTGATGCAGATGGAAAGGACAAGGAAAAACACAATTTTAATTTGTCATTATAATTTCTTAGGACCCGTTCGAAAACACTTATTGAAAAATGATTATAGAACTCATCACTTATGATAAGTAGTTTAAAAAAATAAGTGGTGTTTTTTCTGATTCTGAAAAAATGTTTGCACAAAATAAAGTCGCAAAAAAGAGCTTCTACGTTGGAAACACCTGTACAGATGCACTTAAATATAAGAAGTTTTCAATAAGCACTGTCAAACACACCCTTTATTCTTGTAGGGGGTTGTGAGTTGATTTATTATTTTCTATGTAAGCAGCAACTTATAGAGGTCTAGGAATTCTAAAAGGATCAAAATATTTTAACTGTATAATTGACTGATAAAATTGAAACAAGTGAGGTGTGAAACCATTTTTAAGAGTAATTTTAGCTATCTATTTCAACAATGAATCTGAATTTCTAACTTATTCTACTCTAGATAAATCTTCAACAAACTCAAAAATGAATTATTTGATCTTAAAGAATGACATAAGGAGGCCAATTAAACAATTAAAGAAAAATAATACCTGATATCCAATCTCCTCAAATTCAGTGAGTCAGATGGCTATTGGATTTCTTATTCTCTGAAATTCAACAATTTTCTCCATAAAATGACTTCTATTCTTGATTTTCATAGAGAAAGCCTTGGTTGAGCATGTTGTTGAGCTTAGAGTGGAGCTTGAGAATTCTTCATCTGACTTATTTAGCCTATTTACCAAAATTTATTTGTATTCCATTAATTATAAATGTAGTTCGTTTATAATTCTTGAAGGTTGTGTCTAACAGGTCTTACTGAAAAAGGCATTGTGACTTGTGATTTTGAGGAAGTGGTGTTTGTTTTTTTTTTCTGAAAAATTGATTACACTTGCTTAAAATAAATAGTTTAGAAGCACTTGTATAAAATCACTTATAAAGTGTTTGATAACACTTGATGAAAGCACTTTATCACTTATGATAAGTATTTTGAAAAAATAATTGGTGTTTGTTTTATTTATGAAAAAAATTCTTACACTTGAATTCCTGAGGAAGATCACTTAAATTGGAAAAGAATCACTTTTTCACTAAGCAATCTGAAAGAAAGTAGAAGCACTTGTCATAAGTGATATACAAAAACCAATATTTGTTGGTGTCAATTTCCATAACATTGTTTTCATATTGTTATAAGAAGTTTATAGTAAGTTTTGTTAAACGAAGTTGGTGTTAATTGATATAACATTATTTTTAGAGTGGTAGGACAAGATAGAAGAAGGAAATAGAACGCTGGCCCAAAAATTTCAGTTGCAATTGGCACAACAACTAGAATCCATACATAAGACCGTTGCAACATCATTGATGCAACAGGAATTGTAACATAGTGATATGGAGGAGGATATGTAGTCCTGCGTAACTACCAAGTCCAAGGTAAGTGAAAATTCTGAAAATTTAAATGATTTTTCATTTTAACAAATTCCAAACTAAATTTAGACTCAATTCATTAGCATATAGATTTTATTTCCCATTCTTAAGGATATAGAAGAACTTCTCGAATGGTTAGGAAAGTTAAAAACCATGTGTGTTGATGGTATTAAGGCTTTAGATGACATATCTATGGTTCTTGATAATGATTCTCAGCCTTAATTCAGAAACATAAATTTATAAGTTTCTAAACACTCATCTGCCTTGGAGGATGAAAGTGTTTCCTTTAATAGATAATTTGTTTACCTTTTCTGTTATTTGTGTTTTACGCTCATTTTCATTATTTGTACACGAACAAATCCTTAAGGGATTTTATTCAGAGGCGGATCAGTTGTTCAATGACCTTCATAAAATTCTTCACAATCAGGAGGAGAGGCTAATTTCATTTGAAGAATAGCAGCAGGAGGTTCGCAATTTTCTGCTCAAATGTTTAATGCGTAATGATTTCTATGGATTATTTTTCAATTACTGATGATTTCATTTTAAATAAAGTTTAGAAACATTACAAAGCTATTTAGGCCACTAGGACAATTTCTAAAATGATAGTAAACTTATACAAGACTACGAGCATGAAAACATCTAAATTGACACAAATTGCTGAAGATGCTCAGATAATGAATGAGAAGAAATTATTTGAACTAGAGAATAAATTTTAGGACTGTGCTGCCAATGAAGAAAAACAGCTATTAGATAAAGTGGCAGAGCTTCTTGCAACTTTGAATGCTTGGAAGAAAAAACCGGTACTCGATTATTTCATTTCCAGGATTACCATCATGAATGATCTTTATTGAATATATACAAGTTCAAGGGGTGATCCACGACCTTCGTGAGAGTGCAACCAACAAAACTATTAGACTTAAAAATGAATTATCAAAAATCCAAGACTTAACTTCAAGCATTAATTCAGAGTGGACCGTTTACTTGGATAAAACTGAAAAATGGTACCTAAAAGATGTTGCTTCAGTCGAAAGTGGAAGAGATGACTAAGATGTAGTTCTTCAGAAGTGGTATGTTCACCTTTGATATTTATGTTATAAAACTATAAATTTTTACATCAATCTTCAACCAATAGTCTAAATAAGGCGAATATCGATGCACTTCAATGGAGAAATGTGTAATGATCCTTGACGAGTTTAGAGAAAAACAACACGGCCTCGGTAGAATCCATTACAGGGAAGGATTGGAAATGAATAAAACTTTCCATTTGAGATATTATTCTACTCTGTTCTCTTTTCTAGAGGCGGTAGATGTTGGGAACAAGAACATTGCTTCCTCTATTGATCTTAAGCAGTGATTTTCATATTTATCATATATTATTCATCTCTCATTTATAGAAGAAACTCCTGATTGTTTTAAATTTATAGATTCTCTGCAACTTGATCATGAGGCATGCATGAATCTTAATTACATGGTTGCTCCTTTCTGCAGGGATCTTAGGAAGTTAAAAAGTGGGAACCACTAATAGATCGTACAGATTACAGATCATGCCTAAAAATTTCTTCTCGATGGATACTTGGTAAGATGGTTTAATTTAGGTCATGAGAGAGAAGATCTTATTTAAGTTTACCCAGATATGTTTCAGGTTGATAAACTATCGTGCTTGACACCAAGGAAGAGGTTGTTCAATCTACCAAGCATGGGGGCCATCGAAGAGCTTCGAACTCCTACTTTTGAGGAACTTTTGAAGTCATTCAGTGAGAGAAGGTCTTCTATGTAGGCGAATGGTGAAGCAAAGCATAATATTGGGGTGTATGATTCCATGCAATCCTTCAGTGTGGTCAACTACAAAGACAACATGAATTTTCTTCAGTGTATGTTCAAGGAAACCATTTGTGGGAAGGGAATATTTGATATTAAATGTATATTCATATATTTATAGGAAATCAAAAATCATTAATTTTGATGGGGGTAAGGTCTTCAGATGGAAGTGATATTTATGATATTTATAGTGCATGTTTAATATAGAGGTGGAAAGTGAAAATATAAATATTTAGACAAAGTTCAGTGTATAAAAAAATGAATTAGGATAATAGAAGTATTATAGAGGATCTTAATTATAGATATTATATAAAATTTCATCCTTTTTGAGATTAATTTAGATAAATTTTTCATTAGGGGTTCATGTGGTGTATATCAAACTCGAATTAGAACTTAAGTAGATTAACATCAAGGTTTAGTTTTAAGCTCATATATTTTTTACCTTTTTCATAGATGAATTTACAATTCATGTTCAAAAGATGATGGTTTTCGATATTTAAGCACATTTATGGAATACGATGAAGATATTAATATAGATGTTTTTCTTTATAATTATAGAAAAATTGAAAGCTGTCTAAAGAAATAAACCACAACAATTATAGGATGAATCAAGACATGAAGATTTATTATTTTATTTATATATTTTTCATATATATAACATATGGTATAAGACACGAAATTTATTCATTCACACATGCATGCATAAATAGAAAAACTTTTCAATCTTTCACTTTTAAAACAAGATTACCATTTCACTATATAAAATAAATAATTTTTTTCAACATGTATTAATCACTTTGGAATTATACAATAAAATAAAGTAATTACAAAAAACACATAATGTTTTTACAATGTTTATTTCTTAGTGTCGAATACTATATCCCTGATGTGCATAATAAATAAAATTAAAAAATCAGTAGAAATAAATCATCCTTAACCCATTAACATTTATGTCCAACCAAATAATAAATGATCCACCTTGTTTTCAATATTGTAACCCCATAAAAGGTTGATCTTCTTCAATTTTGTATTTTAGAATTACATCAGCAACTTAAAATAATTTTATCATCCTTGATCAATGAATATTTTAAGAACATTTTTTATGAATATTTTTATTAGTTGATCAACATACAATCAAACTTTCTCATTAATTCCTCAACAAATTATTCCTTTTTGTTTTTGTGAATTATCAATAAATATTCATCAAATAATTCATAATTTTATTTCCTAAAAAATAAGATATGTTCTTAATTTATTTGACATGAATTATGAAAATGGATTTTCGTATTAATCCACTCATATCAACCAATTTAAATTTATAATTTCATATTAAAATCACTAAAACTATCTCTAAATATAACACCATAATCCTTGGTCATTTAAAATCTAACACATCTCTAAAAATAAATTCTACCCCTCATATATTCAAATTTTGAAAAAAATAATCACCAACAAATTTCTTGAAAAGTAGAATCTATTGTTGATTTCATTGCCTAAAATCTATTATTGTAGTTGAACCAAACTAAAGGGATATGATTCTCCAAATAACTGCTGAATACAAGGATGTATTCTTGGAGTATGTCCTCTAGAACCTGTATCGTCCATTCTGACTATCCATTGGTCTGAGGGTGGAAGGTTGTGCTCACAAGCACCTATATTCCCATAACTTTCTACAACCCCTACCAGAACCGTGACATGAAGTGAGTGTCCCTATCTGAAATGATAGTAAAAGGGACCCCATGTAGTCATATGGTCTCATAGACATACAATCTTCCTAGCTACTCAAATGAGAAAGTCTCACAGATATGAAGGAAGTGGGATACTTTCATCAATCTGTTAATGAAAACCCATAAAACATCACTACCTCTAGGAAACCTTGGTAATCCAACTTCACATAGCAACATATTCCCATTTCCATTATGGGAATGGAAGTGAGTGTAACAATCATGTAGTTCTCTGGTGCTCTGCCTTCACCTACTGACAGGTGGAACACATCTTGATAAAACCTGTTATCTGACATTTCATCCTAGGCCACCAATATTGGCATCGCATGTCTCGATACATTTTGGAGATTTCAGGATGAACTTCCCACTGAGAAGCATGGGACTCTCACATCAGTTACTATATCAAATCTGCAGGAACCTATACACATCCAAGAGTATATAGGATTTTGTCTCTATCCATAGACCAATATGGAGGCAGGTTATCTGCTAAAATACTATCATGGATAACAAAGCCTTTAGGATATAAAAATTTCCTCCTCTTCACACCTTCTCAAGTAGGGAATGGGTAATTGTCAAGTCTAAGAGGTAATACTACCCGTGACTATCATGAAACTCTAGATGAAAATCAGAAAATAGGGCCATTAATTTCTATTCATCACTAGCTTCCCATATGGCATATGCCTGAGTTTTCTGACTTAGAATATATGCTACTACATTTCATTTTCCAGGAATATAGGCAAGCTCAAAATCAAAAGACTGAATATATTCGACCCCTCTCTACTATATGAGATTCAAGTCACGTTGTGTAAGGATATACTTGAGGCCATTGTGATATGTATACACCACAGAGTACTCAACCAATAGATAGTGTCTCTAACAATGTAAGTCATGGACAACTGCTACTAAATTAAGGCCATGTGTTAGGTAGTTTCTCTCATAAGGCCTAAAATACTGAGATCTGTACACAATGAATTTATCCTCCTATATCAATAATGCTCCTAGCATGATGTCTGATGCATCCCAGAACACTATATAACCTCTTCCAGGCTCTGGTAGAATTAGAATAGGTGTTGTGATAAGCGTCCCTTTTATCTCCTGAAAGGATTTGTCACATGCTTCTGACTAAAATAACTCAACATCCTTCCTTATAAGACCAGTAAGAGGTTAAACAAGGTGTGATAAGTACTATATGAAATGCCTATAATATCCATAGAGCCTCTAGAAATGTAGTATATCAAAAACGTTTTTGGGATACTCATAGGAGACCACGTCACTCACCTTCTCTAGGTTATTAGATACTCCAGACTCCAAGATAATATGACCCAAGAAGTGAACTTTGTTGATCCAGAAATGGTACTTAGCAATCTTGGCATAAAGCTGATGCTATCTCACTATACTCATAATAATCTCAAGGTGTTTATCATGGTCTCTATGAGTGTGAGAATACACCAAGATATTATCCAAAAATACTACGACAAAAGAATCCAGA
Source organism: Viscum album (assembly GCA_963277665.1). Classification (NCBI taxonomy): domain Eukaryota; kingdom Viridiplantae; phylum Streptophyta; class Magnoliopsida; order Santalales; family Viscaceae; genus Viscum; species Viscum album. The sequence continues at coordinate 752,357,707 of OY728145.1, read as the reverse complement.
TAGGGGTGGAACAACCTATTCATGAAATCCATGAAAACAACAGGAGTGTTTGTAAGACCAAAAAATATAATGAGATACTCATACATACTATACCTGATATAGAAAGATATATAAGGTATGTATGATGGCCTGACTCACACATGATGATATCCCAATCTCAGGTCGATCTTAGAAAACACCTTATCTCATTGGATCTGGTCAAAGAGACATCTATTTGAGGCATTTGACACCCGTTCTTTACCATAAGATGGTTCAAACATCTATAATCCATGCATATATGAAGATTCCCATCTGTTGTCTTAGTGAAAAGCATGGATGAACCCCAAGAGGAAGTACTAGACCATATAAAAACTTTGTCCTCTATATCCTCCAACTATCTCTTAAACTTCTCTTGCTTAGTAGGCTCCATCCTATATGAAGGAATGGACACTGGAGCGATTCTTAGAACAAGATGAATTGTAAAATCTACCTCTCTCTTAGAAGGTAATCCAGAAAAATCACTAGGAAGGATATCCATGAAATGATCTAATACTAAAGGGGATTCAAACTGATGTAAACCCTGATCCTGCATGAAGAGATTAACAATCTCAACGGTCACTCCACATAACCCGTGATTCTCTAGTCCATCTCTACCATCCTGGACACTTCACTCACCCTTGTGTAGATAAATGTGGCCATCTAGTGATGTAAATGATACCCTATGATAATAATAGTCTACAAATTCATGATATAGAACCAACCAATATATCATGAGAATGACATATAAGACTATCATTTTAAGAACAAAGAGGTCGCATAAGAAAGGGTAACTTCTTACCTCAAGAGGATTGTCCCTACATTTTCATATTCCCTCTAACCGTACTCCTAACGGTGTATCCAGGGTCATTACACCATAGTAATACTATTTTTTTAGATTGATACTTTTTAAGATAGATAAAGAGATGAAGGAGTGTGAAGAACCTGTATCAGATAAAGTAGATACTATAGTGGTGGTTGGTAGAATAGTACCTTGTACTGTAGATAGTCTTATACTCTGATCCTCGGGTATCGATTTAATGTATGCAATTGGCCTGATCCATGAAACTATGCTATAGCTGGACTACCCCAATCACGACCAATCTACTAATGCTACTGATAATCTGAAGTCTGTCTACCATGACCATAACCTTGTCCTCAACCAATCCTACTGGTACTACTCCAACTCCATGCCTAACATTACATAATAGAACCTACTCCTAAAGGTGGAGCTAGTACAAAGCCTCTCCCACTAGAACATGATGGAATGTTTGACATAATATTTGATGGTTCCCCATAAAACCACAATCTTGGTACTCTAGAGAGTCTCTATTACACTGAGGCTTCATATGCCCCTGTCATCCATACCGATGACACACCATAAAGCTACCTATATGGGTACTTTGGCTGCCACTGCCCTGATGAGAAGCCTCAGGGGATCTATTTCTTCTATCAAAAGAAATATTTTCCTATATCGACACTGATCCTTTATACCCAGTATTATCACCATACCTCAGGTTGTGCTTAGTGATAAGATCATTATTGAATATTTCATAGATGCTAAGTAGGTGAAATAAATTCACTTGAGTATGGATGCCATACTGGATCCCATCCTCGAAGTGTCAAGCACATGAAATCACATCAATGGATATAAGTGATGAAAAAGTAATATAACTCAGTTAAACATGTTGAATACTTCATAACTTATATAACACCCTACTCCAAATGCATGAAATCTCTAGCTTGGAAAACTCTCAGCATTTGGGGAAATAATTGATCATAGAAAGTAGTGTGAAATTCAACCTAGATCATGTGCTTATAGAAACTATCCTGGGTAATCACATCCCACTAATTCTTGTCTGAATCATGAAACATATATGTAATAATCTTGATCCTGTTCTTTGAAAGCGTCTTTAGATACTCAGATATGGATAGGGTGGTCTCTAACCAATAATTATTAGCCTACAAACCACCATCTCCTAAGAAGATGGGAGGATGCGGCTACTAGAACTCACAGGCTAGATTAGCCATCCCAGGTCCAAGTCATGGAGCACCTTGCATAGACTGTATCAGACATAGAAAAATCTCAAGAAGCTGAGTGTCAATGCTCATATCAGTTATAATAGGTAGTGCCTCAAGTTTCACTCATGGTAGTAAGACTGGAAGCTTAGGGCCCACCACTGTCAGAGCATGGTTGTCTCCACCCTCTTGGCGTATGATATGAGGATGTCATGGTGGTGGTCTACAAATTCCAAGCACACACCTCCAAAAAATCTTTAAGTAGATAGAATCAATAGAGAAATATGAATGAAAGGAATAGGATCAATACCCATGGTATACTAACCTAACTACTCGCTTAGAAGGATATACACTGTTAAGTGTTCTTTTTTAACTTCCAGGGGTTCTAGTAGGTGAAAGTTCAATAGTACTTTTCCTCTTCATTTACTGAAAACCATTTTATTTTATAAGTCAAGTTTCACTTTTACAGTTTTTATTTTCTTATTTTCATATATCAAGGTTAATTTAAAATGTACTTTCATTCCTAGTGAATTAGGAACCATACACCTTGTAATGCCCTGACCCTAGTTACCCAGAGTCGGTGCATTATTATATAACATTGGCATGATCACAAAAGATCAAGTCTCGAAAGACCCATTTGTTTAGTAGCCTTGGAAACACTAGATACATTCATAAATATTACATTACATCATAAATTGAAAAATCACAATAACATAGTCTCCATAGTCCACACTTCTATCCCCTTCATACTATCCCAGTAGGTCAGTCATAAAATATTTCTTCACATCCTGGGAAAATAAAACATAGAAAGGGGTGAGCTCAGATGCTCAGTAAGGATAACAATACAACGGAAACTTTCATAAATAAATATAAACATTTAAGGCAATGTAAAACTAAAACAAAAGCCTTTTAAACTTGAACTTCAGCATAATATGGAAAAAATAAAATGAAATGATGCCATTTACTTATTCACATGGATATTCTACTATTCGAATAATCACATGCAATATCAATAACCACTTTCATAATGATGGAATGCATAATGACAGACTATCATAACCACGTAGCCAAGGCCTCGTGCCAAGACTACAAATAAGATTTTTTCAAGGCCTCGTGCCAAGACACTAGTTTGTCTCATGAGACCTACCGATGCATCGAGGAGCTATAGCGGGCTCCACCCGTCACTTATTAAGTCCAATTCATTCCTTATATGAAAAGGTTTAAACATATCAAAACCATAACATAATCGTATCACATAAAACATGCATAAAGGAAACATAAAATTTCCACATTTCAATCACAAGATATCAATACAACACATTAATATAATCAAAACATTATCAAAACCATTTTCAATACCAAAATAAAAGAAAATTAAAACTTGGTATTTATTTTTCATTTAAAAAAATGTTATGGCTTGTAGAGGAAGTTGAAACTCTAATAATGGTCACAGCGGCAGAGAAGTCGTTGTCGCCGCATACGTAAGACAAAACATTCCTTTTTTTTTAGTAAAAACACTTCATATAAAAAGATTCCTTTTGAATAAAAGTAAAAGTCAAATGGGTTTATACACCGTATAAAAGAAATTTGTGTATAAAACAAAATATGCCTCAATGAAATGAGATTGAGACGAAGTGTCTTACAAAGATCATTTTTTAAATAAAAGAGATCTATTATGAATATTCAGTATAAGTACACATAAAGAAAGTACAAATAAAATATAGTACATAATAATATCATTATATAATTTGAAAGTTGGAGATTAACCCAAAGAACGGAAATTGGGTTAAGAAGTTCCCTTACCTCGTGTCCGACTTGACTCGATCATTCTTTAATCTCCTGAATAATAAACTAGAGTTAATTTCTACTTGATTAAGAACCTTTTTCAAGTTCATTATTCCTTTTATATCACCTATTACCATTTTATTAACATTACGTAATTATTTAAGTTAATAACGGTGGTTTTGTTGATCTTTGGTACTTGAGTGAAAAATAAACTTCTTATAATTACAAGTTGTTTATGTGGTAAAATATCCATTATATACAGAATTATATTCATGATGTAGATATCATATATATCATACATATCCAGTATATACATTCATTTATAATATTACATAACATTAAGAGGTAATAAATGAAATGCACCGTTCATGGAGACGGTAAGCCGTACGTACGCATGAATGCTACTTTCATTTCTATATCATATTTAATAGAATTAAATCATAATGATATAAAGTTATATTATAATTCCAGTATAATATCATATATAATATCATTTACTCCATCCTTTATACGTCTCACATATGGCATTAATGATTCAAATCACTTTGAGGGGGCGGTAGTCCGCACTTCCTAAAATGAAATTATCGCGTTTACCCATAATGGAAATCATAAAGGTATGCCATAAATGAAAAATACAGAAGCATAAGGAAAAAATAAACATAATATATATCATATATAAAAATAGTGACATCATAATGGACACCATGAGAGGTGTTAAAAGAAGATTGAACAATCATCGTTTCGTGAGGCAGTAATTCACCACCCACAGAAACAGTATGTTCTTTAACCATTAGACGAAGGTGTGTGTAAGTGTAAATAAAATACTTCTCATAAAAACATCCAAGTATATTGAGGATACTGGTGTTGTTAAAAAATAAAATAATAAAAAGATTTTAGGGTGTTGGAGAAGCAAAATAAAACAAAACAACATAAGAGAATACATTACCTTTAAATCGGGTAACTCCCATCGGTTTGAGCCAAAATGGTTTCTTGAAAAGCATTATACCTAAGGTAAGGCTTCTATGATGAAGGGAGGAATTTTTAGAGGTCATTTGGGCAGATTTTGGCCGAGCCAAATGGCTTGGAAGGTGTGAATAAGGTGGTAGTGGTGTGGGCCTTTTATAAGAGGAGAGGAGGGGCACTCTTGGAAAGTCATGAAATGTTACATTATTATGAAGTGCTTTTCAGATTTCAAAGGTCCCATAATTATATATTTTGAGGATAAGGTGATAAGGTTTCTAAATATACTCATAAAATAGGTTTTTTAAAAGTGTAAGTATTAGATTTTACATTATCTTTTCATTTTATTTAAATCGTTAATTAATGAGGTAATTGTTGCATCATCATGGTGTTATAAAAAATTTAATTTATTCAATGTCTAAAAATTATAAAAAAAATACCATGATGTAGGAAATATTTTTACCTTTCCAATTAATATTTATAGTCGAAAAGTAACTTATATAACACCATGTAATAATTGTTTTAGTAAAACAACACATGTTTGTGACAATTTTATTTTTACATTAAATAAAAAGTTATTAATGTCATTTTCTTTCCCAAGTGGCTCCATTGGGTCCCCAAGTTGACCCATGGATTTTATTGGTCGGAAATGACTCACCAAATAAGGGTAGGACAAGCGTAAAGGTAATTTGATATTATTAGAACATTATATTTACCTTAAATTACACTAATTACCTTTAATCGCGATTAAAAAAACATAAAAGTTACTATTCACAAAAAATTATTTTAATCCCATTGAAACACATTTTACTTCCTAATGAAAATGATGTATGTCGGATTTTTTAAATTCAAATCACAGAGGTGGTAAATTTTCATTTAAATGAAACATCAGTTTTTTTAACTTCCACTTAGTGGTTTCACTATTCATCAAAAATCGATGTTTTTCAGAAAAATACCAAAAATTCACCCTAAGATATAATTGATATTCCGAATTCAAAAATGATGTCTATTTTACAAAATTCCAAACATATAAGTTGTATTAATTAATTTTATAATTAATTCCCGTTGTCAAAACAAATAGCGGGTTTTTAAGAAACAATATATATCAAAAGATTGACACTCATTTATGTCCAATTTCAAAGTGAAATTTATTATAATGACAACCATTGGATAAAATGGTAAAAATATACTCTAATTATACTTTAAAACCACTCAATAGTATATTTTATCACTATAAATTATTTTGATTAAAAAAGTTGTTTTTAAGTATTTTTTTCTCTTCATAGAAAATTGGATGTTCTCAGAAAATTTACAAAAAATTCAAATTAAGATAATTTCGATATTCCGAATCCAAAACTGATGTCCATTTTGAAATAGAAAATTTATATAATTTCAAAAAGTGGGTATTATTATTCATAACAGATACTTTTATTGGTCGTGGTGTCTTAGAACTCAAGGTTGCGTACAACACACACTGCTCTATTATTCAAAGAGAAGCATACCATGAAAGCTTGGGGTGTTACATTCTCTCCTCCTTCAATAAATTGTGTCCTCCCAATTTGAAATTTTTCTTTGAAAATAAAAGGTTGAAAATAGGAAATAACTTTGTGGAAAACCCATACCAGATATAGGGTTAATAAAAATATAACTTTAACAGAAAGAAAGAGAAGTATAATGGTCACCTGAGATAGCCCATACTAGGATTATATGAAAACATGGATATGGAGGAAAAACAAACCATCATGGTCTGATGGAGAGTTGTAGAAAACAGGATTAGGAGAAAGTTAACTACAAGAAAATCAAAGACTTGTGATTGGTTAAACGATCATTGATTCCCCAGTAGGAAAAGTTAACCGACACCATTTTTGTTTTAAGTTACCTTTCATACAATTGAGGAATTTATTTCGGAGATTTAATAAGAACTTAAGGAAATATACATACTTGTCATGTAGACTTTCATTCTTCAATAAATTTTTACCACAAACCCATCTTTTACTCAAAAAGATAATAGAACTCAAAAATATTATATTGATCCTAATCGTACAAGGTTCCAAATATTAACACATACCATTTCGCTTAGGAAAACTATTTTGTAATAACCAGGGACTTCTTGTAGGCTAGTGGTAGGTAATAAAGGCATGTCACACTATGGTTGTGGGTTCGATTCCTACATCTTTGTCTGACGCGATGGGTTATACCTCGACCTACAGGTTATCCTTTTCCGAAAACTATAGTATTATAATATTCCAAAAATAATATTTAGAAATGTTTTAACCTTAAACAATACTATCCAAAGTTTAACTTAATCCATTCCAACCTTTATAGTTATCCAAAATACCTCTGTCTAGACTTTCTCTAAAAGGTCTCTAAATTCCAAAATCAATTGTAACATCAGATTCCCCAAATAAAGTAAAGTTTCTCTTATTTTCACATACTAAAAATATGATTAACTTAATCATATTAAAACCTTAATGAAAACAACAAGTACTGCATCACGATCCTTATATATATTTCACATTATTCTTATAACCATAATATAGTTCTTGAGTCCAAAAACACAAATACAATAATTATTCAACTTCATCTGTAGTAACCGCATAATCTTGTCCTTGATCCCTTGGCCTTTTCTAAGGTAGTTTTCCCTGATACTTAGGAAATTCATTTGCATAATTCCCCATTTCTCTACAATTGTAGTATTCAACATTGATAGCCTCTTTATTTCCCTTGCAATCACGAGCCTGGTGACCTTTTTCTCCACATTTATAACAAACTCTCATTCCCTTTAGGCAAGTACCAGGGTGATTCTTCCCACAATTATCGCATAATGGAAAATCCTTATTTTCGTTTTTCCCTTTATCTCTCTCTTGTTCCACCGTTCTCTTCTTCTCTTGCTTTAATTTATTGTCATAAGATTTCAAGAATTCCTTTTCTGTCTTGATAGAACATGAGACTATATCTTCGTACGTTGAGAAAGATTTTGATACTAATGCTCGACAGAGAAATGGTTTTAACCCATCAAAGAAATGATCAATCTTACTTCTTGGGTTACGTATATAATCTGCAGTATTCCGCGCTAACCTTGTAAAGTTAAACTCATACTTTGCAACATTCTCGTCCTCCTTTTTCCTCAGACTCAGAAATTGCCTTTCCATATCTGCTCGATGGTCACGAGGAAAGTATTTTTCTAATAAGATCTCTTTAAACTCCCTCCATTCCATATTTGATACTTCACCATCTTCCTTTGTCTTTTGAATAAATGACCACCATTGATCAACATCTCCAGTGAGGCGGTAAACTGCCATGACAACTTTCTCCCTTTTGCTACTCCCCAAGGCTTGGAATATTTTCTCTAAGGATTTTATCCATTTCTCAGATACTAATGGATTTGTACCCCCATTAAATGTTGGCAGTTGTTGCCTCATGAAATAATCTAACATTGATCCTCCACGTTGTGGATCAGGGTGCTCCATACGAGTAAGGTTATTATTCATAACCTGAGTGAGTTGTCCCAGTATGGTGATAAGCTGATCAGAACTAGTTGTATCACCAACTCCATTATAATTATCTTGAGTAGGAGGGAAATCCCTTCATGGAGTGCATGCATTGATACAGTTTCCATTCCTTCCACTAGGCACCATTTCTAAACAATGGCATAAACTGGATCAGTTTATGAATCAAAATACATAATTCCATACTTGTAAAACACTTAACATAAATTGAATAGTTTATGGATATAATCCATAATCATAAAAAAAATTCTTTGAGGAAGTATATACTCATAAAACCTTCATAATGGTTTGTAAAGAAAATGAGAATTATCTTAAGAATATCCCCCTGGAGTGTCGTAACCAAGAGAGCAGCAAGGCCCATTATCGCGCACCAGTTCCCGTTCGAGTCTAGCTCAAAGCGGTATTTTCGGGTTTTACCCCTAGGTACATCTGTGCCAGAGCCGCCTCTACCTGCTCGTATCCAAATAGGGATGTATTGCTCAGAAAACTCAAAAAATCTCTATAATACCAAAATTCTAGGAATTTCTTCTATACTAATCCTCAAAGTCTATCTTAGGGCTATGTTCTCTAGTCAAAGTTTTTCTAAATCTAGCTTCCAAGGTTAGTACTAAACTTCCTCTGATACCAACTATAATGCCCCGACCCCAGTTACCCAGAGTCGGTGCGTTATTACGTAACATTAGCATGATCACAAAAGATCAAGTCTCGAAAGACCGATTAGTTTAGTAGCCTTGGAAACACTAGATACATTCATAAATATTACATTACATCATAAAGTGAAAAATCGCAATAAAATAGTCTCTATAGTTTACACTCCAATCCTCTTTAGACTATCCCTATAGGTCAGTCATAAATTTTTTTCGCATCCTGGGAAAATAAAACATAGAAAGGGGTGAGCTCATATGCTCAGTAAGGATAAAAATACAGCAGAAACTTTCATAAATAAACATAAACATTTAAGGCAATGTATAACTAAAACAAAATCCTTTTAAACTTGAACTTCATCATAACATGCGAAAAATAAAATGAAATAATGCCATTTACTTATTCACATGGATATTCTACTAGTCGAATAATCACATGCAATATCAATAACCACTTTCATAATGATGGAATGCATAATTCCAGACTATCATAACCACGTAGCCAAGGCCTCGTACCAAGAATACAAATAATATTTTGTCAAGGCCTCATTCCAAGACACTAGTTTGTCTCATGAGACCTACCGATGCATCGAGGAGCTATAGCGGGCTCCACCCATCACTTATTAAGTCCAATGCATTCCTTATATGAAAAGGTTTAAACATATCAAAACCATAAAATAATCATATCACATAAAACATGCATAAAGAAAACATAAAATTTCCATATTTCAATCACAAGATATCAATGAAACACATTAATATAATCAAAACATTATCAAAACCATTCTCAATACCAAAATAAATGAAAATTAAAACATGGTATTTATTTTTCATTTAAAAAAAAGTTATGGCTTGTAGAGGAAGCTGAAACTCTAATAATGGTCACAGTGGCAGAGAAGTCGTTGTCACCGCATACGTAAGACAAAACATTCCTTTTGTCCTTATTAAAACCGCTTCATATAAAAAGATTCATTTTGAATAAAAGTTAAAGTCAAAGGGGTTTATACACAGTATAAAAGAAATTTGTGTATAAAAAAAAATATACCTCAATGAAATGAGATTGAGAAGAAGTCCCTTACAAAGATCATTTTTTTAGATAAAATAGATATATTATGCATATTCAGTATAAGTACACATAAAGAAAGTAAAAATACAAGATAGTACATAATAATATCATGACATAATCTGAAAGTAGGATATTAACCTAAAGAATTGAAATTGGGTTAAGAAGTTCCCTTACCTCGTGTCCGACTTGACTCGATTATTCTTTAATCTCCTAAATAATAAACTAGAGTTAATTTCTACTAGCTTAAGAACCTTTTTCAAGTTCATTATTCCTTTTATATCACTTATTACCATTTTATTAACATTATGTAATTATTTAAGTTAATAACGGTCGTTTTGTCGATCTTTGGTACTTGAGTCAAAAATAAACTTATTATAATTACAAGTTGTTCATGTGGTAAAATATCCACTATATCTAAAATTATATTCATGATTTAGATATCATTTATATCATACATATCCAGTATATACATTCATTTATAATATTACATAACATTTAGAGGTAAGAAATGAAATGCACCGTTCATGGAGATGGTAAGCCGTACGTACGCATGAACGCTACATTAAATTATATTTCATATTTAATAGAATGAAACCATAATTATATAATGGTATATTATAATTCTAGTATAATATCATATATAATATCATTTACGCCATCCTTTATACGTCCCACATATGGCATTAACGATTCAAATCACTTTGAGGGGGCGGTAGTCCGCACTTCCTAAAATGAAATTATCGCGTTTACCCATAATGGAAATAATAAAGGTATGGCATAAATGAAAAATACATAAGCATAAAAAAACATAAACATAATATATATCATATATAAAAATAGTGTCATCATAATGCCCACCATGAGGGGCGTTAAAAGAAGATTGAACAATCATCGTTTCGTGAGGCAGTAATTCGCCACCCACAGAAACAGTATGTTATTTAACCATTAGATGAAGGTGTGTGTAAGTTTAAATAAAATACTTCTCATAAAAACATCAAATTATATTTAGGATACTAGTGTTGTTACAAAATAAAATAATAAAAAGATTTTAGGGGGTTGTAGGTGCAAAATAAAACAAAAGAACATAAGAGAAGACATTACCTTTAAATCGGGTAACTCCCCTCAGTTTGAGCCAAAATGGTTTCTAGGAGAGATTTATACCTAAGTTAAGGCCTCTAGGATGAAGGGAGTAATGTTGATAGGGTATTTGGGCAGAGTTTGGATGAGCCGAATGGCTTGGAAGCTGTGAATAAGGTGGTAGTGGTGGGGGCCTTTTATAAGAGGAGAGGAGGGGCACTCTTGGAAAGTCATTAAATGTTACATTATTATGAAGTGCTTTTCGGATTTAAAAGGTCCCATAATTATATATTTTGAGTATAAGGTTATAAGGGTTAGAAATATACTCATCCAATATATTTTTGACAAGTGTAAGTCTTATATTTTACATTATCTTTTCATTTTATTTAAATAGTTAATTAATGAGGTAATCGTTGAATCATCATGGTGTTATAAAAAATTTAATTTATTTAATTTCTAAAAATTATAAAAAGATACCACGATGTAGGAAATATTTTTATATTTCCAATGAATATTTATAGTCAAAAATTTAACTTATATAACCCAACGTAATAATTGTTTTAGTAAAACAACACATGTTTGTGACAATTTTATTTTTACTTTAAATAAAAAGTTATTAATGTCATTTTGTTTCCCAAGTTGCTCCATGGAGTCCCCAAGTTGACCCATGGATTGTCTTGATCTTCCATGAATCACCCAATAAGGGTAGGACAAGTGTAAAGGTAATTTCATATTATTATAACATTATATTTACCTTAAATTACACTAATTACCTTTAATCGCGATTAATAAAACATAAAAGTTACTATTCACCAAAAATTATTTTAATCCCATTGAAACACATTTTACTTCATAATGAAAATTATGTATGTATGATTTTTTAAATTCAAATCATAGAGGTGGTAAAATTTCATTTAAACTAAAAATGAGTTTTTTTAACTAGCACTTAGTGGTTTCACTATTCATCAAAATCGATATTTTTCAGAAAAATACCAAAAATCCACCCTAAGCTATAATTGATATTCCAAATTCAAAAATGTTGTCTATTTTACAAAATTCCAAACATATAAGTTGCATTAATTAATTTTATAATTAATTCCTGTTGTCAAAACAAATAGCGGGTTTTTAAGAAACAATATATATCAAAAGATTGACACTCGTTTATGTCCAATTTCAAAGTGAAATTAATTCTAATGAACACCATTGGATAAAATGGTAAAAATATATTCTAATTATACTTTAAAACCACTCAATAGTATAATTTACCACTATAAATTATTTTGATTAAAAAATTTGTTTTTAATTATTTTTTTCTATTCATAGAAAATTGGAAGTTCATAGAAAATTTACAAAAAATTCAACTTAGGATAATTTTGATATTCCGAATCCAAAAATGAAGTCCATTTTGAAATATAAAATTTATATAATTTCAAAAGGTGGGTATTACTATTCATAACGGCTACTTTTATTGGTCACGGTGTGTTAGAACTCGAGGTTGCGTACAACACACGATGCTCTATTATTCAAAGAGATGCGTACCATGGAAGCTTGGGGTGTTACACACCTTATCATTGAAATAAACACCCATTTAATTCCATTATATTGGCTCAACTTAGCCAATTACCCATTCCAAACCATGAGGTCCCATACACCTCATGAATTGAAAGTAGAAATCCCTCAATCATAGCCAAAAAGCATCACAATCATATATATATATACATACAAATAAGGATAACTCAATGGAACAAGAAATATAGGAAATACAAGTGGTGAAATGTACCTATATGTCATGATAATATGTATGACATGTGAATTATAGGTGCCTACGATGATTCATGTAATAATGCTCCTTGCCCTCATATCATCAGGCCAAGGATGGAATGAAATCCTCAATCAGAATAATGATAATAACCACAACACAATATGTGCATCACCCAATGGTGAAATGGTATAAATAAAAATAGTCAAAAGAAGTGCAATAATTATAATTCTAGGAAACGTGGAATTACCCTAAAAAGGGGTTAGCTACACCCAATCATGACTTATAACTGAGTTCCAAGCATTCTTAATCCCCGGTCTATTGTCTCCAAATAGTAAAGCAAGGAAGGAACCTACATTGATACCACCTTGTGACATCTCAAACCTAGGTGACACTCAAAGGTTCCCTGAGCCTGGTTTGCCACATGGCCTTAGAAGCATCTCCTCAAATGCCATAGGATGATGAATTTCAATGAGGACCTAGGGTGTGTCCATGGAAATAATATTCCCTCATTAATAAAGTGTATCACAGTGGATAAATGAAATACAAGGTAAATAGAAGAAGCAATATAAGTAAATAGATGGTACAATATAATAAGACAAGAATAATTAATTAATAAACAATTGGATACAATACTCAAGAAACTGATGATATATGTCATGTGTCTAGAAAAATGGAAAATGTGGATACAAATTAGTAGAAAATACATGCTATAAAAAAGTATAAAAAATAAACCAGAAACTATCCCACAACTCGGGACCTATCCCAATCATCTTCTACAAAGATCTATCCAAATACAAACAATCAATATCAGGTTTCCATGGCAGGAAACTTCACTTTGTCAACACATGCATACATGTAATCTACCTAGGTACCAATGGTGGCCTAGATAGTGTGTGAGATAAATCTCAATAGGCCACCACCAATGAAATATATAACATCCAATCCATGTAATATAAACTGAAATAGTGTGTAAGCATGCATATATAAAAGTAATGTAGTGTAGTAATGTAAATACCCAAGTACCTGCTTCAGCCTTAGCTGGTTTCTAAACATATAACCATTTCATTCATTATTTAAGTTCCAGTATATATATGTAAGTCATGTGAGGTATAACCAGCACTGACATCCTTATATGATAATAATAATTATGAAGGATCAAAGATATAATAAGGCATCCTATAATGATATTATTAATGAAAGAGATCCAAGGTAATAACCAAGACGTCCATGACCTTAGGGGTTAATCCAACTCATCAGTAACCTATAGCCTGGATAAGTTATAAGAATTTAATATGAGGGGAATCTCTCAAGGAATTTCACAATAATAATTTCATATGATTCCAAGGATCTCATCCAAGGTAAAACAGGTACGCAATGACTAGTCCTGATGGATGTAACCATGGCACCTCATGTCTATAGACATAATGATGGATCCAAGGAGTGTATCCAAGATATCCTATAATGATAATGGAGGGATCCTATGGTGTCATATTGGGAATCCACTAGTAGACAAGGATCAGGTTCTAAGGTGGGTCTCACCCTTGGCAAGCGACATCCTTGAATCAAAATGGCGTCCACGAGTGCTCAAGGCATTCCCTTGGTAATCCAAGGCTAGATCGAGTCTAACCACTCCTATAACAAAGTCAAGGTCTATTTAGAATTATGAACCTTATAATTTATTCATTAAATTAATTAAGTATATGTAATAGTCATTCCATTTAATATGTCAAAGGGTTCATTCCATACCTTTCATTAGTGTGACAAGGTTAAAGGACATTCAACCATTTATTAATTTCTATATATCATATTCAATTCATTAGTTTCACTCCATTAGATTATATCAATCATAGAAAGGTGTGATACAAACATGAAACTTAGTCATTCAATTACATTTAATTAGGCCAAGTCATATACATAGTGTACTTTCCAATTTAACCATTTCAACATTCATTATTCAAGTAGAACACTTAACTTAGAAGGGTCAAGTGAAACTAACATATTCAAGGGATAATAAAAAACTAATTAAATAGGAATTTAATTAAGGAAGGTATTACCATTATCAAGGTCAAGCTAAAGCACACCTGAATGGTGGAACATATGCACATAACAAACCCCAAAAATAATAATGAAGGGAAACACCCTAATTTGGATGGTCAGCGTTGATGAATTAACCTCCACTATTGGATAAAATATTTAAAAATAGTTATAGATTATGGTTTTAATGACTATAATCAAGGCACATGAATTAAACAGGAAACACCTAATGAAATCAGCGTGCACACACGAAAATTTATAAAACAATGAATCATGAGAGATGAGTTATAGACCATCTACCTTATGCTTGTATGACTCTCCTCATTCAGTATAAACCTTTAGCTTATCCTGAATTAAAATAGATCAACACACTTAAAATAGGGCATATGATCCTACACCTCGACAACTCCATTGAGAGATAGATAAACAAGAAAAGATTAAAAAGGAATCAAGATCTCACTGATGCGCATCCAATGTGGGAAACGATGATTGAATTGGAGTTTGGATGGAAATATGGGATAAAAAACTATCAAAGAGTCTTCAAATAAGTTAAATAGAGAAGTGGGGATCCCTTTTTTCCACTAGAGAGAAATTAGAGGGAGTGGATTATTTAAAACATATAATTAAGGACAAAATGTTCATTTCACCCAAAAATATGGGTTGCATGGTTTGGTCGCATGGTTAGAGAAATTGTACACTAATCGTACACCATATGATGTTCTAAGGGGAACCTGCAAGGTTTGGACACATGGTTACAGAAACCATGTGCCAACCGTGCGAATCACCTTCGCTAAAAACTATAGAGTTCTTGCATTGTAATGGGGCCCCTGGTGCACGGTTAGGGAAAATCATGCACCCTAATTTACCACGCTATCTGCCCCACAAGGATGGGAGAGACCATGTTGGCTGGGTTGCATAGTTTCTAGTAATAGTGTGGCCTAGTTTTTTTCTCCATCATATAGGGTTCCAAGCTTCGAACATGCCCCAGACACCCCCGCAACCTTTATAACCTCTCAGGCATCCATATTAGATCCAAAATAAGAAATTAGACCAAATTTAAAAGGATTCATACCTAAGTGAAAAACTAGGTTCTTACAATAACTTCATAATCCATGGGAATTTAGATTCTAGTGCATCTCCAAAAATATATTTCATCCTTTGTATATTAAAATTTTGAATGAAATAATTAGCAATTAATTTTATAATCTATTTCCAAAATATTTAGACCAATAATTCAACAAATATTCATATTCATCATTTATTGTTAGTAGATACTTCATAAAAATAATTACATGAAAATATTTCATGGTCATATATTTTAATTTAATGAATCATTATCTCACTCGATCAATGATTTTTTAGAAAAGTTTTTCTCTTAAGCCTTCAGTTGTTGATTAGAATATAATCACACTCTTTCTCATGAGTTTATAAAAAACCTCTTAATTTATATTTTCATGAATTATTGATAAATTCTCATAAAAAATAATTCATAATTTTATTTTCTGAAAAATAATATCTATTGTTGATTTATTTAACTTGAATTATGAAAATATATATTTTTCATATTTTTTATAAAAAATAGTTTACCAATTTTATTAATTAAATCCATATATATTGACCAATTTAAATTTAGTCTTCTATAATAGAATTTCTAAAAAATATCTCTAAATATAAATCTCTAATCCTTGGGAATTTAAATCCCCACACATCTCCCAAAATAAATTTCATCCTACATATATTCAAATTTTTTAATCAAATAATTAATAGTTAATTTTATAATAAATTTCCAAAAGATTTCTAACCATAATTAAAAAAATATTAATTCTCATATTTTTATTTTGTTCAATACTTCATAAAAATAATTCTACATAAATATTATATTTTTATATTTTTTGTGGGTGATGTTATGTACTTTCATTTTCCAAATTCTAGAGCCACAAAATAATTATGATTCAAATTCAACACCCACTTTGTGTAATATCTCTTGATCATTTATGTCAATATTCTCCATGAATTAGATGAAAAAAAACTCAAATAATAAATATTCTATGATAGAATATATAAATAAATAATTATTTCTTGAAAATTATTCATATGTTATTCACACAAAAAAATATTTTTCAATTGTCCACTTCTGATGAAATATTCCTGAATAATACCAAGATATGTTCTATATCATTATCATATTCTATTCCTACTCATTCCTTCAATAATTAATTAGTCAAACTAAAATTTTATATTCAATTAAGTTCAAATATATTTTTAATTTAGAATTTCATGTGCAACAACTCAATTTTCCTAAAATTTTTCACTAACTATTAGAATTTATTAGAATAGATTTGAAATCAATTTTTAATCATTTTAAGATCATACCTCAACAATTTAGCTAGAAAACTCAAATGTTTTTTGCATATTAATTTTCTAGTATAAATGATATGTGTACCTTATTTACCAAATTCTATAATTATTCATAAATTTAGTGATAACTTATAAACCTCTTCAAGCATTCAAAAACATCAAGAAAACTTCACAATTGACATGTAAACAATAATTATTCAAATTATCACTAAAATTCAGTTCATAAAATAAATGTTTTGTTCTTTTGTATTTTTTATTAAATATATTTTCAACTCATTTTTAGTTCTTATAAAAGTGATCTATAACCTTTAACTCCAACTAATTTATTCAAGAAACTTAAGGAATACATCATATAAAAGGTATCATAAATTTCTCTATATAAACTCATCCAAATTAAATCCAAAAAGAAAATTTATCATGCTTGAGAAAGATATGTTTTGTGTGTATTTATATACCTCCATATCATCCACGCTTTAATAAGATAAAAGTGTTCTTCAACAACCTTCCCTGTATCACCATTAAATCTCTATAAAGGATCTTTTATAACCCAACAAACCTCACTTAGAAATCATCAAATTTGTAAAATGTTCTATGTAGTGAGATTTTTTATGTTGTAAAGTGCATGTTCTATGCATCGTAACTTCATGCACCAAATTAATCAAATCTAAATCACCATAGAATAACTTCATGAAATTTCTAACTCAATATATGTATCTCACTTAATCTGATTGTATGTCTCTGTAATGGTGTATTAACAAATGTTATGTGCCTATTTACCATGATCAACTCATCTTAAGGGTATAAAATGATGTTTTATGATCATCTAAAATCTTCAATACACATCATGAAAACCATAATGCAAAATAATCAACATCATAAAATTCATGATCTTTGTAATTTGAGATGATATTATAACTAATGTTCTATTTTATGAAAATTATGAAAAACATATATTCTATGCCTTTTTAATAGGGCTAAATTGGTATTTTGTGCCTCTCAATATACCCTAAACCTTATATTATTATTTAATTATCTTCCATAAACACTATATATTAGTTTTTATTTAGATACATGGTAGAAAAATAAAATTTTCTATAAGATATAGAATTTGTTCTATGTATTAGTTCCACACAACCTTTTTTTCCCACATCTTTTTTTAATTTTTCTATAACTTTATTTGCATGCAGTATTTAATTGATGTATTTTTAAAAAATACAATATAATAAATCCATGGATTCTTCAATATCCCCCTTATATTTTTTTCAATTTTTTAATATCTTGGATTTTCCATGTGTTTTTTTAAATATTATATGGAATTATTTCAAGACTAGACTTTATGACATCGTGTGATTTCGAGGCCCGGGGTGCCCGAAATAAATGTTTGAAATAAATTAAACATTTGAATAGCATGCATGAGAAGTTTTTCTGAAAAAGTGGAGTAACTTTTAAATGGGTGCCCAGATCAGAAATCTGAGGGCACCATTGCGCTCAGAGTAGTGACTTTACCTTATGTGAGGCCTAACATTGACTGGTGCAGGTCGGCTGAAAAAGTTAATTTTTGGATGTATTAATAGAAATAAAATAAATTTAATAATTTATTTTATTTTAACATTTCCATAACATAGAGATGCATTATTTGGTTTTAAATAATCAGGAGCCCATGGATAAACTCATGACCCTATAAATTTTCCTTGGAATCCTTTGGAACTTTGGAGAGGAGCCACCCTAGAGAATTCCTAATGAACAACAACGAATGACGACGTGTGGATCGTTTCGCGGCGAGATCAAATCCCAACCAACAACCGCTCTCCCTATTCGTCAAATATCGAGGTAGGGGTTGTTATTTCAATTCTTCCTTCCCTATTCTTGGATTCAAATGACGAACGTGGATCAAACCATGAATAGGTTGACCCAAGGATTTTTCATTATTATGAGAGGGTCTTTTATCAGGTTTATTTTGGGGAATTAATTCATGCATGTTTTGATTTAATTTGATTTTCTTAGTTTGATCCTTCTAATGGGAGCAGATCAACTCCATGATGAATGATGGTTTAGGATCATTCCCCAATTCATTATGTAGATTTCTTCTTCCCATTTGAACCCCACTTTCTTTGCATTCTTTGTGGGGTTATGACCAATGAATTGTTGCACATCCATTTCTCAACAAAATGATCCCAAATTGGAGATCTGACATCATGACGACCCAAAAGAGGTGCAAGATGATGGAAGTAGATGAATTGACTTGGTTTGAGAGAACGCGTTCTTCAATGGTTCTTCATGCAGGTGGATCAAAATATGTTTTCATGGCCAATTGGAGGCCTAAAACCAACAGAATTTCCATTGTATTGTTGGGGTGACCTCGATCCTTGTGTTTCATGGTAATTGGATGGATGGATCAAGATATATAATATCACTTCAAGCATTGGACAAAGAACGTCAGGTTCTAGAAAATCATGAAGAACACAGCATGTTCTCCAAAGAACATGACGTTTGGGGTCAGATCAGTGGTGGATAGGGTTTTGTGATACAGGAAGTGATGACATGATGTCTAACAAATATCACATGATGTGTAGGTCCTTACACAGGTCTCTATGCATATCTCAGATGATATAGGGATACAGGGTGGAGTACACGACATGTACTCCACCACACAGCTAGGCCATGCCGGTTATGCGGTCTACCCCGTGTACTGGTACACGGGTTGGCATACATGGGTCGAAGTCGTGTACGAGAAAATGGCCAGTGTACATAGAGTGGACCCTAGATTATCAGACATAGCATTTTACCATCACTACATGCCATGTACACACTTTTTACATGACATATCTTTGGACTCGGTCTGTTTCACAGGGGTAGTACCCAAAGTCAAGGTACATGAAATGTGACCTCACTACACGCCGTGTACTCTCTTATACATGGCTAGATCTCTATATGAACCATTCCTTGGTCATATTTATTTTGGGTTAGTTCCCCTTTTCTCATTCCCTTGAAGGTTATGTATCATTTCCAACCACTAGAGTATGATCCCTTCAGTAGGACTTTCTGGATAGAGGCAGAATCCCTCTGAGAGGCCCAGAGCGAGATCCTCTACCCATTCTTGGCCATAGGTAGAGTCAAGTATTGACGTGACCAATCCTAAAAGATGATGATCATCTACTTATCAGATGAATCCACATGATTGTTGGTATACTCCAAGGCCCTAACAGTGATCCTCATCAGTGTATCATGATCTTTCCCCACTCATGAGTGAGTTCTCCCAAAATGAGTGCATCTATTCTCTTTTCAGATATATCAGTGCATCTATCTATCTCATTGCTTTTACTGAAAAATAGTACTTCCCTGACAGACTACATTAGAGCGATCAGCCTCAGGAGTTAGTTCTCCTGGATGTGTGCTTCATGGAAATCTTCGGACTGAATCCTAGCGTGGGTTTGTGGTCGTTGTAACTTACCTCTAGACTACATGTCTAGGTTTTTAGTATATCTAGATATGATTCTCTTATTATTTGTTCTGTAGACATATATTGTGTAGAGATGATTGTAACCTTACTTTTTGTATTGCTTTTTGATTTTCAGGTTCCTCTACTGAGTATTGTTATACTCACCCCTGTATGGGATTTTCCCACATGTGTCGTGTCTTGTGCAGGCGAGCGACCTTTTGATGGAGTCCAGGGTGGAATAGGACTAGACCAAGCTTTCTAATCTTCCTTCTAGGATGAGGTGTTCCTATGGATATTATAAGTAATCCCAATACATATTTCTTTCTTAGATATTGGACTTCATAGTTTTGTAGACTCTTTATTTTGGTGGGCTTGTATTCTGGACCAGTTTACTTTCCACAGTTTACTTTTTGTTGTACTCTGTTGGTTGGTTTTAGTTGTATGCATTAATTTTATTACTAGTGGTTTTTACATTTCAGTATTTGTGGGTTTGGAGATGTGTGCTTGTATACAAGTACTTTTGAAATGACTCTTATGTTAGTGATATGCCTACTCAGTGCTAGTCACCAACCACTGGCCTATTAGAGGCGGGCTTGGGGAGTCGTGGCATGGGCCCCACTGGGATGGGTCATGACAGAGTGGTATCAAAGGTGGTCAGTTCTACCATAGGAACAAGAGTCTATGAGATTGGGTTGGGGAAACAATTTTAAGTTTTTTGATCTTGGCTTTTAGGTCAGGGACTCCAATTTTGGTATGGGTGGCCAACGTATCCATACATCAGGACTCTGATAACCTTTTTTTAAACTCGATACATGAAAACACTAGTTTCAGGGAAATAAAAGAATAGTACGTGCATCATATAGAAATGGTTTGTGTTTTCCATGTCTTTTGTGTCAACTATCTAGATATAATCTTTGTTTGTGGAACATCTTGTTTCCTAAAAGGATTCCTTTTTAATGCATACCTGCTAGGATTGAGAATCTCAATCACAAGGATGACCCCCTCGGTGATGAGGCTTTGATTCAGGGAACAGTTCCCTAGGCATTACCTCTAGGTGGTGAAACTACTATACCACCACTAGTGGAGCAACACGGGGTACCTAAAGTACCATAAGATGAGAATCATAGGCTGAGTGTGCTCCATGAGTTTCAGAGACAAAGACCCCTCAGGTTCTAAGGTGAGCCTAACCCTCAGGCGGCTGAGGACTGGATTGAGGTAGTGACCAAAGTTTTTTGTTTAGTGAGGACACCAGCAGGCCATATAATGATCTTAGGAGCAGACATTCTTCAGGGTTCGGTGGGATGATGGTGGTGTTTGACCATGTAGACTCATTGTGGGGAGACTCTTTAATGGATGAAGTTCAAGAAAATCTTTACGAAGGATTTCTCTCTGGTTACGCTGAGAGAAGTACATATCCAGGAGCTTCTTTAGCTTCAGCAGGGCAGTTTAATAGTGGTTGACTATTCATCAATGTTCACTAACCTCTCCAGGTACTCAATGGATATGGTTAGGGATCAGTACTTCAGAGCTCAAACCTTTGAGCGGGGACTAAAATGGGATATCTGATCTAGTATTGTGCCTCTATGAATTAAGACTTATGCTGGAGTTATTGAGTGAGCCTTGGTGATCAAAAGATTCTTGGCGGATTAGAGACACCCAGTGGCAGTCAGCAGTAGGAAAATAGGTGCAGAGACCTCGGAAGGTAGGATACGATGTTAGAAACAGGGATCGGGATGTGAGAGATGTCACAAGAGGACCCAAGATAGGGGATATGTGGTTTAAGGCTCTCAGTCTAGGTCCAGTTAGCCTAGGGGGAGGCGATGCTACTCATGCGATGGTAGGGGACATATTTATAGATATTTTACAACCTTTTGAACTGATGATATGGAGGCGATGTATGTACCAATGAGGTAGAGGTAGAGAGTGGAGTAGGTAGACCCTCCAAGTGGAAGACATGGTAGAGGAGCATGGAGAGCTGCAGGAGGTGGTAGACCTTTTGACATACTTCCACCACCACCCCTAGGAGGTCTGCACTAGGCTCAGGGAGCTGGGGGATAAGGGAACGTGCAACTACATGCGGTCAAGGCCTACAACCCAGGGACTCCAAGGATGATCTAAGGAATTATCTGTGTCTTTTCTTCCTTAGTTGTCATACTTATAGTCACAGGTTTCAGTCATTCTTTCCTCACCACATGTCTTGTGAAAACCCCCTAAGATTCCAATAGAGTTGTTAACTCAACCCTTATGCTTGGAGAAACCTATGGGAGGAGACTTGATGATCCCTCATCTTTGTAGATAGTGTGATCTTACCCTTGGAGGTGATAGTTTCGGTTGGCACCTCTTGGTGGTAGTGTCAAGGCCTTACGACATCATTCTTGGTATGGATTGGTTATATTAAGTCCATGACCATATTGAATGCTTTAGAAAAAGAGAGTGGTGTGTCTATAGTGATGGAGTGAGGTTTTCCTTTTTTGGTGAAAATGAAACCCATACAGTACAGAATGGGCTCATGCATAAAAGGGTGCAGTCGATCACTCGTGATTTGGATAGCCTTACCCTCAAGGCAGTAGATTTTGTGAGCTTTCAGTTCCTAGTAGTAGTGGTAGAATATGAGTAAGTCTTTCTAGAAGATTTTACAAGATTACCTCCCCATTGGGAGATCCACTTCTGTATTGAATTGCACCCTGAGATAGAATCAATATTCTCATCAGTGTATCGGATGTCTCTCACAGAGCTTCATGAGATAAGGGTGCAGTTGGAGGATTTTCAGAGTAAGGGATTCGTAAGACCCAGTGTTTCACCCTAGGTAGCCTCAGTTCTGTTTTCCAAGAAGGTATGTGGGAATTTGAGGTTGTGCATGGATTACTAGCACCTGAATCATGCAACATTGAAGAACATGTATCCACTACTAATGATCGATGACCTCTTCGATCAACTACGAGGGGCATAATGGTTCTCTAAGGTTGAAATTCAATCAGGTTACCACCAATTACGAGTACTAGTTTAGGATATACCGAAGATGGATTTCAGATGCTGTTATTGTCACTAAGAGTACTTGGTGATGAATTTCAGTGTACGAATGCTCCTACAGTGTTCATGGGACTTATGAACCAGATATTCCAGTTATACTTAGACCAGTTCATAATGGTATTCATCAACGACATCCTTATGTACTCAGTCTCAAAGGATAAGCACATGAGACACCTGTGAATGGTTCTAGACATACTATGAGAGAACCAGCTTTATGGGAATATCTCGAAGTTCCAGTTCTGGATATAGGAGGTCCACTTTATAGGACATGTTATCTCAGTAGATGGAGTTGCAGTGGACCCATCCATGGTCGTGGCGGTGTTAGTATGGGAGCCACCCCAGATTATGAAAGAGGTGTATAGATTCCTTGGGTCAATAGGATACTAACAGATATTTATCCCTGATTTCTCTTAGATATTAGCACTAATGATAACCTTGACCTAGAAGGGGCAACCTTTCGTATGGATGGAGAAGTTCCAGTAGGCTTTCCAATAGTTGAGTCAGATTTTGATGAGCACACCGATCTTGAGATTTTCAGAATAGGGTTTCGAGTTTGTAGTTTCCTACAACGCATTAGGAAATGGGCTTGGTTGTGTCCTAATGCAGAGACATGCAGTGATTTCTTATGGTTAACTCCAGCTAAGGCTTCATGAGCATAACTATGCAACCCATGATCATGAGTTAGTAGTGGTAGTCTTCACATTGAATATGTGGAGACACTACCTGATAGTATAAAAGTTTATCATATACTCTGACCATAAGAGACTCAAGAACATCTTCTCAAAAAAGGATCTAAATTTGAGGTAGAGGTGATGGATGGAGTTCCTCTAGGATTATGAATTTGAGATCATCTATACTCCTAGGAAGGGGAACTTAGTAGTTTATGCTCTCAGTTGGAGATTGAGTTCACTGTTGTTGAGTGAGGTGTCATAGTAGATGGCCTTGCTAAAAATTTCCTTCATGGATGGAGATAATGTAGCTTATCACTAGTCAATGGTTGTTACTCCTCTAATCTTACGGTGAGTCAGGGAGGCACAACTAGGGGATGTCGACTGTAAGACTTTATGTGCTCAATTATCCACAAGATAAGCTCATGATGGATATTCTCAAGGTGGGGAGCATGTATTCCTTTTCAGAGGGTACACAGTTGTACCAGTGGCATTATGGGAGGAGGTTATGAGGGAATTTCATAAATCCCCCTTGGAGTTACATCCTAGAGTTTCAAAAATATATCTGGACCTCTGACGTCAGTTCTGGTGGATGAGTATGAAGAATGTAGTAGTAGAGTTTATTTCTCGATGCCTTACATACTGGTAGGTAATGGATGAGCACCGGATTCCAATGGGGTTATCTCACCCCATGGAAGTTCCAGAGTGGAATTGGAATGGAATATTTATGGTCTTTCTGGCAGGATTACCACAATAGTCCAAGAGACATGATTCTATTTGGGTGATCATTGACAGACTCACCAAATTGGCCCACTTCCTAGCTATCAGGGAGCAAGGTTCCATAAAGAGATTGGGATTCCTCTACATGCAGGATATAGTTTTTCTTTATGGATTCCCTTCAATGATAGTCTTATATTGGGATTCTTGTTTCACATCTCGATTGTGGAAGGGATTGGAGGAGGCATTTGGGAATCAGCTACGTTTGAGAACAATGTTCCATCCCCAGACAGATGGTTAGACTAAGAGAACCATTCAGGTTCTGGAGGATATGTTGTGGGCCTATATCTTGGACTTTTATTATAGTTGGGAGGACCAACTACCATTGGTGGATTTTGTGTACAATAACAACTACCACTCCACTATTGGTATGACACTGTTTGAGGCTTTATATGGGTGACCATGTCGGTCACCACTTTGCTGGACTGACCCCATAGATTCATCACTCATGGGTCCAGAGTTGGTATGAGATACCACTGAGAAGGTGAAAATCATCTAGGAGTGGATGAAGACTACACAGATCCAGTAGAAGTATTATGATGATAGATGATATAGACCCCTAGATTTTGAGGATGGAGACCACGTCTTCCTTCAGGTCTCTCCTCATCAAGGGTTGTATAGATTTGACTAGGGAGGAAAGTTGTCTCTGTGGTTCATCCACCCTTTTTAGATTCTACACAGAGTTGTGGAGGTGGTGTACCACCAAGCTCTACCACCGCAACTGCACTAGGTACAAGATGTCTTCTACGTGTGGTAGTTAAGGAGGTTCATGCATGACCCATCACATGTCATCGACTGGGGTGAGCTGGACATCGAGGATAGAGCGACCTTCATAGAGTACCCAGTAGATATTAAGGATCAATAGGAGAGGATCATTTGTGGGTGATTGATTCCACTAGTGTGTGCCCAGAAGTAGCACATGAATCTTCAGGAGAGCACGTGGGAGCGGGAGGCTCAGATTCATGCGCAGTACCGACTTCTATTTGAGTAGCCTTTTGTTTTTAATTTTTGAGGATGTAAAATTACAAAGGTGGAAATAATGTAATGTCTTGGATTTTCTATGTGTTAATTTTTTTAAAATATTATATGGAATTATTTTAAGACTAGTATTTATGATGGCATGGGATTCCGAGGCCCAGGCTTCCTAGAATAAATATTTGAAATAAATTAAACTTTTAAACATCGTGCAAGCGTTTTTCCTGAAAAAGTAGAATAACTTTTAAATTGGTGATTGGATCATAAATCTGAGGACACCATTGTGTTTAGAGAAGTGAATTTACCTTAGGTGAGGTCTAACATCGACCGGCACAGGTTGATCGTAAAAGTTAATTTTTGGAAATTTTAAACGAAATAAAATAAATTTAATATTTTATTTTATTTTAACGTTTCCATATCAAAGTGATGCGTTATGTGGTTTTAAATAACTAGGATCCCAGGTTTAAACTCATAACCCTAGAAATTCTCCTTGGAATCCTCTAGAACTTTGGAGAAGAGCCACCACCAGAGAATTCCCAATGAACGACGATGAAAGGAAATGTGTGGATCATTGAGATCAAATATCAACCAATGAACGCTCTCCCTCTTCATCAATGATCAAGGTAGGGATTGTTATTTCAATTCTTCCTTCTTTTTTATTGGATTAAAATAATGAATACAGATGAACCCACGAATAAGTTAACCTACAGATCTTTTTTTCTTATGGGAGGGTATTTTATCAGGTTTATTTTGGGTAATTAATCCATGTATGTTTTTATTTAATTTTATTTTCTCTATTTAATCATTTTAATGGGATATATCAACACCATGATGAATAATGGTGAAGGTTTGTTCCTCAATTTGTTTTGTGGATTTATTCTTCACCTTTTTACACCATGTTCTTCGCATTCTTCACATGGTTATGAACAATGGATCATTGTGTGTCCATTTCACAATGCAATAATCCCAAATTGGAGATTTGACATCGTGACGACACAATGGAGGTACGGCGACGATGGAAGCAGATGAATCTAATTGGTTAGAGATAAATCTTTCTTCAACAATTCTTCATGTTAGTGGATCGAAACATGTTTTTGGGGCCGATTAGAGGCGTAAAACCAATGGAATTGGCTTTGTGGTGTCAGGGTGACCTCAAACCTTGAGTTTAATGGAAATCATATAGCTATATAGAGAGATATAACATTTCCCATAGCGCTAGAAGAAGAACATCAGGTTCTCAAAAATCGCAAAGAACACGACGTATGGGGTCGGCTCGGTGGCGGCTAGGGTTTCACGATGACACGACGTGAGACAATTGTTGCACTGTGTGTGGGTTCCTATGCGGGAATCAGCGTGTATCTCAGATGATACATAGACACAGGTTGGAGTACACGACATGTACTCCACCACATGACCAAACCAGGATGGTTATGTGGGTTACCTCATATACCGATATATGGGTTGGAATACACGGGTCAAAGTCATGTATTGGCACATGACCAGTGTACATGGAGAAAACTCCATATAATCAGACATGGAATGTGACCGTAACTACACGCCATGTATACACTTTCTAGAGGGCATGTCTTCAAACTCGTGTTGTTTCACATGGGCAGTACTCAAAGACAAGGGACATGGCGTGTGACCTCGCTACACATTTTGTACTCTCTTCAATATTGCTTGATCTCCTTGTCCACCATTCATTGATTTTTTTTGAATGGGTTAGTTCCCCTTTCCTCATTCCCCTGAATTTCAGGTATCATTTCCAACCACAAGAGTATTATCCCTTCAACATGAATTTTTTGGATAGAGTCAGAATCCCTTTGAGAGGCCCAAAGAGAGATCCTCTACCCATTCTTGGCCCTAGGTAGAGTTAGGTATCGACATGGCCAATTCTATAGGAAATTGATCCTCTACTTAATAGGTGAATTAATATGAGTCGTGGTATACACCAAGGCACTAGTAGTGATCCTCATCCGTGTATCGTTATTTTTCCCCACTTAGGAGTGAGTTCTCTTGAAATGAGTTCATATGTTCTCTCTTCAGATATATCAGTGAATCTATCTCTATCATGGATTTTCATGATGAATAGTACTTCTCGGATAGATTTTATCAGAGCTATCAGACTAAAGATTGAGTTCTCCTAGACGAGTGCTTCATGGAAATCTTTGGACTAAATCCCTAACATGGGTATGCAGTCATTGTGACTTACCTCTAGACTACAGGTTTGGGTTTTGAGTATATCTGGATATGTTTCTCTTGTTATATGTTCTGTATAAATATATTGTGTAGAGATAATTATAACTCTACTTTGTGTATTTCTTTTTGGTTTTTGGAGACCACTACTATGTATTGTTATACTCACCCCTACATAGGCTTTTCCTGCACGTGTCGTGTCTTGTGCAGATGAGTGGCCTTTTGATGGAGTCCAGGGTAGACTAGGATTGGACTGATCTTTCTGAGCTTCCTTATAGGCTGATGTGTTCCTAAGACTATGAGCGATAGTCCTATTACCTTTTTCTACTTTACAGGTTGGACTTTTTAGTTTTCAAACTCTTTATTTTGGTGGAATTTTATTTTGGCCTAGTTTACTTTCTGCACATTACATTCTGTTGTACTCTGTTGGCTGGGTTTAGTTGTATGCATGCATTTTGCCCTTAGTGGTTTTTACATTTCAGCATTTGTGTAATTAGGTAATGCCTCCCATGTTATTGATATACCTATTCGGTGCTAATCACTAGCCCTCGACATATTGGAGGTGGGTTTGGGGAGTCGCAAAACGGGCCCCACTAGGATGGGTCATAACAAATTTACCAAATCCTTAATACTACAAAATCTTTTATTAATTTTTCTTGATTAAAAATACCACTAATTTCACCACTATTTTATATAACCCATTGGATATTTAATTTAAAACCCCTATTTCTTTCATATTTTTATTATATAGATTTGAATATGATTTGAGTATTTTCTCACCCTTTGAAAAAAAATATTCAAAGAAATATATAAAGGGAAGGGGTGAACTATCACCAAACATTAATTCTTGAGTGAGAGAAGCTAAACATTCATCATTATCCTCAATTATTAATTTTTTTTGTAATGCCATAGATATAATATTTTCAATTTTTTCATAGGTAGACATATAATCAGTTCTCACTATACCACTAATAAACTTTATTTGATAAAATGATATTTAATATCAATGTGTTTTGATCCTGAGTATTTCATATGGTTCTTAGAAAAATTTAATGTACATTATTCATTACAGCTAATTATAAATGGGAAATTAAAATTTTATTTTATACCTTCAAGTTGTTCCTTCATCTAAATCATTTTTCTGCAAGCATGTGTGGTAGCCACATACTCAAACTCTATAGTTCCAAGTGTCTCTAATTTTTTTTTCAATGATAACACACAAATTTTCTTCTATAAAATGATTTTATTCCTGGGGTAGAATTTACATCATCAATAATTTATGAGCAATTAACATTATTATAACCAAATAGCACATTATCATCTTCTCTTCCATAGAGAAAATCATGATTAAGTTTCCCTTTGATGTATATAAGAATTATTTAAGAACCCTTCATGTGTGATTCCTTAGGATCACTTTGAAATATTTCATAAAATTTCATTACAAATGCAATGTTTTACTTAGATTATGTAATATATAAGAGGATTATAATAATTTTTTTGAATTCCATCCTATTAATTCTTAAAGTATCCTTATCGTTGACCAATTTTGTTCCCACAATGACAGGTTCTTAATACTAATTTGGATTCTTCCATTCCAAAATTTTTCAAAATTTATTTGACATATTTTTCATGAGAAATAAAAATAAAATTCCTCTTATGATTTATAAAAAGAATTATATTTTACCAAGCATGTACATCTCAAAAAAAATCTTCATTTTTTCAATAAATTTTATGAAATTATACACATCTTCACTTTTAAAAATAATGTCATCAATATAAAAAATAAAAATGAGAGTAAGGGTCCTCATTTTCTTCACATAATTCTTTTCTCTATAGTTCCTTTCTTGAAATTAATGTGTTGCAAAAAAAAACTATTAATCTTAGAGTATATTTGGGTTTTTCTTTAAACCATAGAGGGCCTTACCCAAATTTTACACTCAAGTGATATTTTATCAAAAATAAAATCCTGAAGTTGGTGAATATATGTAATTCCCCTGGTTTTTTAGAAGCAATCATATTCTTTCCATACAATATATGTTTATAATTCTAAAATTTTTCATTCTCATCATCTCTTATATAGAGAAAATCATGATTAAGTCTCCCTTTTATTTATATATAAATTATTTTGGAAGCCTTCATGTGTGATTCTTTAGGATCACTTTGAAATATTTTAAAAAAAATCATTATAAATGCAATTTTTAGTTTGGATGTTGCAAGATATAAGGGGATTCTAATAATATTTTTTAATTACTTCCTATTCAATCTTAAGTTATCCCCATCCTTGCTCAATTTTATTCCCACAATGATATGTGCTTAATATTTATTTGCATTCTTTCATGCCAATCTTATTCAAAAGTTCATTGACATATTTTTTATGATAAATAAAAATATAACCCATCTTCTTATTTATGAAAATAAAAAATATTTAAATAAGAATGGATATTTCAAAAAAAAATCTTCATTTTTTCAATAAATTCTATTAAATTATACTCATCATCACTTTTAAAAATAAAGTCATCAATATAAAGAATGAAAATGAGAGTATCAGTCCTCATCATCACTCAGGTTCAACAGGAAACGCATTAAGGGCTCATTAATACCATCGATTCATTGGAAACTTGATTAGAATCCTTGTAAGGATAGCACACTCTAATACAACTATAATGGAAACCTTATCCCGACTGGGTGAGTAACATTCTTCCAACACCAAATTTTGGGAACATTGTATTCTGAGTATTTAATACCTTTAGTGACCTAGAGAAACATTTTATGAATTATTCATCCTATTGAGATCCAATGATGGGAACCGAAGAGTAACAAGAAGTAGTGAAACTCATATTCTTCATGTGAACTCTTTGAGGTTCAGCCATTGAATCATAAATAGGTTTTCTAGCTCAGTTGATAACAAGATGGGAGGATCTTTGTTGTCAGTTCCTTTTCCAGTTCAGTTCAACACTAACAATGACAACATTCAATGACCTCATGAACTATGAAAAGTGGGAGAATGAGATAGTCTAAGACATCATTTCTAGGTGGAAAGGGTTGACCTATTCCTTGAACCGACCTCTACACGAGGATGAGATGATAACTATATGCATCGATGAACTCCCTGACGAGTTTCAAACACTACTCATCCTAGTGATATATATAAGTGGGTTTTGGGATTTCTCTTCCATTTCCCAAATAATAGAAAAATCCTCACAATGGACTAAACTCAAGTCTCGAGAAGCCCCACCAGCCCCCAAAAAAAGGGTGGGAAAAGTTGAATTGGCTTCCATTACACATATTCCACCCCCTGCACCTGTGCTAGCTCCGAGGCCTACACTGGATCATACAGGACCCCCTGTACATCAATAGAAACCCCATCCTTAATAAAAATAGTGTAGGGGACCTAGGAAAAATCAGTTTGGGGAATAAAGAAACAAAGTTTACTCGTTTCAAGATGATCAAGTCCTTGGATATTTTGTAGATTCCATGAACTACAATTTGATTCTTATACCAATACCAAAAAGGGATGATGAAGTAGGTCTCGATGACTAGACAGATTATTTTCCCCTCCATCGGATAATGGGACACCCTATCTAGGAATTTTTCAACTTTAAATACCTTCTAAAAAATATGATAGATTATAGGAAAGTAAAATTGGGACCACCGCTAGCCTAAGTATCATATGTGTCCATTACTACCCCTGATGAAAGAGATGAGTGGAATGAAGTTTTTAGCAAGAGATAAAAAATGTATGATAGTTGGATGAATCTAACGACAATCAACCGAACTCATGGCATTCTTCAAGCATAGTTGAAATAACCAACTATACCCCTAGTTTCCCATTCTATAACAGAGCTGACAACCTCTTCCCCATGGTCCACCAAAAGCTGACTATCCATAAAATAATCTGATAAGAAACACAAGGAGAAAGTGCATAAAGATGAACTTATGTCAAGGACAAAATTATCCTTGACCCTATTATATTTTCTGCCATAATATCTAAAATAACGGTCACTACCCCACCAAATGGTACCACCATAAGAAATCGATCAGGCAGAGTAATTATAAAAAGAGGAGTTGGTTTTTGGTTCTGTTAATGTTAGTCACATAATGGATCACTTATCTAATGAATAGTATGGCTATGAGCCCAAGTACCCCACACCTGATCGGGGAACCTAAGAAAGAGGTCACAAAAGCTAAGGATACCTAGGAAGATGCATCAATGGAAGAAACCAAGCTTATGGTCACAACTATTATCAAACTATCAATGTTTTAGAAACGCGTGTAAGAGCACTTCAGCAGACCCAATAGGAGTAGAAAAAATTACCTATCACTAACCAGAATCCACTCTAGCCCAATCATTCTAGAATACCAATTAGAATAAGAATAAGTGTCTAGTTATCCTTGGCTCTTGGGTAGACCTACCCAGCCTGACCCACAAATAATAGAATATCATTTATCTCTTACTTTGAGGGCCAATGCGTCTTCATCTAATTATCAAGCCCCTAAAGTGCTTGTAAAAGATAATACCCACACTGGTAAGCATTAAATATTAGATGGTAAGTATGATATTTTGAGGCAATTGGCCTCATTTCCATCCAAACTATAAATCCTAGAAGCCCAGATTTTTTCAACTGACCTCAGATAATAACTCATAGAGGCTCTGTTAATCACCTAGTAGATTGAAGCTGGAGTGACCTCCACATAATTCTATTAGATAGAGACTAGTCCTATAGAATTTCACACTATTATCTCATTCACAAATCCAAACAAAGACACTACTATCCAGGGGAACATCATTCCCTTGTATTTTTCCAACAAGATAAATAGTGTTGATGACCAAAAAGTATTTTTTGACAATGGTTCTAGAGTTAATCTCATAACATTGTGAACACTTCAACATTTGGGCTACAATGAGGATAATCTAGAACCTTCTTCCATAACACTACATGGCTATGAAAAAACTGAGCAGAATCCATTGGGTTAAATTAATATTAAATCCCAATTCAGATACCTTGTAGCTGACTCATACTTTTTGGTCTTACAAAAAAACATGACCTTCAACATCTTACTAGGAAGGCCTTGGTTGCACCAACATGCAGTAGTTCCCTCATCATACCATCAGTGCATAAAATATTTCATTAATAGATAAATTGTTATGTTATACGGTGAAAAATCCCTATTCAAATCCTACGAGTCACATTATATCAATGCGGGATTCTATCAGGGGAATGGGAAGTAACCCTTGGTCGATGGTATTTTTTGGGTCACCCCCCTAATGGTATGGAAATGAACCCATCAAATCCCTTCAAATAGATCAATAAAGAATATGTAATTCCCATCAATTAGGTTGGGTGTACATGGATGAGTTTAGAGTCATGTTCAACTATACACATGATTGCAGTCATGGACCCTAAGTCTAGAAGCATGGTGGAATCTACTAAAAAAAATATGATAATTAATTCTTGGATGAAAATTCACTCAAATCATGATTTGAACTCTAGAAAATCCCGGAATCACTCACCATGGTAAAAGAAGAAGAAAATTATCTTCCTTCCCTCACTCCATTCTCTCCATAAAATCCCCCATCATCAGTCAGGTTATAAGAATTCACTTCATCCTATGAAAGTCAACATCTTAAATCTTCTATAAACCTTGGATATCTCATCTCAAGAATCATTTCCCATTTAGAAGAAGAATAATAAGAATAAGAAGAATAAAAGGAGGAGGAAGGAGTGGAAGAGGATCTTAGATATTCCCCTCTATAATTTGAGGAAGGTTTCTCTACCACCATTGATGAACTAAAGGAAATCAATATGGGTATGGAAGAAGATCCATGACCCATGCTGATTAGTTCATCCATATCTCTCGAGGATAAATAGGTACACACCTCCTTCATAAGGAAGCATCGAGTTGTTTTTTCCTAGAACTACACATAAATTCAATGACTCAATCCTAGAGTGGTCACTCACCACCTAGTCCTTCTAGAAGATTGTTAAGGTTATAAATAGGTGGCTAGGGGTACACACCCAACACATTATACCAAAATAGAGGCTAAAGTTGATAAGATAATCAGAGCCAAATTCATTCGAGAGGTTCAATATCCCATCTGGCTGTCCAATATAGTCCTTATCAAAAATAATAGTGGATAAATTAGAGTCAGTATCAATTTTAGAGTTCTCAATCATTACTATATGAAATAATATTTCTCGATCCCAATCACAGAATTGATGATCAATGAATTTTCCAGATATCAGGCTCTCTCTTTCCTGGACGGATACTCACGATACAACTAGATCTGAATGGATCGAGAAGATTAAGAATCTGCCAACATTAAGGCCCCTAGGGAGTATTTTTCTATAAGAATATTTCCTTCAGTTTGAAGAATTTTAGAACCACATATAAATGTGTCATGCATCACATCTTCAATCCCTTCATGGGAAAGATTTTCAAACTCTATTTTGATGACCTTGTGGTTAAATTAATAAAACACCCTGACCACATATCGAATCATGAAATTATCCTCAAAAACTATGATAGCACAGTCTAAAAATGAACACCTTGAAATTTTTCTTCAGTGTTACCTCAATAAAGTTAAACAACTTCATCATACACCATCATGGAATCAAAGTCGACCCCATGAATACAAAGGTTATCCTTGACCTATCCACTCTTTACAACCTTACTGAGTTAAGAGTACTATAAGGACACTTGGCCTACATATGGTGCTTCATAGCCAACCTAGTAGGAAAATGTCTTCCCTTTACCATGTTAATGAAGAAATGGGTTTCATATCAATGTAATGATTATTTTCATGAAGTATTCAACAATATCATAAAATATCTCTTAAGTCTGTAAGTTCCAATTTCTCTTGTCGAAGGAAGACCACTTATCTTGTATGTGAATGCCATAGAGAGATCCCTATGTTCCTTCCTTGCACAAAATAATGATGCTGGTAGTGAAAATATTCTTTAATATATCATTTGAACCATGATTAATGTTGAGACTCGTTACTCAGTTATCGAGAAAAGATGTTTGGCATTAATCTTTACTATCCAAAAATTGAGTTATTACCTTAAGAATTATGAGGTCCACTTGGTCTCTCATAGAAACCCACTCAAGTAAATTATCAACCATTTAATGCTAGCTAGACGTTCTTTATGATGGGTGGTCATCCTATAATAATTCTACATACATATTGTGCCTCAAAAATCCATCAGTGGACAAGCATTAGCAAATTTCCTCGCAGAGCACCCCTTAGAAGAGATTCCTTCATCAGAAGAGGAACTATTAGATGAAGAGGTTTTTTATGTGAAGGAAGATCCCCAAACCTAGGAGATTCATTTTGAAGGTATATCCAGAATACCAACAGGGAAAATTATGGAAGATCCCAAGCTCAACAAAGTGGGGTTGAGAGTCATATTCATATCCCCAGAAAGGGTCGTATTTCCTTAATCCTTCTTTTTTTTTGATGGGATCACTAACAATGAAGCATAATATAAATCTATCATCGTATCTACAGATATGGAACTTCCAATACAAGTAAAACACTTAAAGATAAAATGGGATTTGGAACTGGTCATCGATCAGGTTAATGGTGATTATGCCATAAAAAATGAAGAAATAATCCCTTTGTTTGATCATGTTTGAGGACTGATGGAAGAATTCCCAACTAAGACTACATTAACCTATATCCACTAGTTAGAAAATTCCCAAGACGATACATTGGAAAATGCAGCCACAGCTCTGGCTAAACTAGCCTAGGATGAAAAAGTCATCACTATTGTGCATCGCCAGATGGTTTGACCATTCGTTCAGGTCGACATGGAAGAAGATCAGCCACATCCCTGGTCTATATGGTTATACCACTAGCTGGATGACTCCCATTGTGGACTATATTAAAAAAGGATATCTCCCACCAGATAGAGTTGTGATGTAGAAAATCCAAAGATGAGAAAATAATTTTGTTTTGTATGATGTCCCAAATCAATAAAATCTCTTCTATAAGCGAGGCCTTGATGGGATCCTTCTTAGGTGATTTAATAGAGAAGATACCACTTCTATCATGAAATAAGAACATAATAGAGCCTATGGTGAAAATCAATTAGGAACCATGATTTCCTATAAAATTTTAAGGCTCAGATACTACTGGCCCACTATGATTTAAGACTGCACTGAATTCATCAAGAAGTTTCATTCCTGCCAAGTTCATGCTAATTTCATCGACCAACCCCCAGTGTTACTTTACACAACCAAGTACTCCTAGACATTTTCCATATGGGGAATTCATGTCATGGAACCATATCCTCCCACTATGGATAAGAAACTTATGAATAACCTAACAACGACTGAATTATTTTTCAAATGGGTTGAAGCGGTACCCCTTAAAGAAGTCAAGAAAAGAAAAAATTTCAGCTTTGTGAAAGCCAACATAATCCCAACATTTGGTGTCCCTCACACCATAATGTCATATAACTAAACCAACTTCTATTATGTTATGTTTTATAAATTATATCAAGAATATATAATCAATATTAACTGATCATCCCACTATCATGCAACGACTAAAAGATAGATAGAGGCCTTCAAAAATACCCTATCCAATATACTGTAAAACATAGTGGATAAGGATAATAAGTTTTGATCATACAAGATCCTCCATGATCTATGGTCCTATCAAACAATGACCTATACCACTACCCATGTATCCCTGTATTCATTGGTGTATGAAAAAAGGTGGTCCTACTAATTGAAGTCAAACTTCCCTCACTCCACATTGCCATATGTGATTAATTATCCATAGATGAGGAATCTGAAAATAAAATGGTTGAATTGTAATGACTCAATGAAAATAGATTACATAACTTGAACCATTTGGATGTTTACTAAAATCATAATACACAAACCTTCATAAAAAAGGTGCACCTCTGGTCTTTCCTCGAAGGAGAAATAGTGTTCATTCTCATAACTCTGATGATACTCAAAAAGAAACCTCAAAAAATAAAACCAAAATGTGAAGGACTATATGTAATACATAAGGTATGATCTAATGAAGCATATTACTTAATTTCATTAGATTATTATCTCATTACATCCCCTTCCAATGCAAGGTTCCTAAATAAATATTTCATGTAGCCAAAGGAAACAAGTCCTAGTTTCACAATGTTAAATTGCAATATGAAATTTCCTTAATTCATGAAATGAAACTTCATAGCATGAATATCATAACCACATGATGTTAAACTGTATATAATTATTCCCTGCAACATGATGTTAAACTATGTGTCCACCCTCTTGATCGCAATACATTGAACTATGGGATACAATGTGCATTTTCTTTCACATAGGGTGATCAGGGTCCTTACCACAAGATGTTAAACTACATGGTATCTATCATCCTAACAACATGATGTTAAATTTTATTGAGGCCATCATTCCAATCAATTATTCACCACACATGATCTAGATTTGTATGGGAGAAAAATGGAATTTCACTGTTCTTACTTAAGAATCAGATCCATGTAGAAACTTCCATGTCTCCAGAACTATGTGTGGCTTGATTCTCATTTCAATGGGATATATAGTGACACTTAGACTATACATCCTAGGCCTAGCCACAAACAATAGGAAAAATTCACTCCTCTGCATATGGGTCAAACCTGCATGGATAGTCCCTCTCAAGATCTATGTATATCTTGATTCTTGCCCTCGCAGGATACATAGCGATACCCAGATGTCATATCTTGGGTCCAGCCACCATCAATTAAAAAAATGTCCCCCTTCTTCATATGGGACAAACCAATTAAAGGATTTTTATATCCAATAACTATGTGTGGATTAATTTTCATTCACATGGGATATGTAGCAATGCCCTAATGTCATATCTCGGGCCCATCTATAGATCCATTCAACCTTCCATCCCTTTGGACTAAGATCCCTTCTATAGTGTGTGATGCGGTGTAGGGACTCTTACGTCCTCATTCATGTCAGGTTATATTAGTTGCGTGATGCACCTATCATTGGAACATCTCTTCTCCCAACATCCTAGATGCATAATGATAAACTATGCAGCACCATTATGATGCCCTCACCTAAAAGGACATCACCCCTGGAATTGGTTATCCACCATGTGATGTTTAAAAAATACCTCCTCCTTATGTAAAAGCTAGATATTCACAAGTAACCCTCAAAAAATACATGTGGTTTGATTCTTACATTCATAAGATATGTAGTGACTCCCATATCTCCAATCTTGGGTCCAGCCACAATAAAAATATATTATTCCCTATGAATGGAATAGACCTACACAAGGAACCTTTTTTAAGAACCGTGTATCTCAATTCGTTCCTTGGAATACACTTGGAAATATTTTGGTTTTATAACATGATCTTGGAAACATCATTTCTCCTAATTCCCACCAGTTTATCTTCATTCATACTATATCATGTTAAATTGCCTAGGGTCTCAAAAACTACACATGGATTGATTCTCATTCCAATGACATACATAATGACACCTAGGCCATGTATCCTAGTCCTAACCACAATGAAAAGAAAAGAAAAATATTCTTGTATGAAAACTTATATAGGATATTTCAAGTTTAGGTTATCTATTTAGGGATCTATCGAAGAAATAAACCCCCCTATATATTAGTTAGATCTATATAGGAGGTTTCAAAGTTTATGGCCAATCATGGATGGGATATTTCTTACATTCCCAGACATCCCCTTTCCATACATAAAACCTCACACCCCATAGAATTTTGGATCTTTATAAACTAGCATGGCCACCAGATACTGATGGATAGTGTCCCAAGGAAACCTATGTTTGATGATGCATAATATGCCCCGGTTGGCTCTACATACATTGCCCAAAAAAATCCCATGAACCAGAGAAAAATTAGTCCTTGGGATAGTATTTCCCTACCTATGTACACCCCAATGGATCCCATTCCCCATATCATTCTTTTCAATCCAAGAATCCTCGAAATCATGGTTTACACTTTCCATCCCCCACACGTCAAAATAATGTCAGAATATCCCAACCTGATTTTCTTCCATTCACTAATGGTTTCTAGGTGAATTTTTCCCCGAAACATGACAATAAATTTTTCTACAATTGTCCTAACCTCACGACATTAAACTACATGGAAAAATTCTTAATCACATGACATTAAACTGCATGATTTCAATAACTATGTGTGTCTTGATTCCTACTCATATGAGATATATAGTGATGCTTGGATTTTTATATCTTGGTTCAGCCACCCCAAATTAAAAATCCCCCCTCTCTACGTATGAATCAAACCTATGAAGGGAGATTTTTATTAGGAACTATGTATGATTTGATTCCTTCCCTTGCAGGATAAATAGTGACACCTGAAATTCAATCTTCGGTCCAACCATGGGGAAAAATATTCATATCCTAGTGTATGGGTCTGACCGGCATAGGGATATTCTCATACCCACATAGGGGAAACATCTATACCTATTCCTAGGAAATTTAGGCTTTAAATGTCCCCTTTCTTGTTCATTCACCCTCCTTTTAGAGAACACACTCTATGTATGGGAAGGTTGGAATCCCCATAACCTTC
The DNA here is from genome assembly GCA_963277665.1 of Viscum album. Classification (NCBI taxonomy): domain Eukaryota; kingdom Viridiplantae; phylum Streptophyta; class Magnoliopsida; order Santalales; family Viscaceae; genus Viscum; species Viscum album. The sequence continues at coordinate 752,317,812 of OY728145.1, read as the reverse complement.
CCCAACCATTGGAAATGGAGGGTCAGTTTTCTGAGGATGCCACTATTTGAATATGATTCATATACCTTGGTTGGATTTGCATAATTTTCCCAAATAAATTATTATAAACCATAGAAAAGTTCATTCTCAGTAGAGGATTTTCCTACCTCCATATTCCCCAAATGGACCCCATTACCCTTACTAATCCATGTATTTTGAAAGCCCCAGATTAAAGTTTACATCCCTACCCACTTCAAGTCTGAAGATCATAGAACATTTCTACTTAGACTATTGTGAAAAGGGATAACAATTTACCCCCTTGGTCTTTATATGAATCCCAAATGTCATGGTGGTATGTTGTTAAACTACACCAAGATTCAACCCTCCTTTATAGAAGAAAAATTCATATAGAAGTGGTCTCTCATTCATGATTTTTTTATAAAAAAAGTTGATGACATGGATGCACCCACACTTTTTAGATACCGATCCTTTGAAAATCCACTCTTCATGGTCTTGAGAAATCTGAAGTCCCATAAAATCACTTGGCCATCAGAAATTTATGGTCAGTTTCATGAGAACACCTCTGTTTGACTATTGATAATATTCCCTGGTTGGATTTGAATATGTGTCCCACAAAAAAAGGCATATAAACTAGAGATAAATTCATCCTCGGGAGAGGATTTTCCAACCTCCGTACACCCCCCCCTCAAAAACATCACATTGGAAACCATTCTCATGATTACTCCTCATGTACTTTCCACATATCATGTTTTGGATTTATAAATCATAAAACCATTATAAAGAAAATTACATCACTCATGTCTGAAAATATTAGGGCATTTTATTCCAAGAAACCCTATTGGGACCCTTTCCCTATAATTAATTATCAAATCTATTCAGCCTAAAACATCAATAATTTCATCCTAGTTTTCAGGACTTTAAATTGCCTATAAAAAGATTTTTAAAAATCTCTAGGTTGAAACCCATAAAGAGAACCCAGGGTAAAATTCGTGTATCAACTCTCTAGACCTACACACTGTATGGTTTAGAAAAAATATAGAGCAATAAAGAATTAAAGTGACACAAATATTATTAGGTTGAAAACCCAAAAAGGGTATCATAGGAAAAAGTCAAGTTATACTTGCTAAGAACATAATATAATTAAGAAAAAATTGTGGTTATAATAGAAAATTATTCAAATCTTATAGGGTATTTCATGTGACCCATGAAATAGTCAAGTTACACTCACTAAGTCCCTCGGTTCAGTAAAAAATTAGATCATTATTTGATGATTTCAATTTAATTACCCCATATCATGATTTAAATCAATATCTGGTGGATATTATCATTTATAGAGAAGATAAAGGAAAATAACTGGAGAGAAAAAAAGGTTTTCATTCCATTGAATATGAATGGGGGAACATTCCCAATATAGAGTTTCTCCCTAATGTCAAAAAAAGTAGGGAATGTAGAGACCCCGAACCTAGTTTCCCAGAGATGAGGTCTTACTACATTATGTTGGAATAATAAACAAGGAAATTTTATCCCAAAAGATCGATTAGTTTAGTAATTTTGGAAAACCATATACAAACATAAATTTTACATTACAACTTTGAAAGGATATAATATAGATAAATTCAATTGGAAACATCCATAACTCCAAGATTATCCCTCTAATTCAGTCATAATATTCATCTTTACATCCTCAAGAAAAATAAATTATAAGAAATGGATGAGCTTAGGTGCTCAGTAAGGGTAATTAATACATGTGAATCATAAGTAATAAGACATAGTGAATAACTAAAAGTACACATTCCATTGAAACATAATATTGAGCATAATATGGAAGAAATAAAATCTAATTAAATAATTCCATAATAAAACATAACCATGGATATTATACTAGTTGAATAATCACATGGAATATCAATTAATATTTTCATAATGGGGAATGAATAATTCCATACATAATAAATTTATCATCAAGGCCTCGACCAAGACACCATACATAATGGGTAAAAACCCAGTCTAGTTTGTCTCATGAGACCTACTGATGCATCGAGGGGCTATAGAGGGATCCACCCATCACTTAATAAGTAAAATTAATTCCTCATATGAATGGGTATAAATATAAAAAACATATACATATGAAATTTAAATAACTTTCCCCAATCTTTAAATATAATCATTAACCATTCTAAGTAGTATGGGGAATTGTATCAAGATAGCACATCCACAGTCAAAATAAACATAAAATATATAATAAAATATGGTGAGTGATAAGAATAAGAGATAAATATCAATAAATCATAAAACTAAATATAGTTTTTGAAATAAATTAAAATACTCTAATAAAATCATTGACAAATTCTTGAGAGAAATACCCCTTTTACTTTTCAAAGAAGAGTTATTTTGGAAAAATAATTTATATTTGTCATAATTGTTTGTATAAAACTAGAAATTAACAAATATAGTTTATCATGAAAAAATTAGTGATTTTAGAAAAATAATGGTTTCTTAAAACATATTATTGATGGTACTTGAAAATGGGTAAGAAATCGAGATATTCCCTTTAATCAGGCTTGAGTATCACGAATAATTGATAAGGGAACCTTGTAAAACAAGTTTTTTCCACAAAAGAAATATTAACTGATCAAAATAAATGATTTTGGAACATGTAATAAGAATATATAATATTTATATAAAATAAATGAAGAATTAAATTGGTGTGTAGAGAAATAAAGTGTAACCCAAATGAAAATGTAGGTTCGGGTAGAAAACCCTTACCTTATGTATGAACGTGTTTTTCAATTGAGATTAATGTCCTGAATAATAAAATTAAATACATTAATTAATAAATTCCGAACCTTATATACATTTTTTATTCATTATAGTTTTATTAAATTCATTCATGGCCTTATTTATGAGTTATATAGTTTAATTTCACCATTTGGGATCATTCATTTTCCTAAATTTTTTGATCAGATCACTTGTTTATAATTAATGGAGTTCATGTAAAATGGGTATAATTCTATAGAATTTTAATTATATGTTATTAATTAACATCTACAATTTTAATTGATTTTATATATTCTTTTGTTCCCTAATACGAGGATAAATCATTAGATAACATGGTAATGATATTCATTTAGATTAATTTAAATGGTTTTAGTTCACAATGGACTCGTTTTGTTTTATCATTTTGTATTATGTAAATATTTTTCATAAATAACATAAAAGGGTTTTTAATATACATTTTAAAATATTTTTCAACCATTATAATGGTTTCATGAACATTCTTGAAGACGGTGAAGGAAAATGAAAACCTGTCATCCTTGAAGATGATGAAACAACACCTCACGGACAACGTTTCTATTTTTAGAATAAAAGGGAGAGGAGAAGGGGATTGATGATGGATTATTCCATTAGAAAAATAAAATTATATTATATTTGAGGTTCTAGATTTTTCATGTTATTTGGACAAGGGTAAGTGAGGAGGGAATAAGAAAATAAAATAACTTGAAAATAAATTAAAAGAAAAGGAAATAGGTTTTTACCTCTTGATTTTATCCTCCTGGAGAACCTCCTTAGGGAAAATGTTTTGTTATTATTATGAGACACAGATATAATAGAAGTGGGGTAGAGTCTTGGGAAGAGTATTTGGAAGAAATTTGAAAATGGATAAATTCTTAGAAGGTGTGAGGAGAAGGGGTGGTATTTATAGTGAGGAGATGGGTGTTTTTTGAATATTTTAATCATTAGTTTATTATTTTGGAGCACGAAAGGAAATAGTGTTGATTCTTAGGAAAAAATACAGTTACTAGTGAATGTGATTTCTAACTAATGGTTCTTACCTCGTTCTTACATCAACAATTACTAAAACATTCATGAATTTAACATTTATCATAAATTATCATATTTTACCATTCACAAAAATTCAAGTATTTTAGAAAAATCCCAAAAATTCACCATAACCATTTTTCAACATGTTTAACTCAAAAATGAACTCCATTTTTTGAAAATAATTTTCTAAATATGAGAAATATTATTATTAATTAAAATAATCATTTACTCAAAAAAATACAGAATGTAAATTTATAACTAATTTTATAACACTTTGAAAAATTAACCAAGGTCCTGTAAAATTATCCTAAAATAATGAGAAAAAAAATGTTAAATTGTGAAGAAATTTTATGAAAATAAATTTTATTTTAAATCGTTTTATTAATTCTAAAATTGTAATTAAATATTTACGACTTACAAAAATACCAACACTTAATTAATATTTTTTTAAAATATTCATTTACTTTTACTATGATATAATTACACGATCATTTCAGTTATAAGGTTACAAAATTTTATTTATACTTTCATGGGTGTGTTTAATATTTATTATATTTATTTAATATTCATAAGGTTCATATTACAATTCTGAAGGTCAAGTTACAATTTCATCAGTATAGGTTCCTTAACTTCTAGAAATACCTCTTATTTCACTAAGTTTACATTTATAAAGTTTTTATTTTTTTCTATAACTTATTTTATGTAATATATACTATATAAAATAAACATATGAAGGTAAATCTCATTGATGGAATTCTAGTTTGTTACATTCTCCCCTCCTACAAAAAAATTGTCCTCAACATTTCTAGAAACTCACCTCACAAAAAGATTTGAGTAGTTCTTCATCATAAGTTCCTCAGGATCCCACATCATCTCTTTAGTTATATGATTTTTCCAAAGCACCATTACCAGACAAGTCATCTAATTCTTCAACACCTGTTCTTTAGTGTTCAAAATTTGGATAGGATATTCATAATAAGATAAATCGAGTTTTAATTATATACCTTCAAAAGTGAGTATGTGCGTTGGGTCTAGTATGTACATCCTTAACAAAGAGATGTGAAACACATTTTTTTACTTTAGAAAGGAAAGTAAGCATTTCTAAAAAATAATCCATAACTTCAATTTTCTCTAGGATTTCAAAAGGGACAATGTACTTAGGGCTCTGTTTGCCTTTATTCCCAAATATTATAACACCCTTCCATGGATATATTTTCAAGAAAATATGATCTCCCACTTGAAATTACAAATACATTATTTTATTATAAACATATATATTTTTCCTTATTTGAGATGATTTTATATGGGTTTTAATGTTCTTTACCTTTTCTATTGTTTCCTCCACAATCTTTGGGCCCACAAGCTTCCTTTCACCAACTTCATCCCAACAAGTTGTTGTACGACATATCTTTCCATAAAATTCTTCATATGGTGCCATTTGAATACTAGAATGAAAAATATTGTTGTAGGATAACTCCACCAAAGGTAAATATTGATCCCCTATACCTTTAAATTCATTTGATCATGATATTAACATGTATTCTAAAATTTGGATCATACTTTCTGACTAACTGTCAGTTTGAGGGTGATAAGAAGTACTCAAATGAAGCTCAATATCCAAAGATTCTAGGATACTTTTCCATAATTTTTATGTACATTTTGGATCAGGATCATACAAAATTGAGATATTTTCTCCATGAATTCTTAAAAATTCATTACTATAGATTAATGCAAGGCACTCTAGTGGAAAATCCTCTCTTATAGTGAGAATATTTGTAGATTTGGTAATTTGATCGATAATAACCTATATTACATCATTATTTATTGGGGTTTTTGGTAATCCAATGAAAAAATACATAGTTATGTCATTTAATTTACATATAGGAATAGGAAGAGGTTTTATGACTCCTCTAGATTGTTTTCTTTTAGTCTTCACTTATTGATAGACTAAACATCTTGAAAAATAATCAGCAATATCCCGCTTTATGTTATCCCACCAGAAATGTTCCTTAAAATATAAATACATCTTAGTGATACCAGGATGTATAGTGAAATTAAAACTATGTTAATCGTCCAATAACTCCCTTTTTAACTCTATTATTGATGGAACACAAATCCTATTCCAAAATTTAATAATTCAATCCTCTTACACGAAGTTTGTAAACTTCCAATAATTCATAAATTTAATTTAATTTTGAAGATTCTCATCATAAAATTGAGAACTTTTAATCCTTTCCAGTAAATATGGTTGGGAAACCAATTGAAAAGGTAATGATGTCTCACCATCCTTGATAATTACTATATCCAACTTTTCTAGATCGATGTACACAGGGTCCTTATAAATCATCATTTTTTTCATAACTCCATGATCCATCCTTCTTAATGCATCTTATACCTTATTCACCCTCCTTGGGTGGTAGTGTATTGAACAGTTATAATTTGTGATTTGTTTGAGTCATCACATTTTCTTCATGTTGAGTTCTTTCTGTGAGAAGATATTTTTCATGATCTTCTGATTTGTATATAATTTACATCTTTTTCCATAGAGATGGTGTCTCCATATATTCTGAGAAAATAGTATAGCTTCTAATTCAAGATCATGAATTATATAGTTATGTTCATGAATTTTTAACTGCCTTGATTCATATGAAATAACTCTATCATTCTGCATAAGGACATACCCAAGTAATTTCTTTGATGCGTCACTATAAATAAAAAATCCACCATTTCTTGATGGTAGAGTCAAGATTAGAGAATTCACTAATCTCCTCTTCAATTATTCAAAACATTCTTCACATTATTTTGTCCATACCAACTTAAATCCTTTATGAATAATCTTGAGTAATGGATTAGCTAAACATGTGAATTTTTAAATGAAACGCCTATAATAACCTGCTAAATCAATAAAACTACATACCTAGGTTATGTTTATTGGTGTAAGCCATTATTGAACCACCTTTGTCTTACATGATCAATTGATATTCCATCCTCAGAGACAATATGGCTATAAAAATAAACTGCTTGATGTTAGAATTCACACTTGCTAAACTTCTCATATAACTCTTTTCTTCTAAGAGTCTCCAGAACAACCCACAAGTTGTTCTCATGGTCATCATAACTTTTGGAATTTATTAAGATATCATCAATAAATACCACAAAAATTTGTAATGATATTCCTTGAACACTATATTCATTAGATCGATAAAGATAGAGGGTACATTAGTTAGTAAAAATAGAATTACTATAAACTCATAATGTCTATACATCATTTTAAATGTTTTCTTTAGATTATATTCCTTCCCCACATGCAACTGATGATATTCAGATAAAAGTTCCATCTTTAAAAATTATTATGATCCATGAATTTGATCAAATAAATCATCAATGTGAGGTAGTGGATACTTGTTATTTATGTTAATAGCATTTATTTCTCTATAATCAATGCATAACCTCATTGATCCATATTTCTTCTTGATAAAGAGAACATGAGATCCCCCTAGATAAACACTAGGGTGAATAAATCATTTATCACTCAATTCCTCTAGTTTTTTCTTTATTTATACTAATTCCAAAGTGTTAATTTTATAAGGATTCCTTAATATAGGTCGTACACTAGAAATTAAATAAATAGAGAACTCAACTTCTTGATCTAGAGTATGTACATGAACATCCTCTAGAAATACATCAATATATTCTTGCACAATCGGTACCTTTTCAATTTGATGATTTATTTATCATCCATATATGAGGTTTTCTCTTCCTCCACAAGAATTTCATTCAGTAGATCTACTAGGAATATACCCAGATAAGAATCATATGATGAGGTCAATGCTCAAGAAATAAGGGATTCCACATCCTCCTCAGCAATTATAATTTCCTTCTTTTTGAAATAAATGTTCACATCATATTTTGAGAGACAACACATACCAAGGATTATGTCAAATTAAATCATAGGTGGGATGCAAAATTCAGCAACTCAATCATGTTTATATGCCATAAAGGGGACTGGTCGATACATATTTGTTGTAATGATACTTCCCTTATGAGATTTGATTGATAAATACTTTATTAAATCAAATGGGAAATTTCTATTTTTCTTAGAAAAGTTAGAAGATATAAAATAATATAATGGTCTAGAATCAAACAAATCATTGGATAAAATTACATAAATGATTAACTTACCAACTACCACATAATTGGAAACTTCAAACTCAAATGTTGTGACCGCATATACTTGGACTTTCTCCCTTGGCCTTCTTTGGGGAAATTTTCCTTGATGCTTAGGAAAATAATTGGCATAATGTACCATCTCTTTACAATTTTAGCATTGAAAATTCGTAGATTATTTCTTTCCCTTACAATCATGGTCTTGGTGTCATTTTATTACACACTTGTAATAAACACCCATACCCTTCAGGCAAGTAACAGGGTGTTTCTTCCCACAATTATCGTAGGATATTAAATAAAGTCTTCCTTTCTTCCCCTTTTCCTTATTTCCTTTTCCATAGTGTTCAGTAGCCCTCCCTTCTCTTTCTTTCATTTTAATTTATATGACTTAGACAATTTTTTTATGTGTTGATATCACATGAGACTATATCTTTATATGAAGAGAAATTTTTAGAGACTAGTTCCCTTAGGAGTAATGTTGTAAACCATCAAATAATAAATAAATATCTCCTTATATTAATTATTTATTATATATATTTCCTTGATAACCTTGTAAAGTTTGCTTCATACTTCACAATTATTTCATCCTCTTTCTGACTTAAACTTAAGAATTACCTCTCTATATCCACTCGTTGTTCATGAGAGAAAAATATTTCTAGGAAAACTTCCTTAAAATCCCTCCATTCCATATTTTTAATTTCTTATTCCTTATTTCTGTTTTGAAGTAATGGACATTATTGATCTTCATCTCCTAAAAGACGATAAACTTCCATGACAACCTTCTCCCTTTCGTTACTTCCTAAAGCGATAAATATCTTCTCTAAGGAACTTATCCACTATTCTGCTAAAAATGGGTTTGTAGTCCCATTAAATGATAGATGATATTATCGCATAAAGTGATCAAACATTTCACCTCCATGTTGTGGATTGGGATGCTCCATACAGGTAAAATTATTGTTCATAACCCGAGTCAGCTATCCTAATATAGTTATAAGTTTCTCAGCACCAGTAACACCTTTAATACCAACATCATTATCTTGAATAGAAGGTAAATCTATACATGGTATATGTGCATTGATATGGTTTACATTCCTTCCACCAGGAACCATTTCTAAATAATAGAATACACCAGATTAGGTTATGAATCATATTGTATAATCTCAACCTAGAAAATTACATAACATAAATTGAAATTATAAGAATAACTTTTCTTATAATCATAAACATGGTTTCTTTGGGAACATATTTACTTTTATAACATTCTTAATTTTTTTTAAAGAAAATGTGACTTATCCTAAGCATATCCCCAGGGAGTGTCAAACCAGATGCATAGTAAGGCATGTTTCTGTGTACCAGGTTACTCTGAGTCAAGCCTGGGACACCATGTCTGAGTTGTTATCCCTAGGTATATATGTTTTAGAACCATTTCCATTTATAGTATCCATACAAGTATTTATTGCTAGAAATATCCACATAATATTTACCTTACCAAAATTCTAGGATGTTATTCTATTCTTATCCTCAAATTCTATCTTAGGGTTATGTTACCTAATCTGTGTTTTTTAAATCTAGTTCCCATGTTTTCCACTAAAATTCCATTGATACCAACTATAGAGACCCCAACCCCAGTTTTCCATATCCAGTTCCTTACTTCATTACATTAGCATAATAAACATGGAATTCATACCCAAAATGACTGATAGTTTAGTATTTTTGAAAAACTAGATACAAACATAAGTTTTACATTAAAACATTGAAAGGAAATATAGTATAGAAATTCCATTGGAAACATCCATAACTCATAGATTATACCTGTAATTCATTAATAATATTCATCTTTGTATCCTAGGGAAAAAATAAAACATAAGATACATGCGATCTCGTGTGCTCAATAAGGGTAAGTAATATAGTGGAAGCATAAGTTATAAGGCATGGTGAATAACTAAAAGTACACCTTCCATTAAAACAAAATCTTAAGCATAATATGGAAGGAATAAAAGATGATTAAATAATTTCATAATAAAACAAAACCATGGATGTTATACTAGTAAAATAATCACATGGACTATCAATTACTAGTTTCATAATGAGGGAATGAATAATGTTGGACATCATAAATACACCATCAAGTCCTCAGCCAAGACACCATATATAATGGGTAAAAACACAGTCTATTTTGTCTCATGAGACCTACTGATGAATCAAGGGGCTATAGCCAGCCCCAACAATTACTTGATAATTCTAATGAATTTTGGATATGAATAAGGATAAACATAAACAACATATATACATGAAATGTAAATAAAATTCCCTAATCTATTAACATCACCACTAACCATTCTGAGTAGTATGTTGAACGGTATCACAACACCACATCCACAATCAAACTAATCATAAACCAATTAATAAAATATTTTGGATGATAAAAATAAAAGATAAATATCAATAAATCATAAAATTCAACATAGTTTTTGAAATAAATTAAAATACTCTAATAAAATCATTGATAAATTCTTGAGAGAAATACCCCTTTTACATTGCAAAGAAGAATTCTTTTGAAAAAATCATTTGTATTTTTCATAATTTTTTGTATAAAGTTAGAAATAAAAAAAATATTTTTTCATGAAAAATTTATTGATTTTATAAAAATAATGGTGTCTTAAAATAGATTATGGACGGTACTTGAAAATTGATAAGAAATCAAGACGTTCCCTATAATCATGCTTGTGTGTCAGAAATAATTGAGAAGGGGACCATGTAAAACATGTATTTTCCCATAAACAAAAGAAGATATGATCAGAATAAATGATTTTGGAACATATAATAATATTTTATAATAATTTTATAAAATAATTGAATAATTACATTGGTTTATAGAGGAATAAAGTGTAACCAGAATGAAAATGGAGGTTTGGGAAGAAAACCCTTACCTTATGTTCTACTGTGTTCTTCACATGACATTAATGTCCTGGATAATCAAATTAAATCAATCAATAAATTAATTAAGAACCTTATTTAAATTTATTTTATTCATTATAGTTTTATTAAGTTCATTAATGGCTTTATTTATGAGTTATTGAGTTTAATTTCATCATTCGAGAGCATTCATTTTCTTGGTTTTAATTATCGGTTCTCTTGTTTATAAGTAACATGGTTCATGTTAAATGAGTATAATTATCCAGAATTGGAATTATATGTTATTAATTAACATACATAAGTTTAATTGGTTTTATATATTGGTTTTCCTAGATATGAGGATGAATCATTAGATAACATGTTAGTGATATTCATTTAGATTAATTAAAGCAGTTTTAGATCACAACAAACTTCTTTTGTTTTATCATTTAGTATTATGTAAATATATTACTTCCAAAAAATAAAATGTTTGTAATATAAATTTGACAATATTTTTCAAATATTAAAATGTTTTCATGAACAAACTTGAATATATATAAGGAAAATTAAAAATTGTCATCCTTGAAGGTGATTAAACAACACCTCACAGATGATATTTCCATTTTTAAATAAAAGGGAGAGGAGAAGGGGATTGATGATGGATTATTCCATTAGCATAATAAAATTCCATTATATGTAAGTTATTTTAGTTATCATTCTATTTTTATGTGGTTAGGTTAGGATATAATAATAAAATAAAATAACTTGAAATGAAATTAAAAGAAAAAGAAACAGGTTTTTACCTCTTGATTTTCTCCTCTTTGAGAACCTCTTTAGGGAAAAGGTTTAAGACTTTTGATGATACAAAGAGATCCTTGAAATATGGTATAGGATTTTGAGGATTATTTGTAAGAAATTTGACAATTATTAATGTTTTTAAGGTGTGAGGATAAGGGGTGGTGAGGGGTGGTATTTATAGTGGAGGAGAGGGGTGTTTTTTGAATATTTTAATCATTAGTTTATTATTTTGGATCAAGGTAAGAAATAGTGTTGATTATTATGACTAAATATAGTAAATAGTGAATTTAAGTTCTAACTAATGGTTCTTACCTCAACCTTGCATCAATAATGACTCAAAAATTCATGTATTTAACATTTATTGTAAATTATTGTATTCTACTATTCACCAAAAATTTATGTATTTTAGAAAAAAAACCCAAAAATTCACCCTAAATGTTTTTCTATGTGAAGATTTCAAAAATTAACTCCATTTTATGAAAAAAATTTTATAAATATGAGAAATTTAACTTTTAATTAAAACCATTATTTACTCAAAAAAATAGAGATTTTAAAATTATAACTGATTTTATAACACTTTGAAAAACTAACTAAGGTCTCGTAAAATTATCCTAAAATCATAATAAAAAAATAGAATAAATTATGAATGAATTTTATGAAAATAAATTTTCTTTTAAATAATTTTTTAATTATAATATTATAATTAAATATTTACAACTTACAAAAATACCAGCACTTAATTAATAATTTTTAAAATTTTCATTTACTTATACTATGATATAATTACATGATAATTTCATTTATGAGGTACCTAAATATTATTTATACTTTCATATGTGAGGTTACTATTCATTAGGCTGATTTACTATTTATAAGGGTCATATTACTATTCCAAAGTTCAAGTTACTATTTTATCGGTATATGTTCCATAAAATCTAGAAATAGCACTTATTTCATTAATTATTTATTTATAAGGTTTTTATTGTATTCTATAAGTGATTTTATGTGATCTATACTATATTAAATAAAAATTGGAAGAAAAATATCATTTATATAATTCTAGGTTGTTAAAGGGAAGAGCACATGGCAACCGAGATAATTATAAAACAGCCCGACTGGATCTTGCCAGCAGATCAGTGATTTCCTGACATGGGCCACCAAGGGTTTGTTTTAGAGCAGTCCTCTATTCAGTTTCTGCTTTAACTAAGGGATGTATTTGTTTAACAATGGATCTAATATATCTCCCTTTCTATTTAATGGCCTCATATTTGGCATTTTTTTATGATAGTTGCGCCTTCAACCTAGCCACAAGATCTTTCCCCCCCTCATCTCTTCAATTTGAGCAACCACTTGGTCATAAGAACTTACTTCTTCAGCATACAAGTGATGCAACTTGGGAGTAATATCATTTGTGGTCTTTGTATGATGATGAGAGGAATTGAACTAAGACAAGTCTCTTTCGCACTCATCTAGGTATTCCCATGCTATGATAGTTTGATACTCAACAAGGTTCAGGCACCAGTAGTTAAAACCACCTAAGCCCAAATCAATGATCAATCAAAAAACGGTTTTCTCCTCATTAGAAAACTCAGAGAGGGTAGTTTTTTTGATAATGGTGCATATTTTATTTTATTCCCATCTCCACACTACCTGATGTTCCCTGACAGCATCAGGACTTTGAATCATATCCTCCACCTCCCTAGGTATATAATCTAGAAGTGAAAGCATAAAAGATGGAGTTGCTCAAATTTGGGTTACCCAAGAAGGGTTGGATTCCACTTCTATAGTGGGTTCAACCACTAAAGCTAATCATTTGGAGTTGGGTGTCATATTAAGAACCCCTTGTGATGTTCCTCTAGGACCAGCTTTAATATGACCGCAAACAATGTCAATAAATGATACAGGGTATGAATCTCTCTCCATAGATATAGGACGTGTGGATATATTCCCCTATAAACATATGTGATGGTGAAAGAAATGAATTCTTATAGTAGGAGGGTTTAGAGATGGTGTAATTGGACTAGGATTGGATGCAACCAATGGTTTGTGCAGTTATCGGACTAACCCTGTGAATATTCCAACAGGGTAGTAATCCACCCACTGTTGAGCATAATCTAACGATAAGTAAGTTAAGGCAACTATGGAGGGAATAAGGGCTTGTATACCAAAGTCCTCCCACACCATCATCATCCATAATTAGAAAAAGATTACTAGATGATATTCTCTTTTAACTTGAGTAATTGAGAGAAGTGAGACCTACTAAAGAAATCCAAATTGTCTAGAAAATCTATAAGAACTATATGGTTCACAAATGGTTATTATGTCTCTATGAGAAATTAGTATTTTTTTCTCATATCACAATGATATGGGATCATTCTTCTGAAGATCCTCTCTCATCATCTAATACTAATCCATGCGGTATATGGTGAGGTGCAATGGAAAAGAAAGAAAAACCACTCAATAATTCGATCATTCTATTAAAACCCAAATATTTGGGATGAAAAATAGAAATATTGAGTAGAGTCAGGCAAAAGTCAGAATGAGGAACTATTGTGGTATGAAAATACTCATAACAGGAGAAATAATCTGCTATCTAGCCATACAAAAATTTAAATGGTCCACTAATATGATTTGGAGGCTTTCCTTCCTATATCTACCCTAATAATTCATAAATATGGGAAAGGTTGGGTATGTGAAAATTTATGGATTATCCCTCTGCCAATGTAGATTCCATCATCAAGGTTCAAACTCTAACACGAGTATAGATGTCAAAGGAAGGGAAAATCCATTCACTCGGGAACACGACAAATAAAACCTTTAGTATGATCTTAGATAGTATGTCTGACTGAATATCGTAACCCGAGATAGTGTATCAATGCACCTCAAGGGTAGCGTAGTACATTCTAGGAATATTTCATGATTGTTGAGTTGGATGTGTCCATCTATGGAGGACTTTCGATTATGGTCTATTTACCTATAATAGAAAACATATCCAATGTTGAAATGAAATTAGTGAGAAGGTGTGAAGGGGTTTTCCAAGAAATCTCTATGTCATGATCAACAAATATCCTACCAATGGAGACACATTATCAACATCCACCCCAATTATTGGTCGTCGGTAAGAATTTTTCATACATATTATTGAGGATAGAAAGTCCCCTTAACAAATAAATATCCCAAAAACTAATTCCCACTTCACCGTGAGATAAGTGGAAGGTATTGGTTCTTGAACACCACTGACTGATTAGTTCATGCAGCATATCACCTGGTGAATAAATTGTGAATTGGGAAACCCACACGGCTTGGTATAAATTCACAGCCTCTAATGGTTTGGGGAATTCAAAGTAGTTTTGATAAACCCATAATTTCCAATCCCATTCATCATAAAAGCACCCTTCAGACTACAAATCCCATTTAGAGATCCAACCTACATTGGGATCACCCTATGAAAGGTTTACAATAGATGTATAGTCATGGATAATAGATTAAAAATATGTATTAGGGATATAGCAATTACTCTGCATAAACATGGAGCCACTCAATACAAACATGTACTTTAGGCCTAAGTCAGATGTGATCTCCCCCGTAGTAGAAACATTTACTCGATCGTGCCCCTAAGGCATTTAAAGATTAATAGTAGGAATGTTATGGTCAATTGGTGGAAAAGGAGAATCATCTTGGATCCCAAAGTTATATAATAGAAGTTGACTAAATAGCGAGTTGGCTATAAGTTCTGGAAAAAGAAGATATTTCATAATACTCACCTAAGGGATAACGTGATATCGGTGATCATATTCAACATTCTTGGACATAGCCACATTACTTATGGTATCATTCAGTAAATAAGTAATTATATCCATTTTTTTCTTGATAAATACCATACAAAAGGGTTACCCTTACAAAAATTAACAAAGACAAAGTCCTGAGAACTAATAGTTCGCGGAGGCACCATTCGCAAACCAATAGTTCACAGAAGATCATAAGGAATTGGCCCATGAAGCATTGTATAATGAATCAATATTTCACATAATGAGCAAGTTGTGCACCTAACCCTGCTATGCGGAAGGCCGAACTCACCATTCGTGGATAAGGTTGTTCAGTTCATGGGTGCAAGGTCTCCATTCGCGGGTTAAGGCATCCACAAAAAATGAAGTTTTTGGAAGAAAGGTATCCAAGAGAGATCTATTATAGAATCAAATACACCAATAAACATTGTAAAACAATAATGACTCTAACCCACTATATATATGTGTGGTCCCCTCCTACAGGTCCACCCTCATACCACAGACTAGTTTAAGTGAGGACCACTTTCTACATCAGAATAGTATCCTCTTCATCCCAATCGGAACCCATTAAAATGGGGGAAATTTGTTAGGTCCTAAAAATATTTCAAGGTAAAAATAATTAATCTCTTTAATATGGAAAAGTAATGAAAATTAATTGAAGGAAGAGTTGAAGGGAAAATGTTTAAAGAATAAAAAATGAAAAAGGAAGAAAGGATATCATGAAGTACAAAATCCTTTACAGATCGCCACTCCATATAGAGATCCCCATCATGAATACACCCATGAGATAAATAGTTCATAGGGTAATGATTATGGCACTATCCCCCTTAGACAGAATCAAAGAATTTTTTGTAAGGAGGCAGAAATATCTACCCTGGAAACAATGACCCCCTTGAACTAAAATGGTTCGTGGGAAAGCTGAAGTCGACTGCCCCTCACAAACTAAATGAAGTTGTTCATGGGAACGACGTGGTGATCCTTGCTTCTATATATGATGAGCTTGTACCACCATTGACTAATTCATATGTGGGCTGGGTCTTTTTAGTGGTATTCTGCAAAAGAAGGATCGTGGACTCATCTCATATGGTCGATGACATCGGTATCCAATTCCCCGCTTCTCTATAAATAGAGCTCGAGGGGATCCAAGATCGATGATAATAGGATCAAAGTATTGATAGATAAAGGTGATCACCTAAAATGATCGACCAAGATATTGATAGCTCATAAAAATATAGACTCTATTTATGATTCTGCATAGGTAAAACCCTGAAAAATAGCATTGAAGAGGAAAACAAATTAAAACCAATTGGTAGTCCATGAACTAAAAAACATTTGCAGGCATACCCCCTAATAGGTGAAGAACCAATGGAATATTTGAAACCTATAATCCAACATAGAAAATAACTATGTGGGTGGAACCATGACCAACATAGAAAATCACTACACAGGAGGAAATCGAGTCTGTGCATCACCATGCTATGCAGACAAAACTTGGCTCCATGTAGCGAAGTGCTACGCGGACTGAACCTAGGTCTACGTACCACTATAGTACCCATATTCCCCCCTTTCCCACATAGAAAAAACCTACATGGAATAATAATTTTCCATAATAAGATCTTCCTCTGTGGAATGGGATATCCTAGGGTGTTCTACTCTCCAGATCTAATAATTCCCTTCTATCGCATAATTAGCCCCCATACTAGCCCCTCTACGATCTAGTTGAATGTAATTAGGACAATGACTCTTCAAAATCAACCATAAATTTATGGTAAAACCATAGGTAACACTAGTGTGTACTTTATATTTTATATACCCATGGTAAGTGGAGTCATGTTGGTTACCCTAACAGTGAGGCAGACCCCCAAAATGACCTTGAGTTTACATTCCCATGTTAATGGGGGATCCAACCTTCAGGGGATAATGTGGACCTCTTTATTCTATGAGAGAATATATGGGATCAAACTTTAATTTCCTTTTCACAAGGAATGAGATCCTCGCCTAAGACCTAATTCATGTCACTCCCACTAAGGTACAATCCTGGCCTTTATTGTAGGAGGTATAAGATGAGCTCCTCTTTACCTTCACCAAGGATGTATTCTGATAGATCGCTAAATATGACTATCCAGGATATGAAAACAAGATAGGAAATGGTCACATTCAATTCCCTATCTCTCCCTCAATTTGTTTACCATTACCATATTTTAGTAGATGAAGTGGGATGTTCAATCTTCATATACACTACCTCCTCATATTTCTCACACCGAGCATGACTCGCATGGGATTAGAGGTTGGAAATGATCATGAAATCTGCACAATCCTAAATCAATTCAAATGGGCCTTTTATGTAGATATAAGAAAAAATGTCAATCACAAAACTTGGGCCTTCTCTATAGATTTAAGCCTTAACATCAATCCAAATGGTCCTCCTAAAAGATGTAAGCCTCGATCAAATCCTCTCAAATGGGTAGCTCCCATGTGTATGCCCCAATTATGCTCCCTTAATGGCCCTCCTCTAAAGTGTAAGTCTCAAATAAAACCAAACTATGAGGTATTTGATTCCTATGTAACTGAGATATTTAGGAATCCTTTCTGAGGTCCAAACCTGATGGACAAATCACCCTAATGTTATCCAGACTATAGTCTCGGTAAGGTCACATGAATCTTGGAGACTATATCTCTTCTAGGTATCTCAGTATGCCTTGGAATAAGTTCCAAACCATAGTTTCTAGGTAACCTTTCATATGGTTTTACTTTCTGCATAAAGATAAAATATATGGTCGGTTCCATATCACAAGATATTAAAAGGTGATGTGTCCAGTAAAATGATAGCGAACTACATGGATTCTGATTCCTCTCATGGGGATATGTAGGAAGCTCATCTTATGGGTTCAATCCTGACATCAAAACAACTTTCATCCCCCATGGATGATGATAAAATCCATAGAGCCATCCCATGTAGCTTAAAATCATTTCTTTCTGAGTGACAAACTAAATAATACTTGATTTATCCATAAATGGTAACATTGATAGATAACCTCCGATACATACAAATGCTTACATTTTTGGAGAACCTTATATAAATACATATGATTCCAAACCCATACATAGTCATGATTAATTAATCCTCTAGGGATAATCCATGGAAACATGCTTAAGAATGAACCAAGGATTCACTAACATATGAACATAGCTTAAATCTATAAGAGAGTCCTAGAATAGGCAATAGTTATCCCTAAAAGGGTGATAAGGTTGGGGGTTGAAGCCTCATTTATTATTAAAGCAAAGAAAATACCTATTTTAACTAGGTAGAGGGAGACCCATTACATATCTCGAAGGCTCGGTACGCATTTATCCCATTACATGGCTCATAGGCCCAAATTTTTGGCCCAAGGCCCATTCTGTGAATAGTACTACTACAGTACCCACCTGATACAGTTCCACACAGTACCCGTCGCTGCTACAGTACCCTACTACCGCTATAGTGACCTGCCACCACTATAGTGCCTGCTGTTGCTATAGTGTCTCTGTTGATACAGTACTGCCAAAGTCCTACACCCCATGGGTTTTGAACCCCCATTTTTCATGTAGCATTACGAGGTTCTTACCACTAATACAAACCCCAACTACCCCCAAAAGGTTGATATGAGCCTGAGTTTCCATCCTATTGACCAATGTGAGTTCTTAAGTTTCATTGGTCAAATCATCCAACAAACGTATGACTTTGAAAAAATGGTCCATGAATCATGGATGTGAGAGTCGTTGGGTGTTTCTGGATTTGTAAACAAACCCATTGGATACCATTTGAAGATTTTATGATTGAAATTAGTGATTTCACACTAGATAACCCCCTCAAAATTGACCCACTCAAACATCACCCTTTTTTTTATAGAAAAAGAATGATAAACCTGACATAAATAGCTTAACTATAGCAACTCCTTCATAAGATAAAAAGGATATACTACCAAGTCCATGTCAGAACATTTCATTCCAGGCCACATAATATTTTTATCTGAAATAGTGAATTTCTATTTTCATACAAAATAAAAAGTCCTTTCATGTTTTTGTGAAAGTAAAAGGAAAGGAGGAAGAATAAGAGAAGGAATGAATTAACAAACTTATAGTAATTATGAATAAGACTCTTTGGTTTTTGTCTCTACAAATGTACAACTCTCATAAAGGAAGTATAAATATTCATAGGGATTATATAGAGTATGGGATGCACCAAACTTGGGATCAAGGATAAGTCCTAGCCAATTGTATTCATGGTATGATACTCATGGATAGTATGACCTCAATGTAATCTAGATCTTACAAAAAATTGGACTTTTATTTTGAAAGGTGAGCCGTATAATTCTTTTTTATCTTATGTGTGTGTGTTCAACAGTGTTACTTAAAAGAACAAATAATTAATTGGAAAGAGAGAATTAGAGAATCATCACCTAAAAGTGAAAGAGGAAAAAGTGGAAAAGGGATTGAAAAAGTGATAATTGGATGCCTACAATAATTCAACCCCTAGTATATAAAATATCCTCAATTGATCCTCCTTAAGTTGAATCAAAGGGATAGGTAAACCTTAACTAGATTCTCATCTAGAGAAGTCCCTATCCACACCCCAAATTGGTCTACATGGTGCGTCCTAAGCACAGAAATTGTGTAGTCACCTTATTCTTCCCCAATCTCCAAACGAAGAACACACATATTGTGTTATCTGAACTACACACCATATAGATGGGTTTATTGAATCTAAATCACTTGAAATGCCCCCAAAACCCCAAATTCATCCAAAAAAACATTATGGGGTATCATGACACTCCAAAAAACATGTAAAAAGATTAAAAACTAAAAAAAGTTAAACTATGGTGATATCAGTAAAAACCTAATCAAAAGCCTAACCTAAGGCATAAAATATTAAAGCTTTGAGCCTGGATCCTCACTTTGTAACCACCATAATCTGATCAAGGTTTAGAAAAATTCCCCTTTGAAAATCCCCTATCTCTTTTCCCCTCCCTCACTCTCTCAATTTAGCATGCCCCACTAGGTGGAGTATGCAAGAATCCACATGAGGGATGAGAGGAGAAAAGAAAAGAAAAATAAATAAAAAATAAATGGGGTCTAATCCATGCCTCAGTGCCCAACATAATTTTATGCCTTAACTAAGTAAAACCAATCATTTAGGACTCAATCATGGAATCAAAATTTCAATCTGATGATCTAAACAGAATATATCATTGTTCGAACACACACAAATTATTTATATTTAATTAAATAAATATTAAATAATCTATTAAAACTAAAATCATCTTAAAATTACATCAAACTCCTATCATAGTGTAAAAACCTTATTCAAGGACTAATAGAGTAGTTAGAATCTTTATTTTAGATATTTTAACATGATAAAATACTATTTTACTCCTAAAACACTTCTATGAACAAAAAATAAAATCTCTCCAAATTTTCTCAACTTGTGATGACATGTGTCATCACACTAGCCAATTATGATTATATTATGAATTTATATATCAATAATAAATCACTAAAATTGTAAATTATAACAATAATGAAAAATGTGAGTATTTTGGATTTTTATTGCATACCATGAATGTGTTAATGAAAGGAAGATCTCAAAGATATTACATTTCTAGCTTGAAGCAAAAGTTTTGGAAATATTATTTTAATTAATTGTTTCATAAGAACTTATACATTTTTATTGTTAATAAAATATCATAAATGGATAGTCTATGCGCATGTAAGTAACATAACAGATAGTGTCAAAATAAATCGACGTCTTTAGAAGAGAAAATATATGACTATCAGGTGGTACATAATTTTTCATAAAAATTGATTTATTTTAACTTAATCCTTGATGAAATATATTTATTTTTTTAATATATTCCTAAAAACAAATATCATATGGAGATCATGGATGATAGAGATACCGAATACTTCTATATATAAAAAGCATTTCTAAATGAAAATAAATGATCCTAAATTTTTTAACATTTTATTTTTACTTTATCAATCAAATCAATTATGTTAAAAAAGAAAATTATTGACCTTAACACATTAATTGCATTGAATAATTAGACCCATAAGAAACCACATAACCATCATGGACTGAAACTATTCAAATACTAACTCCTAATACATCACAATATAAGACATAATTATTACCTAGATCATTTATGGTTAAGATTGGTGTTTTCATCAATCTCCCATTAAGATCTTAGAAGGATCACTCATGAACATCAAATACTCACATTGATCTACATAACTTAGGTCAGGTCTCATATAATGCCATGCCTATTTCAATGGTATTATCATAGATGGAAATTTGAAGTTAGTAGTTCATCCCTATCTCATATAATTCAAATCTCATCTTATAATCCTCCACCATCTGACATAGAGTCTTATATAATACCATGCCTTATCCAAACCATAAATGTTGGGAGTATAACTATCCTATAGAAACTTAATCATTATTACAAAGGGTAGTGATTAAGAACTCACTCCAGACCAATCATCTGATTCCTAACAAAAATCATAACTCATTCTTACTAAAACATCCTAAAAGGAAAGTTAAAAGGGAATAAAAACTCAAATAACTCCAAAATCAACACTAGTGCCCCCCGATAACTCACCACATCCCATCATCCAACCATGAACCAATATAAGCATCAAGAACAAAACAAAATAGGGCACTAAAAAATGAGATAAAAGATCATCATACACTCTCGTCCACCATTTCATATGTAGGTTATGAGCTTAAAATTCTTTGTATGATCTCATAAAGAATTTTCTTTGAATACCTTCATAATATAGTTCATAAAGTGATATCTTGAACATAAGGTATAAAATGTATTTTCACATGAATTATAAAATAAGTGTAAAAACAATAAACTTACATATTTTAAAAAATCCACCCTTTTTATAATATAAAAACAAGGATGAATAAAAATTTGAAATAAAAATATCAAAAAATCAAAAGAGGGCCTCTAAAACCATATAAGACATGTCAAATCACAGTTTATCCATATTTTATAACATTTAAAAAAAACTCTTTTCCATAATTAACCATAATGAAAATCCATTTTCTTAAAACTTATTTAACCAATAACCAATTTTTTTTCCTATTTAAATAAGAAAAATTAACCATTTAAAGAATCGTATTTGAAAGTAAGAAAATAAAAATTTGAAGTGAAATAATGATCAAACATAGAAACTAAAAAAAGGAAACATAATACAAAAAAACAAATGATGGTTCTATATAATCAAAAAAAACTAGGGGAATACAATCCATCCAAGAAAATAAATCCTCTAAAGTGTCCTAAGAATGATGTAACCATTATGTGAAACATCCTAAGACTCATGTATTTGTATCCTGAATTGGAGATGAGTAACCTAGGTTGATACTATTTAACTTTTCATATCCAAGTAGTC
Source organism: Viscum album (assembly GCA_963277665.1). Classification (NCBI taxonomy): domain Eukaryota; kingdom Viridiplantae; phylum Streptophyta; class Magnoliopsida; order Santalales; family Viscaceae; genus Viscum; species Viscum album. The sequence continues at coordinate 752,294,908 of OY728145.1, read as the reverse complement.
CTATAGAACTCACTAGGATTTATTGTGATCAGGGGATCAAAAGAAACCTTGGTCCCTTCTAGTACATTATAGGGACACTGAAACATCTCAAAAACCCACTCAATCTAACTAGGTTCTTACAGTAGGTAGCATAGTTCACATTAGAGATTTCACTTATCTAGATCCCTACCAGTATCTTAGGACACTCATGACATTTTAATAGTGGAAGTGAGAAACCAATGAAATAATAGATCATCACATAAATATAATTTCAATAATTTGAAATTTAACCTCGCCCTACCTCCTACACCCTTACAAGAAACAACCCCTTTCACATCTTTTTATAAGCTTCACAATAAGTATAAGAATATAAAGAATCCCACATGGTTTCATGATCCAAAATATGAATAATAAATGAATAGATCTCAATTGATGGTATCCCTTATTTATAAAATAACTTTCTTTAAATTACCAACTAGGATTTTAAAAATGTGCTCAAGAATCCAATCCATTTTCACCCCATTTGAGAACAACATTTCAAATTTCATCCAAAAACCATATATTAAAATGAACTATAAATCCCATTTGGAAACCCATCCATTTTCTATAAATAAAATTTTAAAATAATAAACCCTTTTATTTTTGAAGGAAATCTGTGCTAAGAACCCTTTTATTAAGCTTCAATGTCCTTTTGAAAACATCTTAATCCACTATGAGAGTTAAGGGTCTCAAAACCATTTAAATTGGTTGAATTTCAATTCCATTAGTTTTGAAAAACATGGCTTTAAAATATCACATATTCACTTTAAAGAGAAAAAAATTATTACCAAACTTTCAAAATATTTAAATTCCTTTAAAAATCCACTCAAACATTTTACAAAACACTTAGAATGTGACATAAGTCTATGCCAAGTCTTTAAACAGTTTTCAAGCCAATTGAAACCCAAAAAAGTCATCAATTAGGATGATAATTTCATAATAAATAATTTAAAAACTTCCAATAAATTTATAATATGTATTACAAGGGATTTACAAAGAAACACCTGCCTCAATCAAGAAAAATCAAAGCTAAAACTTTTCGACATTAATGGAGAAAACATAAATATGTCAAGTGAAATTCTACTAAACTGCTAACGAAAAAAATCTTCAAAATTAAAAAGTAATTACACTATTCTCTAGTGGAATCACACTTCAAATCCATAAACGAGTTACAGAAAATCCAAATAAAAAATATGAAGAGGAACACCAACCAACATTCAATTCATTTAGTGCGCAAATAAGGACCACTAACAACCACAATTTTCAGCAGGGCATTTAGCCTGTACAATTCACGATATACCATCAATATCAACCTATAATTACATGAAAACAAGACTAAATGGATGACAAAGAGGATAAAAATCCCCATGGAGGTTGTTGAAAGTGGGTGCCCAAGACTCAAATTGTATTGTACTTTGATTACCACTACATGTATGTAGTTTATTATATATACATGTGTTTACCTTTCCATAATATTGTAGATACTTTTTCATCCACTTGGTTCATGGAAATTTTCTTAGATTACATGTCATATCAAAGGGTTATAACAGATCTCAGGCTATAATGAGAACAGTGAGATTCCATGACAGTAATCTTAAAATATATCTTAAGGTTCAGTTACATCATTTTGAAAGGACACAAATGATGTGTGACCATCAGGTGCTAGGGTCTCGTAAGCATTGAGACTTCTTCTCATGATGTTTTTACTTGATGATCTCTAGTTATTGAGATCATGAAGACTGGCCTGCAAAATAAGAACACCACATGTTTCAGGTGTCATTGGTCGTTCCTATCCATGGACACGTATAATGGTCTCCAGACTTGAAATCATTATCAATGTATGTCATTTAATTTCATACTTTTATGCAAGGTGAAAACCATGAAAATTAAGTCTTGGTGAGGTATTTTGTGTTGGGTACGTCATTGGTGACATGAAATTGATTGAATGATCAAGATATGATTTTTTTTATTCTGAGTTAAGGAAGAGATGTCTCAGTCCCGATTGATTAGGATGGTTTCACCGTCATTAAATCCATGTCCATGGTAGTGAAAGGTAATACCATCTAGATGTATTAACAAATAAAATAAATCCAGATAAAGGATGATGACACTAGTATGGATTCTGATTTATTGAGATATCGATGAGAAGATATTATATTACACATACCATGTTCTTAGGAAGGTAGTTGTTTCATTTAATTTACCTTATCTTTAAAGGGGCCTCGATGGGTTGTTATACCCCTCTCTTGGTCGACGAATATTATTCACTGCTATTGAGATAAGGGCCTAGAGGGTCAAACACTATAGCGCTTTGAGAATTTTTCCTATTCTGGGAATAGGAATATAGAACTTGGTGGGCCCCAATAAGGGGTCTCAGTATTATCCAAGTTCTATGGATCACCAAGTAATAAATAAATTATTTAATTATTCAAGTTTGGAATAATTTTTTGAATTTATTTATAACATGTATTTATAAGTGATTAAGTAAATAAAAAGATAAAATATTATTCGAACGGATTTAAATATATAAGGTTTGTTTAATATTTTCAGGAAAAGTGAGTCGAGTTACAGACTCAAGTTTATCATTCAATATATATATATAATATATTTCATTTAGTGATAAAATTACAAATATTATTTATGTCATAATTTAATTTGTCATAAATAAATATTTATAATACTTATACTATGAATATCTATTACACAGGGGGTCGGAAACCCATACTGGGTATTTTAGATATTCCCTATATAAGTAAGAGAGAGGCTCTCCCCATGTAACTATTCATGTGTTTGAATTGAGAGCCTCTCTCTCCTCTTGGATTCTAGAGAGAGATTCTCTGAAGTAAGGAAGATCTTCAAACTCATCCATCTTGGATTGAAAACTCTTGCCTTACAGTGATCAATGTTACATCAGAGAGCTCATTGGTGTACCATGCTAGCACTTGGATTCCAATGAATAATGCAAGAGTAGATTTAAGAGGTGTGTGTGGACGATCTAGAGGGCTTCAACATCAGAGTATTCGAGCAACGATCGTCGATATCCTACAACGGACATGCACATGTCAAATCTGAACAAGGTGCGTGTTTGATTTATTTTTTGTGCTCTTTCAAATCCACGCATGGTCCTTGGACCATACCGGGATAATATCACTAGAGTCAACGTTGTTACGTTGCTCCGGTGATGCAAAAAATTTTAAATTCCCAGCCCATCGACTTTTGCTGCTCGTCCCGGTACCCAAAAGTGGTATCAAAGGGATGCGTGGTTTCTCAAAGTTAAGGAAAAATTAAATTGCATTAAATTTAAGTACGGGGCATAAAATCGGTTCCAACGGATCAAACTGTATGTCGATCCATTTCTGAATTACCAAGTTACGACCATTTGAAATTTTTAATTGGATCGATGTCGTTTGTTTTAATTTCTTTGTATTATTATTTTATGAAGAATGAATTTTAATTTTATTTATGTGTTCTTCAAAGTACTGAAATTTGGCCACACTTTGGCCGGAATCCGGTCGCCGGAATTTTTCCGATGGGATTATTTTTAAGAGTTAAATAAAATATATTATAATATTATTTTATTTTATTTTTCTAAAATAAAAAAAAAATAAAAAAGGGGGTCCTTTAGAATTGGGGTTAAGTCATCCTTTTTATTAATTAAATTTTTTAAAAAAAAATTGGAGACCAAGACCCCATGTTGGGTCTTCTCCTTTTATTTTTTTAAAAATTTGGTGTTTTTTTTGTTTTTTCAAAAGAAAAAACAATAATAAAAAAAATAAAGAGGCCCTTCTTCCCCGTAGTAGCGCAGTGCCCCCTGAAAAAACCCTAGCCCCTGATCATGTCGCTCGGACCCTCTAGTTGTTGCCTAGTCGCACCGCCTGAAACCCTGAACCCCACCCCATTGCCTGGTCGCGCCACCTGGACCCCCTCCCCCCCCCCCCCCCCCCGCTGCCGGCTCACGCCGCCCGGCCTCCCTCCGTGCTATGCTGGAACTGAGCTCTACCTCACCACCCCGGGCAGCCGATCCCTTGCCCCGCACCTTGTCGGACTGAGCAGCGCACCTTCTCCCTGCTGTCTCAGCCTGATCAGAATCGGGCCGTCTTCGCCTCGCCATCCCAGAGGTTCCCTGGACATCTTGTCTCAGCCGGACCATGCTGCACCCAACCTCCATTCCTAGTGCACGGGCACGCCTTGCCGGACTAGGCTGCTTCCCTTGCGGCTCTCCAGAGCAGCACGCCGCCGCCCTCACACCTTGTCGAAGGAGTCCATTACCATCCTTCTCGAAATACGTCGTCGTCGTGGGATGTTGCTGGACTGGGTAGTCACACCGCATTCATGTTGCGGTCACGTTGCGGTCTCACTGCGGTCTCGCTGAGATCACATCATGGTACCACTGCGATCACTCCACAGTACCGCTGCGGTCGCACTGCAAGCACACCACAATTTGGCCTTGCTCCAGCAAGACACCCTCGCGGTGGTTCGTAGTCCTACCGGACTCCTTCCCAGCTAAAGGTAACCCCTCTAATTAGTTTTAATTAATTAAGTTTTTTAAATTAAATTAACTAGAATTATATTGGGGTTTAATTTTAATTTAATCCAAAAAATTAATTTAATTAGAATTAAAATTAAATTAATAGTTTAATTTAATTTTTGAATTAAAATTAAATTAATAGTTTAATTTAATTTTAGAATTAAAATTAAATTAATGGTTTACTTTAATTTTTAGAATTAAAATTAAAATAAACAATTGGAACTGATAAAAATAAATAAATTGAATTTATTTAAATTCATTTAATTTATTAGAGTGCCCTCGTACTATTTAAATTTATTGCAGTTTAATTTTAATTGCGCTTTATTTATACCGACTGGTCTTGAGCAAGAGATCGAACCATTCATGTCTAGTTTATTTATTTATTTAATTATTTATTTAATGTGTGCAATGATTGTAATAATTAATTAGATAAATGATGGTTTGTGAATCTTATTTTAATTCAAATATGTATAAGGGACTGCGTGTCCAATGCACAAGTTGTATTTTGTACCCCTAGACCCTCTCGCCTGCATGTGAGTATATTTGTAATTAAATAGTGACGATCTGAGATGCAGACCCCGCCAAGTCGAGGTGGCAATCCTGACGGGAGTTGAGCGCATTGTACTGGGGCTAGCTGTGATGTGAGTCAGGTGTCAACTCAGGTATGGTTGCCTCTAGGTCAAGATTTATCTATTATGGATCGATCATAATAGAATGCTCAAGACCAGTCAGATTGCATGATTTACCTTTATGCATTGTTTATTGTTTTATGAGAATGCATGGTTATTACTTGATCCCATAGAATAGCAAACAAGATAAAAAATTCATAAAGAGGTAACGAATGTATTTCTATTTCATGTTCATTTGTGAGCGCAAAAATCTAGTTTGAAAATATAAATAGAAAAGGATTATATTCGTTAATAAATATAAAAATCCCTCAAAGATATATTAAGTCCAGAAGCCTTTCATTTCTCACATCTAAACAAAACTAGGTGTTTGGGGTGCTCGTCAGCTATAGTTGAGAGTGTTTCTTACTACCGGGGAGTTTTCATGAGAGAACTGGGTCGACTTAACTAAAGTGACTAGTCAAGGATTAGCCATAGCTAAATTTCTATCACTTTAGAGGCAATATGTTGAGGTAATTGGGTTTGGATTCCAAAATATGGGACTTTACTCAACAAAACAAGAAACCACGAGTCAAGTGGTTGTCCAGCTTAATGCCTACCTTGAAACCCTCCGAGTAGTGGCGTAACCATAGCTTGCAGACTATGAGGGAGGTTTTGAGGATCCTTTCCACTAGAGTACTCAAGCGACAGAGTATTCTTAATCTAATAGTGTGGGCTATTATGGTTCTCTAAAATAGTGGGAGATGTTAAAATGATATAATAATTTATTCATCATAAATTTCAAAATGTAATCAACACAAATTACAAACTACTAAATGTTTATCTGATGTAGATTTAAAATGGAAATCACTAACACCAGAAGTACTTTATCACTGCGATCAATTCTAGATAAAGAAAATATCCTGAATGGTAAAAACTTCCAGGAGTGGTATAGGTGCTTGCGCATAGTACTACGCCAAGAAAGGAAGTTATATGTGCTGGAATCCCCAGTTCCTGCTGACCCTTCTCAGGGAGCAAGTAAAGCAGAAAATGAAAAATAGAGAAAGCATGCAGATGATGCACTTGATGTTCAACGCATCATGTTGTCATCCATGTCCATCCAATTACAAAAAAAATCATGAGGATGAGGATTCCTACCAGATTCTTTCACATATCCAAGAATTATATCACGAGAGGGCCAAACAAGAAGGGTATGAGATCTCAAGTTCCCTTTATAAGTGCAGGCTAGTAAAAAGGCACCAATCCAGTCCCCGCGTACTTAAGATGATTGGATATATTGAGAGGCTTAAAGCCCTTGGGTTCAAATTAAACCAAGAACTAGTAGTGGATCTCATTTTTTCCACTTTATCGTCAAGCTTCTCGAATTTCATAGTCAATTATAACATGAATGATGTGACAAAGTCACTCCTAGACCTTTTGGCTTTAGTTCTCCAAGTTGAAAATGATATGAAAAATACCAATTCATCTGTCCTTATGGTGAACAAGAAAAACAATGGAAACGGAAATGGGTCTAAGGTCAAGTCAAGGCCAAAGACACTAATGCATCTTCCTGCAAAGAAGCCAATGATTCATAGGCAGAGTAATGAGCAGGAAGCTGTCTGCTTTGGATTTGGCAAGAAAGGCCATTAGAAGAGGAATATTAGAGCTGGGAAGAAGAATCAAACTGATTCTTCTACTTTAGGTATTTTTTTCATTGAATGTAATCTATCTTAATCTACAAGTTGAGTATTGGATACGAAATGCGGCTCACACATTTGTATTCATATACAGGAACCTAGTAGGTTCAAGAATGTTACAAAAGGTGAAGTGGATCTCTGAACTGCAAATGGTGAAAGTCTGGTAGCCTTGGTAGTGGGAGACTATCACTTAACCTTGCCAAGTGGTTTGGTTCTAGTTTTAAAAAAATTCTATTATATACCTTCTATTACCAGGAATATTATCTATGTGTCAAGTTTAGACACTATGGGATTTTATTTCATGTTTGGAAATAAATTTTTCCTCTTTTATAGGGATAACATATGTTATGGTATGACACATCTTAACAATGGTTTATACATGCTGGAACTTCAGAACCCCATAATGGAAATCAATGACAAAAATAGCCAACATGACTCATATATCACCTACCTATGGCACTTCAGGCTTGGTCATGTAAACGAGAAGTAATTACAAATATTACATTAAGAAGGGTATTTAGACTCAGTACAGTTAGAATCATCGGATGTATGTCAAGCTTGTTTACAAGGCAAAATGAGAAAAGAACATTTCTCAGGAAAGAGAGAAAGAGACAATGTAGTACTGGAATTAATACATATTGATGTATGTGAACCATTTCCAGTAGGGGAAAGTGGTGGTTTTTCATACTTCATTACTTTTATTGATGAATATAGTAGGTATGGATATATGTACTTAATGAGGTATACGTCTTATTCCTTTTGGATTTTTAAGGAATACCAAAATGAAGTATAAAACCAACTTGGTAAGAAGATAAAAACACTCTGATCAGACCGAAGTGGAGAATATCTTAACCAATCTTTCATTGATCACTTGAAGGGGTGTGGGATAGTATCACAACTCACTCCTACTTATACACCACAATGGAATGGTGTTAGTGAAAGGAGGAATAATACCTTGATTGACATGGTCATATCAATGATGAGTCATGCAAATCTTCCATTATCCTTTTAGGGATACACTTTGCAAACAACAACATATACCCTTAACCGAGTACCAAATAAAGCTAAATATGGGATTCCATGTGATTTATGTTATGGGAAGAAACCCAGTCTAACACACATACGTGTATGGGGGTGCAAGGCATTTGTCAAGACTTTACCAAGTGACAAATTAGCATCCAGAATCACCAAGTGCATCTTTATAGGTTATCTTGAGGAAACTAAAGGATATTTCCAATATAACCCATTAGATAGAAAAATTATTGTGGAAAGATATGCCATATTTATAGAAAGGGAACACATTTTTATTGGAAATAGTGGGAGAAAGATTGACTTTGATGAAGTTAATGCTCCAGATGCACAAGTGTTGGTATAGGAACAATCTCTACAAGAGAAAGTGTAAGAAGAAGTTGTTTCTAAGACACAAATACTGCGTAGGTCTATGCTAGAGGTTAGAGAACCAGAGCATTATGGTTTTCTTATCACCGAGTCAGGTGACACATTAGTCCTTGGGGATGATTAACCTCTAATATACAAGGCGACAGTACAGGGAAAATAAGATACTAAGTGGAAAGAAGCCATGAATTCTGAGATGGAGTCCATGTACCAAAATCAAGTTCAGATTTTGGTAGACCCTCCAGCTGATATAAATTCCATTGGATGAAAATGGGTATTCAAAAAAAAATTGGACATGGATGGTGAGGTTAATACCTTTAAAGAAAGATTGGTTGCAAAGGGTTTCAGGCAACGTCATGGTATTGACTATGATGAAACCTTCTCACCAGTAGCAATGCTTAAATCCATCAGAATATTGCATGCAATATTTTCCTTTCAAGATTATGAAATTTGAAAAATGGATGTCAAAACTAATTTTATAAATGGGAATTTAGTTGAAGACGTCTATATGACTCAACCCTAAGGGTTTGTCAAGTCAAAGAATTCTAATAAAGTATGCAAGCTGCAAAGATACATTTATGGATTGAAGTAGGCATCATGGTCATGAAATGTTCATTTTGATAGGGCCATAAGAGAATATGGTTTTGTCAAAAATGAAAGTGATCCTTGTATCTATAAAAATGTTTAAGGGAATGCCATCATTTTCATAGTGTTATATGTTGATGACATATTAATTATGGGAAATGAGGTGCAATTCTTGCAGTCAGTTAAGACTTGGTTAAATGAATGCTTCTCCATGAAAGACTTAGGTAAACCGGCCTACATTCTAGGGATCAAGATCTATCGAGATAGATATCAAAGGTTGCTTGGGCTAAGTCGAAGTAGATATATTGACAAGGTACTCAAAATGTACAATATAGAACAATTCAATAGAGGATTGTTTCCTATGTTACATGGTATAAATATCTCTAAGAAAATGTGTCTACAAACATAGGAGGAGATTGATAGAATGAGTAGAATCCCTTATGCCTCGGTAGTGGGTTCTATCATGTATGCCACGCTATGTACTAGGTTTGATGTCGCCTTTGCTTAGCATGGTGGGTAGATATCAAGCCAAGCTAGGAGAGCTGCATTGGGCAGCTGTTAAAAATATCCTAAAGTACTTGAGGCATACAAAGGATATGTTTCTTGTGTATGGAGGAGATGAGGAACTAGCAGTGAGAGGATACACAAATTCTAGTTTCTAGACAGATCATGGTGATCTGAAATCACAGTCAGGCTACATCTTTTACCTGAATGGTTGTGCAGTGAGCTAGAGAAGCTTGAAACAAGATGTGGTTTCTGATTCTACACCAGAGTCTGAATATATTGCAGCTTTCAATGCAGTAAAGGAAGAAGTCTGGATACACAGATTCATCTCATACATTGGTGTTGTTCTTAGGAGTGCAGACTTTGTTCCAATATATTGTGATAATACTACTGTTGTGGTGCTTGTAGTTAGTGATAAAATTATACATATTATTTATGGAATAATTTAATTTGTCATAAATAAATATTTATAATACTTATACTAAAAATATCTATTACACGGGGGCTGGGGATCCATACTGGGTATTTTAGATATTCCCTATATATGTAAGAGAGAGGCTATCCCCATGTAACTATTCATGTGTTAGAATTGAGAGCCTCTCTCTCCTCCTGGATTCTAGAGAGAGATTCTCTCAAGTAAGGAAGATCCTCAAGCTCAACCTTCTTGGATCGAATACTCTTGCCTTGCGGTGATCACCGTTGAGTCGGAGAGCTCGTTGGTGTACCGCGCTAGCACCCGGATTCCAACGAACAACGCGTGAGCAGATTTAAGAGGTGTGTGTGGATGATCTAGAGGGCTTCGACGTCAGAGTCTTCAAGCAAGGATCGTTGGCATCATGCGATGGACTTGCACATGTCAGATTCGAACAAGTTACATGTTCGATTTACTTTTTGTGCTCTATCAAATCCACATGTGCTCCTCGAACCGTACCAGGAGAAGATCACCGGAGTCAGCGTTGTTACGTTGCTCCGGTGATGCGAAAAAATTTAAATTCCCAGCCCATCGGCTTTCACTACCCTTCCCAGAACCCCACAAAGATGTGGCACATGATAGAGGTGTGGCACACAATGAAGGAGAGGCGCACGAAGGTCAGGTTCGCGCATGATGAAGGTGTGGCGTGTGGTGGAGGAGAGGCGCACGACGGTCTGGTTTGTGGAAGAGGAGAGGCGCACGGTGGAGGTGTGGTTCACAGTAGAGGAGAGGTGGCGGGAGAGGAGAGGTGGCAGGAGAGGAGGGGGGGGAGGTGCGGTAGTAGTGATCGGCTTCCGCAAGAGCTTGAAGGGTTTGAGGAACGAGGAGAAAGTTAGGGGTTTTTTTATAAACCCGGTGAACCTTTTATCATCGCTAGCTAAAAATCACTGATAAAGGTATGTTTTATCAGTGCTAAAATAAAAATCATTAATAAAACATACCTTTATCATCACTTTTTTAGCACTGATAAATAGAGGCCTTTATCAGGTCTAAATAAGCACTGATAAAAGGTGTCTATATCAGTGCTAAAAATGCACTAATAGAGATAATATGTTAATAATTTATTTATATTAATATATATATTTATAAAATTATATATATGATAAATATATATTAATTTATATATAATTATAACTATAAATAAATAAATAATTATTTATATTTATAAAATTGTAATTTAAATAATTATAAAATTATAAGAAATATACTTATTATATTTATAATCTTAGAATATATATACAATAAATATATTAATTATATATATTTATAGGATTATAGATATATACAACTATATTTCTTCAAATTTTATAATTATTTATATTAATATAATTATTTATTTACAATTATATGAATATATATATATATATTTATAATTATAATTATAAATGAATATATATTTATTTATTTAAATAAATATAAAATTATAACAAATTAATATTTTTAATTTTTATAATTTTATTAATATATATATTTATTATATTTATTATAATTTTATAATTATTTAAATTTATCTGTATTTATTTATAACTATAAATATTTTTATTTTTATTTATTTATCAATATTTCTATATATTTATAAATATATTTACTTAATTTTATATAACATTATATATGAAAATAATAAATATTTTTTTTATAAATTAATAATTATTTAAATAAATAAATATTTATTTATATTTATAACTAATAAATAAATAAATATTTATTTTTATTTATAATTATAAATGAATATGTATTTATTTATTTAAATAATTATAAAATTATAAAAAATTATATTTATAATATTTATTTTTTTATTAATATATTTATTATAATCTTATAATTATTTAAATAAATATTTATTTATTTATAATTATAAATATTAAATAAATAATTATTTATTTTTAATTTAAAATTATAATAAATATATATTTATTTATGGTTATAAGTATTAATAAATAAATATATATATATATATAATTATAAAATTATATAAAATATATTTATAATTTTATAAATATAAATAATTAATATAATCTTTATAATTTTTTAATTATTTAAATATATCTACATTTATTAAGAATTATATTTATAAATATTTGTATTTATTTATAAATATATCTATTTAATTATATATTTATAACTTTATAAGTAGTATACTAAAAAAAATTATTATAATTTTATAATTATTTACATACGTATATATTTATTTATAGTTATAAATATAACTATAAATAAATATATTTATAACTATTTGTATATAATTATAAATATATATATTTATATAATTACAATTTAATAATTATAAATATAATAAATATATTTATTATTTAAATATATTTAATGTAATTTTATAAGTATTTTTTAGAACATAATAGTATATATGGGTAACATGTATTAATCATATATACCTAGTAATTGTAACACTCCAAGCTTCCACGGTACGCTTCCCTTTGAATAATATAGTAGCGTGTGTTGTACGCAACTTCGAGTTCTAACACACACCACAACCAATCAAACTAGCCGTTATGAATATTAATACCCACTTTTTGAAATTTTATACATCTTATATTTCAAAATGGACTTCATTTTTGGATTCGTAATATCGAAATTAGCTTAGGGTGAATTTTTGGTACTTTTCTGATAACTTTCATATTTTGATGAATAGTGAAGATTACTAAATTTTAATTAAAAACAACTTTTTTAGTTGAAATAATTAATAGTGATAAATTATTAATTAGAGTGGTTTTAAAGTATATTTAGAATATATTTTTACCATTTAATACAATGTTGGTCATTGGACATAATTTCACAATTAAATCGGACATAAACAAGTGTCAATCTTTTGATAGTTATTATATCTTAAAAACATGTTTTTGGTTTTGACAGCAGGAATTAATTTTAAATTAATTTCTGCCACTTCTGTGTTTGGAATTTGGAAAAATTGATTCCATATTTGGAATCAGTATGTCCAAATTGTGTAAATAGGTAACTTTTATTTTTAGACATTTTGAATAATTACTTCGGTAAATATTTTATTTACCATGGTTAAATGGTAAATCTGGTAAATAAGGGTTAAAAAATAATATTATAATAATAATAAATTACCCTAAAATGTTTCCTAACATTATTGGAGGATACATGTCTGACCATGGGCATCTTTGGGTCGATTTTTGGGACCCCATAGAGCCACTTGTAGGTGATAGGGACACTTTATTTTAATTAAGATTAAGTAAATACAAAATTGACATAAGCTTATATCTTTTAGAAAAACAATTTTTAAATAGGGTAATATATGTTATATTTTAAATTATAAATATTCATTAGAAATATAAAAATATTTCCTACATAATTATATTTTATTTATAATTTTTAGACATTTAAAAAGTAAAAATATATATGACACAATAATGATGCAGTATTTTCCTTATTAATGAAAGAATCAAATAATTGGTATTATAAATGTTAAAATAAATATAATTTGAAAGTTTTGATGACATACACGAATTTTATTGGTTAATATGACATGTTAGTATTTATTAAATGATTTGTTTTCGGATTAATAAAGTTTTTATGACTTTAAGATAAAATCAATTATTGAATAGTGTCAAAATTGACATAAAAGAGTTTTTAAAACAAATATTATATTATTAATTTATATTCAATTCCTAAAAATCTAAGGTTTGGCCAAGAGACTTATATGATAAAATTTTTATCATTAATGGATCACTTCTGTGTCGCTTGGAGGTATATAGTAAGTTTATTAACTATATAATATAAAAATACAAAGTGACATGGTAAGTGTCAAACTAATTAACCAAGAGTTAAAACTAAAACATAAGGTTGATATAATGACCCAAACCTGTCTAAATTCTATTGGTTGAGTGGTTTTAGACCTATCCCCACCATAACCTTTAAATAATACACTTTGGAGCCATTAGAAACCGAATATGAATTTATTATAAAATAATATTTCTATATTTTCCTAAGGTGCCCCTCCTCCCCCTTATAAAAGGACACCACTTATAACCAATTCCTAACAACTATCAAGACTTTTGTCTCATCCAAACTCTGCCCAATTAAGTTCCCTACATCCCTCTTCTCCTCCTATAAGCCTCAACTTAGGCATAAGGCACTTCAAGAGTCCTTTTTGGTTCAATCCAAAGGGAGTTAACCCAATTAAAGGTAACGATTTCTCTTAGCTTATTTTCTTTTATTTTAATTATCCTAAACTCTTCCCATTATTTACTTTTGTAAAAAAACCAGTATCAAAAATATACTAGGATATTTTTATGAGAATTATTCTAACTACACTTACACACACCTCCATCTAATGGGTTAAGAACATAATGTTTCTGTGGATGGAAACCAAACGCCTCACGAAACGATGATTGTTCAATTATCTCCTACCACCTCTCATGGTGTCCATTATGATGGAACTATAATTAAATATGATATTAATGATATTTATTTTATATATAAGCTTCTGTAATTCCATTTTATGTCATACCATTATTCGTTTCATGTTGTATATATCTATGATAATTTCATTTGAGGAAGTGCGGACTACTGCCCCCTCAAAGTGATATAACTCGTTTATACCATACATGGAACATATAAATGATGTTATTAATGAACATAAGTAACACATATAGAATATTATATTATACTTTAATAATAATATACCTATGTATTATTTGGTTTTGATTCCTTTTAAAATGAAAAATGAATTTGAAGTAGCGTTCGTGCGTACGTACGGACTACCGTCTCCACAAACGCGATGGGATTCATTCAACATCGTATCCATTAAAGTATAATTCTCATTTTATGATTAAAAATAATGTTTAAGGACTTGATATCATTCTGGATATGTATAAGATACAACCTATCCATAACAAACATGACTTATGTAACAAAACATATAAAATAAAACGAGTAAGTTAACACCCGAAACGACGATAATACTAAGATATTATTAATAAATAAATGTTAAAAGATCAAATATGATATCATATTAATGTATATTATTCTTTTATAATTTAATAAAAATAATTTTACCATTACAAAGGAGATTACCCTACCCTCGACAAAGGAAAAGTACAAGGTAAGGGGTTCTCATCTCACTTCTTATTCCCGTGAGATTCATGCTATATTGCCACTATTACCTTTTGTGTGGTGTATGTACTGCCCATAATTGTATTATTTGTGTAATACACTTTAATTAATGATAATTTACATATTCATTGTATGATACCTCTTTCATGGTTTGTATGTTTCGTAAGTTACCAAATTGTTAAGGGTTAATTCCTCAATCTCGTCATTATCTGAGATTGTTTATGTGTAAGTATTTACTGGGACATTTTTATCATCCATGTACATTTTTCATAAAAATGATTTCAAAATGAAGATTTTAAGGATTTTGAAAGTTACTATTTATCAAGATCATAATTTCAAATGTTTTAAAGATTTATCTTTCTAAATCTTTTTAATTAATGTCCATGTTTTCAAAATGATTTTAAGGATTTAATTATATGGACATGAATGTTTTGAAATGATAATTATTTTCAAAAGTTTCAAAGTGGTATGGGACACTTTGATTCAAAAATGTCTTTAAATGACCTATTTTCTAAATTGCGTGACTTTAAAGTGTTTTCATGAAAAAGGTGTATTTCTCTCAAAGAGTTTTACAAATCATTTTTATCCATGTCAAGATCCTTTAATAGATTTTAACTTATTTTGAAGTTGATTTATCATGATAAAAATATTCCATATTGTGTTGAAGGTTTTGTGATATGTTTTACTGTGGATGTGTTATTCTTATACCATTCATGGTTTATGGGTAAAGTATTGACATTTCGTATGCTAGTTTTAATACAAATATTTATGTTATATTTCATCCTCTTCTTAAGATGAATGTGTTGGACTAGTATGTTCCGGGTTGGGGTCCGGTTACAGCAGACCCTCCGGGTTGGTGTCCGGTTATTAGAGGCACTTCGGGTTGGTGTCCGGTTATTAGAGGCACTCTGGGTTGGTGTCCGGTTATTAGAGGCACTCTAGGTTGGTTTCCGGTTATTAGAGGCACTCCAGGTTGGGTTCTGATTACAGTTAGACCCTAGGTCTTGGCACGAGGCCTTGACAAAGAAATTAAAGTTCAGCATTATGAATTCCATCATTATGAAAGTGGTTAGTAATATTTCATGTGATTATTCGATTAGTAGAATATCCATGTGAATAAGTAAATGACATTATTTCATTTTATTTCTTCCATATTATGCTGAAGTTCAAGTTTAAAAGGCTTTTGTTTTAGTTTTATACATTTCCTTAAATGTTTATGCTTATTTTTGAAAGTTTCCGCTGTATTGCTTACCCTTACTGAGCATTTGAGCTCACCCCTTTCATTGTTTTATTTTTTCCCGGGATGTGAAGAAGTAATTTATGAATGATCTGATGGGATAGTATGTGGGGATATGAATGTGGACTATGGAGACTATGTTGTTGTAGTTTTCATTTTATGATGTAATGTAAACTATATTAATGTATCTAGTTATTCCAAGGCTACTAAACTAATCGGTCTTTCGAGACTTGATCTTTCTTGTGATCATGCCAATGTTATGTAATAATGCACCGACTTTGGGTAACTGGGGTTGGGGCGTTACAGTAATTAAATATATATAATAAAAAATGAGTCATCAATGGACATCATGAATAATAAGAAGGGTTTAATGTATAAATGAACATTCATGATGATACATAACATATATGTATGCATGATCGATCACTATATTTATTGACCAAATTCATTGGAAACACGTATATATTTAATAATTATAATATCAATATATATATTTAAAAAGTATATATATATATATATAAACTCTAAATATAATAAATATAAAAATTTTAATAAATATAATGAATGTAATAAATTTAATAAATCTAATAAATATATTCATTATTTAATGAAATTTATTATAATCTTATAATTATATAAATATATATATAATTATAGTCTTAGAAATACTTTTTTTTAAAATTATATATAAATTTAAATTATTAAAAGAAATATATTAATTATAAACATGCGCTTTTTATTTAATGCATACAAATAAAAATTATTTTTGAATATAAATATAATAATTTTATATAAATTAATAATATATTTTATTAAAAACTTTTATCAGCTCTTTTTGATAGCGTTGATAAGCCCCCCGCCATTATCAGCAATTTCTGCTTAGCGCTGATAAATCATAACGCTGTCCTTTCCCCATTATGTAGTAGTGTTGAGAATATGATCATTGGATATACACGTATCCAATAGGTATACTAAAGTTGTTTTTTGTTAGTAATAAATTAAGAATAAGATAACTCACTGTGAAATAAAAAAATATGATTTTAAAATATTATAAATATATATATTTATGTTCTACGTGTTAATATTAATAATAATATTATTAACATATGATATGATGTATTTATAAAATTAAAATAAATATTTTAATATCAATGGATTAGTAAAATTAAATTTTAGAATATAAATAATTTATTTTTATGGTATTTTGTTAAAGTATATTCAGTATGAAAGTAATATTTGTGGTATTGTTTTTATGAAAATAGATTACCCATGTTTTTCTCTAAAAAAATACTTGATCAATTTAATCGATTAAAACCATAGATATTGACCACTTCAAATCTGGTCTTTCATAATAAAATCTCCAAAAATATCTCTAGAGATAACTACATAATCCTTGGACATTTAAATTCCAACACATCTCCAAAAATATATTTCAGCCTTCGTATATTTAAAATATTTAGAACAATAATTCAAAAAAATAATTCCATGTAAATATTATGTGGTCATACATTTTAATTCAATGAATTTTTATCTTACTTATCAGTGATTCTTTTTCAGCAAATTTTTTCTCTTGATCCTTCAGTTGTTGATTAACATATGATCACACACTTTCTTATGAGTTCCTCAACAACTTCATCCTTTTGATTTCCATCAATTATTGATACATATTCATAAAAAATAATTCATAATTAGATTTTCTGAAAAATAAGATATGTTGTTGATTTATTTAACTTGAATTATGAAAATAGTTTTTTCAGCATTTTTCTATAAAAAATTGACCAATTTAATCAATTAAATCCATATATATCGACCAATTCAAATTTAGTCTTTCGTAATAAAATTTCTAAAAACAACTCCAAAGATAACTCTATAATCCTTGAGCATTTAAATTCCCACACATCTCCCAAAATAAATTTCATCCTTCCTATATTCAAATTTTGAATCAAATAATGACCAATTAATTTTATAATCAATTTACAAAACATTTCAACTAATAATTCAATGAATTTTTATCTTACTTGATCAATGAATTTTTTTAGCAATGTTTTACCTCTCAAGACTTCAGTTATTATTGATTAGTATACAATCACACTCACTAATGAATTATTGATAAATTTTCATCAAATAATTCATAATTCAATATCTTTAAAAGTAGGATTTGTTGTTGATTAATTTGACTTGAATTATGAAAATAGATTCTCCATGTTTTTCTCTAATAAATACTTTATTAATTTAGATGATTAAATCTATAGATATTGATCAATTAAAATTTATTCTTTCATAATAAAATCTCCAAAAATATTTCCAAATATTTAGGCATTTATATTTCATCATCTCTAAAAATATATATTTTAGCCTTTATGAGACGGATGTCACTCTCCTGGTTCCCCCAACCCTCTGGTTCTTCCTCTCCTTGGGAGATTTTCCTCTAATTTGCTGGTGGTTGCGGAAGATTTTTCTTAATCCCTTATGTTTCGTGGCTTCGTCTTGTGATTCAGAAGCGATTTCTTAGGTTTCAGTGTTCCCCTTCTCCTAGGGTTTCTGTTTTCTGAGTTTAGATTCTACCATGCCTTCTTCCCCTCCACAGTTGCCTTTCAGAAGGTTTCGTCTTTGTTTTCCTTTGTTCTTCTTGCGGCTCTTGAAGGTTTGATGGTGATTGAGCCATATTTCTCTCGGATCTGCTTCGATCTGATCCCTCCGGCAGGTTTTGATGACTACGGGATAATTTTTGACTCATCTGGTGTCTTCATAGGCAGCGCTGAGGATTGGATCTCAAGATGGGCCATGCCGGGTATGGACATTTTTTGTGAATTTTGTGTTTGTTTTTTGAATGTTGTTTACTGATCTGGATGGTTGAGGGGTTTCAGATTTCATTTTGGGATTTGGAATTTGTTTCATTGCATTTGGTGCCAGTGCGGCTTCTTGTTTGGTTCATTGCATTTGGTGTGTGGACAAACAAGTGTTTTAATTTGATTTTGTACTGTTATTTTGGTCTTGAGATTGTGCTGCACCAGGTTGACATGCTGTGTTCTCCTTACAATCATTTTTGGGTGGACCTCTCAAAAGAGAGATAGAGGTGCTCACATTTTAATGTGTGTGGGACGAGTGCTATGCTTTGTTGTGCTGCCACCACAGTGCAACTCCTTGGTAGGGGAGTGACACTTTTCTCTATGACCAATTTCACAACTGCATTATCTTTTGGGGGGGGGATGGAACATTTTCTTTTTCTTATTTTGAAATTTGCTTTCTTTTGATCACTGAGGTCTTTTTTTCATCCCTAAGGGGACTCGTTTTTTTTGGAATTCTTTCCATTACGTTTGTTATAGGTTTCCTCTTTGCCCATTTTTCAAAAAAGGGTTTCTTTTTAATTTTAATACCGGGGCTTTTCCCTCTACTTGTTGAAAAAAATTGGAGTTTATTAGAATATCTTTGAAATCAATTTTTAATCATTTTTAAGCTCATTCCTCAACAATTTAGCTAAAAACTCAAATGTTTTGTGCATATAAATTTTCCTAGGATAAATGTTACATGTACCTTATTTAACATATTCTATAATTCTTCACAAATTCACTAAGAACTTATAAGCCTCTTTAAGCATTAAAAACATCAATAAAACTTAATAATTGATGTGTAAATAAGAATTATCACTCAAATTCAGTTCATAAAATGAATGTTTTATTCTTCTGGGTTGTATATTCAATGCAGTTGCAACACATGTTTAGTTCTTATAAAAGTGATCTAATAGTTTCAGTGGAAGAACACTAGCATCGATAAATCAATTGAGCTATGGATTCTTCCCAGTCACAGTGTCGAGGAGGTTTCATGAAATGAAAACACGACGGAAGCTTCAGTGATGTTGACCATAGCTAACAAACATATCAATAAAACTTGCTTTTGATAAGGTATGCTTTTACATTTAGTTTATTAAAACATGAGGTTTCGTTTCTGTCTTAGTGTAGAATTGGTGGTGGAATTAGTACTAATTTAGTTCTAACTTTATAAATGGAAGCTAAAATTGTTAGTTTGTTTATAGGTTTTTGGTCCAACATCTAAACAGGAGGAGTTGTTAGACCAAGTTGTATCTCCTATTGTTCATAGAGTCCTTCAAGGATATAACCACACTATCTTTTATTATAGACAAACTAGAATAGGGAAAACATACACAATAAAAGGGGGAGCAAGAAAAAAGGTTTGGTTTCAATAAAATAATGAACCTCTCATCTTTCACCTGCAATGAAAAAGAACATGCACATTCACACCATTATCTCTATCATGCCTATTACATGACCCTAAATCCTATGATTTCATCATCTTTAAGTTAACCTGAAACAACAACAAATAAGAATTGTTTCAATATAAGGAATATAATTCAAACTTCAGCTCAAAAAACATGAAATCGATGAAACTGCTGAACTCTAGTTTGTTCTTGATATTCTTAGCATGGTGGGAATAATCAACGGTGTTGAGTGTCTCTTTCAAACAATGGACTGATGGTGAGATTGTGACAATTATGCATGTCTTTGTTTTCCCACCCAAATAATTCCTTAATAGCCTTTGTTAGTTTCATATCCCTCTTTTTCCAAAAAAAGAAAAGAAAATTTCTTTGGTCTCATTTGGTCCTAGAGAAGAGAAGTTTTGGATTGTACCAAACATGATTTTTAGGTCATTGTTCCATTGTATCAAACATAGCCTTAAATCCACCCACTTAAAAAATGAAATATCCTTTATATACCATCCAGTTTACCTATATGGGGTATGGACAAAGTTCTCCACAAGTGCATTAATGACACGATTGAGAGTGATCAAGATTTTATTGGTCTCACCAGCTTCCCTTGCCCTTGCCTGAAAAAGTAGGTTCTTCCAAAGTTTTATCTATTTCAGTAAGACTACAAAAATTTGGCTTATATAATAGAGAATTCTTGAAAACATTAACTAAAATATGTTTATTATCTCTTGGGATAAATGCTCATCTTCCATAATGTGAAATTTTAAAAAATACTTGTACTTATACACAAGTATTTATCCCAAGTGATTATAAGCATTTTTTAGTTAGTGTTGTCAAACATACCCTATTATATTATAAGTCAAAGAGATATTCCCAAATTTGTGTAGTTTTGCTGAAATACATCAAAATTTTGGCCAAATATACTTTTTTAGGGAACAGAAAGGGAAATTGGTGAGACCAATAAAAGCTTTATCACTCTTGTTTCTGTCCTTAATACACTTGTAGAGCACTCTGGCCATCTTCTATATAGGTAAATTGGACCGTATATAAAGGATGTTTCATTTTTAAGTTGGTCGCTTTAAGGCTCTGTTTGATGCAATGGAATGGTGACCTAAGAAATCATGTTTGGTACGAGACATAGTCTTTTCATTTTTATGACCAAATGAGGCCTAAGTGATTTTCTTTCCTTTTTTTAGAAAAACATGGATAAAAAAATAACAAGACTATTGAGTGATTTATTGGGTGGGAAAACAAGACACCCATAATTACCACAATCTCACCATTAGTCCATTGTTTGGAAGAGACACTCAACACCGTCGATTATCCACACCGTGCTAAGAATATCAAGTACAAGCTAGTGGTCATCAAATTCATCAATTTCATGTTTTTTGAGCGGAAGTTGGATTTACATTCCTTATATTACAATAATTCTTGTTTGTTATTGTTTCAGGTTAACCAGAAGATCATGAAATCAACATATTCAAGGGTGAGTAATAGGCATGATAGAGATAAAGATGTGAATGTGTAGGTTCTTCTGCGTTTTAGGTGAATTTTGTTATCATGGAAGTGTAACTTCTTTTGTTTTCCTTTTTTTGCCTTTTCATACACTGATTATTCTTTGAATAATACAGGCCTTTGAATGATGATGAGTTGAAGGTAAACATGCCGATCATTGTTTAATGTACTAAAAACTGGAAGGAAGTTTCAGTGATGCAGACCATAGCTAACAAACAGATCGATAAGACTTTTGATTTTGACAATGTATACTTTTTACATTTAGTTTATCAAAACCCGTGGTTCCATTTCCGTCTTAGTGTAAAATTGGTGGTGAAATTAGTACTGATTTAGTTTTGACTTTATAAATGGAAGCTAAAATTGTTAGTTTGTTTGTAGGTTTTTGGTCCAACATCAAAACAAGAGTTTTATCAAGATGTATCTCCTATTGTTCATGAATTCCCTGAGGGATATAACGACACTATCTTTTCTTATGGACAAATTTGAGCAGGGAAAATGTACACAATGGAAGGGGGAGCAAGAAAAACGTTTGGTTTCAATAAAATAATCAACCTCTAATCTTTCATCTGCAACACATATCATGGTAAAACCGTGATGCCTTTTCTTTTTTCCAGAATGGAGAATTCACAAGTGATGCTGGTGTGATTTTGATAGCTGTTAAGAAAATATTTGACATTCTGGATGCTCAAAGTGTTGATTACAACATGAAGGTAACATTTTTTGAGGTGTACAATAAGGAGATAAAAAACATTTCGGCTCCAGTAGAGTGCTCTAAATTCATAGATGACAAGTCAAAGAAACACATTATGCTAATGGAAGATGAGAAATGAGGTGTCTTTTTGAGAGGTTTTGAATAAGATATTGTTTGTACTGTTAATGAAATTTTCAAGATCCTGGAGAAATGTTCTGCTAAAAAGAGAATAATAGAAACTCTCTTTTGCAAACAAATAACCCAGTCTCATTCGATATTTTATATTATGATTCACATCAAGGAGTTCATGTCATTGGGGGAGGATATAATCATGTGTGGGAAGCTAAACCTTATAGAACTTGCTGGTTCTGAGAATATTTCTTGTTCTGGTGCAAGAGAGGTGTACCTCAATTTATTTTTCTTTCCAGTACTTGTTTGGTACACTTATTGAAAACTCATTATATCACCTTTCACTCATAACGTGTAGTTTTAAAAAATAAGTTTTGTTTCTGAAAAAACACTTGCACTCATACATGGGCATTTATCCCAAGTGATAATAAACTTTTTTTATTTAGTGTTGTCAAATAGGCTCTATTATATGACAAGTAAAAGAGTTGTAGCCGAATTTGTATAGACTTTGATGAAATAGATCAAACATTTCAAAGATATACTTTTTCAAGGAAGGGAAAGGGAAGCTGGTGAGATCAATAAAAGTTTGATCACTCTCGGTGATTGCTCCATATTTCTCTCAGATCACCTTCGATCTAAGCCCCCTGGTAGGTTTCGATGATTTCGGGATGAGTTTTGACTCATTCGGTGTCTTAACAGGCAGCGCTGAGGATTGGATCTCAATACGGGCCATGTCGGGCTTCTTCTTACCCAGTTCTCCTCAGATTTGGGCATCCCTAGTTGATTCAGTGCTTGAGCGTGGTTCTCTCAGCACAGTGGCAACCAGATCTGAAAGTGCTGGCTGCCTCATCTTGAGGCATTCGTCTGGTGACTTTCTCGAGTAGAGAAGATTCATGTCTAGGAGGAAGTTGGTGTTCCATCTGGTGGGTGTATCCAGGGATCATTGAGGTGCTTTCTGGGCGCAATGGTGATTGTTTGGGTTACTCTGCAGATGGATCTTGTGGCTGACCTTGGTTGGTTCGTGGCGTCGCTGTTTTTCAGTCTCTTAGCTTTGGTCGGCAGACGTCGGCATAGGTGGATGATGTTTTATGTGGGGTATGGACATTTTTTGTGACTTTTTAGTCTATTATTACGTTGTTTGCTGATCTGGATAGTTGAGGGGTTGCATATGTCATTTTGGGATTTGGAATTTGTTTCATCGTATTTGATGGTAGTGCTGCTTTTTGCTTGTACTGCTGGGTGGGCGGCCTTGAAAGAGGGATGAGTGTGTTGACACCCATCATCCAACTGTATGTCCCTCTTGTTGGAAAGATGTGTGCTTTGATTTGATTTTGTACTATTATTTTGGTCTTGAGATTGTTTTTCATCAGGTTGACATGTTGTGTTCTTATCACAATCATTGTCGAGTGGGCGAATCGAAAGAGAGATAGATGTGCTCACATTTTAATGTGTGAGAGGAGTTTTTTGCCTTGTTGTGCTGCCAGCACAGTGCAATACCTTGGTAGGGGGTGACAATTTTCTCTATGACCAATAGTTGAATTATCATTGGGGGGGGGTGATTGAACATTTTATTTTTCTTATCTTGACATTTTATTTCTTTTGATCACTTGGGTCTTTTGTTCATCCCTTTGGGACTCATTTTTTTGGAATTGTTGTCATTACGTTTGTTATGGGTTTCCTCTTTTCCCAATTTTCAAAAAAGGGTTTCTTTTTAATTTTAATAAAGGGGCATTTCCCTCTACTTGTTGAAAAAAATTTGAGTTTATTAGAATATATTTGAAATCAATTTTTAATCATTTTTAAGCTCATTCCTCAACAATTTATCTAGAAAACACCAATGTTTTGTGCATATTAATTTCCTTAGGATAAATGTTACGTGTACCTTATTTAACAAATTCTATTATTCTTCATAAATTCCGTAATAACTTCTAAACCTATTCAAGCATTAAAAACATCAAGAAAACAT
This sequence comes from Viscum album, assembly GCA_963277665.1. Lineage (NCBI taxonomy): Eukaryota > Viridiplantae > Streptophyta > Magnoliopsida > Santalales > Viscaceae > Viscum > Viscum album. The sequence goes on along the minus strand of OY728145.1, from coordinate 752,270,247 downwards.
CATAATTGATGTGTAAATAAGAATTATTCAAATTATCACTCAAATTATGTTCATAAAATAAATGTTTTATACTTATGGGTTGTATATTAAATGTAGTTACAACTCATGTATAGTGCTTATAAAAGTGATCTAAAAATTTTAGTGGAAGAACTTTAGAATCGATAGATCAATTGACCTATGGATTCTTCACAGTCATAGTGTCGAGGAGGATTGGTTCTTGTCTCCCCGTCACACACCCCACATCAAGGTGATAAGGTATCCAGAGATCCAAGATCAGTAGATTCAGGGTCAAGTAATAGGCATGATAGAGATAAAGCGTGAATGTACAGGTTCTTCTACATTGAAGGTGAATTTTGTTGTCCTGGAAGTGTAACTTGTTTTGTTTTCTAGTTTTTATTTTTCATAAACTGATGATGTTTTGAATAATCTAGGCCTTTGAATGATGATGAGTTGAAGGTGAACACGCCGATCGTGGTTTCATGTAACGAAAATAGGAAGGAAGTTTCAGTGATGCAGACCATAACTAACAAAAAGACTGATATGAATTTTTTTTGATAAGGTATGCTTTTACATTTAGTTTATCAAAACATGAGGTTCTATTTCTGTTTTAGTGTAGAATTGGTGGTGTAATTAGTACTAATTTTTTTTTCTGAATTTATAAATGGAAGCTAAAATTGTTAGTTTGTTTGTAGGTTGTTGGTTCAACATCTAAACAGGAGTTGTTTGATCAAGGTATATCTCCTATTGTTCATGAAGTCGTTGAGGGATATAACTGCACTATATTTCCTTATGGACAAACTAGAATAGGGAAAATGTACACAATGGAAGAGGAAGTAAGAAAAAAGGTTTGGTTTTAATAAAATAATCAACCTATGATCTATCATTTGCAGCACATATCATGATAAAACTATATTGGCTTTTCTTTTTTCCAGAATGGTGAATTCCCAAGCGATGCTGGTGTGATTTCGATAGCTGTTAAGAAAATATTTGATATTTTGGAAGCTCAAAGTGATGAATACAACATGAAGGTAACATTTTTAGAGCTGTACAATAAGAAGATAACCAATATTTTGGCTTCAGAATAGTTTTCTAAATTCATAGATGACAAGTCAAAAAAAACCCATTGTGCTGATGAAATATGGGAAAGGAGGTGTCTTTGTGAGAGGCTTAGAAGAAGAGATTTTTTGTACTACTAATGAAATTTACAAGATATTGGATAAAGGTTCTGCTAAAAGGAGAACATCAGAAACTATCCTTAACAAACAATGTAGTCGGTCTCATTCGATATTTTCTATTATGATTCACATCAAGGAGTGCACGCTAGAGGGGGAGGAGATGGTCAAGTGAGGGAAGCTAAACCTTGTGGAACTCACTGGTTCTCAGAATATTTCATGTTCTTGTACAAGAGAGGTGTGCCTCGATTTATTTTTCTTGCCACTACTCATTTCGAACACTTATTGAAAACTGATTATATCACTTTTCACTCATAATGTGCAGTTTTAAAAAATAAGTTTTGTTTGGGAAAACAATTACACAGATACATGAGCATTTATCCCAAGTGATAATAAGCATTTTTTAGTTAGTGTTGTCAAACATTCCATATAATATAGCATGTTAAATAGATGTAGCCAAATTTGTGTAGTCTTACTGAAATAGATCAAACATTGGAAAAATATATTTTTTTATGGAATGGAAAGGGAAGCTGGTGAGACCAATAAAAGATTTCTCTCTCCCGGTCGTGTCATTAATGCACATGGGGATCACTCTGTCCAAGTTTCATATAGGTAAACTGGCCCGTATATAAAGGATATTTTATTTCATTTTTTTAGTGGGTGGCTTTAAGGCTTTGTTTGATTAAATGGAACAATGACCTAAGAAATCATATTTGGTACGAGATAAAGATTTCTCTTCTCTAGGACAGAATGAGGATCTCTCTGGCCAAGTTCCATGTAGGTAAACTGGCTCATATATAAAGGATATTTAATTTCATTTTTTTAGTGGGTGGCTTTAAGTCTTTGTTTGATACAATGGAACATTGACCTAAGAAATAATATTTGGTACAAGATAAATATTTCTCTTCTCTAGGACAGAATGAGGCCTAAGTGATTTTTTTTTGGAAACTCAGGGATAGAAAAATAATAACTCTATTGAGGGATTCCTTGGGTGGGAAAGCAGAGACATGCATAATTTCCAAAATCTCACCATCAGTCCATTATTTGGAAGAGACACTTAACATCGTCCATCATTCACACCATGATAAGAATATCAAGAAAAATCCAAAGGCTAGAAGATTCATCAATTTCTTGTTGTTTGTGATGAAGTTGGATTTCCATTCATTATATTGCATCAATTCTTGTTTTTTGTTGTTTTAGTTTAACCGTAAGATTATGAAATCAGCGTATTTAGGGTCGATTAATAGGCATGATAGAGATAATGGTGTGAATGTGAAGGTTCTTCTGCATTTCTGATGAATTTGGTTATCCTGGAAGTGTAACTTATTTTTTTTCCTTTTTTTACTAATTCATACACTAATGATGCTTTGAGTAATCTAGGACTTTTAATAATTATGATTTGAAGGGGAAAATGCCAATCATGGTTTCATGTAATGAAAACAGGAAGGATGTTTCTGCGATGCATACCATAGCACACAAATAGATCGATATGAATTTTGCTTTTGATAAAGTATGCTTTTACATTTAGTTTATCAAAACTGGAGGTTCTGTTTCTGTCTTAGTATAGAATTGGTGGTGGAACTTGTACTTATTTAGTTCTCACTTTATAAATGCAAGCTAAAATTGTTAGTTTGTTTGTAGGTTTTGGGTCCAACATCTAAACAGGAGGAGTTTTTTGATCAAGAAGTATCTCCTATTGTTCATGAAGTCCTTGAGGGATATAACGGAACTATCTTTGCTTATGGACAAACTGTAATAGGGAAAACATAAAAAATGGAAGGGGGTGTAAGAAAAAAGGATTGGTTTCAATAAAATAATAAACCTATAATCTTGCATCTACAACACATATCATGGTAAAACTGTTCTTCCTTTTCTTTTTTCCAAAATGGAGAATTCAAAAGCAATGATGGTGTGATTTCAAGAGCTGTTAAGTAAATATTTGATATTCTGGAAGCTCAAAGTGCTAAATACAGCATGAAGGTAACATTTTTAGAGCTATACAATAAGGAGATAACAGACCTTTTGGCTCCAAAAGAGTTCTCTAAATTCAAAGATGACAAGTCAAAGAAACCCATTGCACTGATGGAAGATGGGAAAGGTGGTGTCATTGTGAGAGCTTTAGAAGAAGATGTTGTTTGTACTACTAATGAAATTTACATGATCTTGGAGAAAGGTTCTATTAAAAGTAGAACAACAGAAACTCTCTTTAACAAATAAAGCATATGATCTCATTCGATGTTTTCTATTTCGATTCACATCAATGAGTACATGCTAGAGGGGGAGGAGATGATCAAGTGTGGGAACCTCAACCTTATGGACCTTGTTGGTTTTGAGAATATTTCATGTTTCAATGCAAGAGAGGCATGCCTAAGTTTATTTTTCTTTCCAGTACTCATTTGGAACACTTATTGAAAACTGATTATATCACTTTTCACTCATAATGTGCAGTTTTAAAAATTATGTTTTGTTTCTCAAAAAACACTTTCACTTATACATGATCATTTATTCCAAGTGATAATAATCATTTTTTAGTTAGTGTTGTCAAGCATGCCCTCTTATATAGAAAGTCAAAGAGTTGTAGCCAAATTTGTGTAGTCTTACATAAATAGATCAAACTTTAAAAAAATATACTTTTTAGGGGAGGGAAAGGGAAGTTGGTGAGACCAATAAAAACTTGATCACTCCCAGTTAGGTTGTTAATGCACTTATGTAGCACTCTGTCCATGTTCCGTATAGGTAAACCGACCTGTATATAAAGGATATTTCATTTTTAAGCAGGTGAATTTAAGGCTCTATTTGATATAATGGAACAATGACCTAAGAAATCATGTTTGGTCCAAGAAGGCTTCTCTTCTCTATGAACAAACGAGGCTTAAGGGTTTGTCTTTTCTTTTTTGAAAAAATAGGGTTAGCTAATTAACAAGGCTATTGAGGGATTCCTAGGGTGGGAAAAAGACACGCATAATTTCCACAATTGCTCCATCATTCCATTTTTTAGAAGAGACACTCAACAACGTTAATTATGCACATCGTGCTAAGAATATAAAGAACAAGCCAAAGGTCGGCAGTTTCATCAATTTCATGTTTTTGAGATGATGTTGGATTTACATTCATTATATTTCAAAAATTATTGTTTTTTTTTGTTTTAGGTTAACTTGAATATGATGAAATCGTTAGATTTAGGGTTGAGTAATAGGCATGACAGAGATAAAGGCGTGAATGTGCAGGTTCTTCTGCGTTGCAGTTGAATTTCATTATCCTAGATGTGTAACTTGTTTTGTTTTCCTTTTTTTCTTTTTCATAAACTGATGATGTATTGAATAATCCCGACCATTGAATTATGATGAGTTTAAGGTGAATATGCCAATCATGGTTTCTTGTAATAAAAATTGGAAGGAAGTTTCAGGGATGCAAACCATAGTTAACAAATAGATCGATATGACTTTTGATTTTGATAAGGTATGCTTTTACATTTAGTTTATCAAAACTTGAGGTTCTATTTCTTTCTTAGAGTAGAATTATGGGTGGAATTAGTACTGGTTAGTTCTGAATTTATAAATGGAAGCTAAAATTGATAGTTAGTTTTTAGGTTTTTGGTCCGACATCTAAATAGGAGGAGTTGTTTGATCAAGCTGTATCTTCTATTGTTCATGAAGTCCTTGGGGGATATAACCGCACTATCTTTTCTTATGGATAAATTGGAATATGGAAAATGTACACAATGGAATGGGGAGCAAGAAAAAAGGTTTGGTTTCAATAAAATAATCAACCTTTCATCTTTCATCTGCAACACATATCATGGTAAAATTGTGCTGCCATTTCTTTTTTCCAGAATGGAGAATTCCCAAGCGATGATGGTGTGACTCAGAGAGCTGTTAAAAAAATCATTGATATTATGGAAGCTCAAAAGGCTCAATAAAACATGAAGGTAGTATTTTTAGAGTTGTACAATAAGGAGAAAACATAACATTTGGCTTCAGTTGTTGATTAACATACGAACACACTATTTCTTATGAGTTCCTCAACAACTTCTTCCTTTCTATTTCCATGAATTATTGATAGATATTCGTAAAAAATAATTCATAATTAGATTTTATGAAAAATAATATTTGTTGTTGATTTCTTTAACTTGAATTATGAAAATAGTTTTTCAAAAAATTTCTATAAAAAATAATTGACAAATTTAATAAACTAAATCCATAGATATCGACCAATTCAAATTTAGTCTTTCGTAATAAAATTTCTAAAAATAACTCCAAATATAAATCTATAATCCTTGAGCATTTAAATTTACACACATCTCCCAAAATAAATTTCATCCTTCATATATTCAAATTTTGAATCAAATAATCACCAATTAATTTTATAATCAATTTCCAGAAGATTTCAATCATTAATTCAATGAATTTTTATCTTAATTTTGTTGATTAGTATACAATCACACTCACTAAGGAATTATTTATAAATATTCATCAAATAACCCATAATTCAATTTCTTGAAAAGTAGGATTTTTTGTTGATTTATTTTACTTGAATTATGAAAATAGATTCTCCATGTTTTTCTCTAATAAATACTTGACCAATTTAATTGATTAAATCTATAGATATTGATCAATTCAAATTTAGTATTTCATAATAAAATCTCCAAAGATATCTACAAATATTGGGGCATTTATATTTCAGCCATCTCAAAAAAAAATTTGAGCCTTTATTAGATGGATGGAACTCTCCTGGTTCCCCAAACCCTCTCATTCTTCCTCTCCTTATGAGATTTTCCTCTAATCTGCTGGCGGTTACGGTAGATTTTTCTTAATCCCTTATGTTTCCCGGGTTCGTCTTGTGATTCAGAATCGATTGCTTAGGTTTTGGAGTTCCCATTCTCCTAGGGTTTCTGTTTTCTACATTCAGATTCTACCATGTCGTCTTCCCCTCCACAGTGCTGAGGATTGGATCTCAAGACGGGCCATGTCGGGCTTCTTCTTCCCCAATTCTCCTCAGATCTGGGCGTCCTTGGTTGATTATGTGCTTGAGCGTGGTTCCATCTGGTGCGTGTATCCAGGGATGATTGAGGTGATTTCTGGGCGCAATTGAGGTACTTGGGTCTTTTGTTCACCCCTTTGGGACTCATTTTTTTGGAATTATTGCCATTTCGTTTCTTATGAGTTTCCTCTTGCTCATTTTTCAAAAAAGGATTTCTTTTTAATTATAATAAAGGGGCTTTACCCTCTACTTGTTGATTTTTTTGAGTTTATTAGAATATATTTAAATTCAATTTTAATAATTTTTAAGCTCATTCCTCAACAATTTAGCAGGAAAACTCAAATATTTTGTGCATATTAATTTTCTTAGGATGAATGTTACGCGTACCTTATTTAAAAAAATTCTAGAATTCTTCATAGATTCATTAAGAACTTCTAAACCTCTTCAAGAATTAAAAACATCAAGAAAACTTCAAAATTGATTTGTAAATAAGAATTATTTAAATTATCACTCTAACTCAGTTCATAAAATGAATGTTTTATGATTCTAGGTTGTATATTCAATTTAGTTGCAACTCATGTTTAGTGCTTATAAAAGTGATCTAACAGTTTCAGTTGAAGGACTCTAGCATCGATAGATCAATTAAGCTATGGATTCTTCACAGTCACAACATCGAGGAGGATTGGTGCCTATCACCATGTAAATACCCAAAATTTATGTGGATTTTTTTTAAAAACATGGAAATTTTAAGAGTCTGTGAAAATTTACGGCGCTTGATTTTGAGGCCCGGTGTGCCCAGAATCAATTTCTGATGTTTTGTTCAGGTACGTTTAGTAAATATACGAGCGAGATTTTATAACTTTTGAACTGGTGCTCGAAATTGAAATCTGAGGGTACCATTGAACTCGCGGCATCGATATTCGCTGAATAAGACTTTCATCTCAATGGCAGTTGGTCGAGAATGAAAGTTAGTTTTTGGAGTTTTTAAGAATAAAATTAAATAAAATAAGTGTGGAGCTTATTTTTATTTGGTGGTTATAACCTCCAATACGAGGTTAGGGGTGGGGTCCACCACACCATAACCTCCCATGAGAGGTTATGGTGGTGGTTCTCACCTGAGGTTTAAAAATATCTTGTCATTTAATGTGGTGGGGACCACCCGAGGCTGAAACCCTTGAACTCCCCATTTATGGAGCTACCACCCATTAAACCTCTTGAACTCCCTTAATTAATTTGTGCCTACACAAAAGAATTAATTAAGTGGAGCCCCCCTTTAATTAATTCTCCATTTGAATTACTTTCAACCATTAAAATAATGGATAATATATTATTTCATTTTGGATGGAAACATTCTTTTGGTGGAACGGAGGAAGAGGAGAGCTAGGGAGAACCATCCTCCCAATGAAGAACATGAAGAACGCTGACGATGCTTCTTCCTCGGTCTTCTACCCCAGACACTTTCCGACACACGAGCTTGAAATTTAGAGTGTGTGACGAACGCGGAGAAAGACGAAATGAAGTTCTCTTTCCGAAACATCATCAAAGAACAACAATACGAGGTAGGGGTTGTTTTATGATTTGAGTTCTAAATTGTTCTGTTCTACGTCCACTCATGGGTAATGTTTCTGCCAATTGATAAAACCATAACGTCGAGGGCTCGGACCGTACGAACACGGCCTGACCCTCTCCCTTCGTTTTTCCTCATTTTTTTGATGACCGCGGTGGAGCAATAGCGGCCGGCATCAGACCCATGGACCGGGTCGGTCCGACTGGGTCGGACCGGACCCGAACCCGTTATGGCCTGTTTTCACCTTTTTGCCCATAACTTGGGCTACAGGTGTCCAATAGATGAACCGTCTGCGGCGATGGAAATATTGGAGTGAGACTATTCTTTTAGAATACTCCACTTGAGGTTTGGACACAGTTAGGGTATGGTCAGGTGGGTTTGAATCTAAAATCCAACCGGGCCCCTGGAACGAAAATGCCAATAACTCACAGATCGGGCGTCCGATTGACGCGCCGTCTGTTGCGTTGAGACCCCTATGACGAGGTGGACTTTTGAGATACTTTTGCGTGGGACTTCGTGACAGTTGGTGGATCAACCAATAGCTTGTGGAGTGGATCCTCCCAGAGACGAGCGAGTGGAGTACGGAAACCTAGTAGCTGGCTGATACCTGACGACTGTTGACCTTTTGACTTGGAGTGTTTTGACTAGCCCAATGGGGAGAGCCTCTATGTGACGCGGTAGACCCACAGTGGGGAGCGCCCTTGTGTGACGCGGCATACCCATGGTACTTGACAAGAGAAGTACCTCAACAGGCTACGAGGGGGAGCGCCTCTATGTGACGCGGCAGACCCACAGTGGGGAGCGCCCCTGTGTGATGTAGCAGACCCACGGTACTTGACAGGAGGAGTACCACAACAGTCCAGGATGGTGGGAAGCACTTCTGTGTGACGCGGTAGACCCACAGTACTCTACAGAGGAGGAGTACACTATCAGCCTAGGTTTCGAAAGTTAGACTGGGAGTGTTACATGTTACCACCCCTAGAATAAAATCTTGGTTTTGAGATGATTCAATGACTTTTGTGTTTTCCTCATGATTGAGATGGGTTACTAGATAACTTAGGTATATGTATGGGAATATACCTAAGTAATGGTTATCCATTGATTTCATACTTAGTGTTTTATCCTTGTTGGTTTTTGTGAGACCTTGAGAGTCTCGGGGTCCCTACTGAGTATCGTTATACTCACCCCTGCACGGGCTATGCCTGCACCTCATTGTGTTAGTTGCAGATGACGGACAACTTTGATCGAGTCAGAGAGTAGCAAGACTGGATAGTACCCGATGGTGGACCACTCGTTGTGATGGTACACGGAGCAAACAAACGGACATGGAGTACTGAGGATGTCATCTGTACCTACCCTTCAGGTAGGAACCCCAGAGGATGACCCAGTAGCTGCTTACTTTTCTTCAGTTGTACTTTCTTTCAGTTGTACTGTTACTTTTCCATTTCCTTGTACTTTACTGTTGGGATTTTATTTCCGGCCCCTTATTACTTTCCACCACTCTTTTTTGTATACAGTTTTTACTTAGTGTTTGCTTCCAGTTGTACTCTGATTGTGTGTGTTTAAAATTTATAAAGGAAATGACTTCCCAGCATAGGGATTTATGCCTTTGGTGCTAGTCACCATCCCCTGGCCTATGGAAGGCGGGCCTGGGGTAGTCACGGAACGAGCCCCAAGGACGGGTCGTGACAAATTGGTATCAGAGGAGTCGGTTCTACCGCAGAACTTAGGACTCTGATCATTCTTTTCTGTGAAGCAACATTGTTAAGATTACTGAGTGTGGTTTTTAGTTCAGGGAGTCCAGTGTTGGTGCGGCGGCTGACGTATCCATAAACCAGGATCCCGACTACTGATTTCCGACTTAGTGCACAAAAACACTGATTGAATGCATGTCTTTAAACTTTTTCTTAAGTCAGCTCAACTAGGTCATCTCACCAGGTATAATCTTTTGACCGTGTCGCAACTGTTTCTTTCAGGATGCCTCCCCATAGAGCCTCGGGAGTCGTAGGCTTTGACAGCCCACCGAGCGACGAGGCCTCCATCCAGGGCCCTTTACCAGCGGAGGCACCAGCGGTACCACTACCCGTTGGGCCACCGATACCATCAGGCCTATCAGTAGAGAGTTCACACTTCTTGAGCGCACTGCACGAGTTTTAGCGCCAGAGGCTGCCCAGGTTTAGGGGTGAGACGGACCCGAAGGCAGCTGAGGATTGGCTGGAGGCTGTGGTGAGAGTCTTCAGGCTAGTGGGGACAACAACAGACTACATGGTAATCCTTGTCGCGAGTCTCCTTCAGGCAGTAGTAGGTAGATGGTGGAGCCTGATTCTCCAGGTGCATGACGAGGCGACACTACTCTGGGATGACTTCGAGAGCCTATTTCGGGCAGAGTTCGTCCCAGCCACCCTACGTGCGGTGCAGATCCAGGAGCTACTGCATCTACTGCAGGGTAGCATGGCAGTAGCACAGTATTCAATGAGGTTCACCGACCTCTCGCGTTACTCCACAGATATGGTGCAGGACCCATTCTTCAGGGCCCGGACCTTCGAGCAGGGGCTCAGGCGAGAGATCAGAGCGTCGATGATCTCACTCAGCATCCCGACTCAAGCAGGGGTGTTAGAGAGATCCCTCACAGTGGAGAGTTTCTTTGCTGAGGAGTCACCAGCAGCGAGACCCACCATAGGGTATCACGTAGCGGAGTCTTCTGCAGCAGGCAGCAGACATATGTCGTAGAGGTCCAAGAGGACCAGACCATTCGGTGAGTGACCTTAGGACATGGGTTCGATTGTGCGGGGAACATGAGACAGAGCCAGTCATGTGAGGAACAGGCAGTGTTTCACATGCGGCGGGGAGGGTCACATGGCTCATGACTGTCCGACCCGCCATACTGATGATCGGTAGATAGTTTAGGGACCTTCCAGGAAGATGCATAGATTCGATCGAGGTGGTCCGTAGGGAGAAGGCATACGCGGCAGAGGAGCTGGTCGAGCAGCTGGCGGTGGGTGACGTTTCAAGGTGTTACCACCACCACCACTAGGAGGTCCACCCCGATCGCAGGGAGTAGGTGGATAGGGGAGAGCTCATCTCCAGGCAGCTGAGGCATATGACCATGATGCTCTAGAGATGATTTGAGGTACGATCTGTGTCTACTCCACCATATCTGCAGTTCTTATAGACACAGGTGTCAATCACTCTTTCATTTCCACTGCCATCGTTCGAAGGTCAGAGATTCCGACGAAGCTGTTGGATCTATTTTTACGGCTAGAGACTCCTACGGGAGAAGACTCGACGATTACACACTAGTGCCAGTAGTGTGAGCTTACTCTAGGAGGTGAGAGCTTTGGCTGGGATCTCCTCGTAGTGGCGTCGAGGCCTTATAACGTCATCTTGGGTATGAACTGGTTATCTACAGTCCATGCTCAGATTGACTGTATTAGGTGAAAAGTGCGGTGTGTATGCACGGATGGGACCAGGTTCACCTTCACCGGATAGAAGGGAACCTTTGCAGCGCATGAAAGACTTACTCGGAGGAGGGTGCAGCCAATCACTCATCAGTTGGCCTGCCTTACCCTCGGAGTAGTTGATGTGGACAATCTGAGCTATCCTGTAGTGGTGGAGCAGTTGATTATCCAATAAAAACATATATTTTAATTACATTTTAATGGTACTAAATGTTCATTTTTGATCTTATGGGTCTGAGTTAGTGAATTTTCATTATGAACATCCATTCACATCATTTGTGCACTTCATGCCTAATGTACACCAATTTAGGCCCAATGAGTCATATGATTCTAAGGAATGTAACTATCAATATTTTAATTTGATATTTTGGTAACTATATCTACACTTAAATGTGAACATTTTTTATTCATGGATCAATGGATGATTCATAAACTATTATAGAGATATTTGGAGATGAATGGAAGTAATTCTAGAGAAGGCAGATTGGACACCAGCCCACTTATGAGACTGTGGGGCCAAACATACAGGCCCAATGAATCCCAAATTTTGTGGGATGATAGAAGAAATATTGAGGAACAAATAACTATTCATGAGATAATGCTAATTCGGCCTCAATGGTGGTCATTAAGGCTTCCCAAGTTAGAGATAAAATTCTGGGCCAGATTCTATGGACCAGAAAAACATCCCACTCATTTAATCATATCTCGGAATCCACAACTCCAAAAGGGTCCACATTTTACAGGAAGTTAGAAGAAATCCGTAGATACATTTAAGTGATGTATGGCCCACCCAAATTAGGTCATCTAGAAGGTGTTTCATGCGCCTCTATTTGGTAGATGCAAGCGGGATGCCTTTTCGGGTCAAGGGTGGAAAGTCTTCCCTCCCTTACTTTCCACCCACCTATGGCCTACCACAATTAATTGAGGAGACTTGGACTGCTGGAGGATCGACCCAAGGGCTCAAAAATTCCTATTTAAGGTAGTGTTGTTGGAGGATTAAAGGATCTTTTGGTTCTTTGTTCAATTGTAATGTTATGATGCAATTTTGTTGTCTCAAATTTGTCTTTCACATGTAAGTTGTTCAATTCACTTTAGTTTCTTAATAAAAGTTCTTCTTCTACTATTATTCTGTTCTTCTTCTTATAACTTTGAAACCTTTGGTTAAAGGTGTGAACTTGTTCATAACAAACCTTGTGAGATTATCACACAACGGTGGAGTGATTGTTATTTTATTGTGATTTGTTTTACTTCTCCATTTCTTCCCTCATGAGTCTACTTTTATCTTCCATTGAAACCATAGAATCAATGGAGGGATAAACCACTTATGGGTTGATCCAAGAGAGTATCAATGGGATATATTGGATGTTATTTATCACCTCATTAATGTATAATCACTTCTTTAATTGAGATTTTTATTTGATAATTTTTAAACTCCGTCGTCCTTGTTGAATTTAAGGCCACACACTTCAAGTGCTAAAATGAACACTTACCTTGAAGTTCTAAAAACGTTGATCCTTCAAGTGTATAGGTGATTAGTATTAAAGGGTGTAGGAATTAAACCATTAAGTGATTATGTTGTTTTATCTCCTTAAATTAACCCATCTCAAATATAAGAAATTGAAATCATTGAAAAGGAAATACGTCCAATCCACCCCGAGCGATAACCTAGGATCGACTCATTATTTTAAATTGAATTCACTTAAGTCTATTAGAGTTCCTTTAAACCCATCTAAAATCAACCCAATTTGGCCACTTCATAGCCAAAAATAGTCCATAGAATGTACGTGTCTATAGGTTACTTCTTAGGTCTCTGAGGATTCGACAACCCAAACTAAACTACAAGGACCGTCCTACCTTCTTCTCTTGGGTAAATTTGAGCGATAATAAAATTTTGGCACCGTTGACGGGGACCCAAGTAATTCATCTAAACACCCATTATATTCTCCCACATTTCTTCTTTTCTCATCCAAATTCTCTTATCTTGTCCCTTTCTCGTTTTTTTCTTTTGGTGCATGTCCTCCTACACCCGCGATCAATCAAACCGTCTTGTTAGGGTGGATAGTCCTGGGGTTGGGGAGTCAAGTACACCAAGGGAACTCTTTCAATTAGATCCTAATCTTCCTAAAACCCCCGAGTCAAAAATTGAGCCCATTTCAATGGAAGGTCTTCAAAGAAACCAACTCATAAACCCGGGTGGGAACCAAAATGGAAACCCAAATGAGGCAGCCCCAAACTTGGGGAATGCGGTCGATCAAACCATGAATGACTACCTCACACCTTCATGGAAAAATTCCCCCTCATGCATTAGACATAATTCCCTAGGAGATGCCAACTACATATTTAAACCTCGTGTCCTAAACCATCATCCCACATTCCATGGAATAGAATCCGAGATGCCCTACCTTCACATTAAGGAGTTTAATGACATTGTAGAAACCATGTGTCCCCCACATCAACTAAAATCATCTAAGATGAGGCTATTTCCTTTTTCATTAAAGGATCGAGCTAAAATTTTTCTAAACAATTTGATACCATCATCCATAAACTCTTGGGACCAACTATAAAGAGAATTCTACAAAAAATACTTTCCCCACCACAAAACAATTGTACTTAAAAAGAGTATCCAAAACTTTTTAGAAAAAGAGGGAGAGTCAATCTATGAAACATGGGAGAGGTTCAAAGACACTCTAAACATGGTTCCACACTATTTTTTTTCTATTCCTGAACAAGTGAGAATTTTCTATGAAGGTTTGGGTCCAGGGAACAAACAATTCATTGACATTATGTGTAATGGAACCTTTAAAAACAAATCCCCAAATGATGCTTACGAGTATCTAGAAAGACTTTCTGAACAAAACCAAAAATGGGGAACTTAACCTTATTATGAAAATCCACAAAGAAATACTGGAATTCATACACTTAGAGAAGAGGAAAGCCTTAGGGCTAAACTCGCAGCGCTCTCTAGGAAGGTTGAAGAAATAGACCTTAGGAAAGTCCACGAAATCCAAACTGTTGACCCTATTTGCATAATTTATGACAAACATGAACATAAGACAGACAACTGCCCAACCATTCCATCCATCAAGGATGTTCTTTTAGGAGGACCCCCAGTGGATGTAAATGCTTTGAACTTTCAAAATCCTCAATACCAAAACAACTTCAACCCAAGGTATAGTGACCACCCAGGCTTCCACTAGAAAGATAACCAACAACCTAGCCAACCATAGGGAAAAAATCCTTACCCCCATCAAAACTACCAATCCCATAACCAGTTCAAAACCCAACCTATCCAATACCAACAGACACCAGTCCATTTTCAATAAACCATCCCACCTCTAAAATATCCCCCTGGGATAAACCAACCTACTCAAGCACCCACCCAAACTGTTCCACAAATTCTACTAGAAAAACTGTGCAAACAAATGGAAAGGATGAACTTAGAAGTCTCTTCCCTTAAACAAGAACTTCAAACCATAAAAACTGGAAAGACACCCATGCCTACTCAGGCGGTGCCATCCTCAACTTCAAGGGGAGAGTCAAGTTGCACTCAAACAACTCATGAACAACTAAAGGCTGTGACTATTTTAAGAAGTAGGAAATAAATTGAGAAACCTAAACAAATAATTCATAACCCACCTAAATATTCAAACATGGATGAAAATTCAAATGAACCAAATTATCAAACTGAAAAACATGACAACATTGTCAAAGAAACAACTCTTCAACAAACAACCCCACAACCTGGACCATTTCCTCAACGCATAAGGGGGAAAACCAAGCCTAAACTGAATAAAACATTGAGGGAAATCTTCTCACAAGTCAAGATGAACATTCCCCTTCTCGATGTTATCCAAACCATACCTGCCTACTCAAATTACCTTAAGGACTTGTGCACTTTTAAAAAAAATCACATAAAAACCAAGTCCTTTTGGCTGCTAATGTGAGTACCACCATTCAAGGGACCATTCCTCCTAAGTTGAAAGACCCAGTTTGCCCTTACATCAATGTTGAACTAGAAGAAAGCAAAGTTTTCAAGGCCTTGTGTGACCTAGGTGCTAGTGTCAATCTCATCCCATATGTTGTGTACTGCCAGTTGGGCCTAGAAGAGCTCCAACCCACATCTGTCACACTTGAACTTGATGATCGTAGCATTAGGGTTCCAAAGGAGATTTTAATGGACGTTCTGGTAAAGGTTGAAAACTTCATCTACCCTTCTGAATTAATTGTCCTTGACAACCATCCAAACATAGGAAATAAGGAACAAACCCCAATCATCCTTGGCCGTCATTTTCTTGTAACAATAAACTCTGTTATCCGAGTCCGAAATGGGAACATGACCATCACCTTTGGGAACATGAGTCTAGACTTGAACATCTATAATGAAACTCACAAATAGGGGATGACGAGGAAATTCATGAAGTAAACATGATAGGAAGCATTGATAATGAATCCATAGAACATCAAGGAATATTTGATGGATGTGTAAGTCAGGATAAGATTGATTTCCTTTGTTCATATGAAGGAAGTTTATCTCATTGGATTGAATCATTTTCAAATTTCTCTTATGATGAAGTCTTAGGGCCAACAATTAGTGAAACCTTTCAGCAAACCACATTCATGGAGACCGATCAAACTTCCTTCCCTAAATCTGATCAAGCCAATCTAGTAGCTGAAACTTCTACATGTGGAGAATCAATCCTATCTAAAAATTTAGGAAATAAAATTAATCTTGATCCAATGTACCAATCTTCTGCTGAAATTTTGAACCAACCTGATCTTGAATTGATGGAACTTCCTTCTACACTAAAGTATGCCTTCCTAGGGGACAATCAAACACATCCTATTGTCATTTCTTCTTCTCTTGAAGCCAATCATGAGAGGATGCTTCTAGATGTCCTTAGGAAACATAAGAAAGCCATTGGTTGGACCCTATCTGATATTCCCGGGATTAGTCCACTTGTTGGGACTCATAGGATTGTTCTGGAATCTGATTCAAAGTCATGTCATCAACATCAACGATGAATCAATCCTAATATCATGGAGGTAGTAAGGAAAGAACTTCTGAAATTGTTAAAAGCCAGTATCATATATCCCATAGCTGAGAGTGAGTGGGTGAGCCCAATCCAAGTGGTTCCAAAAAAGGTTGGAATCACAGTGATAACCAATGAGGATGGAGAGATTCTTCCAAAAAGGGTGAGTAGTGGATGGAGGGTCTGCATTGACTATAGGAAGTTAAACTCATTCACCAAGAAGGACCATTTCCCCTTACCATTCATTGACTAAGTCCTTGAGAGAGTTGAAGGTCATGCCTTCTACTATTTCTTATATGGGTACTCAGGGTACAATCAAATTGAGGTCTCCCTAGACGATCAAGGGAAGACTACATTCACATGTCCATTTGGAACCTTTGCCTTCAAACGCATGCCCTTTGGGTTATGCAATGCCCCTGGAACCTTCCAGCGGTGCATGATGGGAATCTTCTCAGACATGGTAGGGGATTTTCTAGAGGTCTTCATGGATGACTTCTCTGTGTTTGGGGATACATTTGAGGGATGTCTGAGGAATGTAGAGAGAGTTTTTTCAAGATGTGAAGAAAAGAATCAAGTCCTAAACTGAGAAAAATGTCATTTCATGGTTAAAGAGGGACTAGTTCTAGGCCATCTGGTCTCAGGTAGGGGAAGTTGATAAAGCCAAGGTTGACATCATTTGTCCCCTTCCATCACCCAAAACTGTCAAGGAAGTGAGATCTTTCTTAGGACATGCTGGTTTCTATATAAGATTCATAAAAAAACATTAGTTTAATCTCCCGTCCCCTTTGTGCTCTCCTAGTAAAGGATGCTCCATTTGTTTGGACAGAAAGTTGTGAGGGTTCATTCTCAACCCTCAAATAGTCTCTCACCTCTCCTCCCATTATGAAATATCCAATTTGGAACCTTCCTTTTGAACTTATGTGTGATGCTAGTGACTTTGCTGTTGGATCTGTGTTAGGACAACGCTGTGATAAAACTCCTTATGTCATTGCTTATGCAAGAAAATCCTTAAATGATGCCCAAATAAACTACACCACTACTGAGAAAGAGTTGTTTTCTATTGTGTTTTCCTTAGATAATATTAGGACCTACCTCTTAGGATCTCCCATCACTGTGTTCACTGAGCATTCTGCACTAAAATACCTCTTCCAAAAACAAGATGCTAAGGCTAGACTGATTAGGTGGGTTCTTCTCTTACAATAATTTGACCTCAAAATCAAGGATAAAAATGGCGTTGAAAATGTTGTACATGATCACCTCTCTAGGATGGAATTCAAAGAAAACTCAAATCACCTTTATGTGTCTGATTCATTTCCTGATGAACACCTATACTCTGTGAGTGACTGCCCTTGGTATGCCGACATAGACAATTTCTTAGTTACAGGAGTCATTCCAAAATTCTTAGGGACTCAAGCTAGAAGGAAATTCCTTTCTGATGTTAGACACTATGTTTTTGATGATCCATACCTCTATAAGTTCTGCCCTAACCAAGTCATTAGGAGGTGTGTTCCAGAATCTGAACAAGAGTCCATACTTAAATTCTGTCATAGAGAGGCATGTGGAGGTCACTTTTCCTCAAAGAAAACATCTGCTAAGATTCTTCAATGTGGTCTCTTCTGGACCACCCTCTCAAGGGACTCCTACAAATTTTTTCAAAGCTGTCCTAGGTGTCAACAATTAGGGTCCATCACAAAAAGGAATCAAATGCCACTCACTCCCATCTTAGTGGTTGAAATCTTTGACTATTGGGGAATTGATTTCATGGGTCCCTTCCCAAACTCTCGGGGATACCTCTACATACTCTTAGCTGTTGATTATGTCTCAAAATGGGTTGAGGCCATTCTCACTAAGTCCAATGATCATCAAGTTGTGATTCGATTTTTGAAAGAGAACATATTTTCTCGATTTGGAATTCCTAGGGCTATAATCAGTGATCGAGAAACCCATTTCTGCAACCGCCCATTCTCTTCACTCATGTCTAAGTATGGTATTTCTCATAAAGTTTCCATTGCATACCATCCTCAAACCAATGGTCAAGCGGAGTTAGCGAATAGGGTGATTAAGCAAATTCTTGAAAAAACTGTCAACCCCTCTAGGAAAGATTGGTCTGAGAAACTATTATATGCTCTTTGGGCCTATATAACAGCATATAAAACCATTTTAGGAATGTCCCCATATAGGTTGGTTTATGGTAAATCATGCCATTTACCTGTTGAAATTGAGTATAAGGCCTTTTGGGAAATTAAGAAAATGGATTATGACCTCTCATTGGCCGGAACAAGAAGGAAATTAAATCTCAATGAACTAGAGGAACTAAGGATGGAGGCTTATGAAAATTCAAGGATCAATAAAGCTAGAGATCAGGCCTACCAATCTAGGAATATTAAGGTCAAACATTTTGAACCGGGAAAACTTGTGCTCTTGTATAGTTCAAAACATCATTTACACCCGGGAAAGTTAAGGTCTAGATGGTCAGGTCCTTTCATAGTGCATCATGTATACCCCCATGGGGAAGTAGAGATTCAAGATCCCACTAGTGGTCACATTTTCAAGGTCAATGTTCAAAGGTTAAAAAAATTCCTTGAATCATTCAATAAACAGGAAATAGATGTTGAGTTAATTGAGACAATCTATGAACCAAGAAAAAATTGATAAATTTAGGATCTATGTCGGGCTAACGACGTTAAACAAAGCGTTGCACGGGAGGCAACCCATGGTTTTTATGTTTCTAATCTTTCTAAATCATCTTTATTTTTCAAATAAAATTAATTAGTCATTTTTATATTTAAAAATAAAAAAATAGACTTTTGACATGTTCTTCTATTATGAGTATAGATGGGTACGAAAGGGGAGCACCATATTCATCTGTGTCACGTGGTGTGATCCTTGAGTAATACCTTACCCAAAAATTTAAAAATAAGACAATATATAATTATTTTATTTTTTTAGGTTAAGATAATAATAATAATAATAATAATAATAATAATAATAATAATAATAATAATATAATAATAATAATTAAAAAAGGGGACACGCCATAGGCCGTGGGGCAAACCCCGTCACAACTGGCGAAGCCGTGGGGACTCGAACCCGGGACCGAAGGGAGACAGGGGTGCGCGCTTACCACTGACCTACGACTTAATGGAATTTTTCAAGTGACATGGATATCAAAGGACTAAATTGGAGCAGAAATAACTTAAAAATTCAACTACCAGGTGTCTTCTTTCCATGATCCTCATATTTCAATTTCCTTATTGAACTCCCCTTTTATTCCTCTACCCCATTCTAAATTTTATTTTTATGAAACTAGGGACATATTCATTCTAAGTTCGGGGGTGTGGAAACAAAATGTTTGTTAAAAAAAACAATGATAAAAAAAGTAAAGTAAAATTCCTTTATCATTCATATAATAACATCTTTGCTCACATTAAAACTACATAGAAAATAATTTTTATTTCCTCGACTCTTAATTTAACTCATGATTAAGTTTAAAAGCATTTATTTTGGACGTTTGGTTGTCCAATGAAAATTTTCATCATTTTTATTTTCATCCATTAAATAAAAATGCCATAATGCACGTCCTCTAGACTGTGGGGTACTAATTTGAATTTTTGGGGTCCCATAATAAATAGCATAGTCTGGTTTGATTTTTATGAATAAAATGAGTATTAAAAAAATATATAAAAAAATATTTTGCGTGTATAGAAATGGATTGATAAAATACGAGGCTTTTGGCACTTGGGGATCGTGACTCCAGAGTTGTCTAGCCCTGAGTTTTTCAATCTATCTCTATTTATGGTAATATGACTTTGTTTTTGATTAAGTTAACTCGAGACGATGCCCGAGTATGTGGGATTCACTTGGCGCCCTATGGCCTTTGAGTCTGGGAGTCATCGGAAAAGTCTTTCTACATGGGTTAATTTGATTAAATGTGATTCCACCTAGCGCTTAAATGATTTCCCCCTTGAATGAAAATTAACCCCCATATCTATTGTGATTCACAACACATCATTACACCTAATTGAGTTGGATGAAGTATGATGATTGATTTGATCAAAGTAATGGGCTTTGGATTGGTATCTTATTTTAAATTCATCTTGTTTTAAATTATCTTGATAGGTTATAAAGATATATTTGTGTGCAGTTTACATTTTGAGCACTGTTTGTTATAATGTGTTTGAAGAAAGGAATTCAAATAAAATCATTGAATTATTTTCTCGGGACTAGAAAATATCAAGTTGGGGGTGTGATTATCCAATAAAAACACATATTTTAATTACATTTTAATGGTATTAAATGTTTATTTTTGATCTTATGGGCCTGATTTAGTGCATTTTCATTATGAACATCCATTCACATCATTTTTGCACTTCATGCCTAATGTACACCAATTTAGGCCCAATGAGTCATATGATTCTAAGGAATGTAATTATAAATATTTTAATTTGATATTTTGGAAACAATATCTAAATTTAAATGTGAACATTTTTCATTCAGGGATCAATGGATGATTCATAAACGATGATGGAGATATTTGGAGATGAATGGAAGTAATTCTAGAAAAGGCAGATTGGACACCAGCCCACTTATGAGACTGTGGGGCCCAACATACAGGCCCAATGAATCCCAAATTTTGTGGTATGATATAAGAAATGTTTAGGAACAAATCAAGCTTCATGAGATAATGCTAATTCGGCCTTTATGATGGTCATTAAGGCGGGCCAATTTAGAGATAAAATTCTGGGCCAGATTCTACAGCCCATAAAAACAACCCACTCATTTGATCATATCTCGGAATCCAAAACTCCAAATGGGGCCAAATTTTACAGGAGGTTAGAAGACATCCGGAGCTCCATTTAATAATTATATGGAATACCAAAATTCTTCCATATAGAAGGTGTTTCATGCGCCTCTATTTGATGGATGCAAGCTAGATGCCTTTTCGGGTCTTGGGTGGAAAGTCTTCTCTCCCTTTCTTTGCACCCATCTATGGCCTACCACAATTAATTGAGGAGACTTGGACTGTTGGAGGATCGACCCAAGGGCTCAAAAATTAATATTTAAGGTATTAGTGTTGGAGGATTAAAGGATATTTTGGTGCTTTGTTCAATTGTAATGTTATGCTGTAATTTTGTTGTCTCAAATTTGTCTTTCACATGTAAGTTGTTCAATTCACTTTAGTTTCTTAATAAAAGTTCTTATTATACTCTTATTCTGTTCTTCTCATTATCAATTTGATACTATTGGTTCAATGTGTGAACTTGTTCATACCAAACCTTGTGATATTATCACACAACGGTGGAGTGATTTTTATTTTATTGTGTTTTTTTTACTTCTCCATTTCTTCCCTCATGAGTCTACTTTCCACTACCATTGAAACCATAGAATCAATGGAGGGCTAACCCACGTATGGGTTGATACAAGGGAGTATAAAGGGGCTGGATTGGATGTTATTCATCACCTCATTAATGTATAATCACTTCTTTAATTGAGATTTTTATTTGATGATTTTTAAACTCCATCGTCCTTGTTCAATTTAAGGCCACACGCTTCAAGTGCTAAAACGAACCTTTAACTTGAAGTGCTCAAAACTTTGATCCTTAAAGTGTATAAGTAATTAGTATAAAGGGTGTAGGAATTAAACCAGTAAGTGATGATATTGTTTTATCTCTTTAAATGAACCCATTTCAAATATAAGAAATTGAAATCATTGAAAAGGAAATACGTCCAATCCACCCCGAGCGATAACCTAGGATCAACTCATTATTTTAAATTGAATTCACTTAATTCTATTAGAGTTACTTTAAACCCATCTAAAATAAACCCAAGTTGTCCACTTCATATCCAAAAACATTCCATAGAATGTACGTTTCTATAAGTTACTTCTTAGGTCTCTGGGGATTCGACAACCCAAGCTAAACTACAAGGACCATCCTACCTTATTCTCTTGGGTAAATTTGAGCAAGAATCAGCAGTACGCGGATGTCTTCCTTGACGATGTTCCAGGATTACCTCCTCGCAGAGAGGTGGACTTCTACATTGACTTGTACCCCGGGACGACACCGATATCTACACCAGCATATTGGATGGCTCCCGCTGAGCTTCGTGAGATGCGGGTACATCTAGAGGACTTACAGGGGAAGGGATTCATCTGGCCCAGTGTTTCTCCCTGGGAAACTCTGATTCTGTTCACCAAGAAGGAGGATGTGAGCTTGAGGCTTTGTGTTGACTACCGTCACCTGAACCAGGTGACTGTGAAGAACAATTACCCACTCTCAAGGATTGAGGACCTCTTTGATCATCTAAATGGAGTGTGGTGGTTCTCGAAGATAGACCTCAGATCAGGCTATCACCAGCTCAGAGTTCGAGATGAGGATGTGCAGAAGACAGCCTTTAGATGTTGGTACGACCACTACGAGTTCTTGGTTATTCCATTAGGCGTAACCAACTCTCCAGCAGTGTTCACGAGCCTCATGAACAGGATATTTTAGCCTTACCTCGAACTCTTTGTCATATTCTTCATCGACGATATTCTGATTTACTCGACTACTGAGGAGGAGCATGCCTACCATTTACAGGTAGTACTGGACACACTCCGAGAGCACCAGCTTTATGGTAAGCTCTCGAAGTGCCAGTTCTGGATTCGAGAGGTTCACTTCTTGGGGAATGTCATCTTGGAGGCTGGAGTTACAGTAGATCCAGCGAAGATTGAGGCAGTACTTTCTTGGGAGCCACCCAGGAGTGTGACAGAGATATGGAGTTTCCCAGGTTTGGATGGATACTACCAGAGATTCGTTTCAGACTTCTCCAGAGTTGCAGCACCACTATCATCCTTGACAAAGAAGGTTCAACCCTTTGTATAGTCGGAGAGATGCCAGCAGATCTTTCAAGAGTTGAGGTAGAGGCTGACTATTGCCCCCATCTTGAGGCATCCAGAGGAAGGATTTGGGTACGTAGTTTACTGCGACGCATCCGGGACCGAACTTGGGTGTGTCCTGATGTAGGAGCGAGCTGTGATCGCATATGGTTCTCGGTAGCTGAGTCAGCATGAGAAAAACTACACTACTCATGACCTGGAGTTAGCAACAGTGGTCTTATCCTTGAAGATGTGGCGACACTATCTGATGGACGAACATTTTACAGTGTACTCTGATCACAAGAGTCTTAGGTATATCTTCTCTCAAAAGGACATGAATCTGAGATAGTGATGTTGGCTTGAGTTCCTCCAGGACTATGACTTTGAGATAGTTTATACTCCTGGGAAGGGGAACATTGTTGCAGATGCGCTCAGCAGGAGGAATGGTATATAACTGCTAGGAGAGGTGAAAGAGCAGATGGCTACCTTACAGATATCCTTTGTGGATAGAGATGGAGAATCCTATCTATAGTCTCTTACAGTCACTCCCCCACTACTTTAGTGAGTCAGGGAGGCGCAGCATGGAGACACTGACTATGAGACACGACGTGCTCAGATATCCACAAGGCAGGCACCTGATGGATTTTCTGAAGGTGGGGAGCACGTAATCCTCTTCATAGGACATACCATGGTACCAATAGAACTTCAGTAGAAAGCGTTGAGGGAGTTCCACACTTCCCCTCTAGCGGTACATCCAGGAGTGGCGAATATGTACCAAGGCCTTCGACGATAGAACTGGTGGCCAGGTATGAAGAAGGCAGTAGCTGAGTTTGTTTCACGATGCCTCACTTGTCAGTAAGTGAAGGCAGAGCACCAGGAACCAGTAGGCTTGGTACAACCCTTATAGGTCACAGAGTGGAAGTGGTATGGGATATCGATAGACTTCGTGACGGGTCTTCCACGTACATCCAGGAGTCACAACTCTATTTGGGTGATTGTTGACTGACTCATCATGTCGGCCAACTTCCTAACAATCAGAGAGCAGGGATCAGTTGAGAGCTTGGGATGCCTCTATGTACAGGAGATTGTGTTTTTTCATGGAGTAACTTCTTCTATTGTCTCCGACCATGATGCACGGTTTACTTCCTGGCTATGGAAGGGGTTGCAGGAGGCTTTCGGGACGTAGCTATGTCTGAGCACCACCTTCCATTTTCAGACAGACGGCAAGACCGAGCGGACCATCTAGACCCTCGAGGACATGCTCTGCACATGTTTCCTCGACTTTGGTCATAGCTGGGAGGATCACTTACCTTTGGTGTAATTTTCCTACAACAATATTTATCACTCCACCATAGGGATGACAAATTTCGAAGAATTGTATGGGCGACCTTTCATATCACCTTTGTGCTGGACAGACCCTGGGGAGTCAACACTAGTGGGACCAGAGATGGTGCGAGTTACCACTGAGAAGGTACAGATCATCCAGGAGCAGATGAAGACTGCAAAGAGCAGGCATAAGTCATATGCTGACAGGAGACGGAGGCCTCTGGAGTTCGAGGATGGCGACCACGTCTTTCTACAGGTATCACCTCGATGAGATCTATGGAGATTTGGCCGAGGAGATAAGTTATCTCCGTGATTCATTAGACCTTTCCAGGTCCTCAGCAGAGTCGGAAAGGTGGTGTACCACTTAGCTCTTCCACCTCAGTTGCAATGGGTGCACGACATCTTCCACATATCTCAGCTAAGGAGATACGTGCACGACCCATCCCACATCATCGACCATGGAGAGATGGACATCGATGACGGGGCGACTTTCATGGAGGTTCCAGTGGAGATTGAGGATCAACAGGAACAGGTCCTATGTGGACGATCGATACCTCTGCTGCGCGTACGCTGGTAGCACGGGAACCTCCAGGAGAGCATATGGGAGCGGGAGGCTCAGATGCATGCTTAGTACCCTCATTTGTTCCCTTAGTTTGAGTTGTAGCTTACGGGGACATAAAGCCCTGAGGTGGGGAGAATGTAAATACCCAGAACTTCTGTGGATTTTTTTTAAATACATGGGAATATTACGAGTCCGCAAAAATTTACGGCGCTTGATTCCAAGGCCTGGTGTGCCCAGAATCAATTTCTGAAGTTTTTTTAGGTACGTTCAGTAAACGTATGAGAGGGATTTTATAACTTTTGAACCGGTGCTCAGAATTAAAATCTAAGGGCACCGTTTAACTCGCAGCACCGATATTCGCTTAACAAGACTTTCATCTCGATGGCAGTTGGTCGAGAATGAGAGTTAGTTTTTGGAGTTTTTAAGGATAAAATTTAATTAAATAAGTGTGCAGCTTATTTTTATTTGGTGGTTATAACCTCCAAGAGAAGGTTAGGGGTGGGTTCCACTACACCATAACCTCCCATGAGAGGTTATGGTGGTGGGTCCCACCTGTGGTTTAAACATCTCTTGTCATTTAATGTGGTGGGGACCACCCGAGGATGAAACCCTTGAACTCCCCATTTATGGAGCTACCACCCATTAAACCTCTTGAACTCCCTTAATTAATTTGTGCCTATACACAAGAATTAATTAAGTGGATTAATTCTCCATTTGAATTCATGTCAACCATTAAAATAATGGATAATATATTATTTAATTTTGGTTCGCAACATTCTTTTGGTGGAAGGGAGGAAGAGGAGAGCTAGGGAGAACCATCCTCCCAATAAAGAACATGAAGAACGCTGACAATGCTTCTTCCTCAGTCTTCTACCCCAGACACTTTCCGACACATGAGCTTGAAATTGGGAGTGTGTGACGAACGCGGCGACCGATGAAACGATGTTCGCTTTCCGTAACATCGTCAACAAACAACAGTATGAGGTAGGGGTTGTTTTGTGATTTGAGTTCGAAATTGTTCTGTTCTACATCGTTCACTCATGGGTAATGTTTCTACCAATTGATAACACCATAATGTGGAGGGTTCGGACCGCACGAACACGGCCTGACCCTCCCCCTTGGGTTTTCCTCGTTTTTTTGATGACCACAACGGAGAAACGACGACCAGCATTGGACCATCCATGGAGAAACCGGCGGCTCAAGGCCTCTGAATTTCCAAAAGAGTGCGGCGCCATCGCGCCGCGCAGAGGAGAAGGGGCCGCGGCCAGGCAGGGCCATGGAAGAAGGGCGTGGCACCGTCGCACTGCGCGGAGGAGGAGATCCATGGCCAGGGCGGGCCATGGTGGAGGAGAAGGGTCGGACGATATCAGTGCGGAGCGGCTGGCTTCTCGGCCAGTCGGGAGGAGCGGGACCCCACTGGGTCCCGCGTGAGTTAAAACGGTGCCACCTTGTGCTGCTTGGGACTCCACCCAAATTTATCTGTCTTTTGGAAGCCAGGGGGCGTGCGACTTCCCCCCTGGACACGCCTGAGGCGGACGCCCCGCAGGCTACCGGGTCAAGGGCCGCCCTCGGGCCGGGCCGCCCCCACGGGCCAGGTCGGACCCGTGGACCGGATCAGACCATAATCGGACCCGTTATGGCATGTTTTCACCTTTTCACCCATAACTTGGGCTATGGGTGTCCGATCGACGAACCATCTATGGTGATATAAATCTTGGAGAAAGACGGTTCTTTTGGAATACCCCACTTGAGGTTTGGACATAGTTGGGGTATGGTCGAGTTGGTTTGAACCTAAAATCCAACGGGGCCCCTGGAACGGAAATGCAATAACTCATAGACCGGGCGTCCGATTGACGCGCTATCTATTGCGTTGAGACCCCTATAATGAGATGGAACTTTGAGATACTTTTTCCTGGGACTTCATAACAGTTGGTGGACCGACCAGTAGCTTGTGGAGCGGATCCTCCCGGAGACAAGTGAGCTGAGTACAGAAACCTAGTAGCTGGCTGATACCTATTGACTGTTGACCTTTCGACTCAGAGTGTTTCGACTAGCCCAGTGGGGAGTGACATTGTGTGATGCGGTAGACCCACAATACTCAACAGGAGGAGTACCTCAGCAAGCCTCGAGGGGGAGTGCCTTTGTGTGACGCGGCAGACCCACAGTGGGGAGTGCCTCTGTGTGACACAACAGACCCACGCTACTCGACAAGAGGATTAACACAACAGTCCAGGATAGTGGGAAGCGCCTTTGTGTGACGCGGCAGGCCCACAATACTCTATAGAGGAGGAGTACACTAGCATCTGAGGTTTCTAAAGTTAGACTGAGAGTATTACATGTTACCACCCCTAGAATAAAATATTGGTTTTGAGCAGAGTCAATGACTTTTTTGTTTTCCTCATGATTGAGATGGGTTACTAGATAACTTATGTATATGTATGGGCATATACCTAAGTAATGGTTATCCGTTGATTTAATACATCGTGGTTTATCCTTGTTGGTTTTTGTGAGACCTTGAGGGTCTCGGGGTCCCTACTGAGTATTGTTATACTCACCCCTACACGGGCTATGCCCGCACCTCGTTGTATTGGTTGCAGATGACAGACAACGTTGATTGAGGCAGAGAGTATCAAGACTAGACGGTACCCGAAGGTGGACCACTCAGAGTGACGGTACATGGAGTGGAAGGATCGATGGGGAGTGATGAGGAGGTCATATGTACCTAACCTTCAGGTAGGAACCTCGGAGGACGACCCAATAGATGCTTACTTTTCTTCAGTTGTACTTTCTTTTAGTTGTACTGTTACTTTTTTGTTTCCTTGTACTTTACTGTTGTGCTTGTATTTCCGCACCCTTTTTACTTTCCAACACTCCTTTTTGTATATAGTTTTCACTTAGTGTTTGCTTCCAGTTGTACTCTGATTGTGTGTGTTTACAATTTATAAATTCAATGCCTTCCCAGCTTAGGGATTTATTCCTTTGGTGCTAGTCGCCAGCCCCTGGCCTACAGAAGGCGGGCTTGGGGTAGTCACGACACGGGTCCTGAGGATGGGTCATGACACTCCACATCACATACCCTGTGTCAAGGTGATAAGGTATCCATAGTTCCAAGATCATCAGATTCATGGTCGAGTAATATGCATGATAGATATAAAGGCGTGAATGTGCAGGTTCTTCTGCATTTCAGGTGAATTTCGTTATTTTGGAAGTGTAACTTGTTTTGTTTTCCATTTTTTTCTTTTTTATACACTGACGATGCTTTGAATAATCGAGGCCTTTGAATGATTATGAGTTGAAGGTGAACATGCCGATTGTGGTTTCATATAATGAAAATAGGAAGACAGTTTCAAGGATGTAGACCATAGATAACAAACAGATTTATAGGACTTTTTCTTTTGATAAGATATGATTTTACATTAAGTTTATCAAAACATGAGATTCCTTTTATTTCATAGTGTAGAATTGGTGGTGTAATTAGTACTGATTTAGTTCTAACTTTATAAATGGAAGCTAAAATTGTTAGTTTGTTTGTAGGTTTTTGGTCCAACATCAAAATAAGAGGAGTTGTTTGATCAAGCTGTATCTCATATTGTTCATGAAGTCCTTCAGGGATATAACCGCACTATATTTTCTTAAAGAAAAACTAGAATAGGGAAAATGTAAACAATGGAATGGGGAGAAAGAAAAAAGGTTTGGTTTCAATAAAATAATCAACTTCTCGACTTTCACCAGCAACGCAGAATAACATGCACATACACACCTTTATCTATATCATGTCTATTACACAACCCTGAATCCTATGATTTCATCATATTCTAGTTAACCTGAAACAACAACAAACAATAATTATTGCAATATAAGGAATATAATTCCAACTTTATCTCAAAAAACATGAAATAGATGAAACTACTGACCTATGGATTGTTCTTGATATTCTTAGCATGGTGGGCATAATCGATGGTGCTAAGTGTCTCTTCCAAACAATGGACTGATGGTGAGATTGTTTAAATTATGCATGTCTTTGTTTTCCCACTCAAATAATCCCTTAATAGCCTTGTTAGTTTTCTATCCCCGTTTTTTCAAAAAAATAAAAGAAAATCGCTTTGGCCTCATTTGGTCCTAGAGAAGAGAAGTCTTTGGCTCTTAGCATATATGATTTCTTAGGTCAATGTTCCATTGTATCAAATAGATCCTTAAATCCACCCACTTAAAAAATGAAATATCCTTTATATATGAGCCATTTTACCTATATGGAATATAGCTAGAGTGCTCCACAAGTTCATTAATGACATGACCGAGAGTGAGCAAACATTTATTGGTCTCACCAGCTTCCCTTTCCCTTCCCGAAAAAAGTTGGTTCTTCTAAAGTTTTATCTATTTCAGTAAGACAACAAAAATTTGGCTACATCTCTTTGACTTGCTATATAATAGGGTCTGTTTAAAAACACTAACTAAAAAAATGCTTATTATCACTTGGGATAAATGCTCATCTTCCATAATGTGCAGTTTAAAAAAATACTTTCACTTATACATGAGAATTTATCCCAAGTGATTATAATAATTTTTTAGTTAGTGTTTTTAAACAAACCCTATTATATAAAAAATCAAAGAGATATTTCCAAATTTGTGCAGTTTTACTAAAATACATCAAACTTCTGGCCAAATCTACATTTTCAGGGAAGGGAAAGGGAAGTTGGTGAGACCAATAAAATCTTTCTCACTCTTGTTTGTGTCCTTAATGCACTTGTGGAGCACTCTGGCTATGTTTCATATAGGTAAATTGGACCGTATATAAAGTATGGTTCATTTTTTAAGCAGGTATCTTTAAGGCTCTATTTGATACAATGGAACAATGACATAAGAAATCATGTTTGGTACAATAAAAAGACTTCTCTTCTCTAAGACCAAATTAAGCCTAAGCGATTTTTTTTTGAAAAACAGGGATAAAAAACTAACAAGGATATTTAGGGATTACTTGGGTGGGAAAACAAAGACACTCATAATTGCCATAATCTCACCATCTGTCCATTGTTTGGAAGAGACAATCAGCACTGTTGATTATCCACATTGTGCTAAGAATATCAAGAATAAGCCAGAAGTCAGCAGTTTCATCAATTTCATGTTTTTTGAGATGAAGTTGGATTTACATTCCTTATATTATAAGAATTATTGTTTGTTATTGTTTTAGGTTAACTAGAAGATGATGAAATCAAAAAATTTAGGGGCGAGTAATAGGCATGATAGAGATAAAAACATGAATGTGCAGGTTCTTCTGTCTTGCAGGTGAGTTTTATTATCCTGGAAGTGTAACTTGTTTTTTTTTCCTTTTTTTTCTTTTTCATACAATGATGATTCTTTGAATAATTCAGGCCTTTGGATGATGGTGAGTTGAAGGTGAACATGCCGATCATGGTTTCATGTACTAAAAACATGAAGGAAGTTTCAGGGATGCAAATCGTAGCTAACAAACAGATTGATACGACTTTTTCTTTTGATAATGTAGGCTTTTATATTTAGTTTATCAAAACCCGAGGTTCCGTTTCTGTCTTAGTGTAAAATTAGTGGTGGAATTAGTGCTGATTTTGTTCTGACTATAAATGGAATCTAAAATTTTTAGTTTTTTTGTAGGTTTTTGGTCCAACATCTAAACAGGAGGAGTTGTTTGATCAAGATGTATCTCTTATTGTTCATGAATTCCTTGAGGGATATAACAACGCTATCTTTTCTTACTGACAAATTGGAATAGGGAAAATGTACACAATGAAAGGGGGAGAAAGAAAAAAGGTTTGGTTTCAATAAAATAATCAACCTCTAATCTTTCATCTGTAGCACATATCATGGAAAAACTGTACTGCCTTTTCTTTTTTCCAGAATGGAGAATTCACAAGCGATGTTGGTGTGATTTCGAGAGTTAAGAAAATATTTGATATTCTGGAATCTCAAAGTGTCAAATACAACATGAAGGTAATTTTTTTTAGCTATACAATAAGGAGATAACAAACCTTTTGGCTCTATAAGAGTGCTCTAAATTCATAGATGAAAATTCAAAGAAAGCCATTGCACTGATGGAAGATGGGAAAAGAGATGTCTTTTTGAGAGGTTTTGAAGAAGAGATTGTTTGTACTACTAATAAAATTTACAAGATCTTGGAGAAAGGTTCTACTAAAAGGAGAACAACAGAAACTCTCCATAACAAACAAAGCATCCAGTCTCATTCGATATTTTCTATTATGATTCACATCAAGGAGTACATGCCAGAGGGGGAGGAGATGATCAAGTGTGGGAAGATAAACCTTGTGGAACTCACTAGTTCTGAGAATATTTCTTGTTCTGGTGCAAGAGTGGTGTACCTCAGTATATTTTTCTTTCCATTACTCGTTTGGCGCACTTATTTAAAACTCATTAGATCACTTTCCATTCATAACATGCAGTTTTAAAAAATAAGTTTTGTTTATGAAAAAACACTTCACTTTTACATGAGAATTTATCCCAAGTGACAATAATCTTTTTTTAGTTAGTGTTATCAAAGAGGCCCTATTATGTAGCAATTAAAAGAGTTAGGGCCAAATTTTTATAGTCTTGCTGAAATAGATCAAACTTTGGAAAAATATATTTTTTCAGGGAAGGGTAAGGGAAGCTATTGAGACCAATAAAATCTTGATCACTCTTGGTCGTGTCATTAATGTACTTGTGGATCACTCTAGCCATGTTCCATATAGGTAAAATGGCCTATATATAAAGGATATTTCATTTTTTAAGTGGGTAGATTTAAGGATCTATTTGATACAATGGAACAGTGACCTAAGAAATCATGTTTGGTATGAGACAAAGGATTCTCTTCTCTAGGACCAAACTAGGCCTAAGAAATTGTCTTTTTTAAAAAAATAGGGATATCAAACTGACAAGTCTGTTGAGGGATTACTTGGGTGGGAAAACAAAGACATGCATAATTGCCACACTCTGACCATCAGTCCATTGTTTAGAAGAGACACTCAGCACCGTTGATTATGCACACCATGATAAGAATATCAAGAACAAGACAAATGCCAAAAATTTCATCAATTTTATGTTTTTTGAGATGAATTTGGTTTTCCATTCCTTATATTGCAACAATTCTTATTTATTGTTGTTTCAGGTTAACCATAAGATGATGAAATCAGTGGATTCATGGTCGAGTAATAGGAATGATAGAGATAAAGGTGTGAATGTGTAGGTCCTTCTGTGTTGCAGGTGAATTTTGTTATCTTGGAAGTGTAACTTGTTTTGTTTTCCTTTTTTTTCATTTCCATACACTGATGATGCTTTGAATAATCCAGGTTTTTGAATGATAATGAGTTGAAGGTGAACATGCTAATCGTGGTTTCATTTAATAAAAACAGGAAAGAAGTTTCAACGATGCATACCATAGCTGACAAACATATTGATAGGACTTTTGTTTTTGATGAGGTATGATTTTACATTTAGTTTATCAAAACTTGATGTTCCGTTTCTGTCTTAGTGTAGATTTGGTGGTAGAATTAGTACTGGTTTAGTTATGACTTTGTAAATGGAAGTTAAAATTGTTAGTTTGTTTTTAGGTTTTTGGTCCAACATCTAAACAGGGGTTGTTTGATCATGATGTTTCTTCTATTGTTCATGAAGTCCTTGAGGGATATACCTGCACTATCTTTTCTTATGGAAAAACTGGAATAGGGAAAACGTACAAAATGGAAGGGGGAGAAAGAAAAAAAGTTTGGTTTCAATAAAATAATCAACCTCTCATATTTCATCTGCTGCACATAACATAGTAAAAGTATGTTGCCTTTTCTTTTTTACAGAATAGATAATTCCAAAGCGATGTTGGTGTGATTCTGAGAGTTGTTAATAAAATATTTGATATTTTGGAATCTCAAAGTTCTGAATACAACATGAAGGTAATGTTTTTAGAGATGTACATCAAGGAGATAACATACTTTTTGGCTCTATAAGAGTGATCTAAATTCATAGATGAAAAGTCAAAGAAACCCATTATGTTGATGGAAGATGGGAAAAGAGGTTTCTTTGTGAGAGGTTTAGAAGAAGAGATTGTTTGTACTGCTAATGAAATTTACAAGATCATGGAGAAAGGTTCTGCTAAAAGGAGAGAAACTGAAACTCTCCTGAACAAATAAAGTAGCTGGTATCATTCGATATTTTCTATTACGATTCACATCAAGGAGTGTACGCCAGAGGGGGAGGAGATGGTCAGGTGTGGGAATCTAAAGCTTCTGGAACTCGTTGGTTTTGAGAATATTTTATGTTTTGGTGCAAGAGAGGTGTGACTCGGTTTATTTTTATTTCCAGTACTTTTTTGGCGCATTTATTGAAAACTCATTATATCACTTTTCACTCATAATGTTCTGTTTTAAAAAACAAGTTTTATTTCTAAAAAAACACTTCTACATATACATGAGCATTTATCCCAAGTAATAATAAGCATTTTTTAGTTAGTGTTTTTAAACATGCTCTATTATATAGTAAGTTAAAGAGCTGTAGCAAAATTTCTGTAGTCTTACTGAAATAGATCAAAAATTGAAAAAATCTACTTTTTCAGGGAAGGGAAAGTGAAGCTGGTGAGACCAATAAAAGCTTTCTCACTCTTGGTCGTGTCATTAATGAACTTGTGGAGCACTCTGTCCATGTTCAATATAGTTAAACTAGCCCGTATATAAAGGATATTTCATTTTTTAAGTGGGTGGATTTAAGGCTGTGTTTGATACAATAGAACAGTGACCTAAGAAATCATGTTTGGTACGAGAAAAATACTTCTCTTTTCTAGGATCAAATAAGGCCTTAGTGATTTTCTTTTCTTTTTTTTGGAAATATAGGGTTAGAAAACTAACAAGTCTATTGAGGGATACCTTGGGTAGGAAAACAATGACATGCATAATTGCCATAATCTCAACATCAATATGTTGTTTGGAAGAGACACTCAACACCATCGATTATGCACACCGTGCTAAGAATATCAAGAACAAGACAGAGGTCAGTAGTTTCATCAATTTTCTGTTTTTTGAGCTAAAGTTGGATTTCCATTCCATATATTGAAACTGTTGGAGTCTTTATCCCACATCGGATTATGGTCTTTATTATTGATCATAAAATAACCTCAAGGCCTACCTTATAGAGGATCCTTGGGGATTTGGGTCTACCTTCTCTTATCATTATACATGGTATTAGAGGGAAACTAATCCCGAGCCCCCCCCCCCACTACGGCAAAATCACGATTTAGCAGCCGGTTTTTTTTCGTTTCGCAAACCGCCGCGAAATAGATTGGCGGCGGTTTTGAAAAACCACCGCGAAATTGTGCAACGGGAAACTATTCGCGGCGGTTTTTAAAACTGTTGCAGAACGTTTCGCGGCGGTTTTTTAATTTTTTTTTAATTTTTTTTAAAAATTTTTAATTTCTTTTTAATTTTTTTAATTTTTTTAATTTTTTTAATTTTTTATTTATTTTATTTATTTCGTATTTATTTTATTTATTTGATTTATTTTATTTATTTGATTTATTTTATTTAATTTATTTAATTTATTTAATTTATTTATTTAATTTAATTAATTAATTAATTTATTTTATTTTATTTATTTCGTATTACTTTATTTACTTTATTTACATGAACATGCCCATGCCCATGCCCATGCACATGCCCATGCACATGCCCATGCACTTGCCCATGCACATGCCCATGCAATATATAGAAATATTGTGTTTGGTGAGATTGAACCCCTAACCTCTTGCATATTTTCCAAAGACTTTACCACTCCAGCAAGCTCGTCATGTGGTTAATAAACAGAATTTAATATACTTATATATATTAATTGAAAAAACAAATAATACATAAATAATGGATATAAACTCAATAATAATAAATAATAAATAATAAATAATAAATAATGAATAATGAATAATGAATAATAAATAATAAATAATAAATAATAAATAATAAATAATAAATAATTATAAATAATAAATAATAAATAATAAATAATAAATAATAAATAATAAATAATAAATAATAAATAAATATAAAAAATAAATAATAAATAAATATAAATAATAAATAATAAATAATAAATAATAAATAATAAATAATAAATAATAAATAATAAATAATAAATAAATAATAAATAATAAATAATAAATAATAAATAATAAATAAATATAAATAATAAATAATAAATAAATATAAATAATAAATAATAAATAATAAGTAAATATAAATAATAAATAATAAATAATAAATAATAAATAATAAATAATAAATAATAAATAATAAATAATAAATATAAATAATAAATATAAATAATAAATAAATATAAATAATAAATAATAAATAAATATAAAAATAAATAATAAATAAATAATAAATAATAAATAAATATTAATAATAAATAATAAATAATAAATAAATATAAATAATACATAAATATAAATAATAAATAATAAATAATAAATGAATAATAAATAAATAATAAATTTAAATAATAAATATAAATATAAATAATAAATAATAAATAACCAGTAACAAATATTATTATTAATAATAATATTTTATTATTAGTACTAATAAATAATTAATAATAAATAATTAATAATAAATAATAAATAATAAATAATAAGTAAATATAAATAATAAATAAATAATAAATAATAAATAATAAAGCAAACACATGAAAAAGTATGAAAAGACGTGATAAGGGATGAAAAATCATGAAAGTGCATGAAAACGGATGGAGAAGCATATGAAGAATGAGGCATTAGAAAGAATGAGAACACCTGAGAACGCCTGAAAACTCATGACAACTCTGGAAAACCCCTTAATAATTCAACATAATCATCATAATAACCCACAAAAAACCATTGATAAAGATAACAAGTCATGGAAACTCAAATAAATAGTAATAAATGGAGCAACTGTTAAAACCTGTCAAAACGGTCATAAAGAGACAAAAACATTAGACTCACATTAACGGAGATAACTTATGATCCGAGAGTCTGTTTTAGATCTGCGACCTGTCAAATCAAAGATGCTGAAACGATCTTCGACCTGAAAGGTGAAAGAGTCCGAATAGACAGGCAGATAGGAAGTTACAACCATTTAAAAAAAAGCTGATGGAGAACGGGTGCTAGAAACGAGGCATCGAAAAACATAACAAACCCGATACCCACTAAAAAGGCCATAACATATAATCCAGGAGTGCATGTGGGTGCCATGACCAGTCAAACTGAAGCTCATGGAACGAGATATGATTTGGCAGGTGGAGGAGTCTGAACTGACACGCGGATCGAAAGTTAGGTCCGTTGGAAGACAAGTTCGACGGGACACCGGTGACAGAAACGAGGTTCTGGAGGCCTTTGGAGGAATTTTGGGGTCGAAAAACATGACAAAATCTTGTTTCTATTAAACTAGTTCATAGATCTCTTCGATGGCTTCGATTTGATATGTGGTAGAGCACAAACGGACACCCGAAGCGAAAGTTATGACCATTTGAAGTTGGAGAACATTTTTCAACTTTCTTATAAATCAAATATCTTCTGCACCTTAGACTGTCTCATGGTTTTGATTATATATGCCTCTAGATCTCTTCATGAGATTCGATTTGACTGGTCATGGAGCTCCAACGGACGCCCGGATCAAAAGTTATGGTTGTTTTAGTGATTTCGGGGTTTCTCTTGTTTTTTTATTTTTTCCTTTCATTTCGCGGCGGTTTTTTAAAAAACCGCCGCTAATCCACGAAAAAAATAAAAACAAACTATAAAAAAAATAAAATTTTTTTATGGCATTTCTTTTAGTTCCCTCCCATTTTATTTTTTCCTATCTTGGGTTTGATTTTTATTTTCCTCTCATAAGGGGGTGGCAGGCACCTGGCCCTAATTCTCCACCCCCTCTTGCACGACGGCTCTGCCTACTCCCTACGCCTCTCCTGGTGTGGCCCTGTATGCATCTCCCATCACCCCCTTCCAACCTTTCCTTCTTCCCGACAGATCAAGCCCCCCTGCGTTGCCTCATCCCTGGTCGACACTCCTGTGCATCCCTCGATAGCTTCCCCACTACACACAGTGCCTCCATCGTGGCTGCCAGCTCCCTGCCACTACAGCGTGGTTCATCCTAGCCTACCCTACCTCCCGGCATCGTGACCAGTCCTACCTCCCTCAAGGTGGCCTCCTTCACTCAGCCTCCTCCCATGGCATCCCATTGGTCCTCCATCCCTTACGGCTCACTTTCACCCATCCAGGTGGCTTCCTCCTAGTATAACCCTCCTGCACGCACTCCTCCTTTCTTGACATGATTCCCTCCTGCGTGTGCCCCTCTTTTCTTAACATGATCCCATCCTATGTGGAATCCCATCCATTACGTCGACCTTCTATCCGCTGCCCCTCTGCACCGCTTCTCCCCCCATGCTGGCCTCTTTCTGCGGCAACCCTCACCTCCATGCTGGCCTCCTCCTATGGTAGCCCCCGCCTCCATGCAGGCCTCCTTATGTAGCATCCCCTGCCTCCATGCTAGCCTCCTATTGTGGTTTCCCAGCACTCTGATGAACAGCCCACCAGTGCATTTTCCCGGTGCTCAAAAGACTGGCCCGCTCGCGTGGTTTCACAATGAGGTTCCTCTCTAAGGGAGGCCTTGAGGTTATTTTAGAATCAATAATAAAGACCACAAAAGGACCACAAGTTTGATGTGGGATACAAACTCCAATAGCAAAAATTCTTGTTTGGAATTGTTTCATGTTAACCAGAAGATGATGAAATCATCAGATTCACGGTTGAGTAATAGGCATGATAGAGGTAAAGGCGTGAATGTACAGGTTCTTCTACGTTGTACGTGAATTTCATTATCCTAGATGTGTAACTTGTTTTGTTTTCCTTTTTCTGATTTTTAATACATTGATGATTCTTTGAATAATCTAGGCCTTTGAATGATGTAGAGTTGAAGGTGAACACGTTGATCATGGTTTCATGTAATGAAAATAAGAAGTAATTTTTAGCGATTCAGACCATAGCTAACAAACAAATCAATAAGACTTTTTCTTTTTATAAGGTATGATTTTACATTTATTTTATCAAAACATGAGGTTGCGTTTCTGTCTTAGTGTAGAATTGGTGGTGGAATTAGTACTGATTTAGTTCTAACTTTTTAAATGGAAGCAAAAATTTTTAGTTTGATTGTAGGTTTTTGGTCCCACATCTATATAGGAGGAGTAGTTTGATCAAGTTGTATCTCCTATTTTTCATGAAGTCCTTGAGGGATATAACTTCACTATCTTTGCATATGAAAAAACTAGAACAGGGAAAACATACACAATGGAAGGGGGAGCAAGAAAAAAGGATTTTTTTAATAAAATAGTCAACCTCTCACTACAAGAAAACCGTCGTTTAGCGGCGGTTTTTTCGCGGCGGTTTTAAAAACTGCCGTGAAATGCGTTTTGTACCGGCATTTTGCGGCGGTTTTTTAAAACCGCCGCTAAACGGAATTTTTTTTTATATTTTATATTTTATATTTTTTATTTTTTTTTATTTTATTCGATGATTAGCGGCGGTTTTTTAAAAAACCGCCGCGAAATAGCGGCAGTTTCAATAAAACCACCGCGAAATGAAATGAAAAAATAAAAAAACACGAGAAACCTCGAAATCACTAAAACGACCATAACTTTTGATCCGGGCGTCCGTTGAAGCGCCACGACCAGTCAAATCGAAGCTCATAAAGAGATCTAGAGGCACATATAATCAAAACTATGAGACGGTCTAAGGTGCGGAAGATATTAGAGTTATAAGAAATTTGAAAAAAGTTCTCCAACTTCAAACGACCATAACTTTCGCTCCGGGTGTCCATTTGGGCTCTACCACATATCAAATCGAAGCCAGCGAAGAGAGATATGCACCATATCGCCACAAGATATCTTCTATCGTGTTTTTTGACCCCAAAAACTCTCTGAAGGCCTCCAAAACCCCGTTTCTGTCACCGGTGTCCCGTCGAACTTGTCTTCAAACGAACCTAACTTTCGATCCGCGTGTCAGTTCGGCCTCCTCCACCTGCCAGATTATAGCTCGTTCCATGAGCTTCAGTTTTACTAGTCGCGGCGCCCACATTCACTCCTAGATCATATGTTATAGCCTTTTTAGTGGGTATCGAGTTTGTTATGTTTTTCAATGCCTCGTTTCTAGCACCCGTTCCCCGTCATCTTTTTTTTAAATGGTCATAACTTCCGATCCGCCTGTCCATTCGGACACTTTCACCTTTCAGGTCAAAGATCATTTCAGGATCTTTGATTTGACAGGTCGCGGATCTAAAACGGACTCTCGGATCATAAGTTATCTCCGTTAATGTGAGTCCAATGTTTTTGTCTCTTTATGACCATTTTGACGGGTTTTAACGGTAGCTCCATTTATTACTGTTTATTTGGGTTTCCATGACTTGTTATCTTTATCAATGGTTTTTTGTGGGTTATTATGATGATTATGTTGAATTATTAAGGAGTTTTCCAGAGTTGTCACGAGTTTTCATGCGTTCTCATTCTTTCTAATGCCTCATTCTTCATATGCTTCTCCATCCTTTTTCATGCGTTTTCATGATTTTTCATCCCTTATCACGTCTTTTCATACTTTTTCATGTGTTTCCTTTATAATTTATTATTTATTATTTATAATATACTTTAATTTATTTATTATCTATTATTTGTAACTGGTTATTTATTATTTATTATTTATTATTTATTATTTATTCTTTATATTTATTTATTATTTATGTTTATTTATTATTTATTATTTATTATATATTATTTATATTTATTTATTAGTTAGTATTTATTATTTATTATTTATTATTTATTATTTATTATTTATATTTATTTATTATTTCTTATTTCTTATTTACTATTTATTATTTATATTTATTTATCATTTATATTTATTTATTATTTATTATTTATTATTTATATTTATTTATTATTTATTATTTATATTTATTTATTATTTATTATTTATATTCATTTATTATTTATTATTTATATTTATTTATTATTTATTATTTATTATTTATTATTTATTATTTATTATTTATATTTATATATTATTTATTATTTATTATTTATTATTTATTATTTATTATTTATTATTTATATTTATTTATCATTTATATTTATTTATTATTTATTATTTATTATTTATATTTATTTATTATTTATTATTTATATTTATTTATTATTTATATTTATTTATTATTTATTATTTATTATTTATTATTTATTATTTATTATTTATTATTTATTATTTATTATTTATTATTTTTTATTTTTTATTTTTTATTTATATATATTTATTATTTATTATTTATTATTTATTATTTATATTTATTTATTAGTTATTATTTATTAGTTATTATTTATTAGTTATTATTTTTCATTTTTTATTTTTTATTTTTTATTTATATGTATTTATTATTTATTATTTATTATTTATATTTATTTATTATTTATTATTTATTATTTATATTTATTTACTATTTTTTATTTATATTTATTTATTATATATTATTTACTATTTTTTTATTTTTATTTATTATTTTTTATTTTTTATTTATATGTATTTATTATTTGTTATTTATATTTATATTTATATTTATTTATTATTTATATTTATTTATTATTTATTATCTATATTTATTTATTATTTATTATTTATTATTTATTATTTATTATTTATTATTTATTATTTATTATTTATTATTTATTATTTATATTTATTTTTTTTTTATTTTTTTTTTTATTTTTTTTTATTTATATTTATTTATTGAATATTGAATATTGAATATTTATTATTTAATATTTATTATTCATTGTTGATTATTTATTATTTATTATTTATTAATTATTATTAATTATTTATATCTATTATTTATTATTTATTATTTATTATTTATTATTTATATCTACTACGTATTTATTATTTATTATTTATTATTTATTATTTATTATTTATTATTTATCTTTATTTATTATTTATTATTTATTATTTATTATTTATTATTTATATTTATTTATTTATTATTTATTATTTATCATTTATTATTTATATTTATTTATTGATTATTATTTATTATTTATATTTATTTATTATTTATATTTATTTATTATTTATTATTTATATTTATATTTATGTATTAGTTATTATTTATTAGTTATTATTTTTTATTTTTTATTTATATGTATTTATTATTTATTATTTATTATTTATATTTATTTATTATTTATTATTTATTATTTATTTATTATTTATTATTTATATTTATTTATTATTTATTATTTATATTTATATTTATTTATTATTTATTATTTATTATTTATTATTTATTATTTATTATTTATTATTTATTTATTTTATATTTTATATTTATTATTTATTATTTATTATTTATTATTTATTATTCATTATTGATTATTGATTATTGATTATTGATTATTGATTATTGATTATTGATTATTTATTATTTATACTTATTTATTATTTATATTTATTTATTATTTATTATTTATTATTTATTATTTAAATTTATTTATTGAATATTGAATATTGAATATTGAATATTTATTATTTAATATTTATTATTCATTATTGATTATTTATTATTGATTATTTATTAACTATTATTAATTATTTATATCTATTATTTATAACTATTATTTATTATTTATTATTTATTATTTATTATTTATATTTATTTATTATTTATTATTTATTATTTATTATTTATTATTTATCTTTATTATTTATTATTTATATTTATTTATTATTTATTATTTATATTTATTTATTATTTATTATTTATTATTTATTATTTATTATTTATTATTTATTATTTATTATTTATATTTATTTATTATTTATTATTTATATTTATTTATTAATTATTATTTATTATTTATTATTTATATTTATTTATTAGTTATTATTTATTAGTTATTATTTTTTATTTTTTATTTTTTATTTTTATTTATATGTATTTATTATTTATTATTTATTATTTATTATTTATTATTTATTATTTATATTTATTTATTATTTACATTTATTTATTATTTATATTTATTTATTATTTATTATTTATATTTATTTATTATTTATTATTTATTATTTATATTTATTTATTATTTATTATTTATATTTATTTATTATTTAATATTTAATATTTATTATTTATTGTTTATATTTATTATTTATATTTATATTTATTTATTATTTATTATTTATTATTTATTATTTATTATTTATTATTTATTATTTATTTATTTATTATTTATTATTTATTATTTATTATTTATTATTTATTATTTATTATTTATTATTTATTATTTATTATTGATTATTGATTATTGATTATTGATTATTGATTATTTATTATTGATTATTGATTATTTATTATTTATTATTTATTATTTATTATTTATTATTCATTATTCCTTATTTATTATTTATTATTTATTATTTATTATTTATTATTTATTATTATTGAGTTTATATCTATTATTTATGTATTATTTGTTTTTTCAATTAATATATATAAGTATATTAAATTATGTTTATTAACCACATGGCGAGCTTGCTGGAGTGGTAAAGTCTTTGGAAAATATGCAAGAGGTTAGGGGTTCAAATCTCATCAAACGCAGAATTTCTTTATATTGCATGAGCATCAGAATTTCTTTATATTGATTGGGCATGCATGGGCATGTGCATGTGCATGGGATGTGTATGCATGGATAAATAAAGTAAATAAAATAATACGAAATAAATAAATAAAATAAATACGAAATAAAATAAATACGAAATAAAATAAATAAATAAAATAAATATGAAATAAAATAAATAAAAATTAAATACGAAATAAAAAAATAAAAAATAAATACGAAAATAAATAAATAAAATAAATAAATAAATAAAATAAATAAATAAATAAAATAAATAAATAAATAAATAAATAAATAAATAATACGAAATAAATAAATAAATAAATAAATAAATAAAGAAATAAATAAATAAAGAAATAAAATAATACGAAATAAATAAATAAATAAATATATAAAATTAAAAATAAAAAAATAAATAAAAAATAACAAAAATAAATAAAAAAATAAATAAAAAAATAAAAAAATAAAGAAACCTCCGCTAAAAAACCGCCGCGAATAGTTTCCCGACGCACGATTTAGCGGCGATTTTTGAAAACCGCCGCCAATCGATTTAGTGGCGGTTTAAACTGCCGCGAAACGAAAAAAAACCGCCGCTAAATGCCTTTTTTGCCGTAGTGTCTCATCTTTCATCTTCAACACATATCATGTAAAACTATGCTTCCTTTTCTTTTTTCCAGAATGGAGAATTCCCCAGTGATCCTAGTGTGATTCTGGGAGCTCTTAAGAAAATATTTGATATTCTGGAAGCTCAAAGTGTTGAATGCATCATGAAGGTAACATTTTTAGAGCTATACAACAAGGAGATAACAGAACTTTTGGCTCCAGAAGAGTGCTCTAAATTTATAAATGACAAGTCAAAGAAACCTATTGCGCTGATGGGAGATGGGAAAAGAGGTGTCTTTGTGAGAAGTTTAGAAGAAGATATTGTTTTTACTACTAATGAAATTTACAAGATATTGGAGAAAGGTTCTTCTAGAAGGAGAACATAAGAAACTCTCCTTAACAAAAAAAGAAGTCGAACTCATTCGATATTTCTATTACAATTCATATCAAGGAGTGCACACCAGAGGGGGATGAGATGATCAAGTGTGGGAAGCTAAACCTTGTGGACCTCACTGGTTCTGAGAATATTTCATGTTCTGGTGCAAGAGAGGTGTACCTCAGTTTATTTTTCTTTACAGTACTCATTTGGTGTACTTATTGAAAACTCATTATATCACTTTTCTCTCATAATGTGCAGTTTTAAAAAATAAGTTTTATTTCAAAAAAAATACTTCTACATATACATGAACATTAATCTCAAGAGATAATAAGTATATTTTAGTTAGTGTTGTCAAACCGGCCCTATTATATATAAATTTAAAGAGCTGTAGCAAAATTTGTATAGTCTTGCTGAAATTAATCAAACTTTGGAAAAATATACTTTTTCAGGGAAGGGAAAGGGAAGCTCGCAAGATCAATAAAAGCTTCCTCACTCTCGATCGTGTCATTAGTGAACTTGTGGAGAACTATGTCCATGTTCCATATAGGTAAACTGGCCCGTATATAAAGGATATTTCATTTTTTAAGAGGGTGGATTTAAGGCTCTATTTGATACAATGGAACAGTGACCTAAGAAATCATGTTTGGTATGAGACAAAGGCTTTTTTCTTCTCTAGGACCAAATGAGGCCTACGTGATTTTCTTTTCTTTTTTTAGAAAAACAGGGATAAAAAACTAACAAGTCCATTGAGGGATTTCTTGGATGGGAAAACAAAGA
This sequence comes from Viscum album, assembly GCA_963277665.1. NCBI lineage: Eukaryota > Viridiplantae > Streptophyta > Magnoliopsida > Santalales > Viscaceae > Viscum > Viscum album. The sequence goes on along the minus strand of OY728145.1, from coordinate 752,225,840 downwards.
CATGCATAATTTCCAAAATTTCACCATGAGTCCACTGTTTGGAAGAGATACTCAACACCATCGATTATGGACCCGGTGCTAAGAATATGAAGAATAATCCAAATGTTCTTTTGTTTCATCAATTTCATGTTTTTTGAGATGAAGTTGGATTTCAATTCCTTATATTGCAACAATTCTTGTTTGTTGTTGTTTCAGGTTAACCCGAAGATGATGAAATCAGCGGATCCAGGGCCAAGTAATAAGCATGATAGAGATAAAGGAGTGAATGTGAAGGTTCTTCTATATTGTAGGTGAATTTCATTATCCTGGAAGTGTAACTTGTTTTGTTTTCCTTTTTTTATTTTTCATACACTGATGATACTTTGAGTAATCCATCCCTTTGAATGATGATGTGATGATGGTGAACACACCAATTGTGGTTTCATGTAATGAAAACAAGAAGTAAGTTTCAGCGATGCATACCATAGCTAAAAAACAGATCGATATGACTTCTTCTTTTGATAAGGTATTATTTTGTATTTATTTTATCAAAACTTGAGGTTCTGTTTCTATCTTAGTTTAGAATTGGTGGTGGAATTAGCACTGATTTAGTTATGACTTTATAAATGGAAGCTAAAATTGTTAGTTTGTTTGTAGGTATTTGGCCCAACATCTAAACAGGATTTGTTGTTTGATCAAGCTGTATATCATATTGTTCATGAAGTCCTTGAGGGATACAACTTCACTATCATTACTTATAGACAAACTGGAATAGGGAAAACATACACAATGGAAGGGGGAGCAAGAAAAAAGGTTGGGTTTTAACAAAATAATCAACCTCTTATCTTTCATTTGCAGCACATGTCATGGTAAAACTGTGTTGTGTTTTCTTTTTTCCAGAATAGTGAATTCCCAAGCGATGCTGTTGTGATTTAGAGAGCTTTTAAGTAAATATTTGATATTCTGGAATCTCAAAGTGTTGAATACAACATGAATTTAATGTTTTAGAGATGTAAAGTAAGGGGATAACATTCCTTTTAGCTATAGAAAAGTGCTCTAAATTCATAGATGAAAATTCAAATAAACCCATTGCGCTGATGGAAGATGGGAAAGGAGGTGTCTTTCTCGGAGGTTTATAAGAAGATATTGTTTGTACTGCTAATGAAATTTACAAGATCTTGGAGAAAGGTTCTACTAAAAGGCGAACAACAAAAACTCTCCTTAATAAACAAAGTACCCAATCTCATTTGATATTTTCTATTATGATTCACATCAAGGAGTTCACACTAGAGGGGGATGATATGATCAAGTTTAGGAAGCTAAACCTTGTGTACCTTATTGGTTCTGAGAATATTTCATGTTCTAGTTCAAGAGAGGTGTGCCTCTATTTTTTTTTTTCCAGTACTCCTTTGGTGCACTAATTGAAAACTGATTATATCACTTTTCACTCATAATTTGTAGTTTTTAAAAATAAGTTTTGTTTCTAAAAAAACATTTGCATTTATACATGAGAATTTAATAATCATTTTTTAGTTAGTGTTGTCAAACAAACCCTATTATATATCCAGTCAAAGAGTTATAGCCATTTTTGTGTAGTATTAATGAAATAGGTCAAACTTTGGAAAAATCTACTTTTTTTGGGAGGGGTAAGGGAAGATGTTGAGATCAATAAAAGTTTGATCACTCTTGGTCATGTCATTAATGCACTTTTGGAGCACTCTGGCCATGTTACATATAGGTAAACTAGCCCATATATAAAGAACATTTCATTTTTTTAGTGGGAGACTTTAAGGCTATGTTTGATACAATGGAACAGTGAACTAAGAAATCATGTTTGGTAGGAGAGAGAGGGAGTGTTAATTTCATCATTTAAGGAAAATTGGATTCCTTCCCATTAGGGTGGATTTCTCATGCGTTGATCAAAAAATATATTTTATTAACATAAATATTTAAAAATACATTATATTTTTTTGCTGCAATATATATATTATTACATATCCAGTCTCACCATTTCCTTGTATATCATTCCCTCTCTCAAAGGCTTCTCTTCTCTAAGACCAAACGAGGCCTCAATGTTTTTTTTGTGGAAAAACAGGGATATCAAATAAACAAGGATATTGAGGGATTCTTTGGGTGGGAAAACAAAGACATTCATAATTACCACAATCTCACCATCAGTCCATTGTTTAAAAGAGACACTCAGCACCGTCGATTATGCACACCATGCTAATAATATCAAGAACAAGCCAGATGTCATTAGTTTAATAAATTTCATGTTTTTTGAGCTGAAGTTGGATATCCATTAATTATATTGCCACAATTCTTGATTATTGTTATTTAAGGTTAACCAGAAGATGATGAAATCTACACTAATCAAGGACTTTTATATTTAAATTGATCGAATTAAACAATGAAATTGACAGTTTTATCACGGATCTAGTGCTTAAACAGTACAGGTTATTCTTATATGTTACTTTCTTATTAATGTTGAAGCAGAGGTATATGGTGCAAGAAAAAATGGAATTTACATACCATGTGATCGATATATTTATGAGGAATCAGAGAAAAAGGTTTTATCCTTTTCATATGGATGATCCATATATTATTTTTTCCTTCTTGATTATCATTTTTTTATTTTTCATAGGTTATGACTAAGAAAATAGATCATATGGAACTTGATGCAGATTCAAAGGGCAAGGCACAACAAACTTTTAATTTGGAATTATAATTTCTTAGGACCCATTCGACAAAACTTATTGAAAATTGATTCTATCACTCATCACTTATGATAAGTAGTTTGAAAAAATAAGTGGTGTTTGTTAGGATTATGAAAAAATGTTTGCACAAAATAAAGTGGAAGAAAAGTGCTGCTATGCTAGAAACATCTGTACACAAAGGTTGTGTCTAGCAGGTCTTATAGAAGAATGCATTGTGACTTGTGATTTTGAGGAAGTGGTGTTTGTTTTTTTCTGAAAAATTGATTACACTTCCTTACAATAAGCAGTTTGGAAGCACTTGTATAGAAGCACTTATAAAGTGTTTGACAGCACTTGCTGAAAACTCTTTTTCACTTATTATAAGTAGTTTAAAAAAATAAGTGGTATTTGTTTTGTTTCTAAAAAAAACATCATACACTTTAATTCCTGAAGAGGACCACTTAAATTGGTAGAGAATAACTTTTTCATTAAGCAATCTGAAAGAAAATAGAATCATTTGTCATAAGTGATATACAAAGGCGAATAACTATTGGTTTCAATTTATCTAACATTGTTTTCAGAGTGTTATAAGCATTTTTTAGTAATTTTTATTATATAGAGTTGGTGTTAATTTCTATAACATTTTTTTCATAGCAGAAGGACAAGATAGAATAAGGAAATAAAATGATGGTCCAAAAATTTCAGTTGCAGTTAGCTCAACATCTAGAATCCTTAAATAAGATCATTGCAGCATAATTGATGCAACAAGAACTGAAACTTAGTGATATAAGGGAGGATATGCAGTCCTTTGTGACTAACAAGTTGGAGGTAAGGTTCAAATTATGAAAATTTAAATGATTTTTCATTTTAATAGATTCCAAACTAAATTCAGACTCAATTCATTAACATATAGTTTGGTTTTCCCATGCTTAAGGCTATAGAAGAACTTCAAGGATGGTTAGGAAAATTAAAAACAATGTGTGATGATGGTATTAAGGCTTTAGATGACATAGATGGGGTTCTTGACAATGATTCTTATTCTACATTTAGAAACATAAATTCAAGAAGTTTCTAAGCACTCATATGCCTTGGAGGATTCAAGTGTTTCCTTTAATAGATACTCTATTTACCTTTTCTGTTATTTTCATTTTATGCACATTTTCATTGATTTACATGAATAGCTCTTCAATGGATTTTCTTTGGAAGTGGATTAGTTGTTCAATGACCTTCAGAGCAGTCTTCACAATCAAGAGGAGAGGATAATTTAATTTGAATAACAGAAGTACGAGGTCCACGATTTTCTGCTCAAATGTTTAATGCTTAATGATTTATGTGGCTTCTTTTTCAATGACTGATGCTTTCATTTTGAATCAATTTCATCTACATTCCAGAGCTGTTGAGGCCACCAGGAAGATTTCTAAAATTATAGTAAACTTCTTCAAGACTGTGGGGATGCAAACATCTAAATTGACAAAAATTACTTAATATGCTTAGACAATGAATGAACAGAAATTATCTAAACTAGATAAGAAATAAGAGGACTATACTATCAATGAAGTAAAAAAACTTTTTATATAAAGTGGAATATCTTCTTACAACGTCGAATGCTCGGAAGAAAAAATTGGTACTCGATTATTACATTTCCAGAATCATCATCATAAATGATCTTTATTGAATATATAGAGGTTCAAGGGGAGATCCATGACCTTTGTGTGAGTGTACCCAGTAAAACTAGTAGACTTAAAAGTGAAGTATCAAAAATCTAAGACTCAAACTCAAGCATTAATTCAGAGTGGACTGTTTACTTAGATAAAACTAAAAAACGGTACATGATGTATGATGATTTAGTTGAAAGTGGAAGAGATGACCTAGATGCAGTTCTTCAGAAGTGCTAAGTTCACCTTTGATATTTATGTTATCAAACTATAAAATTTCACATCAATCTTAGATATGTAGTTTGAAGAAGGTGGAGATTGGTGCGATATAGTAGGGAAATGCGAAAGACTACTTGACGAGTTTAGAGAAAAGCAATGCAACCTCTATAGACTCCATTTTTAGGGAAGTATTGTAAACAAATCAAACTCTCCGTCTGAGAAATTCTTATGTTGTGTCCTCTTCTCTAGAGGTGTTATACTTTCGGAATAAGAACATTGCTTCCTCTGTTGATCGTAAGCAGTGATTTTCATGTTTATCATATCTTATTTATCCTTTACAGAAGAAAATCCCAATTGTTTTGAATTTGGAGATTCTATGAAACTTGATCATGAGTCATGCATGAATCTCAATTCTATGGTTGATCCTTACCATGGGGATCTTAAACAGTTGAAAAGAGGGAACCACCACCAGATCTTGAAGATTACAGAGCATGCCAGAAAATGTCTTCTCGATGGATACTTGGTAATAAGTATTAATTTAGGTAATGGGAGAGAATAAGTTATTTAAGTTTACCTATATATGGTGTAGGTGGATAAACTATCATACTCGATGCCAAGGAAGATTTCGTTCAATCTACGAAGCATAATGACAATCGAAGAGATTCAAACTTATTCTTTTGAGGAACTGTTGAAGTCATTCAGTGAGATAAGGTCTCTGATGTAGGTGAATGGTGAATCAAATCATAATATTAGGGTGTATGATTCTGCGCAATCCTTCAGGGACTCCAGAGTCTCTCTCATTGTGGTCAACTACAAGGACGACATGAATTCTTCTCAGTGTCCATTCAAAGAAAGCATTTGTGGGAAGGGGATATTTAATATTAAATGCATATGCATATTTTTATAGGAAATCAAAATCATTAAGTTTGATGTGGGTAAGGTCTTTGACTGGAAATGATATTTATGATATTTTGGTGCATGTTTACTCTAGAGGTGGAAAGTGAAAATCTAAAGATATAGACAAAGTTTAGTTTATAAAAAATGAAGTAGGATAATATAATTATTATAGAGGAACTTAATTATATCTATTATTGAAAAGTTCGTCCTTTTGATATTGATTTAGATAAAATTTTCATCGAGGGGGGGTTTAGGTGGTGTATATCAAACTCAAATTAGAACTCAATTACATGATACTAGACTTGTCTTAATAAAATGACATCAAGGTTTAGTTTTAAGCTCATATCATTTTTACTTTTGTCTTAGATGAACTTACAATGCATGTTCAAAAGTTGATGATTTTTGATATTTAAGCACATTTATTCAATGAGATGAAGATATTAATATAGATTTTTTTCTTTAGAATTATAGAAAAACCGAAAGAAAGATAAAGGAATAAACCACAACAATTATAAGATGAATCAAGACACGAAGATTTATTATTTTATTTATCTATTTTTCATTTATATAAAATATGGTATAAAACAAGAAATTTATTCATTCACACATGCATGCATAAATAGAAAAACATTTCAATCTTTCACTTTTAAAACAAGAATAGCCTTGCACTAGATAAAATGAATGATTTTTTAATATGTTTTAATCACTTAGGCATTGTGCAATGAAATAAAGTAATTACAACAAACACATAATGTTTTTACAAGTTTTATTTCTCATTGTAGAAGACTACAACCCTAATGCGCATAATTAAGAAAATTATAAATTCAGTAGAAAGAAATCATCCATAACCCATTAGAATTTATATCCTACCAAAGACTACATGATCCACCTTGTTTACAATATTGGCACCCCATCAAAGGTTTATCTTATTCAATTTTGTATTTGAGAATTCCAGAATCAACTTAAAATAATTTTATCATCCTTGATCAATGAATATTTTCAACACATGTTTTCCTAATATTTTTAGTATTTGATCAACATACGATCACTCTTTCTCATGAATTCCTCAACAAATTCTTCCTTTTTATTTGTGTGAATTTTCAGTAAATATTAATCAAATAACTCATAATTTGATTTCCTAAAAAATAGTATATGTTCTTAATTTCTTTGACTTGAATTATGAAAATATATTTTCATATTAATCCACTCATATAAACCAATTTGAATTTATACTTATTAAAATAACTAAAAATATATCTAAAAATAAATCTGTAATCCTTGGGAATTTAAAATCCAACACATCTCAAAAAATAAATTATAGAATTTATATATTTAAAATTTGAATCAAATAATCACCAATCAATTTATTGAAAAGTAGGATCTATTATTGATTTCTTTGACTTGAATTATGAAAATAAATTCCCCATGTTTTTCTCTAAAAAATACTTTCAATTTAGTCGATTAAATCCATAAATATCGACCAATTAAAATTTATTCTTTCATAATAAAATATCTAAAAATATCTATAGAGATAACTCCATAATCCTTAGGCATTTAAATCCCAGCGCATCTCCAAAAATATATTCCATCCTTCATATATTTAAAATTTGAATTAAATAATCACTAATTAATTTTATAATCTATTTCCAAAATATTTAGACCAATAATTCAAAAAATATTCATTTTCATCATTTAATGATTGTTGATACTTCAAAAAAATAATTCCATGAAAATATTATATGGTCATATGTTTTAATTCAATGAATTTTTATCTTTCTTATCAATGATTTTTTCACCAAAATAAATTTTCAACAAAGTTTTTCTCTTGAGCCTTCAGTCGTTGATCAACATATGATCACACTCTTTCTCATAAGTTCCTCAACATCTTCTTCCATTTTATTTTCATGAATTATCGATAAATATTAATAAAAAATAATTCATAAATTGATTTTCTAAAAAATAATATATGTTGTTAATTTCATTAACTTGAATTATGAAAATAGTTTTGCTAACATTTTTCTATAAAAAACAATTGAAAAATTTAATCAATTAAATCCATATATATTGAACAATTCAAATTTAGTCTTTCATAATAAAATTTATAAAAATATCTCCAAAGATAACTACATAATCCTTGGGAATTTAAATTCCCAGAAATCTCCCAAAATAAATTTCATCCTTCATGTATTAAAATTTTGAATCAAATAATCACCAATTAATTTTATAATCAATTTCCAAAATATTTCAACCAATAATTCAATGAATTTTCATCTTACTTGATCAATGTCTTTTAGCACATTTTTCTTTTCAGCCTTCATTTATTGTTGATCAGTGTGAAATCAAACTCACTCATGAATTCCTTAACAACTTATTCCTTTTAATTGTCATGAATTATTGATAAATATTCATCAAATAATTCACAATTGAATTTCCTGAAATGTAGTATTTATTGATGATTTCATTGGCATGAATTATGAAAATGGATTCTCCATATTTTTCTCTAAAATATACTTGATCAATTTAATTGATTAAATCTATATATATTGACCAATTAAAATTTAGTAACTTATAATAAAATCTTTAAAAAATATCTCCAAATATAATTGTGATGTCCGAAACCTGGGTGCTACTCAAAGGTGCCCTAATCCTGTTTGGCACATTAACTCAAGCGCATCACCCCGAATGCTAGAGGGTGACAACTAGAAGTGAAGGATTAGGGTGTATCAATGGGAAGAATATGCCATCATTACCAGAGTGTAGCACAATAGATAAACGAAATAACATGTAAATAGATGAAGCAATATAAGTAAACATATGACACAACAAAAGGAGAAAAATATTATGAATAACTGAATAAATGGTAACAATGTTCAAGAAACTAATGATAAATGACATGTGTCTAGAAAATTGGAAAATATGGAAACAAAATATCATATAATACATGTTATACAAAAAGAGAAAAAAGAAACCAAAAACTATTCAGTATCATGAGCCCTGGCCTAGTCATCTGCTACCAAGATTCATCCTAATGCAAGCAAGAAATATCACGTGTCTAAGGCAGGGATGATTCCCTTTGTCAACACCTTCATATAAGTAATATTCCTGAGTACCAATGATATCCCAAATAGGGTTTGAGATAAATCTCAGTAGGTCACTACCAACAACGTCTATAACATTCAGTATGTGTAATATAAACCGAAACAATGTGAAAGCATGCATATATAAAACTATAGCAGTACAATAACATAAATATCCAAGTACCTGCTTCAGCCTCAGCTGGTGTATGAACATATAACCATTTCATTAATTATTTAAGTTCCACTTTATATATGTAAGTCACGTGAGGTATAACCATCACTGACATCCTGACATTGTAATAATAATGATGAAGAATCTAAGATATAAAAAGGGATCCAATGTAATAGACAAGGAATCTATGACCCGAGGGGTCAAGCCATCATGGTAGTAACCTATATCTTGGATAAGGGGTAAGAGTGTAATCCAAGGGGGCATCTCCCAAGGCATTCCACAATAATAATTCTATATGATTCCAAGGATCTCATCCAAGGTAAAACAAGTAAGCAATGACTAGGACTGATGGATGTAACCATGGTGCCTCATGTCTGTAGAAATAATGTTGGATCCAAGGAGTATATCCATGGAATCCTATATTGATAATGGAGGGATCCTACAGTGTCATATTAGGCATCCACTAGTAGACAAGGATCCTGTTCCAAGGTGGGTCTCACCCTTGGAAATCGACATCCTTGAATCAGAATGACATTCATGAGTGCTTGAGGCATTCCCTTGAGAATCCAAGGCTAGCTCTAGTCTGACCACTCCTATAATAAAGTAAATGTCTATTTACAATTAGGCACATTATATTATTACAACGATCGAGGGTGGGGATAAATACAATAAAATCCCTACAATACCGACAGAGAAGGACTCAATGATACTCGAACCCAAAACCTTTCCGAGACCCTACAGGGCCGCTACCAACTAAGTTGCACCCTGGGGGAAATTAGGAACCTTATAATTGATTCATTAAATTAATTAAGTCCATGTAACAGGCATGCTATTTAGCAAGTCAAAGGGTTCATTCCATACCTTTCATTAGAGTGATAAGGTTAAAGGACATGAAACCATTTATTAATTCGTATATATTGTATTCGATTCATTAGGTTCACTCTGATACCTTTCACCAATCATGATAAGGTTTTATAGATATGTGAAACCAGGTCATCCAATTACATTCAATTAGGTCAAGTCATATACGTAGTATACTTTCCAATTTAACCATTTTAACATTCAGTATTTAAGTATAACACTTACCTTATAAGGGTTAAGTGACACTAACATATTAAAGGGATAATAAAAAAGCAATTAAATAATTTTTTAATTAATGAAGGGATTTCCATTAGTAGGGTGAAGTCAGAGCACACCTGAATGGTGGTGTAGACGCACTTAACAAACCACAAAAGGCATAATCAAGGGAAACACCCTACTTGGGGTGTTCGGCATTGAGAAGGTAACCTCGGACATTAGATAACATATTTAACAGGAGTCTTAGAATATGGTTATAATGACTATAATCAAGGCACATGAATTAAACATGAAACTCCAGATGAAATCAATGCGCACACATGACAATTTATAAAATGACAAATCTTGAGCGATACGTTATAGACTACTTAACTTAGACTCATGCAGCTCTCCTCATCTAGTATCATCCTTTAGTTTGGACTTGATTAGAATATATTTTAAGAACATATCGATGCCCTAAAAATAGGGAATATGATCTTGCACCTTGATAACTCAGTCAAGAGAAATATAAATGAAGAATAGTTAAAAAGGAATTGATATCTTACCGATATGCATCCAACATGACAAATGGGGATCGAATCAGAGTTCATACGGCTAGATGGGATCGAAAACTATTAAAGGGGCTTCAAAGGAGGTAAAAAGGGAATAGGGGAGACCTTTATATCTTCTAGAGAGAAATGTGAGGGAGAGGGTGAGTTAAAACATATCATTACGGGAAAAATGGTTATTTCACTCAAAAATTGGGGTCACACGATTTGGCTGCACGGTTGGACAAACCGTACATCAACTGTGCTCTATATTTTGTGCTAAGGGGGAACCCACATGGTTAGGCCACATGGTTAGGGAAACTGTGTGCTAACTGTGTGAATCACCTCTTCCAAAATTATATACTTTTCACATGGTCGTGTGGCCCCTAGCACACGGTTAGATAAAATAACATTCCCTGCTTCACCCCACTATCTAGACTTTCATGGTTAACAAAGACCATGTGGGTTGAGTCACACGGTTTCTACCAACTGTGCAGCCTCGTGTTTTTCTCCACCTGCCAGGGTTCCGAGCTTCGAACAAGCCCCAGAAACCCCCTGTAACCTTTATAACCTCCTTAGGCATCCATATTAAGCCCAAAATAAGGAACTAGAATAAATTTTAAATGATACATACCTGAGTGAAAAATTGGGTTATTATAGTCTTCTCCCTTAAAGGAACTCTTCCATGAGATCACCTTCCAAGGGTGGGGAAACCCTATCTGAGAAAAACTCTAGCCACTAAGCACCCATGTCGAACTCCCACTCCTAATTCTTATCCTATACATAGTCATGCTACCATATCACCTATACTAAAGGAACAGATTATTCTCAGAGATCCTTCATGCTCTGGTCAATGATGCATATAGGATACTCCTCAAAAGAAGCATCAACATCTAACTCAACTTCCTCAGGATCAAGATTATAATATGGGTCGTCATGATATTGGTGATTCTATGAAACATTGAAGATTTTGTGCATGGAATAATACCTCTGAGGTAGTAATAACCAATAGAATATGGGCCCGACTCCCTCAAGAATCTCAAAGAACCCTATATAACGAGGAAACAACTTCCCTTTCCTCTGAAACCATATATGCCCAATCCTGGGTGATACCCACAAGAAAACATGATCTCCTACCTCAAACTCTAGAGGTCATCAACAGAGATCAACATAAGATTTCTGTCTAGACTGAGTAGTAGACATACACTTCACGATCAGCTGAACCTTCTCTGAAGTCTCCTATATGAGATAAGGATCTAATAGCACTGCCTCACCTATCTCTAACCACCATAGGGGTGAATGACATGACCTACCATACAAGGCCTTAAAAGGGTCCATCTGAGTCATTTCCTGAAATCTATTATTGTAGTTGAACTCAACTAAAGTGATATGCCTCTCCCAAGAACTGCTGAAGTCAAGAATGCATTCCCAGAGCAAGTCCTCTAGAACTTGTATCATCCATTATGATTGTCCATTGGTCTGAGGGTGGAAGGTTGTGCTCAGAAGCACCTATGTACCCATTACTCTCTACAACCCCTACCAGAACCATGACGTGAAGTGAACATCCCTATCTGAAATTATAGTACAAGGGACCCCATGTAGTCGTATGGTCTCATAAACATACAATATTCCCAGCTCCTCAACTGAGAAAGTCTCCTAGATATGAAGGAAGTGAGATACTTTTGTCAGTCTGTTAATGAATACCAATACAATGTCACTACCTCTAGGAAACCTCGGTAAACCAACTACAAATTCCATAATAAAAAATTATAATTTCTATTCCAGGACTAGAAGAAGTTTTAAGAAGACTACATGTATTTTGTGCTCTGCCTTCACTTGCTGACATGTGGAACACATCATGATAAAACCTGTTATCTAACATTTCATCCCAGACCACCAATATTGGCATCACATGTCTCGATACATTTTGGAGATTCCTAGATAAACTGCCCACTGAGAAGTATGGGACTCTCACATCAGTTATTTTATCAAATATGTAGGAACCCAGACACATCGATGAATACATAGGATGTCATCTCTATACATAGAATAATAAATAGGTGGTTTATCTCATAAAATACTCTCATGGAGAACCAAGCCTTTAGGATCTAAAAATTGCATTCTCTTCACCTTATCAAAGAGGGAAGAGGTAACTTTCAAGGCTGAGAGGTAAGATTGCTTGTGACTATCATGAAACTCCAGATGCAGCTTAGAAAAGAGGGCCATTAATTTCTATTCATCACTAGCTTCTCATATGGCCTCTACTTGAGTTTTATGACTTAGCACATACACTATTGCATTACCTTTTCCTAGCATATTGGAAAGCTCAAAATTGAAAGACTAAAGATATTCGACCCATCTCCACTATCTGAGAATCAAGTCACTCTGTGTAAATATATACTTAAGGCCATTGTGGTCTGTATACACCACAAATAACTCACCTAATAAATAGTGTCTCTAATAACATAAGGCATGGAAAAATACTACTAAATTAAGGTAATGTTTTAGGTAATTTCACTCATGAGGCCTAAACTACTGAGATCTTTACACAATGACTCTATCCTTTTGTATCAACACTACTCCTAGTATGACGCCTGATGCATCACAGAACACTATATATCCTCTTCCAGGCACTGATAGAATTAGAATAGTTTCCATGAGAAGCCTCCCTTTTATCTCCTAAAAGGATTTCCCACACACTTCTGACCACAGGAACTCAACACCCTTCCTTGTAAGACCAGTAAGAGGTGCAACAAGGTGTGATAAGTACTATATGATATGCTTGTAATATCCATCCATCCCCAAGAAACTTTTCATATCAAACACTTTCTTGGGATACTCATAGGAGACCATGTAACTCACCTTCTCTAGGTCAATAGATACTCATGACTCCAAGATAATATGACCCAAGAAGTGAACTTTGTCGATCTAGAAGTAGTACTTAGCAATATTGGAATAAAGCTGATTCTCTCTCACTATACATAGAATGATCTCAAGGTACTTATCATGGTCTCTATGAGTTTGAGAATACACCGAGATATTATCCAAAAATTTACAAAAAAATAATCCAGATAGGGGTGGAACACCCTATTCATCAAATCCATGAAAATAGTGTGTGCATTCTTAAGACCAAACAATATAACGAGGTACTCATACATACTATAACTGCTACAGAAAGATATATGAGGTATGTATGATGGCCTGAATCACGCCCAATGATAGCCCAATATTAGGTCGATCTTAGAAAACATCATATCTCCTTGGAGATGGTCAAATATAAATATATTAAATGCAATGGACACTGGTTATTGACCATAAGTTGGTTCAACAGTCTATAATCCACACATAGATGAATTGTCCCATCCAACTTCTTAGTGAAAATCATGGGTGAACCCTAAGAGGAAGTGTTCTTCCATATAAAAACATTGGCCTCTATATCATCCAAATATCTCTTAATATTCTGGATCTTAGTAGGTTCCATCCTAATGGAGGAATGGACACTAGAGCTATTCTTGGAATGAGCTGAATTGTAAACTCTACCTCTCTCTTAGAAGGTAATCCAGGAAAATAACCAGGAAAGACAAGACTGAAATGATCTACTACTGAATGGAATTAAACATAATGTAAACCCTGATCCAATATGAAGATATTAACAATATCTATGGTCACTTTACCTAGCCCATGATTCTCTAGTCTAGCTTTACCATCCTGGACACTCCACTCACCCTTGTGTAGATAAATGTGGCTATCTGGTGATGTAAATGATACCCTATGATGATGTGGGGAAAAAATACCTCAAGGTGTCCTCCTAGTATGTTTTGGGTGTGGTTGTGTTTTTTGACAAAGTCAGATGACCGCAAATAATTTTGGTTTGTGTTTTATAAAGATAGGTTTTTAAGGTGGCACAATTTCCCAGTGTTTTCCAAATTTTTGGGCCTCAAAATCAGGAAATTTTGTTTGGAAATTTAAGGTTTTATTCATAGGACTGGATGGTTTTAATAATGGTGAACGAAGTTGATAAAAGAAGAAAAACGAGGAGCCCGAGACATGGATCACATACCATGTCTGGGAAGGGTACATGACCTTGTACCAGGTAATGGGAACGTTATGTGAGAGCGGTCTGAAAAACCAAAAATGGTTCGTAATAGAAGGCGGTGTGGTACGTGGATGGCTTGTCGCCTATGAAAGAGATCGACCAAGTAGAATAAAACATAGTACGTGGACCTCACATGAAAAATGGTTCGCAAGAAGGCTTGCGGTTCACGGTGGAAGGAGGATTGGTATGCGGATGAACTGAATCAAAGATTCAGTAAATCTTGGATTAGTGGATATTGCAGATATCTATTCCTATATAATAATTTCTAATCCCATCGATTAGGAAGGAGACTAAATATCATTAGAGAACATCTTTTTCTCTGAGATTTTGACAAAGTCTAAATGAGGTTCGCGAGGGAGAATCCCGCAAAGGCTGAAGTGGTTCATGTGGAAGAAATTATGCTGAAGGTTTTTGTAGAGAACTGAAAACTGAAAAGAAAGAGGTATGCGGAAGGAGAAGGTGTGGTATGTAGGTGGTTAGAAATGGTATTCTATGAACAAATAATGGTTCGTGAATATAGGGTGTTTCATAGAGGAGGTTCACTGAGTCGGTACGTAGAGGTGGTTCGCGATAGTGAAGGCGGAGGCAGTCCACAGACGAAGGGAGGTTCACAGAAGTGGAAGCGGTATGCGAAGGTGGTGTACCACATACCAAACCCAATACTCAGTATGTGGGAGAAGTAGGTGGTTGATGATTTTAACAAGGAAGCTTTCAAAATCTTCAAATTAGTTTGCGAAAGTATTTTTCAGTACCTAGAACTACCTAGAAGGTGGATTTCATCTATGGGTAAAAAAGAAACTTCAACATAGAATCTACCTATAGTTGAGGATGCATGAATTCATGAAAATTAAGGGACCTACATTTTCATAAACTGTGTTTGACCTATAAGTCCATAAACTATGAGTGGATTCCTTTTCAAGAGTAGTGAGTGAAGAAAGTGGAATAAAGTGACCCTTTCCACCAGCATTGAGCCAAAGAAAGAGGCATAGGGAGTGAACCTTGAGAATGTAGTGAGTAGACCATAAACCTTGTAAAGTCAGTGATCCTGGTCATAAAAGATCTAGCCTGAACATTGTACTCATTATTGGCAGTGATCCTTTGTGAATTTTGTACATCGTCACATCGTCATTGTATGATCCTTGGATGTGGCCCAGTGAGGGTGAACTAAGTAAAAATTTCTATATTTTGTGCATGATTTCATATATGTTCATATATTACTATGGGAGGAAGAGATAATTGAGTTTTGTGTAACAAAAAACAAGATTTGAAAGGGAGAAAGTTTTAGTCTGCCATACCCTGATTAACCCCCCTCCTAGGGTATTCTACCTACTGAAACTAACAAATGATAACAATCTATAAATGCATGATATGGAACCAAACAATCCATCATAATAATGACATATAAGACTATAATTTCAATAATAAATAGATCCCATAAGAAAGGGTAACTACCTACCTTAAGGGGATAGTCCCTATATTGGCTTATTCCCTCTAACCGTACTTCTAACCATGTATCCAGGGTCATTACACCATATTAATACTATATTTCCAGGCTGAGAATTTGCATAATAGATAAGAAGATTAAGGAGTGTGAAGAACCTATATCAAATAAAGAAGATACTATAGTGGTGGCTAGTAGAATAGTATCGTGTACTGAAGACAGTCCTATACTATGATCCTCGGGTATCGGCTGTAATGCATGAAACTGACCTGATCCATGATAGTATACTACAGTTGGGATACCCCAATCATGACTAATCTTCTAGTGCAACTGATAATCTGAAGTCTGGCTACCATGATCATGACCTCCTCCTCGACCAGTCCTAATGGTGCTACTCTAACTCCCTACCTAACATCACATAATAGAACCTAATCTTGAAGGTGGAGCTGGTATATCACCTCTCCCACAAGAAGATGATGGAATGTTCTGGAAGAATATTTTAAGGTACCCCATATGTATGCAAGCCCAATACTCTAGGGGGTCTCTATCACACTAAGGATTTGGATGCCCATGTCATCCGAACTGATGATAGACCACAAATATACTTGTATGGGTACTTTGGATGCCACTTCCCTGATGAGAAACCTTGAGGGATCAGTTTCTAATATCGGAAGAACTATTGGCCTACATTAGCACTGATCCTTTATGCCCAGTATTATCACCTTACCTCAGGTTGTACTTAGTGATAAGTGTATGATTGACCATTTCATAGAAGTTAGGTAGGTGAAATACATTCACCTAAGTATGGATGGAATACTGGAGCCCATCCTCGAAGTGTCTAGCACACAAAATCTCATCATCTGATAGAAGAGGTGAAAAACACTATAACTCAGTGAAACATGCTGAATAATTCATAACTAACATAGCACCCCACTCCAAATGCATGAACTCTCTAGATTAGACAACTCTCAGCATCTGAGGAAATAATTGATCATCGAAATTAGTCTAAAATTCAACCTAGATCACACCCTTATGAAAACTAGCCTGGGTAATCACATCCCACCAGTGCTTGTCCGAATCACGCAACATATACATAAAAATATTGACCTTGTGATTTGGAAGCATCTATATATGCTCAGAGATGGATAGGGTAGTCTCTATCCAAGAATTTGTATCCTGCGGACCACCATCCCCTGAGAAGGTGTGGGGATGCTACTACTAGAACTCACAAGTCAGATTAGACATCATAGGGGCCGGTCATGGAGCACCTTGCATAGACTGCACCAGAAATAGAAAACTCTCATGAAGCTAAGTGTTAGTGACCATATTAGGTATAACTGTTAGTGCCTCAAGTGTCACTCATGGCAGTAAGACTGGAATCTTAGGACCCACCACTTTTTGGAGCATGGTTGTCTCCACCCTCTTAGCGTATGATATGGGGATGTCGTGGTGGAATTGGTCTACAAATTCCAAGAACACTCCTCCAAATAAGCATTAAGAAGATAGATAGAAATAGAGAAAGTTGAATGAAAGGAAAGAAATCAATACCCATGGTATAATACCCTAACTACCCACTTAGAAGGCTACACATAGGTAAATTTTCTTGTTTAACTTCCATGGGTTCTAGTGGGTGAAAGTTCAATAATACTTTTCATGTTCATTTACCGACAACCATTTTATTTTATAAGTCAAGTTTCACTTTTATAGTTTGAATTTGATTGTTTTTATATATCAAGGTTTATTTAAAATGGATTTTCATTCCCAGTGAATCAGGGCCCATACAGCTTATCACTAAAATCAACACCCATTTAATTCCATTCTAATGGCTCGACTCAGTCAATTACCCTTTCCAACCCATGACGGCCCATAAACCTCATGAATTGAAACTAGAGATCACTCAATAATAGCCAAAATGCATCACAATAATATATATATATATATATATATATATATATATATAAACAAGGATCACTCAACAATCACAATAAATACAGGAAATTGAAGTAGGGAAATGAACCTATATGGCATGATAATATGTATGACATGTGAATTATAGGTTCCTACGATGATTCATTTAATAATTCTCCTTTCCCTCATATAATTGGGCCAAGGATGAAATGAAATACTCAATCAGAATATTAATAATAACCACAACACAACATGTGCATCACCCAATAGTGAAATGATATCAACAATAATAGGAAAAAGAAGAAAAAAATTATAATTCCAGGAAACTTGGAATTACCCTAAACATGGGTTAGCTACGCCCAATCACAGCATATAACCAAGTTCCAAATTTTTTTAATCCCTAGTCTATTGTCTCTAAATAGTAAAGAAATAAAGGAACCTACTCAGATACCACCTTTTGATTTCTTAAACCTAGTTTCCACTCAATGGTTCCCCAAGCCTGGTTTTCCACATGGCCTCAAATACATCTCCTCAAATGCCAGAGGATGCCAAATTTCAGTGAGGACCTAGGGTGTGTCCATGGGAAGACTATTCCCTCATTATTAGAGTGTAGTATAGTGGATAAATGAAACATAAGGTAAATAGAAGAAGCAATATAACTAAATATATGGCTCAACAAAAGAAAATAATAATAATTAATAACTCAATAATTGGTAAAAATACTCATGAAACCGATGATATATGTCATGTGTCTAGAAAACAGGAAAATGTGGATACAAAGTAGTAGAAAATACATGCTATAAAAAAGTATAAAAAAATAAAATAAAAACTATCTAGAAACCTGGGGCCTGGCCCCGTAAAATTCTATAAAGCTCCATCCTAATACATATAGAAAATATCAGGTGTCCAAGTTAAGACACTTCCCTCTGTCAACACCTACTTACATGTAATCTGCATGGGTACCAATGGTGGCCCAGATAGAGTGTGAGATAAATCTCAATAGGCCACCACCAATGACATCTATAACATCCAATATGTGTAATATAAACTGAAACCATGTGTAATCATGCATATATAAAAGTAAAGGAGTATAGTAATGTAAATACCCAAGTACCTACTTCATCCTTATCCAGTGTCTAAACATATAACCATTTCATTCATTATTTAAGTTCCAGTTTATATATGTAAGTCACGTGAGGTATAACCAACACTAACATCCTAACATGATAATAATAATGATGAAGGATCGAAGTTATAATAAGGAATCCTATAATGATATTAATAATAAAAGAGATCCAAGGTAATAGCGAAGACATCCATGACCTCAGGGGTTAATCCAAATCATTAGTAACCTATAGCATGTCTAAGGGGTAAAAATCTAATCCAAGGGGCATACCCAAGGCATTCCATAATTATAATTCTATCAGAGGCCAATGATCTCATCCAAGGTAAAACCGGTAAGCAATGACTGTTCCCGGTGGTTGTAACCATGGAACCTCATGTCTATAGATGTCATGATGGATCCAAGGAGTGTATCCAAGACACACTATAGTGATAATGTAGGGATACTATGGTATCATATTGGACATCCACAAGTAAACAAGGATTGGGTTCCAAGGTGGGTCCCACCATTGGCAACTGACATCCTTGAATCAGAATGGCATCCACGAGGGCTCAAGGGATTCCCTTAGAAATCCAAGGATAGATCGAGTCTGACCACTCCTATAATAAAGTCAAGGTACGTTTACAATTAGGAACCTTATAATTGATTCATTAAATCAATTAAGGCCATGAAATAGTCATTCCATTTAATAAGTCAAACGGTTCATTCCACACCTTTCATTAGTGTGGAAAGTTTAAAGGACATTAAACCATTTATTAATTCATATATATCATATTCAATTAATTAGGTTCACTCTATTACCTTCCATCAATCATGGAAAAGTGTGTTACGAACATGAAACTGAGTCATTCAATTACATTTAATTAGTCCAAGTCATATAGCTAGTATAATTTCAAATTTAACCATTTCAACATTCCTTATTCAAGTAGAACACTTACCTTATAAGGGTCAAGTGAAACTAACATATTCAAGGGATAATAAAAAACTAATTCAATAGTAATTTAATTAAAGAAGATCTTACCATTATTAGGGTCAAGCATAAGCACACCTGAATAGTGGCCCATACACACTTAACAAACCCCAACAATCATAATAAAGGGAAACACCCTACTTGGGGTGGTCATTGTTGAGGAATTAACCTCCAACATTGGATAACATATTTAGAAATAGTCTTATAATACAGTTTTAAATACTATAATCAAGGAAAATGAATTAAACAGGCAATACACGATGAAATCAACGCACACACACGATAATTTATTAAACAAAAAATCTTGATAAATGAGTTATAGGATACCTACCTTAGGATCATATGAATCTCCTCATTCATTATCAACCTTTAGTTTAGCCTAGATTAGAAGATATGTGAAGAATAGATCAAAACCTTAAAAATAGGGCATATGAGCCTGCACCTCAACACCTCAGTTGAGAGATAGATAAATGAAGAATGACTAAAAAGGAATCAAGATATCACTGACGCACATCAAATGTAGAAAATATTAATTGAATCAGAGTTCAGATGGAGAGCTGGGATGAAAAACTATCAAAGAGACTTGAAAGGATCTAAAAAGGGAAGATGGGATCCCTTGTTGTTCGCTAGAGAGAAATTAGAGGGAGAGGATGATTTAAAACATATCATAAAGGAAAAAGTGGCCATTTCACCCAAAAATATGGGTTGCATAGTTTGGATTCATGGTTGGACAAACCGTTCCCCAACTATAAACCATCTGATGTGCTAAGGGGGCACCCACAAGGTTAGGCCACATGGTTAGGGAAACCATGTTCCAACCATGCGAATCACCTCTGCTAAAAAATAGAGTTATTGCATGGGCATGGGGCCCCTTGTGCATAGTTAGGGAAAATCATTCACCCTGCTTCACCCCACTGTCCATCCCATAGGGTTAGCAGAGACTATGCTAGCTGGGTTGCATGGTTTCTACTAACCGTGAGGTCTAGTGTTTTTCTCTACCGTACAGGGTTCTGAGCTTCAAACAAACCCCAAACACTCCTATAACCTTTATAACCTCATCAGGAATCCATATTCGGTCAAAAATAAGGAATTAGACCAAATTTAAAAGGATCCATACCTAAGTAAAAATTGGGTTCTTACAATAACTCCATAATCCTTGGGCATTTAGATTCCAGTGCATCTCCAAAAATATATTCCAGCCTTTGTATATTTAAATTTCGAATGAAATAATCAGTAATTAATTTTATAATCTATTTACAAAAGTTTTTGGTGAGTCATTTCACCGAAGGTATATTATCGGTGTCCCGAATTATTTTTACCCTAGCAGGTATAACACTAGTAAGGGGTCGATACATAGGGAAAAAGAAGTTATTTTTATCTTGTTTAACTTAGTTTTTATTTTTGTTTTAATGAAGTTTACTGAATTTAAATTTGATTTTTGTTGTTTGGATAAAAATAATTATTGGTCTTAAGTTTCTTTTAACAAATTACTTAACAAAATACAAGTAAATATGGGAATATTGATTTTGATATAGATAAATAGAGACCTGCGTTGGGGTTATGGATTAATTAGAAGTTGTTTAGTAAATCAAATTTATTATGAGGTTCTGTTTTTCATAATAACCCAACACTATGGGTTTCAATTTGTAATAATGTTTCCTTGGTCTGGTAAACTTATATTTAGAGCTAAATAAATTAACTACATGGTCTGGTAGTCAATGTTTCACAGTTATTTATTTTGATTAGTCTATTTTGAGTTGACAAATACATCCAATGGTCATGAAATTGTTTTTCATTATTCTTCTTTTGAATCCCTGAAAATTTTGCCCTTAGTCTGGTACAAAATTTTCAGTGATAAAATGAAGTGATTTAAGAAGAATAAGAAGAACTTAAAAAGAACAAACAAATTCATATCAACTAATTTAAATTACAACTCTTCATCTTCCACAACCCCAATACACTGGGTATTTAGTTACACATATAGAAAATGATAAACACAAAGATCTTGATACCTGATGTGATCATGCTTGGAACTTCAAGGAGGGAATGATTCTCGGGTAGACTGTATAATGGCGGTAGTACGGAGGCAGATCTTCTCTCCTTCATACCTTAAACCTTTTCTTCACACTTTCTCTACACACACCACACCCTTAAACTAGATCCAAGGCCTCCTTTTATAGAAAAAATAACTACACGGCGTGTGGAGAAAGTACACAGCATGTACTTTCGTCAACGTGCTTGTGCCTTTTTTTTCTCCACCGGTAGGCAGCCAAACATGCTGTCTTTGACTTGGAACATGGCACCGTCTGGTAGGTAGCTATACACGGCGTGTAGAACCACCATAAATGATGTGTAGTCTCATTTCTCAGCCACCAACTACTTCTAGAAAGGCATACATGGTGTGTATACGTTAAACACGGTGTTTTCCCTTCAGTCGACCACATGGGCATGTAGACTTCTTCTCTTCCGCCAATTGCTTCTAGAAGGGTGTACACAATGTGTAAAGTGTGCACACAGTGTGTACCGAATTATGATTACTCAGGCATGTACTTTTCCAAGTCAGTCCATGTCTGAGTCTGGATGTACACAACATGTATATCGGTACACGCCGTGTATTTTTTAAATTTTGCTCAGTCTCCCCCGTTTTGTGTATTTGGCTATAAATCTCCTAAAAATGAACAAGATCACCAATATCAAATTATTTTTTCCCTAATTAGTAGTTAATTTCTAAAAACTTGTTCTTATTTTCAATAAAGTATGTGAAAATGTATACACAAATCGGGTGCATCAAACTCCCCCATACTTAGTTATTTTCTTTCCCTCGAGAAAATATCAACATCTAATTAACAGAGTCTATATTTTAAAAGGAAGTAATTCAGTTAATCATAAAAGTAAATAATAAGTTACAGGAGAAAATTCCAAAAAGATACAAAACAGTTTCAATTCAGGAGATATTATAATTATGCCTCATATATAATTCAATTAACTACTTTAATCCTCTTTTAACACATGTTTCAACCTTTCAAAAACAAGAAATCCACTTGATTATCTACCTCACCAATAATATTTTCAACACTCAAGAAATTTTAAATAAATTTTTTTATCAATCAAAGATATATACACTCTATCCATAAGTTTGTAAGAAATCTAGTTCTCTACTTTATAAAATTGATTTAAAAAAATCATGAGGGCTTTTCAATAAGGATCAGATATTTATGTGGATAAATTTCGGTAGGTAAAGATGTGAAAAATTACTCTGAGGCTTGAAAAAGGAGGATAAATTCTTTAAATAATAGTGGATGATATTCAAAGTTAAGCTCAATGTAAAAGCATCCTCAACAAGCTTTATCAAATAATCTCATCACCACTATCTCCTTTAGTTGGGTAGGTAGGGTTTACAAACCAACAAGTGAGTATAAGGTCCCTTTGTCTGTATAATTTTAAAAAAACAAAGGAAACCTTTTATAATTTCTACAAATAGAGGTTTGGAACCCTTTTCACCCCAAATGATCAAGAGGCACTCCCCTATACTTAATTTCTTGACAATTCACGAAAGCATGCCATGTGTTTCCAATACCTTATTTTGAGATCAAATGAATAATCATGCAAAAATCATAAAATAATTATGGTAGGAAGGGAAATAGGCTTCTAATATGGCTTCCTATAAAGGATATTCATGGTTTCTAGGGGATTCACAAAGATAATATGTAGGGTAGGTCTCAATATAAAGGGGTTAAAACAATCTAATTCCTCAATAATTTTAATTTAATTCAAAAATTCCTCAAGTTTTGAAAATAAAAATTGAAAATTATGGTAGTTATGTATATCCTAAGAATCTCTCAAGAAAGAGGGTATTAGAAAGAATACGAAAAAGGGTTTAGAATACCTCTCAAGAGTGGGAAAGAAAATAAAGAGAAAATCAGGTCATGAATTGCATATAATTGATTAGTCTAATCGATGTAATTATCCAAGGATTACATGTTGCAATTTAAACTATATCACCAATCATTCTAAAATACTTAAGAACCAAAAAATCATGAAAATTTTAAAAATTTCTCACTTTCAGCTTTATTATGTAAAAATATGGTTAACTAAAATGTCTTCACATTTTAAAATATATCTTCTAATAATTATGTCTCCTAGAATTATGATAAGGGAAAAGACTAAGGTGATCGAGAGATTCTCCCCTATACTTAATACCACACTTGGTCCACCAAGTGCCCGAAAGTGAAGTAGGGAATATGGGGACACAATAGTGAACCAAAATGAGGGGAAGTAAGGAAAGAAGGAAAGCAAGAAATAAAAAGAAAAATAATAGAAAAAAAGGAAAAACAATACTTCCCTCATATCTAGTCGAAGAAAGAAAGGAGGTGGTGGAAAAGTGCAGCCCAAAATGTGCCAGAGTACCTGTGATAGATGTGGAGAGAAAACAATGCAATCATACACAACATACACAAGCACAAGATATCACAAAAATATATATATAATGAAAAACATGTGTCCAAAAACCAGTCAGGGGGTTGCCTCAGAAGAGACATCATCCGGTACAAAATCAGTCGGTAGAGAAGGCTCAGGAGCCGTGGAAACCAGAGGCTCAAAATCTACACTAGGAAGAGAGTTGTAGAAGTAGGACCCATAGGATATGGAATCAAAAGAGGAATCTCATCATCACTCCCTGGACTAGTAGTAGTAGTGGAAGTAGTAGCTGGGCCCATAGTGGATAAGAGAACTGAATTTGTGGCCAGCGTAGTAAAGGGTAGTGGAGATGCAGAAGAAGGGCCAAGAGTCGAAGCAGGGATAGGCGGTGGGGGAAGTGGAATACCATGATGCTGAATAAGAATCCCCAAAATCTTCTCTAGTTGGTCTTAATTCCGATCGAGACGGACCAAGTGCTGCTCCATTGTAGCTAAGTGGAGGGAATAGGTGAGATCGACCAAGGGTTCGTGGGTAGATGGTGTAGTAGGTGGAAGATAAGAAGGAAGGGCAGAATTAGGGGGATGGGGTGGGGAATCTGGAGGGGGTGGGGAAGGAGGAGCAGGTGCATCAGCGGGGATAGGAGGGTCAGCAGGCAGGTGGGGTCGTGCCTGGGCAACGACTTAGGCACCCCTACTTCTGGATAAACCCCATGCGAATAAGCATGATATATTCCATCCACTGGGGGGAACCTAACAGGTCATGCGGAAGACAACCCTCAAAAACCCTGAGATGGTGGGCAAGAAGGTTGGCATAAAACCCTCCATTTAGTTTTCCCTGACGGTCAGTAAACATGGCATGGAAATAGGAGGCGGTAAGGTAAGGGAGGTCCGGGTAGTCCTACCGGATGACACAGGTAAGGAGATTCATGTCATGACCGATTAAAACCCCCATATCCTCATGGCGGGAAAAAATAATGGCACTAAATCAATGGTGGTTTAAGAGAAGGATAGGGTCAGCTATATGGGTACTCTTCTGGGAGGTAGGGGTATAGCGGTGGTCAGGCCCAGCAATCTCCCACCACATGGAAATGAGGTCAGAGCGCTCGGGTCGGGTCATGGAGGAGAAAGAGGGTGGGGTGACAGGATGAGGATAGAAACCACACCCTCAACTGAACTCAGTAATGGTAAGGGAAAAGTAATGGCCGCCTAGCTGGAATTAGACCACTGGTACTACATCACTGGGTATCTCCTGGTACTCGGCCCCATCAAACTCAAATGAAGCAGCAAAATCCAAAAATAAATCCCGAAAAATAGGAGTGCTGACCTAGAAGATCGAGAGTAAGGGAGTGTGACCGAGAAGATCCTCCTACTCTCCCCAGATGCCCAACTACTGTGGGATGCTGCTATCTAGATAGCGTCTTCTCAATGGAATCGGGCGGTTAGAGAAGCGTCAGATTTTGTCGTGTGCTAAATCGGTGACCGGGAAAACCATGAAAGGGTAGGGAATACTTGAAGGTCCCGACCCAGGTGGAGGTGCTGCAGTGGGAGCTGGATCTGAGGGTGGATCAGTTGGAGTAGAAAGAGGATCACCGGATGGGGCGATCGACGAGGGACCAGATGCGGATGAGGAGAGCTCAGGTGGAGTGACAGCTGGTGGGGAAAGAATGATGGTGCTCGAAGGCTTGGTGTGAGATGGTGGAGGTGCGGTGCTACTAGGACCAGCCTTGGCTATGGGAGTGATGGGTGGAAGGATGGCCAATGGAAGGAGCTGATAGACCAGAGAGTCCAGATCTGGTAGTGTCACAGGCCGGAGTCAGATACGACGATAAATGGGCCTCTCGCCCTCAGTGGAGGAGGTGGGCTGCTTCCCATGGGAAGGATATTTGTCTACCATGCCCTGAAAGAGAATAGAAAACCCAAAAAAAAGAAAAAGAATAAAATGTGAGAAAATGGAAAAATAAAAAGTACACGGCGTGTATTTCCAAAGTACACAGCGTGTAATAAAAGTGGGTTGGCATCCCGTGTTCTCTAGATAGACACGCTGAGTGATCAAGGAATAAACTAGGAAAGGTTACACAGCATGTACTGAACATACATGCCATGTACATGTAAAGTGGTTCTGGTTGTGTATTGACAAGGACATGACCACCAGTTAAGTAGTTCTAATAATACAGGAAACATCATGTACAAGTCCAACACGGCGTGTGCAAGAACAAAAGTAACATGGCCATGTGGAGTGTTAGACATGGGCTGGCTGAAATAAATGGTATTCACAACGTGTACCAAACATACACGCCATGTATGTGAACATGGTGTGCGAGGACATGTGAAAAAAACCCGGGCATGATGGGGAATGGTACACAGTGTGTACTGAACATACACACTGTGTATTTTCAAATCGTGAAGCATTTGGTGTGTGGCTGTGTACAAATGTACACAGTGTGTATTTTTCAAAGCGTGCCCATGTACTGTAGAAGCCGAACGGTCGACCGATCCGCAAATCACCCTAAACGTTTGTAATAACTTGAAATAGAGGGTGTAGATGGGCATACTTGGACTAAGGATCATAATGGAGGAGAAATCAGAATAAAAAACGCCCTAAATCAGTGGATTTAGGAGTGAGGAGGTCTGGTCTCATACGGGGGAAGAAATGGGGAGAGAGAGGGGGCCACACGACACGACCAAAAGCTGGGTGGCCTGCGGCTTTTATAGCCGCAATACACGGCGAGTACAATAGACTACACACCATATATCACATTTTTTTAAAGAATAAATATATATATAGATATATAATTATTATAGTAAGATATAATAATTAATATTTATAATTATAATAGTAAATATATATACATGTATATACATAATTTAAAAAATAAAACTATACACGTAATGTATCGGTAAATACACATCGTGTGTTTTAAAATTGAAAAAAAAGAAGTACAACCTTTGGTTCAGTGCTTGGGGCGAGGTTTGAACCGGTGATCGGCCATTCTGAATGGAATCCCTCAACCATTCGAGCAAAGGTTATACTACTGATATAATTTATTATTTATATATATTTAATATATACGGTCTATACTACAAGGGAAGAAGGAAATGCATGGCGCGTGGTTTTTAATTGTACAAAAAGTAATGAAGTAGGGAGATTATCCGAGTTCGAACCCAGGTCTTTTGGATCCAGGGATGAGACTCTGCCAATCTTCCAACTTCTCCCACATGAATTGCCTTATAAAAAAAATCTTTTCAGTTTTAAAAGGAAAACATGGGGCACATGACATATATCAAAAGACACACTGTGTGGTTTTATTAAAAGGACAAATGATGGAAATGGGGTGGTTGTCAGGATTCCAACCAAGGTCTTTTGGATTCGGGTTACGATCTTGGACAACCGATCCATCCCCATTATGGGTTTTCTTATAAGAATATATATATATATATGTATATGAAAAATACTACACACGTTGTGTAAAAAATACGAAGAGAGAAAGGAGGAACCTCATGCCGAAGGTAGGTTGGGAGGATTCAAACCGGTGACAGCTCGAATAAACTCTAGTGACCTTACCATCAACACTGGCATCATCCCTATTTATTTCTTAGTTAAACTATATATTTATAATAGTTAGAAAATAAAAGAAAAAGAAAAAAGTACATGTCGTGTATACAGGTGTTACACGACGTGTATCCGTTGGGTTGCCTCCCAGGAAGTGCCTTTGTTTTAGGTTGTTGGCTCAATAGACTTACCTCATCTTACCTGAGCTGTATGGTGGAAAACATTCCCACTATGTCATCAATGTGATGGTAATCTTTCAACCACTGTCTGTTCACCTTGAATGGTTGATCATCCTCTCCAGAAATTTCCACCGCTCCATTATGGAATATGCGTATAACTTGGAATGGTCCCGACCATCGTGAATTTAACTTCCCTATGAATAATCAAAGACAAGATTTAAAGAGAAGTACATGATCACTAGGTTGGAAAGATTTTTTTTGAAATCATCCAGTTGTGAATTGCTCTCGTCCTCTCCTTGTACTGCTTGGCATTCTCATATGCCTCTAATCTGATTTCATAAAGTTCCAATAGTTGGAACTTTCACTTCTCTTCACCTTCCTTTAGATCAAAATTCAAAGCCTTGATGGACCAGTAAGCTTTGTGTTCCAACTCTACTGGAAGATGACATGGATTTCCATAGATGAGGCGGAATGGGGACATTCCCAGTGGTGTTTTGAAAGCAGTTCAATATGTCCATAGAGCATCATCTAACTTCTTGGACCAATCTTTCCTCGAAGTGTTCACCGTTTTCTCCAAGATCTGCTTGAGCTCATGGTTGGAGAGCTCCACTTGTCTACTGAACTGGGGATGATATGGTGTCCCCATCTGTTTCTTTACTCCATACTTCGACAGTAGTCCTATCATTAGTGTGTTTTCGAAGTGGGTCCCTCTATTGCTGATCAGTACTCGTGGAATGCCAAACATACTAAAAATATGTTTCTTTAAAAATCTCATGACTACCTTGACCATGTCATGTGTTGTAGCAGTGGATTCCACCCACTTGGAGACGTAATCGACACAGAACAGGATGTAAGTGTTTCCGAAAAGATGGGGGAAAGGGACCCATGAAATTTATACCCCAGACGTTGAAGATATCGACCTCTAGGATGGGGTGATGGGGCATCTCAGCTCTACATCCCATGTTACCAATCCTATGGCATCGATCATAATAGGAAATAAAGGCCCAGGCATCTTTATGCATAGTGGTCCAGAAAAACCCAGATTGCAGGATCTTTGCTATCATACGGTTAGGGCCATAATGTCCCCCAACTAGTGAGGTGTGACAGAACTCTAGGACGCTATGAACTTCATTCTCCGAGATGCAACGGCGGATCACCCCATTTCCACATGATCAGAATAGCAGAGGATCTTCCCAGAAGTACCTCTTCACATCAGAGAAAAATATCTTCCTTTGCTGGAAGGAGAGGTCGAGGTGAACGAAACATTTAACCAGAAAATTTACAATATCAACATACCATGGTCTAGGTGTTTTGTTTACTGAAAAGAGGTTCTCATCAGGGAAATCCTCCTCGATCTCCCGATCTTCCTACTTCTCTAAAAGAGGCAGCTCTAGGTGGGAGATATGGTCAGAAAAAAAGTTCTCACTCCCTTTCTTATCTCGAATCTCCAAATCAAATTCTTGTAAGAGGAGTACCCAATAGATCAGTTGGGGCTTCACATATTTCTTGTTCAGTAGGTACTTTAGTGATGCATGGTATGTATAAACAATAACTTTAGACAACACAAAGTAAGAACAAAACCTGTCAAACATGAAAACCACATCAAGAATATCCTTCTCCGTGGTTGTGTAGTTGATATGTGCCTTGTTGAGCATCATGATGGCATAATATATAGGTCAGAAAATCTGGTAAAGTCACTAGCCCAAGACTGCTCCCACTGCGTAGTCACTGGTATCACACATCACCTCAAATTGTTCCTCCTAGTTGAGAGAAATCATCTTTGGAGCTTTCACTAGGCACTGCTTCAGGTGTTCAAAATCTATGGTGCATGTCTCATCGAACTCGAATATGGAATCCTTGTTTAGAAGATTGGTGAGGGGTTGGGCTATTTTTGAGAAGTTACGGACAAATCACCTATAGAAACTGGCATGGCCCAAGAAACTGTGGATGAATCTGACAGAAGTTGGAATAGGTAGTCGTGAAATGACATTTATCTTCACCGGATCCACCTCTACCCCCTTTGCTGAGATTATGTGGCCAAGGATGATGCCAATTTTCACCATTAAATGACACATTTCCCAATTTAAAACCAGGTTAGTGTTCTCACATCTTTCCAAAACTAGCTTCAGGTTCCGCAAAAAAGTGGTGAATGATTTTCCATAAATAGAAATATCATCTATGAATACCTCTAGGATCTGTTTCGCCATGTCATGCAAGATAGCTAGCATACAACACTGGAAGGTGGCAGGGTAATTGAACATGCCAAAAGACATCCTTTGGTAAGCAAACGTACTATAGGGGAAAGTGAGTGTAGTCTTCTCCTGATCCTCTGGAGCAATGGAAATCTGGTTATAGCCGGAATAGCCGTTGAGGAAGAAATAGAAGTTGTGCCTTGCTAGTCTCTCTATCATTTGATCCATGAATGGCAGGGGGAATTGATCTTTATTCATGGCATCATTCAGCTTCCGGTAGTTGACACAAACTCGCCAGCCCGTGATATGGAGAGTGGGGATGAGCTCATTTCTTTTATTTTATACCAAAGTTATACCCACCTTTTTGTGTACCACTTCTAAGGGTCTCACCCACAGAATATCTGATATGGGATAGATGATACCTACATCCAACAATTTGATAACCTCTTTCTTTACAACTTCCTTCATGGGGGGATTCAGGCACCACTGTGGTTGCCGAGATTGCTTGGTACCTTCTTCAAGTAGCACTTTGTGGGTGTAAATGGTAGGGCTGATGCCCTTCAAATCAACGACTATCCACCCAATAGAATTCTTACACTGTTTCAAAACTTATAGAAGTGAATATTACAGCTCCTATGACAGATATGCGTTAATTATGATAGGCAATGTTTGATGGTCTCCCAAATACCTGTACATTAGAGAATATGGAAGAGGATTCAGTTTTAGTTCAGGCGCCTTTAAAATCAAAGGCACAAGTGGTTGCACCTTGTCCCATTCTAGACTATTAGGAACAACTACACATTTCTAGTATTGGCTGCCCTAGACTTCTAGGAATTACATGTCTTCTAGACCTTCTTCAAATGGAATGTCTAGAATGA
The DNA here is from genome assembly GCA_963277665.1 of Viscum album. Classification (NCBI taxonomy): domain Eukaryota; kingdom Viridiplantae; phylum Streptophyta; class Magnoliopsida; order Santalales; family Viscaceae; genus Viscum; species Viscum album. The sequence goes on along the minus strand of OY728145.1, from coordinate 752,194,789 downwards.
TAAAGTTATCTGAGGTAAAAGAGAAAACCAGATCATCCTCTACTGTGATTAAGCGTTCATCCATGGTGGTTACTTCATAACATCCCTCATTATCATACAATTATGCATTCTTGATGGCCTTGAGAACATTGTAGGAGACTCTCTCATATCCTACCCAGAAAATTATCTCCCCTTGGTGCACGTCGATCAGTACCTTCCCAGTTGCCAAGAAGGTCCTTCCCAAGATAATAGGTGCCTCATGGTCATCCTCTATGTAAATGATTATGCAATATATGAGGAGTATTATCCTACCCACCTTGACCAAAATGACCTCCTGTAGCCCCTTTGGATATTTGATGGATCGTTCAGCAAGTTGAAGGGCTACTCGGGTAGGCTTCAAATCGTTGAGCCCTATATTTTTGAAAACTCTGAGGGGAATGAGGTTCACACTGGCCCCTAAGTCATATAGGGCCTTCCCAAACTTTCATGATATAATAGTACATGGAATAGTAAAGCTACAAGGATCTTGGAGTTCGGGAGGAATCAAATGCTGGAAGATTACAGAACACTACTTGGTTAGGGAAATGGTGCCCAGATCCTCCATCTTTCTTCAGTTGGAGAGTATTTCCTTCATGAATTTATAATAAGTGGGAATTTTCATAAGTGACGTTGAAAAAGGTATATTTATGTGTAGTTTCTTAAACACGTCCATGAATTTTCTGAACTGGTGGTCCAATTTTCTCTAATTCAATCTCTATGGGAAGGGTAAGGCAGGCTTAAAGGGTTTGACAACCTCTTTTCCTTTATTATGCGAAGCCTCTTTATATGGGATTTTGGATGATGAGGGGTCTATATATGTACCTTATTTATCAACAGGGGGTGTGGATACACTTGGATGTGTTGGTTGGTTCTATTGAAGGTCATTTCCATTCCGTAACGTAACGACATGAGCCTCCTCCCTCGGGTTCTTCTCAGTGTTACCTGTTAGTGTATAGGGTTGCCTTCCCTAGAGTTGGTTTTCCAACTGGAAAATTTGGTTTTCCAGGCCTCGAATTGAAGCCTCCTAGTTTTGGAACCTAGTCTCCATAGTAGATATAAATTTGGTCATGAGATCCTTTAACCTTGAGGTGTTCTCCTGTTGAGGTGGTTGTTGAGCTAGTGGAGGTGGTGGCTGCCGCGGCTACTGTGGGTGAGGGTTATGATACCCTTGTTTTTTATAAGAGCTATATTGGGGTTGTTGATACCTCTGGTAATGGTTCTGATATAGAGGCTGGTTGTAGCCAGGTAGTCGCTAGGGCAGAAGATTCTATTGTTGTTGGCCCCAACCTGTGTTATGTTGATATGCCAGGTTCTAGTATTGCTGTTACTAGTTTGGCCCTCAGTTTTGGGAAACATAACTTACCTCGCTTGTTGAAGGGCCTCTAGCATAACTCGTGGATTCTCTAAAGATGTGGTTATCACCACATTCACTATACACTGGATGGTTTTCTGCATGTACTTAAGATGTGCCCTTCATATTGAGCACATCAATCTTTTTGGACACAGTGTCCAACTGGGCAGAAAGAATAGTAGTTGCATCACTGTTATGCATACCTTATTTTTGGGTTACCCTCTTGGAATTCCATAGGAATCTATTGGCAGACATGTCTTCTAGTAGTTCTAAAAGATCTTTGGGGGATTTCCTCATTACCGTACCTCCGGCAGCAGTGTCCACCATGGACTTTTTATTCATTTTCAACCCTTTGTAGAAGTTTTGGACTTGCATCCAAAATGGGACTCCATGGTGTGGTCATTTTTTCAGCATATCGTTGAAGCGCTCCCATGATTCGTACAGTGAATCAGTATCATGATGTTGGAAGTTGTGGATTTTGTTCCGTAAATTCACCGTCTTCGAGGGTGGGAAGTATTTAGATAGGAACGCATGGGCTAGCTCCTCCCAGGTGAGGATAGATCATTTTGTAAAACCTTTAGTATAGTCTTTCGCCATATCCCTTTGAGATAAGGGGAAGAGGAAAAGAAAAACAACGTATGTGGACACTCTGTGGTAGCAGAACATGTCGCAGACCTCCAAAAAATTAGAGAGATAGGCATTGGGATCCTCACTGGGTAGACTGTCGAATTGAACGGTGTTCTGGATAAGCTGCATGATAATAGGCTTGATATCGAAGTGTTGGGCCTGCACCGGTGGATGGACGATGCCCGTGTTAGCTCCGTGGATAGATGGAAGGTCGTAATCCATGATAGTACGACGTGGAGGTGGTTACTGAGGGAGTGGAGCTGTAATGTATTGTTGTTCTTGAGGGGAATAGTACGACCCCTGACCTTGGTTAAAAAATGACATCTGCTCCAGTTGGAATTGTTAGAGCTGCTGCGGGCCATACCCTGAAGCAAGTGTAGTTTGCTGGTTCCAGTTGTCATCCAAACCTAACAGTTGTCCATCCCCTTGGAAAACAGCTAGATTTCCTTCCTCATTCTGCTCTAGTGGAGTGTTTTGGTTATGCTCGTCCATAAGTGCTCGTTGGCGTCTCAAGAGTGTACGTTCAATCTCTGGGTCAATAGGGAAAAACCCTAATGAATCAACATTCTTGGAATGTGTGAGGTAGATGCCCATACACCTAAAGACCTGCACGATATGAAACACACCAAGAGTAAATGAGGAAAAATAAAGATAAAAAGAAATGAGATGAGAAAAAAGATTTTTGGTAATTTATGATTTTTATTTTCACTAAAATTTGATACAAACTAAATGAAAACAAGAACAAAATTAACTTTTCTTTAGTTCCCCGACAATAGTGCCAAAATTTGGAAAGTCGTTTCACCAAAGGTATATTATATGTGTCCCAAATTATTTTTACCCTAACAAGTATAGCACCAGTAAGGGGTCCATCCACAGGGAAAAAGAAGTTATTTTTATCTTGTTTAAATTAGTTTGTATTTTTGTTTTAAGGAAGTTTGCTGAATTTAAAGTTGATTTTTGTTGTTTGGATAAAAAGAATGATTGGTCTTAAATTTCCTTTAACAAATTACTTAACAGAATACAAGTAAATATGGGAAAATTGATTTTGATATAGATAAAGAGAGACGTACGTTGGGGTTATGGATTAATCATAATTTGTTTAGTAAATCAAATTACTTATGAGGTTGTGTTGTTCATAATAACCCAACAATCTAGGTTTCAATTTGCAATAAAGGTCACTTGGTCCAGTAAACTTATATTTAGATCTGAAGAAATTAACTCCTTGGTCTAGTAGTCAATGTTTCACAGGTATTTATTTGGATTAGTACATTTTGATTCAACGAATACTTATAATGGTCATGAAATTGTTCGTCGTTAGTCTTCTTTTAAATTCCTGAAAATTCAGCCCTTGGTCTGGTACAAAATTTTTAGTGATAAAATGAAGTGATTTAAGAAGAATAAGAAGAATTTAAAAAGAACGAACACATTCATATCAACTAATTTAAATTACAACTCATCATCTTCTACAACCCCAACACACTGGGTATTTAGTTACACATATAGAAAATGATAAACACAAAGCTCTTGATACTTGATGTGATCATGCTTGGAACTTCGAGGAGGGAATGAGTCTCGGGTAGATGGTAGAATGGTAGTAGTACGGTGGGAGAGCTTCTCTCCTTTGGACCTTCAACCTTTTCTCTACACTTTCTCTCCACACATGACACCCTTAACCGGAGGCCAAGGCCTCCTATTATAGAAACAATAACTACACGACGTGTGGTGAAGGTACACGGTGTGTACTTTTGTCAACGTGCTTTTTTCCTTTGTTTTCTCCACCAGTAGGCAGCCTAACATGCCGTATTTGACTTGGAACATGGCGCCGCCTGGTATGTAGCTATACACGGTGTGTAACGCCTCCATACACGGTGTGTAGTCTCATTTTTCATCCACAAACCGCTTCTAGAAAGGCCTACATAGCGTGTATATGTTAAACATGATGTGTTCCCTTCAACCAACCACATGAGCGTGTATACTTCTTCTCACCTGCCAACTGCTTCTAGAAGGGTGTACACGGCGTGTAAAGTGTGCACATGGCGTGTACCAAATTCTGATTACTCGGGCATGTACTTGTCTTAGTCAGTCCATGTCTGAGTCTGGATGTACACAACATGTATATTGGTACATGCTGTGTACTTTGTAAATTTTTCTCAGTCTCCCCCATTTTCTGTATTTGGACATAAATATCCTGAAAATGAACAAGATCACCAAAATAAAATTATTTGTTCCCTAAGCAGTAGGTAATTACTGAAAACTTGTTCTTATTTTCAATAAAGTATGTGAAAATGTATACACAAATCAGGTGCATCAGTTTTAGACCAATAATTCAACAAATATTCATACTGATCATTTAATGATAGTCGATACTTCAAAAAAATAATTCCATGAAAATATTTCATGCTTATATGTTTTAGTTTAATGAATAATTATCTTACTCGATCAATGATTTTTTTGAAAAAAATTTCTCTTGAGCCTTCAACTGTGGATAAACATACTATCACACTCTTTCTCATGAGTTCCTAATCAACTTCTTCCTTTTTATTTTCATAAATTATCAATAAATACTCATAAAAAATAATTCATCATTTTATTTTCTAAAAAATAATATATGTTGTTGATTTCTTTAACTTGAATTATGAAAATATATTTTTCCATATTTTTATCTAAAAAAATTTGACCAATTTTATCAATTAAATCCATATATATCGAGAAATTTAAATTTATTATTTCATAATAAATTTTCTAAAAATATATATAAATATAACTCTACAATCCTTGTTCATTTAAATCTCCACACATCTCCCAAAATAAATTTCATCCTACACAGATTCAAATTTTGAATCAAATAATCAACAATTAATTTTAAAATCAATTTCCAAAAGATTTAAAATAATAATTCAACAAATATTCATTCTCATCATTTAATTTTATTTAATACTTCACAAAAATAACACTACATAAATATTATATAGTCATATTTTTTGTGGGTGATGTTATGTACTTGCGTTTTCCAAATTCTAGAGCCATAACAAATTTTTTATGATCCAAATTCAACACCCCCTTTATGTAAAATCTCCTTATCATGTATGTAAATATTATGTATTAATTAGATGAAAAAACTCAAATAATAAATATTTTATGATAGAATATATAAATAAATAATTATTTCATGGAAATTTTTCATAGATTTTTTTTTCAATTGTCCACTTCTCATGAAAAATTCATGAATAATACAAAGAAATGTTCTATATCATTCTTTAATTCTATTCCTTCTCATTACTTCAATAATTAATCAGTCAAACTCAAATTTTCTATAAAGTTAAGTTCAAATATTTTTTATTTTAGAAGATCATGTGAAACAACTCAATTTTTCTGAAATTTTTCACTAACTATTAGAATTTATTATAATAGTTTTGAAATCAATTTTTAATCATTTTTAAGATCATACCTAAAAAATTTAACAGGAAAACTCAAATTTTTTGTGAATATTAATGTTCTAGGATAAATGTTTTGTGTACCTTATTTAACAAATTCAATAATTTTTCATAAATTCATTAATAACTTCTAAATCTCTGTAATCATTCAAAAACATCAAGAAAACTTCACAATTGATGTGTAAACAAGAGTTATTCAAATTATCACTAAAATTCAATTCATAAAATAAATGTTTTGTGATTTTGTATTGTTTATTCAATGTAGTTTTAAATCATGTTTAGTGATTATAAAATTGATCTATAACTTTTAATCCAACTAATTTATTCAAGAAATATTAGGAATACATCATATAACATGTATCTTCAATTTTTCTATAGAAACTCATCTAAATTAAATCCACAATGAAATTTTTTCATGATTGAGAAAGATATGTTTTGGGTATATTTATATACCTCCATATCATCCTCACTTGAAGAAGTTAAAAGTGTGCTTCAACAACCTTCCATGGATCACCTTTAAATCCTTATAAAGGATCTCTTATAACCCAACAAGCCACACTTATAAATCCTTCAAATTTGACAAATTCTCTATGTAGTGATATTGTTTATGTTATAAAGTGTATGTCTTGTGCATCATAACTTCTTGCACCAAATTAATAAAATTTCCAGCACCATAGCATAACTCCATGAAATGTCCAACTCAAGATATGTATCTCACTCAATCTGATTGTATGTCTATGGAGTGGCTATTTACTATGATCAAATAAACTTAAGTATATAAAATTATGTTTTATTATCTTCAAAAAATATTCAATACACATCATGAAAACAATAATGTAAAATAATAAACATCAGAAAATTCATGATCTTTTAATTCAAGATGATATTATAGCTAATGTTATATTTAATGAAAATTATGAAAAAACATATATTCTATGCCTTTTTTATAGGTATAAATTGGTATTTTGTGCCTCTTAATATATCCCAACCCGTAAATTACTATTTAATTATCTTCTATAAACTATATAGATTAGTTTTCATTTAGATATATGGTAGAAAACTAAAATGGTCTATGAGATATAGAATTTGTTCTATGTAGTAGTTCCACACAACCTTTTTTTATCACATCATGTTGTAATTGTTATAAAACTTTATATTCATGGAGTCTTTAATTGATGTATATGAAAAAATACAATATAATAAATCCATGGGTTCTTCAATATCCCCCTTATATTTTTTTTTTTCAATTTTGTAATGTCTCAGATTTTCCTTGTGTTGTTTTTTTAAATATTACATGGAATTATTTCGAGACCAGGCTTTACAATGGTGTGCGATTCTGAGGCCCAGGGTTCTCAGAATAAATGTTTGAAATAAATTAAACTTTTAAATAGCATGCATGAGCTGTTTTCCTAAGAAAAGTGAAATAACTTTTAAATGGGATCCCAGATTAGAAATCTGAGGCACCGTTGCATTTAGAGCAGCGACTTTACCTTAGGTGAGGCCTAACATCAACCGGCGCGGGTCAGATACAAAAGTTAATTTTTGGATGTTTTAAAAGAAATAAAATAAATTTAATAATTTATTTTAATTTAATTTTTCCATAATGAAGTGATGTGTTATGTGGTTTTAAATAACTGGGAGCCCAGGTTTAAACTCATGACCCTAGAAACTTTCCTTGGAATCCTCTAGAACTTTATAGAGGAGCCACCCCATAGAATTCCCTATAAAAGATGACGAATGAAGACGCATAGATCGTAGTGAAGTGAGATTGAATCTCGACCAATGACCACTCTCCCTATTCATTGATGATCAAGGTAGGGGTTGTTATTACTATTATTTCTTCTCCATTCTTGGATTCAAATGACGAACACGGGTCAACCCAAAAACATGTTGACCCGCGGATCATTCGTTCTTTTAGGAGGGTCTTTTATTAGGTTTATTTTGGGAAATTAATCTGTAAATGTTTTGATTTAATTTTCTTTTCTCTGTTTGATCCTTCTAATGAGAATAGATCAACACTGTGATGAATGACATTGGACATTCATTCCTCAATTTTTTGTGTGTATTTATTCTTCCCCTTTTTACCCTGCATTCTTTGTGTTCTTCATAGGGTTATCAACAACAAATCATTACACATCTGTTTCACAATGAAATAATCCCAAATTCGAGATCTGATGTCATGATGACCCAATGGAGGTGTGAAGATGATGAAAGTAGATGAATCGACTCTGTTCGAGAGAAATAGTTATTTAATGGTTATTTATATGGGTGGATTGAAATATGTTTTCGGTGTCAATCGGAGGCCCAAAACCAACATAATAGTATTTATGGTGTTAAGGTATCCTCGAACCTTATGTTTCATGGAAATAAGATGGATGAATTGAGATATAGAATATTTCCTAAAGCATCAGATGAATAACATCGAGTTCTTGAAAATCATAAAGAACACGATGTGTTCTCAAAAGAACACGGCGTGTCGGGATAGCTTGGCGGTGACTAGGGTTTCACGATGTAGGAATTGATGATTCGGCATGTGATAATTGTCATATGGAATTTGGTTCCCTACATAGGAATCAGTGTGTATCTTGGATTATACATAGACACGAGGTGGAGTAAACAGCATGTACTCCACCACACAGCCAGACCAGGATGGTTACGTGGGTTACCCCATGTACTGGTACACGAGTTGGAATACACTGGTCAAAGCCGTGTATGGGCACATGGCCAGTGTACACCAACCAGACCCCGAATAATTAGATATAGTGTGTAATTTTCACTACATTCCATGTATACACTTTCAACATGACATGTATTCAGACTCAGGCCATTGCACACTGGAAGTACCCGAAGTCAAGGGACACAGAGTGTGACCTCGCTACATGCCATGTACTCTCTTCTACATGGCTTGATCTCATTTTCCACCATTCCTTGGACAAGTTCCATTTGGGTTAGTTCCCCTTTTATCATTCCCCTAAAGGTTAGGTATAATTTCCAACAATGAGAGTATAATTCCTTCAACAATATTTTCTGGATAGAGTTATAATCCCTCTGAGAGGCCCAAAGCAAGATCCTCTACGCATTCTTGGTCCTAGGTAGAGTCGGGTATCAACATGACCAATCCTATAGGATGTCAATCTTCTAATTAGCAGGTGAACTTGGATGATTCATGGTATATTCCAATGCCCTATCAGTGATCCTCATCCATGTATCATGATCTTCCCCCACTAAGGAGTGAGTTCTCCAGAAATGAGTGCATTTGTTATCTCTTCAGATCTATCAGTGCCTCTATCTCTCTCATGGATTTTTAAGATGAAAATTAATTATTGGACGGAAATAATCAGATCTATCAGTCTTAGGATTGATTTCTCCTAGATAATTACTTCATGGAAATCTTCAGACTGAATCCCTAGTGTGGGTATGCGGTCATTGTAACTTACCTCTAGACTATGGGTCTAGGTTTTGAGTATATCTGGACATGTTTCTCTTGTTATATGTTATGTGGAAATATATTTTGTAGAGATGATTATACCTTTAATTTGTGTATTGATTTGTAGTTTTTGAGTTCCTCTACTGAGTATTATTATACTCACCCCTGTATGGGATTTTTCCACATGTGTTGTGTCTTGTGCGGACAAGAAGCCTTTTGACAGAGTCGAGGGCAGACTAGGAATGGACTGAGCTTTCTGATATTCCTTACAGTCTGTGGTGTTGTTACTACTATGAGTAGCAGTTCCATAACCTATTTCTTTCTTACAGGTTGGAATTTGTAGTTTTCAGAATCTTTCTTTTGGTGGGATTTTATTCTGGCCTAGTTTATCTTCCACAATTTACTTTCTGTTGTACTTTGTTGTTTGGGTTTAGATGTAGGCATTCATTTTGTTCCTCAGTGGTTTTAAATTTTATAATTTTGTTGGATTGGAGATGTTTGCATCTGTATAGGTACTTCGTAAATTCCTCCCATGTTAGTGATATGCCTACTCAGTGCTAGTCACTATCCCCTAGCCTATTGGAAGAGGGTTTGGGGGAGTCATGACACATTCCCCACTAGGATGGGTCATGAAAAATTTACCGAATATTTAATACTTCAAAATATTTTGTTAACTTTTCTTGACTAAAGAGCCCACTAATTTCACCACTATTTTATATAACCTATTGGATATTTAATTTAATCCCCCTATTTCTTTCATATTTTTTTCATATATATTTGAATATGATTTCATTATTTTATCCCCCTTTGACAAAAATATTCAATGCAATATATAAAGGGAAGGGGTGAACTCTCACCAAAATTTAATTCTTGAGTGAGCGAAGGTGAACATTCATCATTACCCTCAATTATTAATTTTTTTTATTTTTGTATTCCCCCAGCTAAAATATTTTTAATTTGTTCTTAGGTAGACATATAATCAATTCTCAGTATACCACTAATAAAGTTTATTTGAAAAAATTATATTTAATATCAATGTGATTTGATCCTGAGTATTTCATATGTTTCTTAGAAAAATTTAATGTACTTTGGTCATTAAAACCAATTATAAATGGAAAATTAAAATTTTCTTTTAGAATTTCAACTTGTTCCTTCATCTAAATCATTTTTCTGCAAGCATGTCTGGTAGCCACATACTCAACCTCTATAGTGCCAAGTGTCTCTAATTTTTTTTCAATGATAACACCCAAATTTTCTTCCATAAAGGGATTTTATTCCATGATTAGACTATAAATCATCAATATTTTATGAGCAATTAATACTAGTATAACCAAATATCTCATTATCATCTTCTCTTCCATATAGAAACTCATGATTAAGTGTCCCTTTGATATATATAAGAATTATTTTGGAACCCTTTATGTGTGATTCCTTAGGATCACTTTGAAATATTTCATAAAATTTCATTAAAAATGAAATGTTTGGCTTGGATTATGTAATATATAAGAGGATTATAATAATATTTTTGAATTCCTTCCCATTAACTCTTAAAGTATCCTCATCCTTTTCCAATCTTACTCCCACAATGATAGGTTCTTAATACTAATTTGGATACTTCCATTCCAAACTTCTTAAAAAGTTATTTTACATGTTTTTTATGAGAAATAAAAATATAATTCCTATTATAATTTCTAAAAAGAATTATATTTTACCAAGAATGTACATCTCTAAAAAATATTCATTTTTTCAATAAATTCTATGAAATTATACTCTTCGTCACTTATAAAAATAATTTCATCAGTATAAATAATGAAAATGAGAGTAAGGGTCCTCATTTTCTTCACATAATTTTTTTACATAGTTAATTTCTTGAAATTCATCTATTTCAAACAAATATTAATCTTAGAGTACATTTGGGTTTTTCTTTAAACCATATAAGGCCTTGCCTAAATTTTACTCTCAAGTGATATTTTATAAAAAATAAAACCCTTAAGTTGCTCAATATATGTAATGCCCCATTTTTTAGAAGCAAGCATATTCTTTCCATATATTATATGTTTATAATTATAAACTTTTTCATTCCCATCATCTCTTCTATAGAGAAAATCATGATTAAGTGTTCCTTTTATGTATATAAAAATTATTTTGAAATCCTTCATGTGTGATTACTTAGGATCACTTTGAAATATTCCAAAAAATTTCATTACAAATGAAATGTTCGGTTTCGATTTTATAAGATATAAGAGTATTATAATAATATTTTTGAATTCCTTCCTATTCACTCTTAAGATATCCCCATCCTTGCTCAATTTTATTCCCACAATGATAGTTGCTTAATATTTATTTGGATTCTTCCATGCCAAACTTCTTCAAAAGTTTATTGACATATTTTTTATGATAAATAAAAATATAATCCCTTTTCTTATTTCTAAAAATAATTATATTTTACCGAGAATGGATATTTTAAAAAAATATTCATTTTTTCAATAAATTCTTTGAAATTATACTCATTATCACTTGTAAAAATAATTTCATCAATATAAATAATGAAAATGAGAGTATCGGTCCTCATTTTCTTCACATAATTTGTTTTTCCATTTTTCCTTTCTTGGAATTCATGTGTTGCAAATAACTATAAAGGTTAGAGTACCTTTGTGGTTTTCTTTTAACCATAGAGAGCCTTATCCAATTTTTGAACTCAAGTGAAATTTTATCAAAAATAAAACCCTTAAGTCGCTCAATATATGTAATGACTTATAGTTTTAGAAAAATATTATTTCCATACACTATATGTTTATAATTGTAAACTTTTATTTCTATTTATTCAAAGTAATTTAAATAGATTAGGTAATAAGTTATACAAGATAGGAATTAAAATGACAATACTTTATTCATTCATAGTGAAATGTTACAAAAAGAATATGAAACAAATTATCAATTACTATGGATTATTACATCCTTTAAGAGTGCATAAATTAATAGTGGATAATAAATAAAGAAGAATAAAATATTCAACACCGAAAGATCCCTTGGAACATCATCACCCATGAAGATCACTAATAGAAAAACAAAACCTATAATGAGTTATAAAACCATGAAAGGAGAAATAATATTGTGAGATCCAAAATAAAAACTACATAAATGATAATTTTGACTTATAAAGTGAGAATGGAATGCATGATTCTAGCATGTCTATTTATGGTAATGAAATCTGGCCATTATTAATATGGTCATTAGAAATATGGTCATTTCACTACTGCAGAATGGAATTAAACATGATGTAAACCCTGATCCTACATGAAGATATTAACAATATCAGTGGTCAGTCCACCTAGGCCATGATTATTTGGTCTAGGTCTACCGATCTGGATACTCCACTCACCCTTGTGTAGATAAATACGGCCATCAGGTGATGTAAATGACACCCTTTGATGATAATAGTCCAAAAATGTGTGATATGGAACCAACCAATCCATCACCAGAATGACATCTGAGACTATCATTTCAGGAACAAATAGGTCCCATAAGAAAGGGTAACTACCTACCTCAAGAGGATAATACCTACATTAGATTATTACCTCTAACCGTACTTCTAACGGTGTATCCAGGGTCATTACACTACAATAATACTTTATTTATAGACTGAGACTTTTCACGATAGATAAGGAGATGAAGGAGTGTGAATCACCTATATCAAATAAAGTAGATACTATAGTGGTGGCTAGTAGAATAATACCTTGTACTTTAGATAGTCCTATACTCTAATCCTCAGGTATTGACTGTAATGCATGCAACTGACCAGATCCATGACATTGTGCTATAATTGGACTACCCCTATCATGACCAATCTACTGGCGCTACTGAAAATCTGAAGTCTAGATACCATGAACATAAACTCCTCCTCATCCAGTCCTGCTAATGCGACTCCAACTCCCCGCCTAACATCACATAATAGAACCTACTCCTGAAGGTGGAGCTGGTACAGATCCTCTCCCACTAGAAGATAATGGAAAGGTCTGAAAGAATATTTGGAATTTCTCTATATGGCCATAAGACCTATACTCTAGAGGGTCTCTATCACACTGAGGCTTCATATTTCCCCGTCATCCACACTGATGACACACCACAAAGCTACCTGTATGGGTACTATGGCTGCCACTGCCATGACGAGAAACCTCGAGGGATTACTTTCTACTATAGGAAGAACTATTAGCCTACATAGGAACTAATCCTTTATTCCCAGTATTATCACCATCACTCAGGTTTTACTTAGTGATAAGATCATGATTGACTATTTCATATAAGCTAGATAGGCGAAATACATTCACCTGAGTATGGATAGAATACTAGAGTCCATCCTCAAAGTGTCTAGAACACGAAATCTCATCACCCACTAGAAGCAGTGAAAATCACTATAACTCAGTGAAACACGCTGAATACTTCATAACTGACATAGCACCCTATTCCAAATCATAAAATATCTATATTGGAAAACTCTTAGCATATAAGGAAATAATTGATCGTAGAAAGTAGTTTGAAATTCAATATAGATCATTCCCTTATAGTAACTAGGATAGGTAATCACTTCCCACCAGTGCTTGTATGAATCACACAATATATACATAACAAGATTGAACATGTGCTTTGGAAACATCTTAGATGCTCAAATATGGATAGGGTGGTCTCTATCCAAGAATTAGTAGCCTACAGACCTCCATCCCTTGAGAAGGTGGGAGGATGCTGCTACTGGAACTCACATGTTTGATTAGCCATCATTGGTGCAGGTCATGAAGCACCTTGCATAGACTGCATCATACATAGAAAAATCTCATAAAGATGAGTGTTAGTGCCCATATAAGGTATAACAGGTAGTGCCTCAAGTGTCACTCAGGGTAGTAATACTAGTAGCTTAGGGCCCACCACATTCGAAGAAGATAGATAGAAATAGAGAAAGATGAATGAAAGGAAAGGGATAAATACCCATGGTTACTACCCCAACTACCATCTTAGAAGGCTATATATTGGTAAGTGTTCTTGTTTAACTTCCATGGGTTCTAGTATGTGAAAGTTCAATAGTACTTTTCCTCTTCATTTAATGACAACCATTTTATTTTATAAATCAAGTTTCACTTTTTGAGTTTTCATGGTCTTATTTTCATATAACAAGGTTAATTTAAGATGGATTTCCATTCCCAGTGAATTAGGGCCCATACACCTTATCACTGAAATCAACACCCATTTAATTCCATTCTAATGGCTTGAATCAGTCAATTACCCATTCCAACCCACGAGGGCCCATACACCTCATGAATCGAAACTAGAAATCACTCAATCATAGCCAAAATGAATCACAATCATATATATATATATATATATGTAAACAAGGATCACTCAACAATCAGAAGTAATACATGAAATGAAAGTAGTGAAATGCACCTATATGGCATGATAATATGTATGACATTTGAATTATAGGTGCCTATGATGACACATGTAATAATGATCCTTTACCTCATATCATCGGGCTAAGGATAAAATGAAATCCTCAATAAGAATAATAAAAATAACTACAACACAACATGTGCATCACCCAGTGGTGAAATGGTATCAACAATAATAGTAAAAAGAAGAACAATAATATAATTCCAAGAAACTTGGAATTACCTTGAACATGGGTTAGCTACGCCCAATCACAGCTTATGACCAAGTTCTAAGCATTAATAATCCCTAGTATATTGTCTCCAAATAGTAAATCAAGAAATGAACCATCTCTGATACCACCTTGTGACGTTTTGAACCTGGGTTCCACTCCAAGGTGCCCCAAGCCTGGTTTTCCACCTGGCCTCAAATGTATCTCCTCAAATGCCAGAGGATGCCAAATTTCAGCGAGGACCTAGTGTGTGTACATGGGAATACTATGACCTTATCACTAGAGTGCAGCACAATGGATAAATGAAATAGAAGGTTAATAGAAGAATAAATATTAGTAAATATATGGTATAATATAAGTAGACAAGAATAATGAATAACTCAACAATTGGTAACAATTATAAGGAAACTGATGATATATGTCATGTGTCTAGAAAACTAGAAAATGTGGATACAAAGCAGTAGAAAAACCATGATATAAAAAAGTATAAAATATAAACCAAAAACTATCCAGAAACCAGGACCCTAGCCCATTCATCTTCTACAAAGATCCATCCTAATAAAAAAAGAAATATCAGGTGTCTAAGGGAGGACACTTCCCTTTGTCATCACCTACTTTCATGTCATCTTATAGGGTACCAATTGTGGCCTAGATAGGGTGTGAGATAAGTCTCAATAGGACACCACCACCAACATCTATAACATCCAATATATGTAATATAAACTAAAACAGTGTGTAAGAATTCATATATAAAAGTAAAGCAGTATAGTAATGTAAATACCCAAGTATCAGCTTTAGCCTTAGTTGATATCTAAACATATAACCATTTCATTCATTATTTAAGTTCTAGTTTATATATGTAAGTCAAATTAGGTATAACCATCACAAACATCCTAACATGATAATAATAATGATGAAGGATCCAAGATATAATAAGGCTCCCTATAATGATATCAATAATGAATGAGATCCAATGTAATGGCCAAGAAACCCATGACCTCAGGGGTTAATCCAACTCATCAGTAACCAGTATCCTGGATAAGGGGTAATAATGTAATATAAGGGTCATCTCTCAAGTAATTCTACAATAATAATTCTATTCGAGTCCAAGGATCTCATCCAAGGTAAAAGTGGTAAGTGATGACTAAGCCCGATGGATGTAACCATGGAACCTCATGCCTGTAGACGTCATGATGGATCCAAGGAGTGTATACAATACATCCTATAGTGATAATGGAGGGATATTATGGTTTCATATTTGGTATCCACTAGTAAACAAGGATTGGTTTCCAAGGTGGGTCTCACCCTTGGAAACCGACATCCTTGAATCAAAATGGCATCCACAAGTGCTCAAGGAATTACCTTAAGAATCCAAGGATAGCTCAAGTCATACCACTCCTATAATAAAGTGAAGGCCCTTTTACAATTAAGAACCTTATAATTGATTCATTAAATTAATTAATACCATTTAATAGTCATTCCATTTAATAAGTCAAATGGTTCATTACATACCTTTCATTAGTGTGACAAGGTTAAAGGATATACAACCGTTTATTAATTTGTGTATATAGTATTCAATTTGTTAGGTTCACTCCATTTCCTTCCATAAATCATGGAAAGGTGTGTTACGAACATGAAACCGAGTCATTCAATTATATTTCATTGGTCCAAGTCATATATATAGTATACTTACCAATTTAACCATTTCAACATTCATTATTCAAGTAGAACACTTAACCTAGAAGGGTCAAGTGAAACTAATATATTATAGGGATAATAAAATAATAATTCAATAGTAATTTAATTAAGTAAGGTCTTAACATTATCTGGGTCAAGCCAAATCACACCTTAACGGTGGAGTAGACGCACATAACAAACCCCAAAAAGAATAATGAAGGGAAACACCCTACTTGGGGTGGTCAATGTTGAGAAAGTAACCTCAAACATTAGATAACATATTTAAAAATAGTCTTATAATATGGTTGTAATGACTATATCAAGGAACATGAATTAAATAGGCAATGCCTAATGAAATCAGCGTGAACACACAAAAATTTATAAAATGATGAATCATGAGAGATGAGTTATAGACCACCTACCTTAGGCTCGTATGACTCTCCTCATTCATTATCAATCTTTAGTTTAGCCCTGATTAGAAAAGATATGAACAATAGATCAACACCCTGAAAATAGAGTATATGAGACTGAAACTTGACAAATTCGTTGAGAGATAGATAAACAAATAACAACTAAAAAGGAATCAATATCCCCCTGATGCACATCCAATGTGTAAAATGGATATTGAATCAGAGTTCTGATGGTGATATGGAATCAAAAACTATCAAAGAGTCTTCAAAGGAGCTAAAAAGGGAATATGGGATCCCTTGTTGTTCACTATAGAGAAACTAGAGGGAGAGGATGATTTAAAACATATCATTATAGAAAAAATGGTCACTTCACCCAAAAATATGGGTCGCATGGTTTGGTCGTATGGTCAGCCAAATTGTACGCCAACTATACAACATTGTATGTGCTAATGGGGTACCCACAAGGTAGGGCCACATGGTTAGGGAAACCATGTTCCAACCATGAGAATCACCTATGCTAAAAACTATAGAGTTATTGAATGGGAAAGGGGCCCCTGGTGCACAATTAAGGAAAATCATGAACTCTACTTCACCCCCACTATCCACCCCACAAGGTTAGAAAAGACCATGCTGGCTGGGTCACACGGTTTCTACTAACCGTGTGGCCTATTGTTTTTCTCCACCGGACATGGTTTTGAGCTTCGAATAAGCCCCAGACATCCCTGTAACCTTTATAGCCTCATCATAAATCCATATTAGGTCTAAAATAAGAAATTATACCAAATTTAAAAGGATCCATAGATGAGTGAAAAAATATATTCTTATAGTAACTCCATAATCCTTGGTCATTTAGAATCTAGTGCATCTCTAAAAATATATTCCAACCTTTGTATATTCAAATTTTGAATAAAATAATTGGAAATTAATTTTATAATCTATTTTCAAAATATTTAGACCAATCATTCAACAAATATTCATAATCATCATTTAATTTTATTCAACACTTCACAAAAATAATTCTATGAAAATATCTCATTGTCATATGTTTTAATTTACTTAATCATTATCTTACTCAATCAATTATTTTTTAGGAAAAAAAATCTCTTGAGCCTTAAATTTTTGACCAACATATGACCACAATCTTTCTCATGCATTCCTCAACAACTTATTCCGTTTTATTTTCATGAATTATCAATAAATACTCATGAAAATAATTTATAATTTTATTTTCTAAAAAATAATATCTGTTGTTGATTTATTTAACTTTATTTATGAAAATAGTTTTTTCCATATTTTTCTATTAAAAATAGTTGACCAATTTTATCAATTAAATCCATATATATCAACCAATTTAAATTTAGTCTTTCATAAAAAAATTTCTAAAAATATCTCTAAATATAACTCTATAATCCTTGGGAATTTAAATCCCCACACATCTCTCAAAATAAATTTCATCTTACATATATTCAAATTTTGAATCAAATAATCAAAAATTAATTTTATAATCAATTTCCAAAATATTTTAAATAATAATTCAAAAAATATTCATTCTGATCTTTTAATTTTGGTCAACACTTCACAAAAATAATTATATATAAATATTATAGGGTCATATTTTTTGTGGGTGATGTTATTTTCTTGCGTTTTCCAAATTCTGAGCCAAAAAGAAACTTATGATCCAAATTCAACACCCACTTTGTATAATATCACTTGATAATGTATGAAAATATTCTCCATGAATTAGACAAAAAACTCAAACAATATATCTTTTATGATAGAATAGATAAATAACTAATTTTTTCATGAAAATTCTTCATATGTTTTTCACAAAAAAAATATTTTTCAATTGTCCACTTCTCATGAAATATTTCTGAATAATACCAAGACATATTCTATATCTTTCTCCAATTATATTCCTACTGAGTCCTTCAATAATTAATTTGTCAAACTCAAATTTTCTACACAATGAAGTTCAAATATTTTTTATTTTAGAATATCATGTGGAACAACTCAATTTTCATGAAATTTTTCACAAACTATTGGAATTTATTAAAATTTATTTGAAATAAATTTTTAATCATTTTAATGATAATACCTCCACAATTTAGATAGAAAACTCAAATGTTTTGAGCATATTAATGTTCTAGCACAAATTTTATGTGTACCATATTTAACAAATTCAATAATTATTCATAAATTTATTAATAACTTATAAATATCTTCAAGAATTCAAAAACATCAAGAAAACATCACAATTGATGTGTAAACAAAAATTATTCAAATTATCACTAAAATTTAGTTCATAAAATAAATGTTTTGTTATTTTCTATTGTTAATTCAATGTAGTTTCAACTCATGTTTAGTTCTTATAAAAGTTATCTATAAACTTTAAATCCAACTAATTTATTCAAGAAACATTAGGAATACATCATATAACATGTATCATTAATTTTTCTATAAGAACTCATCCAAATTAAATCCACAAAGAAATTTTTTCATGCTTGAGAAAGATATGTTTTGTGTATATTTATATACCTCCATATCATCCTCACTTAAATAAGTTAAAAGTGTGATTCAAAAAAATTCATTGGATCACCATTAAATCCCTATAAAGGATCTTTTATAACCCAACAATCCTCACTTAGAAATCCATCGTATTTTACAAATGTTCTATGTAGTGAGATTGTTTATGTTGGCAAGTGCATGCTCTATGCATCATAATTTCATGTACCAAATTAATCAAATTTCCATCACCATATCACAACTTCATGAAATGTCAAAATCAAGATATGTATCTCACTCAATCCAATTGTATGTATGTACAGTGGTGTAGTGAAAAATGTTATGTGCCTATTTACCATGATCAAATCAACTTAAGGGTATAAAATTATGTTTTATGATCTTCAAAAAAATATTCAATACACATCATGAAAACCATAATATAAAATAATAAACATTATAAAATGCTTGATCTTTGTAATTTGAGATGATAATATAGCTAATGTTCTATTTTATGAAAATTATGAAAAAATGTATATTCTATGCCTTTTTTCACAGGGATAAATTGGTATGTTGTGACTCTCAAGATACCCCAAACCTTATATTAATATTTAATTATCTTCCATAAACTCTATAGATTAGTTTTCATTTAGATACATGGTAGAAAACTAAAATGTTCAATGAGATATAGAATTTTTTCAATGTAGTAGTTCCACACAACCTTTTTTCATCACATCATGTTGTAATTGTTATACAAATATGTATTCATGCAGTCTTTAATTGATGTATTTGAAAAAATACAATATAATAAATCCATGGGTTCTTCAATATCCCTTTTATATTTTTTTAAATTTTGTAATGTCTCCAATTTTTCGTGTGCTATTTTTAAAAAAATGTTATATGGAATTTTTTCAAGACTAGGTGTGATTCTGAGGTCCAAGGTGCCTAGAATAAATGTTTGAAATAAATTAAACATTTAAAAATCATGAGTGAGCAGGTTTTATGAAAAAGTGGAATAACTTTTAAATTGGTGGTTAGATTATAAATCTGAGGGCACCATTGTGTTCAGATCAGTGACTTTACCTTAGGAGAGGCCTAACATTGACAGACATGGGTCAGCTGCAAAAGTTAATTTTTGGATGTTTTAAAAGAAATAAAATAATTATTTTTTATTTTAACATTTCCATAATGTAGCGACGCATTATGTGGTTTTAAATAATTGATATACCAAGGTTAGACTCATAACTCTGAAAACATTCCTTGGAATCCTCTACATCTTTGGAGAGGAGCCACCCTAGAGAAATCCCGACGAATGATGATGAATGACGACGCGTGGATCGTTGCACGGTGAGATAAAATCCCAACCAATGACCGCTCTCCCTATTCATCAATGATTGAGGTAGGGGTTTTTATTTCAATTATTACTTCCCCATTCTTGGATTCAAATAATGAATTTGGATCAACCCATGAACAAGTTGACTAGCAGATCATTTGTTCTTGCAAGAGGCTATTTTATCAGGTTTATTTTGGGGAATTAATTCATGAATTTTTTGATTTAATTTTATATGATCTATTTTATCCCTCTAAAATGATCATATCAATTCTATGAATAATGATGGTGGATGTTTATTCCTCAATTCATTGTGTGGATTTCTTCTTTCCCTTCTTACCCTCAATTTTTTACATTCTTTGTGGGGTTATGAACAATGGTTCATTGCACGTCCTTTTCACAATGGAATGATACCAAATTGTAGATCCAACATCATGACGACCCAAAGGAGGTGCGACGACAATGAAAATGGACAAATCAACTTGGTTTGAGAGAAATCTTTATTCAGTGGTTCTTCATATGGGTGGATCAAAACATGTTTTTGGGGTTTTTGGAGGCCTAAAACCAATGGAATCAGATTTACGGTGTTGGGGTGACCTCAAAACTTGAGTTTATGGAAATTGGATGGTTGGATAGAGAGATATATGATTGCCCGAAGCATCGGAGGAAGAACTTCAGGTTTTGGAAAATTGCGAAGAACACGATGTGTTCTCTGAAGAACACGACGTGTGGGGCCAGATTGACGATGACTAGGGTTTTGTGATGCATGAGGTGATGAAATAGTGTGTGAAAATTTCCACATGGAATGTGGGTCACTTCATGAGACTATACATGTATCTCAGCTGATACATGGACACGGGGTGGAGTACATAGCATGTACTCCACCACATGGCCAGACCAGGCCGGTTATGTGGGTTACCCTGTATACCAGTACACGGGTTGGCATACATAGGTCGAAGCCATGTATGGGAACATGGAAATCATACATAGATAAGACCTCAGATAATCTGACATGGCATGTGACTGTCACTACATACTGAGTATACACTTTATACACAACATGTCTTCGGACTCGAGTAGTTGCACATGGGCAGTACCTGAAGTCAAGGGACACAACGTGTGACCTTGCTACACGCTAGGTACTCTCTACTACATGGCTTGATCTCCTTGTATACCTTTCCGTGGAAAAGTTTAGTTTGGGTTAGTGCCCCTTTTTTCATTCCCCTGAAAGTCAGGTATCATTTCTAACCACGGGAGTATGATCCCTTCAGGAGGACTTTCTGGATATAGTCAGAATCCCTCCGAGAGGCCCAAAGTGAGATCCTATACCCATTCTTGTCCCTAGGTAGAGTCACGTATTGACATGACTAATTCTATAGGATGATGGTCCTATAATTAATAGGTGAATCCAGATGAATTATGGTATATTCCAAGGCCTTGGAAATTATCCTCATCTATGTATCATGATCTTTACCCACTTAGGAGTGAGTTTTCCCAAAATGAGTGCATATGTTCTCTCTTCAGATCTATCATCGCATCTATCTATCTCATGGATTTTCCTAATGAATAATACTTCTCAGGTGGACATCATCAAAGATATTAGACTCAAGAGTGATTTCTCTTGGGTGAGTGCTTTGTCGAAATCTTCTGACCGAATCCCTAGCATGGGTATGCGGTCATTGTGACTTACCTCTAGATTACAGGTCTGTGTTTCATGTATATCTAGATATGTTTCTCTTATTATATGTTCTGTAGACATATATTGTGTAGATATGACTGTACCTTTACTTTTTTTTTATTGATTTTTGGTTTTAGGGGTCCTCTATTGAGTATTGTTATACTCACTCCTGCATGGGATTTTTTCACACATGTCATGTCTTGTGTAGACAAGCAGCCTTTTGAAGGATTTTAGGGCGGACCAGGACCAGACTGAGCATTTTGAGATTCCTTACAGGCCGAGGTGTTCCTACGGATATGAGCAGCAGTCCTAGTACCTATTTATTGCTTACGGGTTAGACTTGGTATTTTGCAGACTCTTTATTTTGGTGGGATTGTATTCTGGCCCAGTTTACTTCCCTCACTTTACATGTAACGCCCTGACCCCAGCTACCCAGAGTCGGTGCATTAATTACATAACATTGGCATGATCACAAGAAAGATCAAATCTCGAAAGACCGATTGGTTTAGTAGCCTTGGAAACACTAGATATATTCATAAGTTTTACATTACATCATAAAATGAAAAACTACTACAACAACATAATGTCTCCATAATCCACACTACTATCCCCTCATAATATCCCTGCAGGTCATTCATAATTTACTTCTTCACATCCTGGGAAAAAATAAAACATAGAAAAGGGGTGAGCTCAAATGCCCAGTACGGATAACAATATAGCGGAACATTCAAAATAAGCATAAACATTTAAGGCAATGAATTACTAAAACAAAAGCCTTTTAAAATTGAACTTCAACATAGTATGGCAAAAGTAAAATGAAATAATTCCATTTACTTGTTCACATGGATATTCTACTAATCGAATAATCACATGCAATATCAATAACCACTTTCATAATGTTGGAATGCATAATGCCAGACTATCATAACCACATAGCCAAGGCCTCGTGCCAAGACTACAAATAAGATTTTGTCAAGCCCTTGTGCCAAGACACTAGTTTGTCTCATGAGACCTACCGATGCATCGAGGAGCTATAGCGGGCTCCACCCGTCACTTATTAAGTCCAATGCATTCCCATATGAAAAGGTTTAAACATAACATAAACATTCGTATTAAAACTAGCATACGAAATGTCAATACTTTCACAATAAACTATGAATGGTATAAAAATAGCACATCCACAGTCAAACATATCACAAAACCTTCAATACAATATAGAAGTTTTGTATCATAATAAATCAACTTCAAATAATCTTAAAATCCATCAAAGGATGTTGACATAGATGAAATCAAAATTCTTTTTAAAGAAATATCTCCTTTTATTTTGAAATCATTTAAGATCCATATAAAATAAAACATTTTCATTGAAAATATTCTTATAAGCTTGTAAGGAAAGCTTTGAAGATTTTATAACGGCGTAAAATAACCGCACCCGCCGTATAAGTTAAAAAAACATTCTTACCTCAATTCTGTCGAAAAGGTTAAAAAGGACCTTGTTTTGAAAACGACGGAAAGATTCCTTTATAAACCTCTTATAAAAAGTCAAACAAGGGTATAAATGACTTTAACCCATATTCTTTTAAATAGTAAAAATGTTTTGAAATACATTTTTAGGAAACATGGATGTGGATGATAACGAGGTCCCAGTAGATAATTATGTATAAACAACCTTGGATAATGAAGAGGTTGTGAAGTAAACTCTTACCTTGTACTTTTCCTTGGTTGTGGTAGGTTAACCTCCTGTATAATGGTGAAATAATTGTTATTAAATTATACAAGAATCATATACATTAATATGATATCATATATGATCTTTTAATATTGATTTGATAATAATATCTTAGTATTATCGTTGTTTCGGGTGTTAACTTACTTGTTTTCTTTCATATGTTTTGTTACGTAAGACATGTTTGTAAAGGATAGGTTGTATATTATTCATATCCAGAATGATATCAAGTCCTTAAACATCATTTTTAAATCATAAAATGATAATTACGCTTTAATGGTTACGATGGAGAATGAATCTCATCGCGTTCGTGGAGACGGTAGTCCGTACGTACGCACGAGCGACAATATCATTCTTTTGATATTAAAATAATATATAAATGGATGGTATATCATATATACAGAATCATTAACATGTTATATTTATTATTTACATGAGTTACACATCATTATTATACCCATCCAAATAATATTATATTGAATAACAATTACACCACGACGTGGAGACGGTAAACCGTACGTACGCACGTATGGTGACATGTTATTCAAAGGGTGGATAGAATACTGAATATGATTGTACCATATTTATAATAACATCACAGTATATGTGAGATACTGGAGTTATTATTTCAGAATGGTAAGAACAAAGGAAGAAGAAGTGGAAGAAGAAATGAACTTAGAAAAGGGTGGTGAAATCATTACCTCTTCTTCGGGTTCTTCCTTTTGATTTGATCAAAAGGGCTCCTTAGGTTGGCTTTCTGATCAAACTAAGGCCTCTAGGTTGTATTGAGGGATGTTGGGAGAGTATTTTGGCAGAGTTTGGCCGAACCAAAAGGCTTTGAAGGTGTGAAGAAATGAGAAGGAGGAGTGCCCTTTTATAAGAGGGGTGAGGGGCACCTTTGGAAAAGCTAGAAATATTAATTTATAATAAATTCATATTCGGTTTCTAAAGGCTCCAAAGTTGACTATTCAAACGATGAGGTGGGGATAGGTCGAAAGAAACTCATCCAATAGAATTTAGACAGGTTTGGGTACTTATATTAACCTTATCTTTAAGTATTAACTCTAAGTTAATTAGTTTCACTTTTACAATGTCTCTTTGTATTTTATATATTATGGTTAATAAACTTACTATATACATCCAAGAGACCCCCAAGTGGTCCATTAATGATTAACCTATCATGATATAAGTCTCTTGGCCGAACCTTAGATTTTTAGGAATTTAATATCAATTAATAATATAATATTTGTTTTAAGAATTCTTTTATGTCAATTTTGACACTATTCATTAGTTGATTTTTTTGAAACTCATAAAAGATTTATTACTTCGAACAAAGTCAATTAAATCAATCCTAATATATCATAGTATCCTAGAAAATTAGTTTAATTCATTAAAAGTTTCATATTATATTTATTTGGGTATTTATAATATCACTTATTTTAATTTTTCACTATTATAGTAATTACTGCATCATCATTGTGTCATAAATAAAATAAATTATTTAATGTCTAAAAATTATAAGTAAAATATCATTATGTAGGAAATCGTTTTATCTTTCTAATGAATATTTATAATCGAAAATCCAACATGTATAACCCTATGTAAAAATTGTTCTTCTAAAAGATGTAAGCTTATGCCATTTTTATTTTTATTTTAACTTTATTAATATAAAGTGTCCCTACCACATACAAGTGGCTCCAAGGGGTTCCCAAATTGACCCAAGGATGCCCATGGTCGGGTATGTGTCCACCAATAAGGTTAGGACACGTTTTAGGGTAATTTTGTATTATTATAATATTATTTTTTAACCCTTATTTACCGGATTTACCCTTTAACCATGGTAAATAAAATATTTACCACAGTAACTATTCAAAATGTCTAAAAATAAAAGTTACCTATTTACACAATTTGAACATCCTGATTCCAAATATGGAATCCATTTTCCTAAATTCAAAACACAGAAGTGGCAGAAATTAATTTAAAATTAATTCCCGCTGTTAAAACAAAAAGCGTGTTTTTAAGAGATAATAACTATCAAAAGATTGACACTTGTTTATGTTCGGTTTAATTGTAAAATTATGTCCAATGACCAAAATTATATTAAATGGTAAAAATATATTCTAAATATACTTTAAAACCACTCAAATTCATAATTTATCACTAGTAATTAATTTGATTAAAAAAGTTGTTTTTAATTAAAATTTAGTAATTTTCACTATTCATCAAAATATGAAAGTTATCCGAAATGTACCAAAATTTCACCCTAGGCTAAATTCGATATTCCGAATCCAAAAATGAAGTCCATTTTCAAATATAAAATATATATAATTTCAAAAAGTAGGTATTACTATTCATAACGGCTAGTTTGATTAGTTATGGTGTGTTAGAACTCGGTGTTGCGTACAACACACGCTATCACATTATTCGAAGGGAAACGTACCGTAGAAGCTTGGGGTGTTACATTCTCCCCTCCTTCAAATAATTGCGTCCTCGCAATTTCTAGGGTATTACTGCATAAAAAGACTCGGGTGGTTCTTCATCATAAGTTCCTCGGGTTCTCACGTTGCCTCTTCCATTTTATGATTTCTCCACAAAACTTTTACCAGACGCGTCGTCCGGTTTCTCAGTACTTGTTCTCTTGTATCAAGAATCCTGACGGGCTCTTCGCAATAAGACAGATCGGGTTCCAGTTCTAATTCCTCATAGGTGAGTACATGCGTTGGGTCAGGCATGTATTTTCTCAACAGAGATACGTGGAACACATCGTGAACTTTGGAGAGACTTGGCGGCATTGCCAATCGGTAAGCTACAGCCCCAATTCGTTCTAGAATTTCGAAAGGTCCGATGTACCTGGGACTCAATTTACCTTTCTTACCAAAACGTATGAGTCCCTTCCACGGAGATACCTTTAGGAAAACATGATCACCGACTTGAAATTCCAAATCCTTCCTTCGATTATCGGCATAGCTCTTCTGCCTACTTTGAGCTGCTTTGATGTGATTTTGGATTACCTTCACCTTTTCCACCGTTTCCTCCACCAGTTCTGGGCCTACAAGTTTTCTTTCACCAACGTCATCCCAACAGGTTGGTGTACGACATCTCTTTCCGTATAA
Organism: Viscum album; assembly: GCA_963277665.1. Lineage (NCBI taxonomy): Eukaryota > Viridiplantae > Streptophyta > Magnoliopsida > Santalales > Viscaceae > Viscum > Viscum album. The sequence continues at coordinate 752,167,849 of OY728145.1, read as the reverse complement.
CGCTTCATATGGTGCCATTTGTATACTCGAATGGAAGCTATTGTTATAGGAAAATTCTACCAGAGGTAAATATTGATCCCACATACCCTGAAAATCAAGTGAGCAAGATCTCAACATGTCTTCTAAGGTCTGAATAGTCCGTTCTGATTGTCCGTCTGTCTGAGGGTGGTAAGCAGTGCTCAAATGAAGTTCAGTATCCAGGGATTTCTGAAGACTTTTCCAAAATCTTGAAGTAAAACGGGGATCACGATCAGAAACAATCGATAGGGGAACTCCATGAAGTCTCACAACTTCATTAATGTATAGTCTTGCTAGACGTTCCAGGGGTAGATCTTCTCTTATAGCAAGAAAATGTGCTGACTTGGTAAGACGATCAACAATAACCCATATTGCATCGTTCCTTCTAGGAGTCTTTGGTAGCCCCATGACAAAGTCCATCGTAATATTGTCCCATTTCCACTCCGGTATGGGAAGAGGTTGCATGACTCCTCCAGGCTGTTGCCTTCCAGCTTTCACTTGTTGACAAACCATACATCTTGATACAAAATCAGCAATCTCCCTCTTCATGTTGTCCCACCAAAAATGTTCCTTCAAATCTCTATACATTTTGGTGCTCCCAGGGTGTATAGAGAAATTGGAACTATGAGCATCATCCAGCAATTCCCTTTTTAGATCAGGTATATTGGGAACACAAAGTCTCTTCCCGAATTTCAAAATTCCATCTTCATACACAAAGTCTCTCAATCTCCCATCATTCACAGCTTTAATCTTCTTTTGGAATTCGTCATCATCGGTCTGAGAACTCTTAATCCTTTCTAGTAAAGATGGTTTGGCAACCATTTGAAAAAGCATTGATGTTTCACCTTCCCTGGTTATTCCCATGTCCATTTTCACTAGATCCATGAAAATTGGATCCCTTTCAATTCTCATATTGTTCAAAACTCCATGGTCTTTTCTACTCAAAGCATCTGCCACCTTGTTTGCCTTCTCCGGGTGGTAGTGTATCGTACAATCATAATCCTTGAGTAATTCAAGCCATCTCCTTTGCCTCATGTTGAGTTCTTTTTGTGAGAAAATATACTTCAAACTCTTGTGATCAGTATAAATCTCACATTTTTCACCATAGAGGTAGTGCCTCCATATCTTCAAAGCAAAGATCACAGCTGCTAACTCAAGATCATGAGTAGGATAGTTTTGTTCATGAATTTTCAACTGTCGTGATGCATAGGCAATAACTCTATCATTCTGCATAAGGACACAGCCAAGTCCTTTCTTTGATGCATCACTATAAATAACGAACCCATCATTCCCCGATGGTAGAGTCAATATAGGAGCATTGACTAATCTTCTCTTCAGTTCTTCGAAACATTCTTCACACTCTTTTGTCCAAACAAATTTAACCCCTTTACGTGTGAGCTTCGTTAATGGGTTTGCCAATCGGGCAAAATTCTGGACGAAACGTCGATAATAACCTGCCAAACCAATAAAACTACGTACCTCAGTTATACTCGTAGGTGCTGGCCATTCTTGGATTGCCTTGGTCTTAGAAGGATCAACAGAGATTCCATCTTTAGAGACAATATGTCCAAGAAAAGAAATCTCCTGAAGCCAGAATTCACACTTGCTAAACTTTCCATATAATTCATGCCTCCTCAGAGTCTTCAAGATAATGCGCAAGTGATTTTCATGATCTTCATAGGTTTTGGAGTATACCAATATATCATCAATAAATACTACCACAAATTCATCGAGATACTCCTTGAAAAATCTATTCATCAGATCCATGAATACAGAGGGTGCATTGGTTAATCCAAACGGCATTACAGTAAACTCGTAATGCCCGTACCTGGTTCGAAATGCTGTTTTCGGAATGTCTTCCTTCTTCACACACAACTGATGGTATCCAGATCGAAGGTCAATCTTTGAAAAGTATTGAGCTCCATGCAGTTGGTCAAATAAATCATCAATACGAGGTAGGGGATACTTGTTCTTTATCGTTATAGCATTGATCTCCCTGTAGTCAATACATAACCTCATAGATCCATCTTTCTTTTTAACAAAAAGAACAGGGGCTCCCCATGGAGAAACACTAGGGCGAATAAATCCCTTATTACTCAATTCCTCTAGTTGTTTCTTTAGTTCGACTAACTCTACAGTGGCCATTCTATAAGGGGTCTTCGATATAGGCCTTGATCCAGGAATCAAATCAATAGAAAACTCAACTTCTCGTTCTGGAGGATGTCCAGGTAAATCTTCCGGAAATACATCTACAAATTCTTTCACAACAGGTACATCCTCTATTTGAACATTCCTTTCCTCACCGACAGTTATTTCATTCTCTTCCTCCCCAATAATTGAATTAAGTTGAGCTACTGGGGGTGGATCTAAATAAGAATTAGGTGGTGACGATTCTTCTCTAAAAATAAGGTGCTCCTTATCATTATCATCAAGAATCGTAACCTCTTTCTTCTTACAATAAATCTTCGCATCATAGTCCGAAAGCCAGTCCATACCGAGGATTATATCAAACTCAATCATAGGTATGACGATGAAATCAGCAAATAAAGAAAATTTATGTGCTCTAATGGGGACTGATTCACAAAACTTTGTTGCAACGATACTTCCCTTAGGAGTTTTAACTGACAACTCCCTTATTAAATCAAATTGGAAATATCTAATTTTCTTAGCAAACTGGGAAGATATGAAACAATGCGATGATCCAGAATCAAATAATGCATTTGCTAAACTTGAGGAAACCATTAAATTACCTGCCACCACGTCTTTCGGAGCTTCTACCTCAGCAGTAGTGATAGCATAAGCCTGGCCTTGATCCCTTGGCCTTTTCTGAGGTAAGTTCTCCTGACGCTTAGGACATGCATTTGCATAATGCCCCATCTCCCTGCAATTGTAGCACTGAACGTTGGTAGCTTCCTTCTTCCCCTTGCAATCATGAGCTTGGTGGCCTTTTTCACCACACTTGTAACAGACTCCCATTCCCTTCAAGCAAGTACCAGGATGTTTCTTCCCGCATTTACCACAAGATGGATATTCAACCTTTCCCTTCTTCCCCTTATTTCCATTCCCAGATTGATCAGCAGGTCTCTTCTTCTCTTGCTTCGCTTTAAAGTCATAAGACTTAGAGAATTCTTTTTCGGTCTTGATAGCACATGAGACAATGTCTTCGTACGACGAAAAGGATTGTGAGACTAATGCTCGACGGAGAAATGGTTTTAACCCATCAAAGAAACGATCAATCTTACTTCTTGGGTTGCGAATATAATCTCCAGCATACCTCGCTAACCTTGTAAAGTTAGCCTCATACTTTGTGACATTATCATCCTCCTTTTGTCTCAGACTCAGAAATTGCCTTTCCATATCTGCTCGATGGTCGCGAGGAAAGTATTTTTCTAAAAACAGATCTTTGAACTCCCTCCATTCCATGTTTGATACTTCATCATCTTCCTTCATGTTTTGAATCAATGACCACCATTGATCAGCATCTCCAGTGAGGCGGTAAACTGCCATGGTAACTTTTTCCCTTTCACTACTCCCCAAAGCCTGAAATATTTTCTCTAAGGAAAATATCCATTGCTCAGCTACTAAGGGATTTGTATTCCCATTGAACGTTGGTGGTTGTTTCCTCATGAATCGATCTAACATTGATCCTCCACGCTGCGGATCAGGGTGCTCCATACGGGTAAGGTTATTATTCATAACCTGAATAAGTTGTCCCAGTACGGTGATTAGCTGATCAGCACCAGTTGCATCACCAGCCCCACTATAATTATCTTGAGCAGGAGGGCAATCCCTACATGGAGTGCGTGCATTGATACGGTTTCCATTTCTTCCACTAGGCGCCATTTCTAAACAATGGCATAAACTAGATCAGTTTATGAATCAAAATACATAATCCCATACTTATAAAACACTTAACATAAATTGAACTATCTATGGATATAATCCATAATCATAAATATGTTTTCTTTGAGGAAGTATATAATCATAAACCCTTCATAATGATTTGTAAAGAAAGTGAGAGTTATCCTAAGCATATCCCCCGGGAGTGTCGTAACCAAGAGTGCAGCAAGGCCCGTTGTCGTGCACCAGTTCCCGTTCGAGTCTAGCTCAAAGCGGTGTTTTCGGGTTTTACCCCTAGGTACATCTGTGCTAGAGCCGCCTCTACCTGCTCGTATCCAGACAGGGATGTATTGCTCGCAAAACCCACAAAGTCTCTACAATACCAAAATTTCTAGGAAGTTCTTCTATACTAATCCTCAAAGTTCATCTTAGGTCTACGTGCTCTAATCAGAGTTTATCTAAATCTAGCTTCCAAGGTTTGTACTAAACTTCCTCTGATACCAACTGTAACGCCCCGACCCCAGCTACCCAGAGTCGGTGCATTAATTACATAACATTGGCATGATCACAAGAAAGATCAAATCTCGAAAGACCGATTGGTTTAGTAGCCTTGGAAACACTAGATATATTCATAAGTTTTACATTACATCATAAAATGAAAAACTACTACAACAACATAATGTCTCCATAATCCACACTACTATCCCCTCATAATATCCCTGCAGGTCATTCATAATTTACTTCTTCACATCCTGGGAAAAAATAAAACATAGAAAAGGGGTGAGCTCAAATGCCCAGTAAGGATAACAATATAGCGGAACATTCAAAATAAGCATAAACATTTAAGGCAATGAATTACTAAAACAAAAGCCTTTTAAAATTGAACTTCAACATAGTATGGCAAAAGTAAAATGAAATAATTCCATTTACTTGTTCACATGGATATTCTACTAATCGAATAATCACATGCAATATCAATAACCACTTTCATAATGTTGGAATGCATAATGCCAGACTATCATAACCACATAGCCAAGGCCTCGTGCCAAGACTACAAATAAGATTTTGTCAAGGCCTTGTTCCAAGACACTAGTTTGTCTCATGAGACCTACCGATGCATCGAGGAGCTATAGCGGGCTCCACCCGTCACTTATTAAGTCCAATGCATTCCCATATGAAAAGGTTTAAACATAACATAAACATTCGTATTAAAACTAGCATACGAAATGTCAATACTTTCACAATAAACTATGAATGGTATAAAAATAGCACATCCACAGTCAAACATATCACAAAACCTTCAATACAATATAGAAGTTTTGTATCATAATAAATCAACTTCAAATAATCTTAAAATCCATCAAAGGATGTTGACATAGATGAAATCAAAATTCTTTTTAAAGAAATATCTCCTTTTATTTTGAAATCATTTAAGATCCATATAAAATAAAACATTTTCATTGAAAATATTCTTATAAGCTTGTAAGGAAAGCTTTGAAGATTTTATAACGGCGTAAAATAACCGCACCCGCCGTATAAGTTAAAAAAACATTCTTACCTCAATTCTGTCGAAAAGGTTAAAAAGGACCTTGTTTTGAAAACGACGGAAAGATTCCTTTATAAACCTCTTATAAAAAGTCAAACAAGGGTATAAATGACTTTAACCCATATTCTTTTAAATAGTAAAAATGTTTTGAAATACATTTTTAGGAAACATGGATGTGGATGATAACGAGGTCCCAGTAGATAATTATGTATAAACAACCTTGGATAATGAAGAGGTTGTGAAGTAAACCCTTACCTTGTACTTTTCCTTGGTTGTGGTAGGTTAACCTCCTGTATAATGGTGAAATAATTGTTATTAAATTATACAAGAATAATATACATTAATATGATATCATATATGATCTTTTAATATTGATTTGATAATAATATCTTAGTATTATCGTTGTTTCGGGTGTTAACTTACTTGTTTTCTTTCATATGTTTTGTTACGTAAGACATGTTTGTAAAGGATAGGTTGTATATTATTCATATCCAGAATGATATCAAGTCCTTAAACATCATTTTTAAATCATAAAATGATAATTACGCTTTAATGGTTACGATGGAGAATGAATCTCATCGCGTTCGTGGAGACGGTAGTCCGTACGTACGCACGAGCGACAATATCATTCTTTTGATATTAAAATAATATATAAATGGATGGTATATCATATATACAGAATCATTAACATGTTATATTTATTATTTACATGAGTTACACATCATTATTATACCCATCCAAATAATATTATATTGAATAACAATTACACCACGATGTGGAGACGGTAAACCGTACGTACGCACGTATGGTGACATGTTATTCAAAGGGTGGATAGAATACTGAATATGATTGTACCATATTTATAATAACATCACAGTATATGTGAGATACTGGAGTTATTATTTCAGAATGGTAAGAACAAAGGAAGAAGAAGTGGAAGAAGAAATGAACTTAGAAAAGGGTGGTGAAATCATTACCTCTTCTTCGGGTTCTTCCTTTTGATTTGATCAAAAGGGCTCCTTAGGTTGGCTTTCTGATCAAACTAAGGCCTCTAGGTTGTATTGAGGGATGTTGGGAGAGTATTTGGGCAGAGTTTGGCCGAACCAAAAGGCTTTGAAGGTGTGAAGAAATGAGAAGGAGGAGTGCCCTTTTATAAGAGGGGTGAGGGGCACCTTTGGAAAAGCTAGAAATATTAATTTATAATAAATTCATATTCGGTTTCTAAAGGCTCCAAAGTTGACTATTCAAATGATTAGGTGGGGATAGGTCGAAAGAAACTCATCCAATAGAATTTAGACAGGTTTGGGTACTTATATTAACCTTATCTTTAAGTATTAACTCTAAGTTAATTAGTTTCACTTTTACAATGTCTCTTTGTATTTTATATATTATGGTTAATAAACTTACTATATACATCCAAGAGACCCCCAAGTGGTCCATTAATGATTAACCTATCATGATATAAGTCTCTTGGCCGAACCTTAGATTTTTAGGAATTTAATATCAATTAATAATATAATATTTGTTTTAAGAATTCTTTTATGTCAATTTTGACACTATTCATTAGTTGATTTTTTTGAAACTCATAAAAAATTTATTACTTCAAAAAAAGTCAATTAAATCAATCCTAATATATCATATTATCCTAGAAAATTAGTTTAATTCATTAAAAGTTTCATATTATATTTATTTGGGTATTTATAATATCACTTATTTTAATTTTTCACTATTATAGTAATTACTGCATCATCATTGTGTCATAAATAAAATAAATTATTTAATGTCTAAAAATTATAAGTAAAATAGCATTATGTAGGAAATCTTTTTATCTTTCTAATGAATATTTATAATCGAAAATCCAACATGTATAACCCTATGTAAAAATTGTTCTTCTAAAAGATGTAAGCTTATGCCATTTTTATTTTTATTTTAACTTTATTAATATAAAGTGTCCCTACCACATACAAGTGGCTCCAAGGGGTTCCCAAATTGACCCAAGGATGCCCATGGTCGGGTATGTGTCCACCAATAAGGTTAGGACACGTTTTAGGGTAATTTTGTATTATTATAATATTATTTTTTAACCCTTATTTACCGGATTTACCCTTTAACCATGGTAAATAAAATATTTACCACAGTAACTATTCAAAATGTCTAAAAATAAAAGTTACCTATTTACACAATTTGAACATCCTGATTCCAAATATGGAATCCATTTTCCTAAATTCAAAACACAGAAGTGGCAGAAATTAATTTAAAATTAATTCCCGCTGTTAAAACAAAAAGCGTGTTTTTAAGAGATAATAACTATCAAAAGATTGACACTTGTTTATGTTCGGTTTAATTGTAAAATTATGTCCAATGACCAAAATTATATTAAATGGTAAAAATATATTCTAAATATACTTTAAAACCACTCAAATTCATAATTTATCACTAGTAATTAATTTGATTAAAAAAGTTGTTTTTAATTAAAATTTAGTAATTTTCACTATTCATCAAAATATGAAAGTTATCCGAAATGTACCAAAATTTCACCCTAGGCTAAATTCGATATTCCGAATCCAAAAATGAAGTCCATTTTCAAATATAAAATATATATAATTTCAAAAAGTAGGTATTACTATTCATAACGGCTAGTTTGATTAGTTATGGTGTGTTAGAACTCGGTGTTGCGTACAACACACGCTATCACATTATTCGAAGGGAAACGTACCGTAGAAGCTTGGGGTGTTACATTACATTTAATTGTACTCTGTTGGTTAGGTTTGGTTCTATTCATGTAGTTTGTTCCTTAGTGGTTTTTACATTTTAGCATTTGTGGGATTTGAGAAGTGTGCATGTGTATAGGTACTTAGGAAATTCCTCCCATGTTAGTGATATTCCTACTCGGTGGTAGTCACCAGCCCCTGGCCTATTAGAGGTGGGCTTGGGGAGTTGCGGCATGAGCCCCACTAGGACGGGTCGTGAATTTTTTTCCAAATCTTTAATACTTTAAAATCTTTTATTAATTTTCCTCGATTGAAAATCCCACTAATTTCACCACTATTTTATATAACTAATTGGATATTTAATTTAATCCCCCTATTTATTTCATATTTTTATCATATAGATTTAAATATAATTTGATTATTTTCTCCCCTTTGAAAAAAATATTCAAAGAAATATATAAAGGGAAGGGGTGAACTATCACCAAACTTTAATTCTTGAGTGAGAGAAGGTGAACATTCACCATTATACTCAATTATTAAATTTTGAATTTCTGTAATGCCCCAGCTAATATATTTGTAATATGTTCTTAAGTAGACATATAATCAATTCTCACTATACCACTAATAAACTTTCTTTGATAAAATGATATTTAATATAAATTTATTTTTATCCTGAGTATTTCATATGGTTCTTAGAAAAATTTAATGTAATTTCTTCATTATAACCAATTATCAATGGACAATTAAATTTTTATTTTAGACATTAAAGTTTTTCCTTCATCTAAAGCATCTGACTATAAGCATGTGTGGTATTCACATACTCAACCTCTATAGTGTCAAGTGTCTCTAAATTGTTTTTTCAAGGATAACACACAAATTTTCTTCCATGAAAGGATATTATTACTTAGATAGACTTTACATCATCAATATTTTATGACCAATTAATATTATTATAACCAAATAGATCATTATAATCTTCTCTTCCATAGATAAACTGATGATTAAGTGTCCCTTTTATGTATATAAGAATTATTATGAAACCCTTCATGTGTGATATTTTATCAAAAATAAAACCCTTAAGTTTCTCAATATATGTAATGTCCCAGGTTTTTTGAAATCAAGAATATTCTTTCCATACAATATATCTTTATAATTATAAACATTTTCATTCTAACCATCTCTTCCATAGAGAAAATCATGATTAAGTATCCCTTTTATCTATATAAAAATTATTACATAAGCCTTCATGAGTGATTCCTTAGGATCACTTTGAAATAATCCAAAAAAATCATTACAAATGAAATGTTTGGTTTGGATGTTGTAAGTTATAAGAGGATTCTAATAATATTTTTGAATTCCTTCCCATTCACTTTTATGTTATCCCCATCCTTTCTCAATCTTATTCCCACAATGATATGTTCTTAATATTTATTTGGATTTTTCCATACCAAACTTCTTCAAAAGTTCTTTGACATGTTTTTATGATAAATAAAAATATAATCCCCATTATTATTTCTAAAAAAATTATATTTTACCAAGAATGGATATTTAAAAAAAATTCATTTTTTCAATAAATTCTATGAAATTATATTCATCGTCACCTATAAATATAATTTCATTAATATAAATAATGATATTGAGAGTATCAGTCCTCATTTTCTTCATATATAAATTGTTTTCCACTGTTACATTCTTGAAGTTCATGTGTTGAAAATAACTATTAAGGTTAGAGTGCCTTTGGTGTTTTCATTCAACCATAGAGGGCCTTATCCAAATTTTTAACTCAAGTGAAATTTTATCAAAAATAAGACCCTTAAGTTGATCAATATATGTAATTCCTTAGGTTTTTAGAAAAATATTATTTCCATACACTAAATGTTTATAATTCTAAACATTTTTTTCTATTTGTTAAATATAATTTAAATAGATTAGGTAATAATTTATACAAGATAGGAATTAAACTAAGAATACTTTATTCATTCATAGTAAAATGTTACAAAAAAGCATATGAAACTAAGTATCAATCACTATGGATTATTACATTCTTTAATAGTGTATAAATTAATAGTGGATAATAAATAAAGAAGAATAAAATCTTCAATACTGGGAGATCCCTTGGAACATCATCACCCATGAGGATCATTAATAGAAAAATAAAACCTATAATGAGGAAGAAAACCATGAAAGGAGAAAGCATATTGTGAGATCCAAAAATGGAAACTATGGAAATGAAAAGTGTGACTTATGAAGTGAGAATGGAATGCATGATTCTAGAATGTCTATTTATGGGAATGAAATATGACCATTATTAATATGGTCATTGTAAATATGGGCATTGCACTACTATATATAGTGCTTTTATCAAGGCTAGAAAATTCATTTAATAGCACTAGAAAAGCACTGTTAATATCAACAAAGATAAATGGGGTCCCCTTTAACAGTGCTAAAAAAGTGTTGATAAAGGGTTTTCTTGATCCGTGCTAAAAAAAGAACTGATAAAGGCCCCCCTTTATCCGTGCTATTTTAGCACAGATAAATGACATTTTTATCAGAACTATTTTTAGTGCTGATGAAAGGCCAATTTATTAGAAATTTAATTATCACTGATAAATGGTTCCTTTATCAGTTCTCAAACGACCATTGATAAAGGGGGGATTTATCAGTGCTCGAAGTAGTGCTGATAAAGGCCGAACTACCTGTGATGTTCTGTTTATATAACAACACATCCACTAGCATCACCTGCACAATACACACACACCAACTACAAAAAACAACACCTGTAAAACACACACAAGAACAAAGTAGTGCACACAAGAACAAATAATCACACTAAAGGGTTTGGAAAACAATGTTATATACATTTCAAATAATGTTTTATATAATTACATTTACAATTATCCAAAAAACAGTTAAAAAAATTAATGTTTCATCTTTTTATATCCACGATCCACTCTCAAAAATATCCTCCCATGGTATTAGTTACAAAAAAATCATCCCAACTCAATAAAAATGTTCTACCTATTTAAGAAAATAAATATTTTGTTAGTAATACTATAAATAAATAAATTAAACATTAATATGAAAGAATACATTAATAAAATGTCAATTTTTAATAAAAAAGACACATTTGCAGTTATACAAGTCACACTGTGTGTCTTATTGAGGTGGGGTTGATTCCAACACGTCCAAAATGTGTTATGGATCATTTTACTAAAATATCAAAACAATACAAAAGAATTTGCTCTGTTTTCAGTATGTCACTTGTTCTTTTTACTTAAATTAATGTTAATTTTAAATACAAAAACATTTAGATTTATACCAGTCACTTAGATAATTGGATTGACATGTTGTTGATTCCTATGTGTCAAATATGACTCATGGATCATTTTTCTAAGGTATCAAAACTATCCAAATACGTTTTCTCAGTTTTCAGTATGTCAATTGTGTTTTTTTACTAAAATATCATTTCAAACTGGAAACATTCTTTTTGAGTCATATTGGTCACATCGTGCATCAATGTGATGTGAGACTACTTCATACATGTCATAAAGGACTTAAGAATCACTGTCCTAAATTATGAAGACAATCGGAAAGCGTTTTCTTGGTTTTTAGTGAGTGACACATTTGAGCTAAAATGTAAATTTTAAACTGATAACAGACACTTTTAGTCATACCAGTCACACCGTGCATATTATTGAGGTACAATTTATTCCTACATGTCAAAAATGACTTATGTAAATCATTTTACTAAAGTATCAAAACAATATGAATGTGTTTTCATGGTTTTCAGTATGTCAGTTGTTCTTTTTACTTAAATTAATGTCAATTTTAAATAAAAAGACACATTTTGATTTATATCGATCACATTATGCATTGTATTGAGGTGGTGTTGATTCTTACATGTCAAAAATAACTCATGAATAATTTTTCAAAATTATTAAAACAATATGAATGCGTTTTCTCAATTTTCAGTACGTCAGTTGTGTTTTTTTACTAAAATTAATGTCAATTTTAAATAAAAAGAGACACTTTTAGTCATACCGGTCGCACTGTGCATCGGATTTAGGTGTGGTTTATTCCTTAATGTCACAAATGACTTATAGATCTTTTTAATAATGTATCAAAACAATATGAGTTTTTTTGCTCAGTTTTTAGTATGCCAGTTGTGTTTTTTTACAAAAATATCATTTCAAACTAGAAACAGGTATTTTGAGTCATACCGGTCGCATCGTGCGTCAGTTTGACATGAGACTGCTTCATACACATCAAAAAGAACTTATGAATCAGTGTCTTAAATTATGAATACAATTGGAGTGAATTTTATTAGTTTTCAGTGAGTGAAGTGTTTTGAGATAAAATGTTAGTTTTAAAATGATAGAGAACACTTTTAGTCATATAGGTCACACCGTTCGTCGGATTGAGGTGTGGTTGATTACTACACATCAAAAATGAATAATGGATTGTTTTACTAATGTATCAAAGCAATACAAATGAATTTTCTCAGATTTTAGTAGGTCAATTTTTCTTTTTTCTAAATTTATTGTTCAATTATTATAAAAATACACACTTAAAGTCATAACGGTCAGACCATGTGTCGAATTTAGGTGTGGTTGATTCCTATACATCACAAATGACTTATGAATAATTGAACTAAATTATGAAAATAATCCTAATGTGTTTTATTAGTTTTTAGTATGGAACTTATTATTTTTACTAAAAATACTAACAATTTAAAAAAAATAGACACTACGAGTCATACCGGTCACATCTTCATACTATTTCTATACATTCTTCCATCAAGTATGCTACCCATTCATTTCTAAACAAATATATCTCATCTTGTGAATATGAGTCTTTTTGAAAATCACGGTAGCATTGAAAAAATATAAATACACAAAGGATTGATAAATATTTTATATGAAAGAGTAATTATCTTCGAAAATATCTGTTCAGGGATGTTGGTTTGTTCATGGAATATGATCTCCTTCATAAATTTACAAGCATAATAACTATATTCTTTATCGTTTTTTTGTTTTGTACACTACAAAAACATTGGAAAAAATAATTAATTTATTTTATATGTGTTTGGATAGTGAAATATTATTATATATACCCTGATTTGTATCTAGTCGTAGAACTTGTGATGTTCCTTGGCCTTTTCCCCTGGCCTCATTCCATGATTTAGAAGATATTAACACACTGCCCTATCATAATAGAATACTCATTAAAAGATAATATAAATTATATAACTAGATGTTTAGTTCTAAAATGTTGGATGTAGAGTATTACAAATTGAAAAATTCCATCATGTGTGGTTGGTTTTTTGGATATTCATTCATTAAATTCAGGAAACAAATATTTGGAGTATCCAAATTGACCACAATGAGCATCCAATGCTTCCTCTGAACAAAAAAAATAATAATTAATGAAAGAAATTAAAATTTATTTAATATGATTAAATTGCATAGTTTTACCCCCCGTGTCGTTGTTATTAAGAAGAGTCTATCATTCGTATTTTTTCTGTTAAAAATATTGAGCAGGTCTGCCACTATTTCACCCTTTTTCTTGGATTTTATTTCTTTTTGTTATGTAGAGGCAATGTGAGGGATAATGAGTCCAAATTTTTTTCACAGGGAAATCCCTTCAATTTTTTTTCATATATACACTTGTGAAAAATATGAAATGTATTTAGTCATAATTATTATAGTATATCAGCTTTTGTAAAATCAAATCATGAAAAATACCTCATGTATACATTTAGAACTCAGTCGCCTAGCCAATCATACTCCAGGATTTTACTTACACTTTCAACACTAATGAAATTTGGATCTTCCCTACTATACATATTTTCATAAAAAATAATTGTGCAATCCCCACCATATTTCAACTTCATATTCACCTGAGCCTACAATGATAATAAATGCAGATATAGAACGGGTAGGTTTAAGGTTATTTTGGTAGATTGTTTTGATCAGTTGGTTGACCCTTGAGATGGTTTTGAACTATTATTTCTTTTCATCCCATTTCTTGTGCCCTTCTGTAATAACATTCATTGATTTAGATATTTTTTTCATTAAATTTTAAAGGTTTATCCTGATTTTTTTTCAAATGAATACCTCCTTGTCGACATGTTTTTTTACAAGTCGTGACATTCATGCAATGAATGTTCCAAGATCATGTTCAACCTTATGAATATATTAATCATAAATTGGAATAGGTATCTTAGTGATCAACTCATGGGCTATGTTAATAAACACTTTGGAATTACTTATTAGCATGATGTTCTAGATATTGAACATAGTATCCCTCGCTACAATGCGATGGGTGGGTGTTGATAGATATAAATCACAATCATTTTTACCCTGTAAAATATCAGTACAGTAAAGGTATCAATGTATATATGATTCAAATACATAGAAAAAATTATTAGAACATTGATTAACTCATCTAAGATAGGTTTTTGAGGGGAATGTCTCACCTCTAAGCTAGTGGGGGTGGGGTGGGATCTTCACGCGCTTGTTGTTCTTGAGTTGTTACTTCTCTTCCCCCCCCCCACCATCATATTTTCCATGAACTCTCTCTACAATTTCATATGTTCTTCATGGATGGATATTATTTCTCTCATCATTAGGATTTTTTCACTTTGATCCTCCTCTTGTTTTTTCTCAAAAAATGTTCATGGTGTCACCCCAAAACCCACACCTCTGACATGGCCATATTTTCTATCTACTTCAAGGCCACCAAAAGTATGTATGTATCTGGTTAGGGTGTTGTTGATTTATGTGTCTATGTGAAATAGAAAATATAGGAAAATAAGTAATCATTGTTATATAATATCAATTTAAAGAAAAAAAACATGTACTATGTCATACTTACACATGTTCCCCATACTTTTTGTGTGTTTTCAACTATTAGTATCCCATATTTATTTACACACACCTCCTTCCATAGAACATATCATGGGATGGAAGTGACATTGGATTTGGATTCATCAATCTATATAAAAATAGGGGAATATAGTTATGGTGTTTTTTATGTCATATAAAAGTTTTACGATAGATTTAAAATACATACTAATTTTTTCTCATGTGAAGCATACCCCATTCTTTCTTTACAGTAGCAGTACACTTGTTTTACTTCTTGTTCCTTATTTTCAGTACTCAGTTGCAGTTTCATAAATAAAAAACTATCAATCAAAGCGATGAATACATGTATCATCAAATAATGTATTACCAAACAAAATATACCTGAAAAGACTTCTCCTCACAAGTAAACACATCTCATGCTCCTTGGGTTATCAGGTGTACATAAATAGGATGTGGGTGTGGATTTATTTTCCCTTCTTCATCTTTAAGATAAAATTTCATTAAAATTATGTGAAAGCCTCTTTGAATCCTTCCATCAACCCTTAATACATAGTCCTTGTGCGAGTCATCCACTATAAATACACTCTACAAGGGATGATGAAGATTAAGTTGATGTTTTGTTATTTTATTTTTTAGTAAATTAATGAAATGATATCATAATGTTACCATAATATCTCCCCACATCAGTGTCTTAATCCCAGTGACAACATGGCGCCATGACTGTACATCAATTATAACACATTACCGAGTGATGATTCCAAAGTAACTACTGAACATGGAATTTTTGGGGTTAACATGTTGGCCCTGATTAATCCATCCAACCTCCTATTTTATGCCTTTTTCTTTTGCCTTAAAGATTTTTTCTAACACTATCAAACTACGATGCTCCTATTTTTTCTATACTTCCAGTGTTTCAGTGCCTACCATTTCCTCAGTTATAACATCATCAATATGTTCCTTCGGAGTGCTATCATCGACATATGTAGACGGTGGTTATATCTATGCACTGGGAGAAGCAGTAAAAATAGGTTGAGAAGCCTATTGGTCCTCTACACTATGAGAAAAAGCAAGTTGAGAGACCTGTTGTGCCTTGGGATTGGGAGCATCATCATGTGCAGAAGTTATTATTTGTAGAATTGGTTCAACATTTAACTTATATTACATAAAATCAGTAGTGAACAGATAATAACATAAGGTAACATGATGTATATTACAAAATAATATAACCTGATTATTGAACTCTCTTTTTTTAAGGATAAAGAGATTTGACCCCTCTATCGACTATCCAAATCCCTTCATTATGGTCTCCTATGACATAAAAAAGTCCTTCTACATTGGGACCACTACAAAATGATTATGGCATCCCAATAAAAGGGCCATCCTCTATTGAATTTTCATCTAACCCTTTAGTGGTTTTGGTGGATAACAAAACTATTGACAGTTTCATTTTTCGGGATTTGGAACATAAAATACTTGTACTACCTATGATTCCATTATAAATGGTTCATATTTGTACCCTTCCTTATTAAAATCAACTTTCATGAATCCCAACTCATCTATTTTTACAGCACTCCTGTTATCAACCCACTTTCATTGAAAAATAATCACTTGGAAGTTTTTATAATACAACTCCGATATTTTTTTGATGATACCAAAGTATGACATATTTTCATAAATTGGATTTTTGTCCTTAGCATCGGAAACATGCATCGCTTTAGCCACAAGTGTAAATCCACTATTCTATATGGTACTGTCTTCATCATGTTTATTAGTATAGAATGTGTAACCATTAATTACACAAGAATTATATGATAATACATACACACTTGGTCCTCCGGCTAGCCATCGAAGCCGTTCTGAAATTGATCCCGGATTTTCATCTGACTCCTTAAATATATGGTCCTGAAACCATCCTATAAACTATTTATTATGTATATTTGATATCTATTTTTCAGTACTTGATGGATTCAAATGCCTAAGAATTTATTTGTGGGTTTTAACATATGGGTCAACCTCCAAACTATTATGAAAAACGTAAAGGTGGGCCTACTCCCAATCTTTAATATTGATTGTGACAACCTCTCTTCTAGAAATTTCTTCACCCACAAGTTGCACAATGTGATGAGATTTCAGTAGACCAACGCTTTCCACACCGAACAAGTATTTGGTATAGAATTCAATGGCTTCCTTAATAATATATTGCTCCGCAATACAACCCTCTATCCAACTTCAATTTTTGACATACCCTTTCAAAAATATTCATATACCGTCCAATGTGGTACATCTATCTATAGTGTATAGGACCACATAGTCGAATCTCTCTCACCAAGTGAACCATCATATCAAAGAATTTTGGTAGGAAGAACATCTCCAATTCACATAATATGACAAGATTTTCTCTTTCCATACTCGGAAATTTCATTGGGTATATAACTTTTCTATATATAGCTTTGAAGAAGAAACAAATCTTCATTAATGTATAATGGACATTCTTGGAAAAAATGCAACGTAAAGCTGTAGGAATTATATCTTGCATAAAAACATGGAAGTCATGTGATTTTAGACCCTTAAACATTAAATTGGTCCTTGACACAATGTTCATGATATTCAATTAATACCCCTCCATAACCTTTACGTCATTCAAGAAGTTGGAAAACTAATATCAATCTTGCTTGGAAAGAGTGTAAGCTACTGGAGGAAGAAAATTTCATTTTTCACCCTTCAATGGAACTAAATATTCTCATATTTCCATGTCAACCATGTCAAATATAAACTTAATTTCATCCTTTCTTTTTCTAGGTACATTTCGCAATGTGCTGATGACACTTTCACATACATTTTTTTCAACATGCATAACATCAAGAAAGTGTATGACGTACAAACAATTCCAGTATGGTAATTCAAAAAAAACTGATATCTTCTTCCAACTGGTTTTTTAAGGTTTTTTGAAAATGGTTTACCAATGGCAGTGTCGAAATATTTTAATTTCTCAAACAGTTGATCACTAGTCAGTGGAGACAGTGTTGTAAATTCTTCTGAACTTCCATCAAATGATTTCGTCCAAGATCGATACTTATTTCATTGGGGTAGAAATCTATGATTTCCTAGAAACACGGTTTTTGGTGAATGTTTTAACCTAATTATCTGTGTACCTTGTTTTCAGATGGGACACCCATGACTTTGTTTAATGATATATCCTAAAAAATTCCCATAAGTAGTAAAGTCATTTATCATCCCGTACAACATGTCTCTCAACATGAAATATTCATTTATATAAGAATCATACAACATAACACTTGAATCCCGCAATAATTTCAAATCATTGATCAATGGAGCCAAATACAAATCAATATCATTACCTAGTTGTTTTGGTCCTGATATAAGCATAGATATCACGATGTGTTTTCGTTTCATGAATAACCATGGTGACAAGTTATAATTTTCCAACATAACCATCCATGTAATGTGAGTGCTTCTTTGAAAACCAAAAGGATTCACTCTATCTTTATATAATGAAAGATAAAGGTTTCTTGACTCATTTCCAAAATCAGTATATTCATGATCGATTCTCTTCCACTGAGGAGAGTCTGTTGGGTGATGTAGTTTCCCATATTTATTTCTTATGTATGCATGCCACATCAATTGTCCTACGGTCTCCCCACTTCTATATAGGCGCCTAAACCTTTGAATGATTGGAAAGTACCACAAAACTTTTGTAGGATCAGATTCATCTTTCTTGTATCGAGAGGCACCACACATCAGGAATCCTCTAAGTGATTTATGGTCCTTGAGAAATAGTATACAATCATTCAGGCAGGTGTGTATTCATTCAGAGATCATACCAATCGAACGTAGCATTCATTTGGCATCATATGTTTGGATCGGGACCTCATTATCTTATAGGATCATGTCATTCAAGAGAGAAAGTAATTCTATAAAACTGATATCACTCCATCTGTTGCCTGCTTTCAAATTATACAGCTTCATTACGGATGAAAATGCGATATATTTAGTGCAACAACCTTACAAAGGCGTCTTTGTACAAATATTTAACTGCTCAAACAATTTTGGGCAGTCACGAAGTTCATCTTCAACTATCCTTGTCATTTCCTCAACAAGATCTTCATCATCATTCACATATGTAATCACTTCCACAATATGGTATTCTTCATTGTACACACATGTAATCATATCAGATGATCCATAAAATGGACTATTATCCCAGCCACTAGCTACATTCACTTTTTCCTCGTGTTTATTCCAACATTTATAACTTTGATCTATTTTGTGATAGATCAAGTGTTCTTCCAACTCATCTGGACTAACTTGTCTTGAATAAAAATAGTGTAAACATAGAATAAAGATTTGAGAAGGGTCATATCCATGATCTTTTTGAAACTTGATAAACTCTTTCACTCCATCTTCATACTCTCTTTTCAAACGATTGGAATCCATCCAGTCTTTATTCATATCCATCATATTTGATTTAGTGATATTAATATTTTAAAAAATAAATATACAAAATGTTGATATAAAAATTAACCAAGGATAAAAAAAAGTTATAGACTTTAAGTCTCATTTGAAAACTATTTATAAAATTACAGTTGAAATCCCATTAAAAAACCATCCATTTACACAAATTCCTCTTTAAAATAACATGCCTTTTTTAAAATAAACCAATCAGTTTCAAACACTCTTTCTCAAAACCCAAATTACTTTTTTATAAATCATTCAAGGAAACTTCATGACCCAATAATATTAATCATTTAAAATGAGAGAAAAACCTCTATATTTTACAAATTTTCATTTAAAACTTCACACACCCCTTGTAAAAATGAAACTAGTATTACATATGATTTCAAAACATTCACATCCCTTTATGAAATCCATTCAGGTGAGTTGATACAAACTTTTCATGAAACCTAAGTCCATGAAAAGTATTTAAATCATTTTAAAGTTATAATAAACCAAAAAATGGTATGTTGAACACATTTTTTAAACAATTTTTTAGTGTATTATAATAACACCTCATGGAAAGAACCACTAAAAATCTAGGAAAGGATTTGGAAAGTTTGTCTTATGTTTTCTTAACTTTCTGGACCCATAATCAACCACATAACCATCATTGAATGAAACTACTCAAATCCTAACTCATGATACATCACAATATAAGCTATACTAATTACCCAGACATTTATGGTTAAGATTGGTGTTTTTATCAATCCCCCATTAAGATATTAGAAGGATCACTCATGAACATCTAAATACTCATATTGAGATACACAACATAGGTCATGTCTCATATAATTCCATGCCTATTTCAATGGTATTATCATAGATGGAAATTTAAAGTTAGTAGTTCATCCCTATCTCATATAATTCAAATCTCATCTTAGAATCCTCCACCATCTCACATAGAGTCTTATCTACTACCATTCCTTATCAAAACCATCAATGTAGGGAGTATAAATAGCCTATGGAAACTTAAGTGTCATTACAAAGGGTAGTGATTAAGAACCCACTCGATACCAATCACCTGATTCCTAAAAAAATCATAACTCATTCTTACTAAAACACCCTAAAAGGAAAATTAAAAGGGTATCAAAACTCAAATCACTCAATCATCAACACTAGTGACCCTCGGTAACTCTTCATATCTCATCGTACAACCATGAACCAATCTGCGCATCATGAACAAAAAAAAATAGGGCACTAAAAAGAAGATATAAGACTGTCATACACTCCCTTCCACTAGTTCATATGTAGGGTGTGAGCTAAAAATTCTTTGTATGATCTCATAAATAATTCTCTATGAATCCTTTCATAATATAGTTCATAAAGTGATAGTTTGAACATAATTTATAAAATATATTTTTACGTGAATTATAATGTAAGTGTAAAAACAATAAACTTACATATTTTCAAAAAACCACCCTTTTTTATAATATAAAAACAAGGATAACTAAAAATTTGAAATTAAAATATCAAAAAATGGAAATAGGGCCTTTAAAACCATATAAGACATGTCAAATAATAGTTTATCCCTCTTTTAGAACATTTTCGGAAAAAATCTTTTTCATAAATAACCACAATGAAAATCCATTTTCTTAAAACTCATTTAACAATTAACTAATTTTTTCCATTAAAAAAGATTTTTTAACCATTTAAAACAACCTATTTAAATGTAAGAAAATACACACTCGAAGTGAAACAATGATCATACATAAGCACTAAGGAAACAAGGAAACATAATAAAAAAACCAAATGATGGTTCCATATAATAAAAAAACCGGGGGAATCCAATCCATCCAAGAAAATAAATCCTCTAGAGTGTCATAAGAATGATGTAACCATCATGTGAAACTTCCTAAGACTCCTATATTTGGATCATGAACTGAAGATGAGGAACCTAGGTCAATACTATTTAACTTGTCATGTCCAAGTAGTCCTATAGAACTCACTAGGCTCTATCATGATAAGGGGATCAAAAGAAACCCGGGTCCCTTCCAGTACATTCTAGGGACACTAAAACATCTCAGAAACTCACTAAATCTAACTAGGTCCTTACACTAGGAAATGCACTCTACACTAGGAATTTCACTTATCTGGATTCCTACTAGTCTCCTAGGACACCCATGACATTTCAATAGTGGAAGTGAGAAACCAATGAAATAATATATCATCACAAAAATATAATTTCAATAATTTGAAATTTAATCTCACCCCACCTCCTACACCCTCACAAGAAACAAAATCTTTCACATCCTTTTACAAGCTTCACAATAAGAATAAGAATATAAAGAATCCCCCATGAGGTCACGATCCACAATAGGAACAATAAATTCATGGAGCTCAATTGAGGGTCTCCCATCTTTATAAAATAAATTCCTTTAAATTACCAACTAGGGTTTTACAAATGTTCTTGAGAAGCCAATCCATTTTCACCCCTTTTGAGAAAAACATTTCAAATTTCATCCAAAAACCATTTATCAAAATGCACTAGAAATCCCATTTGGAACCCCAACCATTTTCTATAAATAATTTTTTGAAATAAAAAAACCTTTTATTTTTTTAAGGAAATATGTGCTAAGAACCCTTTTATTAAGCTTCGATATCCTTTTGAAAACATCTTAATCCACCATGAGAATTAAGGGTCTCAAAAAAATTTAAATAGGTTGAAGGTCAATTTGATTCATTTTAAAAAAACATGACTTTAAAATAGCGCATATTCACATTAAAGAAAAAAAATTATGACCAAACTTTGAAAATATTTAAATTCCCTTAAAAAATCCACTTGGGCCTTTTACAAAACACTTGGCATGTGACATAAGTCTATTCCAAGTCTTTAAAACGTTTTTAAGACAATTGAAACCCCAAAAAGTAATAAAATAGGATTATAATTTCATAAGAAATCATTTATGAAAATCCAAGAAATTTATAGCATGTATTACAAGGGAGTTTCAAAGAAACACCTACCTCACTCAAGAAAAATCGAAGCTAAAACTTGTCGACATTAATGGAGAACACATAAATATGTCCAGTGACATACTAGTCAAACCCTAACGACAAAAATCCCCATCATTAAAGAGAAATTACACTATGATATAGTGGCATCACAATTCAAATCCATAACCGAGTCACACAAAATCAAAGGAAAAAATATGAAGTGGAACCCCAACCAACATGCAATTCATTTAGTGCACAAACAAGGACCACCAACGACCATGATTTTCAACGCGGTGTTTATCCCATACAATTCAAAACATACCATCAATATCAAACTATAATTACATGAAAACAAGATAAAATAGATGAAAAAGAGGAGAAAACTCACCATGGAGGTGTGGCGCACAATAGAGGTGTGGCGTGCGGCGGAGGAGAGGTGCATGATGATCTGGTTCATGCACGACGGAGGTGTGGCGTCTAACAGAGGAGAGGCACATAGTGGTCTGGTTCGTGGAGGAGAAGAGGCACGTGATGGAGGTGTGGTTCATAGTAGAGGAGAGGCTGCATAAGAGGAGGAGGAGGAGGTGTGACAACGACGATTGGCTTCCACAAGAGTTTGAGGGGTGTGAGGAATGAGGAGAAAGTTAGGGTTTTTTATAAAACCCAAT
This sequence comes from Viscum album, assembly GCA_963277665.1. NCBI lineage: Eukaryota > Viridiplantae > Streptophyta > Magnoliopsida > Santalales > Viscaceae > Viscum > Viscum album. The sequence continues at coordinate 752,144,754 of OY728145.1, read as the reverse complement.
GAACCTTTTATTAATGCTAGATAAAAAACGCTGATAAAGGTATGTTTTATCAGCATTAAAATAGAAAGCACTGAGAAAACATACCTTTATCAGCAGTTTTTTAGCGCTGATAAAGGTATTATGTTAATAATTTATTTATATTAATATACATATTTATAAAATTATATATATGATAAATATATATATATATATATATATTTAAAATTATAACTATAAATAAATAGATATATATTTATATTTATAAAATTATAATTTAAATAAATATAAAAGTATAAGAAATATAATTATTATATTTATAATCTTAGAATATATATCTATAATAAATATATTAATTATATATATTAATAAGATTATAGATATAAACAACTATATTTCTTCTAATTTTATAATTATTTATATGAATATTTATTTATTTATAATTATATGAATATATATATATATATATAATTATAATTATAAATGAATATATATTTATTTAAATGAATATAAAATTATAACCAATTAATATTTCTAATTTTTGTAATGTTATTAATATATATTTATTATATTTATTATAATTTTATAATTATTTAAATATATATTTATTTATTTATAACTATAAATATAAATATTTTTATTTATTTATCAATATTTCTATATATTTATAAATATATTTATTTAATTATATATAAAATTATATATGAAATTAATAAATATATTTTATATAAATTAGTAATTATTTAAATAAATAAATAAATATTTATATTTATAACTAGAAAATAAATAAATATTTATTTTTAATTATAATTATAAATGAATATGTATTTATTTATTTAAATAACTATTAAATTATAACAAATTTATATTAATAATATTTATTATTTTATTAATATATTTTTTATAATTTTATAATTATTTAAATAAATATATATTTATTTACAATTATAACTACTAAATAAATAAATATTTATTTATAATTTAAAATTTTAATAAATATATATTTATTTCTTGTTGTAAGTATAAATATAAATAAATATAATTATAAAATTATAACAACTATATTTATAATTTTATAAACATATATAATTAATATATATATATATATATTATAGTTTTTTAATTATTTAAATATATCTACATTTATTTAGAATTATATTTATAAATATTTGTATTTATTTATAAATATATTTATTTAATTATATATTTATAACTTTATAAGTAGTATAATAAAAATATTTATTATAATTTTATAATTATATACATACGTACATACATATATATATATATATATAGTTACAATTATAACTATAAATAAATATATTTATAAATATTTGAATATAATTATAAATATATATATATATATTTATAAATTTATAATATGTGTATTTATTGTATTTTTATACTTAGTTATATATATATAGTTATAATTATAATTAAAAATAAATATTTTTAAAAGTTATTTATATATAATTAAAATTTAATAATTATAAATATAATAAATATATTTATTATTTAAATATATTTAATGTGATTTTATAAGTATTTTTTAGAACATAATAGTATACATGGGTAACATGTATTAATCATATATACCTAGTAATAAAATATACATAATAAAAATGAGCCATCAATGGACATCATGAATAATAAGAAGGGTTTAATGTATAAATGAACATTCATGATGATACATAACATATATGCACGCATGATCAATCAATATATTTATTGACCAAATTAATTTGAAACACGTATATATTCCAACCATCGTATATTCAAAATATTTAACCCAATAATTCAACAAAATAATTACATGCAAATATTATGTGGCCATACGTTTTAATTCAATGAATTTTTATCTTACTTATCAATGATTCTTTTTTAGCAAAGTTTTTATTTTGAGCCTTCAGTTGTTGATTAACATACTATCACAATCTTTCTTATGAGTTCCTCAACAACTTCTTCCTTTTGATTTTAATGAATTATTGATAAATATTTATAAAAAATAATTCATAATTATATTTTCTGAAAAATAAGATATGTTTTTTATTTCTTTAACTTGGATTATGAAAATAGTTTTTTCAACAATTTTCTATAAAAAATAATTGACCAATTTAATTAATTAAATCCATTGATATCGACCAATTCAAATTTAGTCTTTCGTAATAAAATTTATAAAAATAACTCCAAAGATAAATCTGCAATCCTTGAGCATTTAAATTCCCACACATATCCCAAAATAAATTTCATCCTTCATATATTCAAATTTTGAATCAAATAATCACCAATTAATTTTATAACAATTTTCCAAAATATTTCAACCAATAATTCATTGAATTTTTATCTTACTTGATCAATAAAAATTTTTAGCATTGTTTTTCTCTCAAGCATTCAGTTATTGTTGATTAGTATACAACCATACTCACTCATGAATTATTGATAAATATTCATAAAATAATTCATAATTCAATTTATTTTAGAATTTTATGTGCAATAAGTCAATTTTCATGAAAAAATTCACTAAATATTGGAGTTATTAAATGGATGGCGCTGCACTCTCCCGGTTCCCCAAACCCTCTTGTTCTTCCTCTCCTTACTAGGTTTTCCTCTAATCTGCTCGTGGTTGCGGCATATTTTTCTTAATCCCTTCCATTTAGTGGTTTGGTCTTGTGATTCAGAATCAATTTTTCTTAATCCCTCTACAACCATCTTTCTCTCGGATCACCTTCGATCTGAGCCCTCTGACGGGTTTTGATGACTGCGGGATAAGTTTTGACTTATCTCGTGTCTTCGCATAAAGCTATAAGAACCCAGATCTTCGTTTTCAGGTATGTCTTTCTTTTCCTGTTGATTTTGAGAAAAGTTGGGTTTATAGAAAATTTTGAAGTACACGCCGTGTACTTTCTGAGTACGCGCCGTGTACTCCCTTGTCGCGCCAGGTCATGTGCTGGCCGTGTCCGGGCCATACACATGGTGTGTAGAGGTGATGTAGAGGCCGCTTAAAGCAGAGTACGGAAAAACAGAGTACACGCCGTGTACCAAAGAAGTATATGCCGTGTATTTTCTTTTCTTTTTCATTAAACGCATTGGGGTCGCGCCTAATCGCCAGAATGACCTTCTTCTAGGTTTCGTTCCGCCGAGAGCTCCTGTACGACCGCGATTCTTCCCTGATCTCCTAAGCCTCCATCCGAACTCCATTTCAGCCGCCATCAATTACATTGGGATAGCCTCAGTAAGCTCTCTCTTCTGCTTTATCCTTGTTCCATGATTCCTCATCGTTTTAAAGTTATCATGGGTTGAGAGTTTTGGACGTTTTCTCAGATCTTCGACATTCTAAGGGGAATCAATCATCTAGGTTCACTTATATCGATCTTCTAGCATCGAGATAGGTGGTTTGTGCCTTTTTATAGGAAGTCTGTGAATATTTTGTGCAAATTTCACCAATACCCTAGAACGGGGTATTGCTTGTTTCTTGTTTTGACCTTGTTGTTTACCTTCCTTGCTTTATTGCTTAAGTAGAGGTAATTGTTTGTGCATAGGGTAAATTGTACTGTTCTCTGAATGTTTTTCCATGCTGTTTTGCTTGTTTGGAGTTTTTCCAATTCCCATGACTAGTTGTAGGATAGTATAACTGTTGTATTGTTATGTTGTTGTGCCTTATAATGATAGCCAAGTAGTTCTTGAGGTTTACTTGGGCCGATATGCACGCTATGCATGTTGTTTTACACAGGGATGCGAGAACCTAGTGTAGTGGACCACATAAAGAATGAACATAAGGGCTTATCCAGAGTGTCTTTAATTTACGATGTGAGAACACTAGGGGAATTGACGTTGAGTACTTCCTCAGAGAGTCTGTTGTTCCTCAACGTGGGCCGCAGAGGGAATTGATATTAAGTGCTTCCCCAGAGAGCCTTTAGTACGATACAAGACTATAGGGGGAATTGACGGTGAGTGCTTCCTCAGTGAGTCTATTCTTTAGATAAAACAGAGGGGGTGAGACTATGTGTTCCTCCCATAGGGTTGATAGTACTTATAGGTTGAACCTTAGGAGGTAGACTATGAGAACTACCCATAGGTTACCTTTTTGTTCTACTTTCTTGATTGGTTGTTTCATGTTTGTGGATTATATGCTAGAAACTGTGGATTGTTACTACTGTGTATTATCCTGTTTACTTCTTACTGTTTACCGCTTACTGTACTTTACCTTCCATATATTCACTAACTATTAGGCAAAAATCATTGGGTGGTTTCCTATTGGGACTTTGTCTTACACCCTAATTGGGTCATGCTTTTGGGCCCAAATAGATTATATTATTGCAGGTATAGATAAGGTCAAGAGCCCTTCTACTTCAAGTTCTTGATTACAATGGAGCTGGAGAGCATGGAACCAAGCCGAGGCTTGTGCGCTGAGGAGTTGCTCATCTATTTTTCTTTTGTACTTTGGTTTAGTACTGTATTCAGCATTGTGACTTGTTTGGATGTTTTCCTAGACATATGTGTATCATTCATCATTTACATATATTTCTGCTCCAGTTGTTTACTCTTGTATGGATGTCTACTGCTTCCACTATTGTTGTTATTTGTTTTTCTCTTTCGCTATGTACTCTGCCAACGAGGGAATAGTTTCCCCACTATCACACCCAAGGCCCTCGCTGCTAGTCGGCAGCCTCTGGCGTTTGGGGAAATGCGCTTGAGGCCATGTGATCAACTGGGTATGGGGCACCTCTGGGTGGATTTTGGAACTGGGACGTTACAAAGTGGTATCAAAGGCGTTCTTTTCTCTTGATTTACTATTTGGATCCTTTAGCTAGGGATAGGATGGATTCGGTACTTGGTATTAAGCTGTGCTCGAGAGTAGATAACCCATGTACAGGGAAAAGCCATACTACCTCGTTTATTGCAGTTTTCTGGTTTTGAGATTTTATGATTGATATGATTTCACCTAGAGTGATTTACATGCCTTGTGTTGTTATTATTGTTGAGATTGTGGTTCTATTTCTATCACAACCCAATGAAATGAGGGTATGCCATCTCATGAATCATATAGGTGTTGTACCCCACACTCTTTGATTTTCATGATCACAATCACTTTCATATGTGTTTAACATTGTGTTTTAAGTGTTTGTGTTGATAGGCATTTGATTGCCAAGAAGTTGACCAAGGAAGAGGCAGAAATGGACTGAAATTCAGTCCACCGGCCGACCGGTGGCTTCACCACCGGCCAGCCGGTGGCATCCAGACCAAACAGTGGAAGCTACTGCCTTCCCACCGGTCGACCGGTGGCTCTGCCACCGGTCGACCTGTGGCACCCAGCACAAATAGTGAGACCTACTGTCTTTCCACCGGCCAGCCGGTGGCTCCTCACTGGTCGACCGGTGGAGCCTGGACCATAATTCTCTCCACATTCCAAGGCACCGGCCAGCCGGTGGCCCTGCACCGGCCAGCCGGTGGCCCAGTCAAACTAGCCGTTGGAGCTTTGACCAGGCTGCTCCACTTGCCTCCCAACGGCTCCGAAGACCTCTCCAACGGCTCCGAAGCCTCCCCAAGGGTTCCTAGCCTATAAATAAAGGCCAAGGAAGCCCCGGACATCTACCGGATCATATACGAAGCCAACGGACATATTTTGGATCAATTGGCCAACCTCCGGCGGACTTCCTCAAAGGAACCCACCTAGCTCCAACAACTTCCACATCCAAGGAGCTCCTTCAAAGAAGCTTGGAAGCGGCCTTCAACATCTCCATCCAATCAAAGGCGCCCAAGTCTTCCCAAATACGGGTTTTATTGTTTTATTTACTTTGAGCTTAAAATTGGGTTTGTGCCTACAAACCCCAACCCTTTTCTCAACCTCCCTTTCTTTGGGTTCTCACACCACCACTAAGGTGTGAAGAGGTTGTCAAGCCTTACCTTGTAAAAAGGCTTGAAATCGGTGAGCTAGTCTTCACCCGTAAAAAGACTAGTGGGTTATTGCTTAACCATTAAAAGCATTGGGTTCTTGCTCAACCAATAAAAGCAAGCTGTAATAGGTCCTAGTGCTACCTCAAAGCCTAGTGGGTTTCTTGCTAAAACCATTGAAAAGCAAGCGGTAGGAATCTCTCAACGGTTGAGTTGGGAGCGGAGACGTAGGCCGGGTTTTGGCCGAACTCCGTTATCAATTTGCGTGTCTTGCCTCTTTATTTCCGCTGCATTTTTACTTTGATTTTTAATTTGTGAATCAATTTTTTAAAAGGCAATTCACCCCCCCTCTTGCCATCATTCCCTCCTTGGGGTGTTCTTCCGACCCAACAATTGGTATCAGAGGAAAATTTGTGTAATACCCTAACCGGTTACAAATTTTAAGATCCATTAAGATGGCATCAACCTCTTTCGCCCCCGAAGGCCTTTCTTTGGGTCGGGCTCCATTTTTTGATGGGACCGACTATAATTTTTGGAAAACCCGCATGTCAACTTTTCTTAAAAGCATTTGCTATCCAATTTATAGAATTGTTATGCATGGTTTTACGCTTTCTTCTCTAGATGAATCTCAATGGACCCCCGCTGACATTGCAAATTTTGAGCTTGATGGCAAAGCCATGAACGCTCTTCATTGTGGTCTTGACCGAAATGTTTTTGATTGTATTTCTTCTTGCACATCTTCTCATGATATTTGGAAGCTTTTAGAACTAACCTATGAAGGTACTAGTGAGGCTCCAAAGCAAGAATCCGCTCAAAAGCTAGAACCCGCTCAAAAGCAGGAACCCGATGAAAAATCCGTACCCGCTTGCCCACTTCACAAGAAAAGGGCCAAGAAAAAGGAAAAGAAGAAGGCTTCAAAGGCAACATGGAGTGATAGCTCCACCTCTTCATTTTCCTCCTTCTCCTCGAGCGACCAAGGTAAAAAATGCCTAATGGCAAAACATGAGGTACCATCATCCTCTTCCTCTTCTTCCTCCTCTTGTTCTTCAAATTCAAATTCATTTAATCATTTGTCTTATGAGGATCTCCAATTTGCTAGAGACCAACTTGAAAATGGTTTTCACGAACTTTCTTCAAAATTTGTTTCTTTAAAAAAGTCTTTCAAAAAACTCTCCTCCGAAAAAGGCCAACTTCTTAAAGAGAAGGAGGAACTCACCCTTAAAATCCAAAATTTTCCAAATGTTGATTCCATGGAATCAACCATCAAAGATCTAAGAGAAACCCTAGCCAAGTTCACCCAAGGGGAACAAAATTTGAACAATATACTTGGTTCCCAAAGGGTTTCCCGAACCACCAATGGACTTGGCTATACCAACCAAGCCTCCTCCTCCCATGCACCCACTGTTTTTGTAAGGGGGAGCTCCGATTACAAATTTTGTAATTATTGCAAGAAAACCGGGCATCTCATTTATGAGTGTAATTGTAAAAACGCCCGGTATGGCCAACCCAAGTCTATTTTCTATAGTGATGAGTTTTATAGGAGAAGACCCGCCATGAGACAAGTTTGGATTGAAAAATCCCTCCTTGCGAGTCTCTCCGGGCCTAAAATTGTTTCTTTTCAAAATCCCACTTCCCGGTGATTAGTTCTTTTTATTTAGGGGGAGAACTTTCTCATTTTTGATTCAAAATCTCAAAATTCAAAAATTTCATTTGGTTTCAAATTTCAATTTTCAATTCTTTTTAAAATTCAATTTAGAATTTTCAATTTTCAATTAGTTTCCAACAGTTGGTATCGAATTGGTTTTTGATTCAAAACTTTCAATTCAAACTGTTATTCAATTTTTGTTTCAAATCATTCAATTTCCAAAATTTCAATTGATTTTCAAATCTCATCCCTTGTTTTTCAAAATTTCCCTCAATCAAGTTTTATGCCCCACGCTATTTTGATAATCACAAAGGGGGAGAAATTTCTTGATTGATTGGGGGAGAATCTTTTCTCTCATGCTTAGTATTTATTTTCAATTTATCATTTAGGCATGCCTTTCATTTAAGTTTTTACATTGCTTTGATAAGTGATTGTGATCATCAAAATAGGGGGAGATTGTTGTACCCCACACTCTTTGATTTTCATGATCACAATCACTTTCATATGTGTTTAACATTGTGTTTTAAGTGTTTGTGTTGATAGGCATTTGATTGCCAAGAAGTTGACCAAGGAAGAGGCAGAAATGGACTGAAATTCAGTCCACCGGCCGACCGGTGGCTTCACCACCGGCCAGCCGGTGGCATCCAGACCAAACAGTGGAAGCTACTGCCTTCCCACCGGTCGACCGGTGGCTCTGCCACCGGTCGACCTGTGGCACCCAGCACAAATAGTGAGACCTACTGTCTTTCCACCGGCCAGCCGGTGGCTCCTCACCGGTCGACCGGTGGAGCCTGGACCAGAATTCTCTCCACATTCCAAGGCACCGGCCAGCCGGTGGCCCTGCACCGGCCAGCCGGTGGCCCAGTCAAACTAGCCGTTGGAGCTTTGACCAGGCTGCTCCACTTGCCTCCCAACGGCTCCGAAGACCTCTCCAACGGCTCCGAAGCCTCCCCAAGGGTTCCTAGCCTATAAATAAAGGCCAAGGAAGCCCCGGACATCTACCGGATCATATACGAAGCCAACGGACATATTTTGGATCAATTGGCCAACCTCCGGCGGACTTCCTCAAAGGAACCCACCTAGCTCCAACAACTTCCACATCCAAGGAGCTCCTTCAAAGAAGCTTGGAAGCGGCCTTCAACATCTCCATCCAATCAAAGGCGCCCAAGTCTTCCCAAATACGGGTTTTATTGTTTTATTTACTTTGAGCTTAAAATTGGGTTTGTGCCTACAAACCCCAACCCTTTTCTCAACCTCCCTTTCTTTGGGTTCTCACACCACCACTAAGGTGTGAAGAGGTTGTCAAGCCTTACCTTGTAAAAAGGCTTGAGATCGGTGAGCTAGTCTTCACCCGTAAAAAGACTAGTGGGTTATTGCTTAACCATTAAAAGCATTGGGTTCTTGCTCAACCAATAAAAGCAAGCTGTAATAGGTCCTAGTGCTACCTCAAAGCCTAGTGGGTTTCTTGCTAAAACCATTGAAAAGCAAGCGGTAGGAATCTCTCAACGGTTGAGTTGGGAGCGGAGACGTAGGCCGGGTTTTGGCCGAACTCCGTTATCAATTTGCGTGTCTTGCCTCTTTATTTCCGCTGCATTTTTACTTTGATTTTTAATTTGTGAATCAATTTTTTAAAAGGCAATTCACCCCCCCTCTTGCCATCATTCCCTCCTTGGGGTGTTCTTCCGACCCAACAATAGGTACTTGATAAAAATCACATGCCATGCATTCTTGCCATGCCATTTAGGGTGCATTAGCAATTTCATGTTGTTGTGATAGACTTTGTGTACATTATGCATGCTGTTGTGATAGATTCTTTGATAGAATCTCTACTGTTTGATAGAGAATTTTTTTGTTTTGTACCTTGCTTAAATGAATGCCAAATTTTGGTTATTGAGGTGTTATGGGCCCTCTTGAATCGGAAATTGGTGAATCATTGACCTGTTTTTCCTTATATGTGACCATTTTGGATGCCAAGATTTGATTCATGGGGAGTATGGGCCCTCAAGGATCAGAATTTGGCACCTCTTTGCTCATTTTTCAGTGTTTTCTGGGCTTTGGTGCAGTTTCAGAGCTACTGCACAGAAAAACCCAGAATACACGGCATGTACTTTATATATACACGCTGTGTAGTTTTTAAAGTCGTGTCACTAACCGTGTGAGCAGAAACACGGGTTGTGGAAAATTTCCAGGAACATGCCGTGTATGTTAGGTACACGCCATGTAGTAGTAATCTGTGTACCCGTCCGTGTCACTAACAACACGGGTTGGGGAAGCTCGTGTCATACACGCCGTGTTTGTATGAACACACTGTGTATCCTTGTTCCCAGTACCTGGCCGTGTCACGAACAACACGGGACGGTGTTCTATCCTCCTCTACACGCCGTTTTTTTTCATAACACGTCGTGTAAGGGTCAACCATGTACTTGGATGTGTCGCCAACAACCCGGGTTGGAAAAGTCTTCAAGTACACGCCGTGTTTGTTCGGAACACGCCATGTAGTCCCAGCCGTGTGATCGGCCGTGTAACTAACAACACGGGTTGTTGAAACCTTGTGCACTACATACCGTTTCCACAGTGAACACGTCGTGTAGTCTCAGTTTAAGAAGACAGTGTGGGTTAGCCGTGAAAGGAGGAACGAGCAGGGGGATAGAGTTAGGTACACGCCGTGTAGAGCTTATACACACTGTGTAGTCAGGTTTTGTAAATATTGACTGTTTATTTCCCCTATTTCAGTTTTTTACTCCTTTGTTCTCTGTCCTTATTTTCTTGATCTAAGGTATCCTTTTGATATTTTTGAATTATGCCTCCGAGACATCCTCCGGTTGTACGTCAGTTGTAGGATAGTGATCAGATGCCAGATATGGCTGATCAGGGACTTCATGCCGATCCGCCAGTCGGGCCGCCTTGGCACTGGCTATTATCCCAGTTGTAGGATTTGATGCATAGTTCAGGGAAGGATTTATGAGGATGATGTATACCTTTCAGGGAGCACCGCCTCCTGCCACGTCTATGGAAGACCGGACGCGGGTTTTCCAGCAGCATCATCCTCCTACTTTCACGGGGGAAGGAGGACCACAGGCTGCTGCGTCATGGCTGGAATCCATGCTGACTATCTTTGACCATCTGAAAACACCTCCAGAGAGGCAGGTCAAGCTCTCCACATATATTCTACGAGACTCTTCCAAGAGGTGGTCGGACGTGATCTCACAGGCAGTTCATCAGCGGGTTATGGCTTGGAAGGAGTTCCAGTGCGTATTTTACGACTACTTCTACCCAGAGACCTTGAGGGCAGATCGATCCCAGGAGTTCAGGAGTCTAGAGCAGGGTACTCTTTTTTTCATGGAGTATTCCTCTTGTTTCACTGAGCTGTAGTGTTTCACACCCCTACAGGATGGAAGTGGGGTGTTCATAGCAAGGAAGTTTGAAGATGGTCTCAGGCGGGAGATCTGCTCGCAGGTGAATATCTCCCAGTTGACTTACATCACTTCCATCGTCAACCAGGCACTGATTGCAGAGCGCAATCTGAGAGACTCCGGAGCTACGAGCCAGGGAGGTTCTGTTTCCAGAGCTAGTGTTCCTCTAGTTGATATAAGGAAGCGTCGTGGGGAGTCTATGAGCGGTGATTCGAGGAGGCGAGATACATCTTCAGGTAGCCAGGTAGTATGCTACCAGTGTGGAAGGGCAGGGCACACGAGGCCACAGTGCCAGAGAGACCCAGTGGAGTACTGATCTTGCGCAAGATGGGTCACCTTCATCATTTCTTCTAGGTTTTCTCACCAGTAGCTAGTGACGGGGTTTCTTCCATGACTCCTTGTTCAAGAGCAGCACCACCAGTTTCTCACCAGCCAGGGAACTGGAGTTATTCCGGCCATTTGGGCCGAGGTGGAGGTCGAGGCCATGGCAGTCAGTCACTAGTCTTTTAGCGTCAGCAGGGAGCATCATCTCAGAGCGTTCAGACAGGGTCACAGGGCCGCAGGGTAGGCCAGACTTTTGTGGTGGAGTAGACCTATCAGGAGCAGGATCCCAGACCTTCTACAGTTCGAGGTACGATTTTAGTAACCTCAGTTTTATCTTCAGCTCTTTTCGATACTGGTTCTATGCATAGCTTTATCTCCATTTATATTGTGGAGATCCTGGGGCTCTGTATCTTTTCTTTTACCGACTTGTTGACACTAGACACACCTTTGGGGATGAGGACATCTAGTGTATGTTAGTGTAGAGAGTGCCATCTCAAGGTTTCAGGGTATCATTTCTTATGGGATCTCTATGCCCTAGAGATGATAGGGTATGATGTCATTCTCGGGATGGACTGGTTGGTTCCCTTCCAAGAAGTCATCGACTATTATCACCGTAGGGTGAGTTTTATCTCACTATAGGGTGAGTATTTTATTCATAGAGGCGAATGAGATGTTTGGGTGAGTCGAGCAGGACTCGAGCATCATAGGCTAGGAGGGGTGACGACCCAGATTGCTAGTCTTTATCTGGATGATTAGGGGACTTCACAGTTGGAATTTCCTCCAGTGGTGGATCGTTTCAGAGATTTCTTTCCCGAGGACTTTTCAGGTTTGCCTCCGGAGCATGAGGTAGACTTCTATATCGATCTCGTGCTAGGAGCAGCACCTGTGTCCATTCCTCCCTATAGGATGGCTACACCTGAGTTGCAGGAGCTCAAGAAGCAGTTAGAGGAGTTACAGGAAAAGGGTTTTATCTGACCCAGTACTTCTCCTTGGGTTTCTCTTGTCCTATTTGCAAAGAAGGAAGATGGTACTCTTAGGCTCTGTGTGTATTATAGGAAGCTGAACCAGTTGATGGTCAAGAATAGATATCCCTTACCTAGGATTGATGATCTCTTCGATCAGCTTTGAGGAGCCTGTGTGTTCTCGAAGAGAGATTTGAGGTCTGATTAACATCAGTTGCGCATCATACCATTAGATATACATCTAAAAGCCTTCAGAAGAAGGTATGGTCTCTACGAGTATACAGTTATGCCATTCGGTCTCACGAATGCACCAGCTGTTTTCATGGAACTGATGAACCGAGTATTCCATCCTTACTTGGATTCCTTCATCGTGGTCTTCGTGGACGATATCTTGGTGTACTCTCACACTCGACACAACCATGATACCCACCTTGAGATCATTCTGAGTACACTGAGAGAGCATTGACTTTATGCTAAACTCTCGATGTTACACTTCTGGATGGATCAGATTCACTTCTTGGGACATGTCGTCTCAGTGGCAGCAGTATCCGTGGACCCAGATAAAGTGAGAGTTGTAGTTTATTGAGAGTATCCAAAGAATGTTTTTGAGGTGCAGAGTTTTCTAGGGCTGGATAGATACTATAGATGCTTCATTCAGGACTTTTCACACCTAGAAGCACCATTGAAAGGTCTGACCAAGAAGGGGGAAAGTTCTTATGGTCAGATTCTTGTGAGTCAGCCTTTCAGAAGCTGAAGGGAAGGTTGACGTCAGCACCGATACTCGTCTTGCCAGATCCAGGTAAGACCTATACATTCTATTGTGATGCTTCAGGTATCGAGCTGGGCGTTGTGCTTATGCAGGGAGATGGAGTCGTTGTGTACGGGTCTCGGCAGTTGAGGCCACATGAGAGGAACTACCCAACGCACAACCTAGTGTTAGCAACTGTTGTTCATGCCCTATGCTGTTGGAGACATTACCTTCTGGGAGAGAACTTTGTGGTTTTCACCAACCACAAGAGTCTCAAGTACATCTTCACCCAGTGTGATCTGAATCTGAGACAACGTAGGTGGGTCGAGTATCTTCAGTCTTTCGATTTTGAGCTTGCCTATACATTGGGAAAGGGAAACGCAGTGGCAGATGCGTTGAGCATGAGAACTCAGATTCAGGCAGTTCAGGAGGCCAACAGTGAGTGGCATCTTATGGCTCTGTTCTCTGAGATGCATCTGGAGGTGCATGATAGACAGGGACAGACTTTCCTATCTTTTGTAGCCGTTACCTCTACACTTCTTGATCGGGTACGAATAAGGAAGCTATCAGACTCAGAAGTCTTAGTCCTATGGGAGAGTGTGTCAGGAGAGGACCCTCTTCCTAGATGGACAGTGGACAAGGATGAGATCTTTAATTTCCAAGGATGCGTATGGGTTCCAGCAGACATACGTGAGGAGCTGATGCGGGATTTTCATTCCTTTGTTTGGGCAGTTCATCCTGGCATCTCCAAGACGTATCGGGATCTTAATCACCAGTATTGGTGGCCAGGTATGAAGAGAGATGTTGCTGGTTTTATCTTGAGGTTTTCTACTTGTTAGCAGGTAAAGGCGGATCATCAACGACCAGCAGGCCTTTTACAGCATTTAACCATTCCGGAGTGGAAGTGGAACGATGTCGTGATGGACTTCGTGACCGGACTGCCGAGGTTGCCTCGAGGGAACGATATTGTTTTGGGTTGTCGTCGATAAGCTTACGAAGGTTGCTCACTTCTTACCGATCAAGGAGACCTTCAGTGTTGATGATCTAGGATGGATATACATCTAAAAATTGTGCGTCTGCATGGAGTCCCCAACTCCATTGTTTCAGACAGGGATGCACGCTTTACTTCTTGGTTCTGGTAGGGACTTTAGAAGGCTTTTGGTACAAAGGTACTTCTGAGTACAGTATACCATCCCCAAAAAGATAGCCAGTCCGAGCGTACGATCCTGGTGCTTAAGGATATGCTCCGAGCTTGCATTCTAGACTTTGGCGGTTCTTGGATGAAGCATATCCCTCTAGTGGAGTTCGCCTACAACAACAGTTTTCAGGCGACTATTCAGATGGCACCATACGAGACTTTGTATGGTAGTCCATACCAATCATCCTTATGCCGGTTAAAGGTAGGAGAGGCATCTTTATTGGGACCTCATCTTGTTTAGGAGACCTCAAGGTAGATAGAGTTGATTCAGAAGAGGATGGCTACAACACAGTCTCGACAGAAGTCTTATGCTAATCAGTAGAGACGACCTTTGGAGTTTGAGGTCGAGGATCAGGTTTTCCTACGTGTTGCACCCAGGTTGGGACACAAAAGGATTCGGATACAGGGTAATCTTTCACCATGGTACGTCGGGTCGTTTGAGGTATTGGAGATATTTGGGTCGGTTGCCTATCGGTTGTAGTTACCTCAGAGGTACCAGGCCATGCACGATGTCTTCCACGTCTCTCAACTCCGAAATTAGTTTTCAGACCCGTCTCATGTCTTTCAGCCCGAGGAGGTTGAGCTCAAAGAGGATGCATCATTTGAGGACCATCCTATCCGGATTTTCGATCGCAGTACGAAGGATCTCTGTGGGTGTTTTGTTCCTCTAGTACGGGTGCTATGGCCGCACGAGAGAGAACTGGACGAGAACTGGGAAAGGGAGGTAGATGTACGATCACAGTGGCCAGAGCTGTTCGGGGTTTCTCCTTCTCCGTCTCGTTAGGGAAATTCGGGGATGAATTTCTTTAAGGGGGGAATTTTGTCAGAACTTGGATATTTTTTTTCCAGTATGTCTTTCTTTTCCTGGTGTTTTTGAGAAAAGTGGAGTTTTTGGAAAATTTTGAAGTACACGCCGTGTACTTTCTGAGTACATGCCGTGTACTCCCTTGCCACGCCAGGCCGTGTGATGGCCGTGTCCGGGCCACACACACGGTGTGTAGGGGTGATGTGGAGGTCGTTTAAAGCGGAGTACGGAAAAACAAAGTACACGCCGTGTACCCCAGAAGTAAACTCCGTGTATTTTTTTTTCATTAAACGCACCGGGGTCGCGCCTAATCGCCAGAACGACCTTCTTTTAGGGTTTGTTCAGCCGAGAGATCCCGTACGGCCGCGATTCTTCCCCATGCTCCTGAGCCTCCGTTCGATATCTGTTTCAGCCGCTGTCAATTGCGTTGGGATAACCTCGGTAAGCTCTCTCTTTTGTTTTAGCCTTGTTCCATGATTCCTCCTCGTTTTCAAGTTATTGTGGGTTGATCATTTTAGACTTTTTCTCATATCTTTGACGTTCTAAGGGGAATCAATCATCGAGGTTCACTTATATCAATCTCCTAGCATCGAGGTAGGTGGTTTGTGCCTTTCTGTAGGAAGTCTGTAAATATTTTGTGCAAATTACACCAATACCCTCGAACGGGGTATTGCGTGTTTCCTGTTTTTCCCTTGTTGTTTGCCTTCCTTGCTTGATTGCTTGAGTAGAGGTAATTTCTTGTACATAGGGTAAATTGTACTATGTTCTGAATGTTTTTCCATGCTGTTTTTATTGTTTGGAATTTTTCCAGTTGCTATGCCTAGTTGTAGGATAGTGGAACTGTTGTACTGTTATGTTGTTGTGCCTTATAATGATAGCCAAGTAGTTTTTGAGGTTTACTTGGGCCGATACACGCGCTATTCTTGTTGTTTTACACAGGGCTGTGAGAACCAAGTGTAGTGGACCATAGAGATAATGGACGTAAGGGCTTCTCCATAGTGTCTTTAATTTATGATGTGAGACTACAAGGGTAATTGACATTGAGTGATTCCTCAGAGAGTCTGTTGTTCATCGACGCGGGCCATAGGGGTAATTGACGTTGAGTGCTTCCCCAGAGAGCCTTTAGTACGATACGAGACTATAGGGGGAATTGACGGTGAGTGCTTCCTCAGAGAGTCTATTCTTTAGCTAAACCAGAGGGGTGAGACTGTGTGTGTCTCCCAGAGGGTTTCTAGTACTTTTAGGTTGAGCCTTAGGAGGTATACTGTGAGAACTACCCAGAGGTGACCTTTTTGTTCTACTTGCTTGAGTTGTTGTTTCATGTTTGTGGATTATATGCTAGAAACTGTGGATTGTTACTGCTGTGTATTATCCTATTTACTGCTTACTATTTACTGTTTACTGTACTTTACCTTCCATATATTCACTGATTGTTAGGCACATATCTTTGGGTGGTTTCCTATTGGGACTTTGTCTCACACCCTATTTGGGTCATGCTTTTGGGCCCAAACAGATTATATTTTTGCAGGTACAGATAAGGGAAAGCGCCCTTCTACTTCAGGTTCTTGATTGCACTGTAGCTAGAGAGCATGGGACCAAGATGAGTCTTGCGATGCTGAGGAGTTTCTCATCTATTTTTCTTTTGTACTTTGGTTTAGAACTGTATTCAGCATTGTGAATTTTTTGGATGTTTTCCTAGACATATGTGTATCATGCATCATTTACATATATTTCTGATCCAGTTGTATATTTATCAGTATTACATTGTTTACTCTTTTATAGATAACTACTGCTTCCACTACTGTTGTTATTTGTTTTTCTCTTCCACTATGTACTCTTCCAATGAGGTCATAGTTTCCCCACTATCACACCCAAGGCCCTCGCTGCTAGTCGGCAGCCTCTAGTGTTTGGGGAAATGCGCTTGAGGCCAGGTGACCAACTAGGTACGGGGTGCCTCTGGGTGTCTTCTGGAACTGAGAAGTTACAAAAGTGTTGAGAATTGGATCTCAAGATGTATCTCCTATTGATCATGAAGTCCTTCAGGAATATAACCACACTAATTTTTCTTATGGACAAACTGGAATAGGGAAAATGTACACAATGGAAGGGGGAGCAAAAAACATTTGGTTTCAATAAAATAATCAACCTCTCATCTTTCATCTATAACAAATATCATGGTAAAACTATTTTGGATTTTCTTTTTTTTAGAATAGAGAATTCCCAAGCGATGCTGGTGTGATTTCGAGATCTGTAAAGAAAATTATGACAACCCTGCTTTTTATTACACAATTAAACATAATTTATTACATAAACTTCACTTGATGCAACATAGAATATCGAGAGGTCTAGTGTATTTGGGGATTAGGATCATTACATAACAACTTAAAACATGAAATACAACATCTTTATTGAAAAGTTCATTTACATGACCACTACATTCCCTCGTACTTAGCATTGCATGGGATAACCTGAAGACATGCATAAGAAAAGGGTGATCTATAAAGACTAGTAAGGGAATAATCATAGAATAACATGAAAAATACAATACATGTTAGACAATAGGCATATAAACAGATCAAAAGAGAAGAAAAAACATAAATAAATGATAAATCATGATAATCATAACATGGAAATGTGGCAACAACACATAACATGGAATCGGTATGAGCCAAGGCTCATTGCACATGGAGCATGAGTAAACCCTCATTGCACATGAAGAATGAGTAAACCATCATTGAAATTTAATTATCATGAATAAAAACCCATTTCACATGACGTATCATGATACTATACTTTACTGAATGCATTGGAGTGCTATCAGGGTGCACCCTTCTTAAACATTTCATTTCATGCATAAGTGTGCCACATGGATCATAAAACATTGAATCATTCAACATAATCAATTATTATACGATAAAATAATGTGGAATAAATACATGAAACTATTTAAAAAATAAGTAAATTTTCTTAAATGTGAATACTCTTGATAGAGAAATGGGCATAGTATTCACTACACAATGACTTTGGCTTGGAAAAGCGCGGTTCAATTTTGGCAGTATAACGGCGTGACATAAGAACTCATAAAAATGGTTGATGAGAGATAAAGGGGTGTCTCATCATATTTACATGACATGGATAGTAAGGGGGTAATATAAATACATTTACCAACAAATGTAATGGAATTTAGATTCATGATACAAAAGAATTGCTTGAATGTAAATGAGGAGAGAGAAATTCCTTTCAGAATTTCGGCATAGTAACAGGTGTACATGGGAGGCATTTAATGAGAGATAAAGGGGTCTACCATCATTAAAACATAAATAGGGAAGTATGGGGGAGGTGATAAACCATACCCCAACATTTTTAATTGAAATTAAAAGGGCATAACAATTTATAGAATATTGGACAAAAATGAGAAAGGAAGAAAAACCCTTACTTGGAAGTGTGCTTCCAAAGGTTTGAGAGAGGCTTGAGAGATGATTCTTGGGAGCTTGGGGTGACTTGGGAGGATTCTAGAGAGAGGAGGGTAGAGTTTGGACGAACTAAAAAGGCTTTGAGTGAGGAGGAAGTGGGATCTTGGGTGGGTTTATATAGGAAAGGTGAGAGAATTCTTTATTATTTAGGTTTGGGACACCTCATATTAAACTAATCAAAACCACAAAATAGCCCATGGTTTTTACCCATGGTTTTTGGTAAAGGAAATTTTAAAACAATATTTTATAAGTCCAAAGTCCTAACGTCTTAAAATAATGTGGTTGCTTATGTAGAGGTGAGTCACACTCCTAAGGAAAACAATTTAAAAAGACAAATGTTTAATAAGTCTTAAAGGGTCCACTAATGCTTGGTAAAATAAATCAACCAAACCCAAAAATCACATTATTTTAATGGTAAAAAATATATTGGTCGAACATAAAGTTTATAGTATTTTATTACATCACTATTGGGTCATTATGATGTCATAAAACACATTATATATTTAAATGGTATTTAATTTTTACCCAAAAAATTGACTGTCTCATAAAATTATGAAAAATTAACCATTGGATAATTTCGACATCCTGATTCCAGAAATAATATTCATTTTATCTAAATAATTTTTTTAAATATGTTAATTTTCACTTTTAAAATAAAAACCATTTTTATCGAAAATTCATGGGTTTTGACAAAAATGGATTTCAAACCTTAATAAAAATTACAATTGCATTCATAAAATTATACGATCATTTATATTTAATAAAAATTAATTTAATAATAATAATAATATTTTATTAAAACATTATTTAATTAAAAAATCCATTAATTCATCAAAATATATTTCTTCGTTGAACATTAACTAAAAATACTATTTGTGCTATAAAAACTATTTACAAGGTAACAATAATAAAATGAAAGTATATATTCATTATTATATAAAAAAATAATGTACATAACCATAGTACTAGTTTATTGTTAAATAACCCCTTAAAACACCCGCATAAGACCGACTGGTGAGGTTTGTGATGGTGACAGACTCTTGGGGTGGCTCGGATAACATCGCTCGGGTGGTAATCTATATCAACTTCTACTTCTCCCGTAGGCAGTTCTGCTCAAGCTTAACATGTTCAAGCTCGACTTGAGCTTGGTCAAGAGAAAATCCTAATAACGTCACCTCCTTTCCGAGCTTTGACAAATGGGCCTCGTATGGGGAACGTCTACTGGATGAGGTCATCGCTTCCTTTGTCTGAGTAAATTGGATTTGTTAAATCCCTATATTTATACTAATCAAGTGATTACTGTTCAACGACTATATTAGCAATGATCATAATTCTTAATATAAAACCAAAGATGTTGACATTTTATATAAACATTTTACATATAGATACATTTAATTAGATCAAGAGGGATTTCCATTAATGAAAGTTTGGGTACTTATAATCTTCCCCCCTTAAGAAATTTAGCCCACGAAATTTCCTTTTCCCACACTAAAATAGATGTGGGTAACTCTGCTTCATCATTTCCTCCGATTCCCACATTGCTTCTTCAAAATTGTGGTTTCTCCACAACACCTTGACGAGGGGAATTGTCTTATTTTGTAGAACTGTTTGTCTATGATCTAAGATCCTCACTGGTTTCTCCTCATAAGAAAGATCACCATATAACTTTACCACATCTAAATAGGGTACATGTGAAGGGTATGGTATGTACTTCCTTAAGAGGGATACATGAAAGACATCATGTACTTTGGCCATGGTAGGTGGAAGTGCTAGTCGATAGGCCACAGCCCTGAAACTGTTAAGAATCTCAAATTGGCTGATGTAACTTGGACATAACTTCCCTTTCTTTCCAAACCTCATGAACTTATTCCATGGACATATGCATAGAAATACCATGTCTCCAAATTTAAACTCAAGGTATCATCGACGGTTATCTACATAACTCTTCTGTCGACTCTGGGATGCCTTGATATGATGCTGAATGGTTTTCACCTTCTCCACCATTTCTTCGACCATTTCTGGTCCTATCAGCTTACTCTCATAGACTTCATCCCAACATGATGGTGTTCTTCACCTCTTCCCATACAGGGCTTCATAAGGTTCCATTCGGATGCTTTAGTGGAAACTGTTATTGTACGAGAATTCAACCAGTGGAAGATGTTGTTCCCACCCTCCTTTGAAGTCCATAGAACATGTTCTCAACATGTCCTCAAGTGTTTGGATAGTCCGATCTGATTGGCCATCAGTTTGAGGATGATAGGTCGTACTGAAGTTCAGTTCAGTATTCAGAGCATGTTGAAGACTCTTCCAAAACTTAGAGGTGAATCTTTGATCTTGATTGGACACAATAGATAGTGGTAATGCATGCATCCTTACCACTTTTCTGATATATATCTGTGCCAGTTGATCCAATGAGAAATCCTCATGAATAGAAATGAAGTGTGCAGCCTTTGTAAGATGATCCACAACAACCCAGATTTCATTGTTGCCTTTAGATGTCTTCAGAAGTCCAGTGACAAAGTCCATGGTGATGTTCTCCCATTTCCATTCTGGTATGGGCAGTGTTTTCATCATCCCTTTAGAATTCTTCTTCTCTTCCTTCACTTGCTGACACACTAGGAACTTTGATATATATTCAGCGATCTCCTTCTTCATATTATCCCACCAATAATGCTCTCAGATATCTCGATACATCTTTGTGTTTCCTGGGTGAATAGAGAAATTTGAACTATGTGCATCATCCAAAAGTTCCTTCTTCAGCTCTGGACTTGATGGAACACGTTGACTTTTCCAAAATCTCACAATTCCTTCTTCATTAACATTAAACTCTGAGGATTTCCCTTTTCCGATAGCTTCCACCTTTTCCTGAATTCCCACATGATCCTTTTGAGCATCCTTTCACCTTTCCAAAAGTGACGGTTGAGAAATCATATGTGAAAGGATTGATGATGTTCCCTTCTTTATGATTCCCATGTCCATATTCATCAAATCTAAGAAGATTGGGTCCTTTTCAATTCTCTTCAATGATAGAATCACTAGTTCCTTTCTACTTAGGGCATCTTCCACCTTGTTCCCTTTCTCCGGGTGGTAATGGATTGAGTAATCATAGTCTTTGATCAGCTCTAAACATCCTCTTTGGCGCATGTTCAACTCTTTCTATGTGAATATATACTTGAGGCTTTTGTGGTTCGTATATATTTTACAATTCTCCCCAAAGATATAATGCCACCAAATTTTCAAAGCGAAGATCACTGCAGCCAACTCGAGGTCTTGTGTTGGATAGTTTTGTTCCTGAAATTTCAATTGCCTTGAAGCATAGGAAAGTATTTTTTCATTTTTCATCAACACACATCCTAGGACCTTCTTTGAAGCATCACTGAATACCACAAAAATTTCTCCACTTGTGGGTAAAGTGAGCACGGGCACAGTGATAAGCATCCTTTTCAACTCCTTGAAGCTTTCTTTGCATTCATCACTCCAAGAAAACTTTACTCCCTTCCGAGTTATCTTGGTAAGAGGTTTGGACAATCGTGAGAAATTTCTCACAAATCGCTAATAATATCAAGCTAACCCCAAGATTCTATAGATATCCGTTACCGATGTTGGCCTCAACCATCCCTCAATTGCATCTATTTTGAAGGGATCCACAAATATCCCATTGCTTGTGATGATATGGCCCAATAATGAGACCTACTTTAACCAGAAATCACACTTGTTATACTTTTCATAGAGCTTCTCCTTCCTTAGGGTCTCTATTATAGTTCTTAGATGCTCCTCATGATTCTCCTTATTTTTGGAGTATATCAAAATATCATCTATAAAGACTACCAAAAATTTGTCGAGGTAATCTCTAAAGACTCTATTCATCAAGTCCATGAAGATTGATGGAGCATTAGTGAGTCTAAAATTCATTACTATGAATTCATAATTCCTGTATCTTGTACGAAAATCAGTCTTGGGTATATCTTCCTTCTTCACCCTTACTTGATAATATCCCGACCACAAATCCACCTTAGAGAAGCATTGTGCTCCACGAAGATGATTGAACAAGTCATCAATCCATGGGAGAGGATACTTGTTCTTTATCATGATTTTTTGATCTCATGATAATTGATGCAAAGGTGCATTGACCCATCCTTCTTCTTGATGAAGAGGACTGGTGCACCCCATGGTGAAGCACTTGGGCGTATAAACCTTTTATCCAGATTATTCTGTATTTGTTTTTTCAGCTCCTCAAGATCCCCAAAATCCATTCTATATGGAGTCTTGGATATTGGAAATTCTCAGGTATAAGAACAATTGAGAATTCAAAATCTCTTCTAGGAGGAAGACCATGCAATTCCTTGGGAAACACTTCAGCGAATTCCCTCACAATAGGCATGTCTTCAAGGATGGTTGCTTCCTTGGACTCAATCATCTGAGCGAGATACGCGTGCTCATAGGGTAGTAATATCCATGCTTGAGATGATGGAGCTAAAGAAGATTCATCTTCCTCCTTGCACTTGTATAGAATCGGGGGTTGATTATCCACATGGAGAGTGATTTCCCTCTCCTCACAATTTATGTTGGCTCTATATAAGTAAATTCAATCCATTCCAAGAATCACATAAAATTCCACCAAAGGGAGTATAACGAGGTTCTCCGGGAAGTTTAATCCACAAATTATGATATGGGAAGAGTTATATTCATGGGATGCAGTGATTGCCCTATTTTCCATACTCACCAACATTTTCACTTCCATGATTTGTGGTGGTGTTGGGATTGTTCTACTAAACTTTCGAGATATAAAAGAATGCATAGAACCTGAATCAAAAAGTAAATTCTCTATTCTTGAATGAATAACTACCGTACCTATGACCACTTTATTTTTGGGGTTCACTTTAGTAGTAGTGATGGTAAAATATCACCCTTGCTGCCTTGGAGGTTGTTGGTTGCCTCCGAAAACCCTTGTCTTTGAGAACTGATTTGCAAGATGCCATGGTTCTTTGCAGTTGTAGCAATGAACCACACGTTGAGGTTTGAACGGAGCGTTCCTCTCCTATGTCACAGTCGTGGGTCTTTCTTACTGACATTTAATATCCAGGTGCCCTTCTCTTCCACACCTAAAGCATTTCCTTGTCCCCTTCAGGAAATTTCCGGGGTGCTTCTTTCCACACCTTTGGCAAGTGGGGTGATGGATCTTCTTATCACTGTTGGATTTATCCATCAGACCGCCAACATTGAAATCCACCTTATGCTTCTTATCCCCATGATACCCCTGAGATTATCCAATCTCCATTTCAACCTTGAGGGCACATCAGACAATTTCCTCATAGCTGTCGAAGTCACGGATCACTAGAGCTTTCTGCAGGCTAGGTTTCAGTCCACCAAATAAGCGGTCAACCTTGCATTCAGGGGTAAAGACAAAGTAGGAGGCGTATTGTGTAAGCCTTGTGAAGCTTGCCTCAAACGCTCTGACAGATTCGTCATCTTTTTTCTTGTGGTCAAGGAATTCCCTTTTCATCTTAAGCCTGAGGGTGCACGAAACATATTTATCAAAAAACATCTTCTAAAAATACTTCCATTCCAATTCCTCGATCTCATCCTCAGGCTTCGTATTTTTTCTCAACTTCTACCATTGATCAGCTTCACCCTCCATACGATAAGTAGCTAGGAGAACCTTCTCTTGTTAATAATATTTAAGGATGGAGAAGATCTTTTCAATGGAGTTGATCCAATGTTCAGTGATTTAGGGATCGGATGATCCATTAAAAGTAGGAGGCCTTTATCTCATGAAGCTATTGATATAAACTTGTTCTTCTTAGGGGGGTTGAACGTTCCTCTTGACCCATTTTTCTATTCAAATCTTGAGTTAGCTGAGAGAGAAGTATGACAAATTTCATGATTCCCGCTCTAATTGGATTAGGCATCTTAATAGTACAATCATCACATTGATCTTCACATAAGTTGTTAGCCTCAGTCCTCCTATTACTGACCATTGGCTAGAATAAAAGAAAAGTTAGAGGTAACACATAAAGGGTAATACAAGGAAAAACTGATGACTTATAAATAACTTTTATTTCCTTAACATATGAATCTTTTGGCTTTATTCTATGTTATCCATGATTTACTTTCTAACATATATTCTTAGGGAATTTTTTTGTCCCTTAATAATGGTTCATAATAAGATTTTGAATTTACCAAAGAATATCCCCTTGGATTGTTTTAACCAAGAGTGAAGCAAATCCCTTTGTCATGCACCAGTTCCCGTTCGAGTCTAGCTCAAAGTGGTGTTTTCAGGTTTTATGCCTAGGATACATCTGTGCCATAGCCGCCTCTACCTACTCGTATCTAGACAAGGATGTATTTTCTTGATAAACCACTTAATCAATACTCACCAAAAAATAGGTATGTTTTTATTATACTTATCCTTTTCTCTAAGGATTTACTAGGGTTTTCTAATCCTAATCCCAAAAATAACTAAACCTATCCTCTGATACCAACTATGACAACCCTTCTTTTTATTGCACAATTAAACATAATTTATTACATAAACTTCACTTTATGAAACATAGAAGATTGATAGGTCTAGTGTATTTGGGGATTAGGATCATTACATAACAACTTAAAACATGAAATACAACATCTTTATTGAAAACTTCCTTTACATGACCACTATATTCCATCGTACTTAGCATTGCATGGGATAACCTGAGGACATTCATAAGAAAAGGGTGAGCTATAAAGCCCAGTAAGGGAATAATCATGGAATAACATGTGGAATAAAATAAATGTTAGATAATATGTATATCAATATAGCGTAAGAGAATCATAAACATAAAGGAATAATAAAGCATGATAATCATAATATGGAAATGTAGAAACAACACTTAACATGGAATTAGCATGAGCCAAAGCTCATTGCACATGGAGCATGAGTAAACACTCATTGAACATGCAGCATGAGTAAACCCTCATTGCACTTGAATAAGAATTAGTAACACCCATTACACATGACGTATCATGATACTATACTTTCCCCAATGAATTGGAGCGCTATCAGGGAACACCCTTCTTAAACATTTCATTTCATGCATATGTGTGCCATATGGATCACAAAACATTGAATCATTCAACATAATCAATTATTCCATGATAAATGAATGTGTAATAAATACATGAAACTATTTAAACAATAAGTAAATGTGTATAAAGGTGAATACCCTTGATAAAGAAATGGGTATGGTATTCACTACACAATGACTTTGGCTTGGAAAAGCACGGTGCAATCTCGGCAGCATAACGGCGTGACATAAGAACTCATAAAAATGGTTGATGATAGAGAAAGGGGTGTCTCATCATATTTACATGACATGTACAGTAAGGGGGTAATATAGATACATTTCCCAACAAATTTAATGGAATTTATATTCATGATACAAAACAATTTCTTGAATTTAAATGTGGAGAGAGAAATTCCTTTCGGAATTTCAGCATAGTAACAGGTGTACATGGGAGGAATTTAATGAGAGAGAAAGGGGTATCCCATCATTAAAACATAAAGAGGGTAGTATGGGTGATGTGAGAAACCATACCCCAACATTTATAATTGAAATTAAAAGGTCATAAAAATTTAAAGAACATTGGACAAAAATGAGGAAGGAAGAAAAACCCTTACTTGGAAGTGTGCTTCCAAAGGTTTGAGAGAGGATTGAGAGAGGATTATTGGGAGCTTGGGAAACCTTGGGAGGATTATAGAGAGAGGAGGGAAGAGGTTTGATGAACTCAAATGGCTTTGAGTGGGGAGGAAGTGGGATCTTGGGTGGGTTTATATAGGAAAGGTGAGATAATTCTTTATTATTTAGGTTTGAGACACCTCACATTAAAATAATCCAAACC
The DNA here is from genome assembly GCA_963277665.1 of Viscum album. Classification (NCBI taxonomy): domain Eukaryota; kingdom Viridiplantae; phylum Streptophyta; class Magnoliopsida; order Santalales; family Viscaceae; genus Viscum; species Viscum album. Next base: position 752,118,440 of record OY728145.1, on the reverse strand, counting down.
ACAAACCAACCCATGGTTTTTGCCCATGGTTTTCAGAAAAGGGAAGTGTAAAAAAATATTTTATAAGTCCAAAGTCCAATATTTTTAAAATAATGGGGTTTCTTATGTGGAGGTGAGTCACACTCCTAAGGAAAACAATTTAAAAAGACAAAATGTTTAATAAGTCTTGAAGGGTCCACTAAAGCTTTGTAAAATAAATCAAACAAACCCAAAATCACATTATTTTTATGGAAAAACATATATTGTCCGAACATAAAGTTTATAGTATTTTATTACATCACTATTAGTTCATTATTATGTCATAAAACACATTATATATTTAAACGACATTTAATTTTTACCCAAATATTTGACTATCTCAGAAAATTATGAAAAATTCACTGTTGGATAATTTTAACATCCTAATTCTAGAAATAATATTCATATTATCTAAATAATTTTCTAAATATGTTAATTTTTACTTTTAAAATAAAAACTGACATCTATCGAAAATTAATGGGTTTTTACAAAAATGGATTTTAAACCTTAATAAAAATTACAATTGCATTCATAAAATTATACGATCGTTTATATTTAATAAAAATTAATTTAATAATAATAATAATATTTTATTAAAATATTATTTTACTCAAAAATCCATTAATTAATCAAAATAGGTTTCTTAGTTGAACATTAAGTAAAAATACTATTTGTGCTTTAAAAACTATTTACAAGGTATCAATAATAAAATGAAAGTATATTCATTATTATATAGAAAAATAATGTACATAACCATAGTACTAGGGTCTTGTTAAATAACCCCTTAAAACACATTCATAAGACTGAAGGGTGAAGTTTGCGATGGTGACAAACTCTTGGGGTGGCTCAGATAACATCACTCGGGTGGTAATCTCTATCAACTTCCACTTCTCCCATATGTTGTTCCGCTCAAGCTTAACGTGTTCAAGCTCAGCTTAAGCTTGGTCAAGATAGAATCCCAATGAAGCTACCTCCTTTTCAAGATCTAAAAAATGGGCTTCGTATGGGCACATCTACTGGATGAGTCCATCACTTCCTTTATCTGAGTAAATTGGATTTGTTAAAGCCCTATATTTATACTAATCATGTGATCACTGTTCAATGACTATATTAGAAATAGTCACAATTCTTAACATAAAACCAAAGAAGTTTACATTTTATATAAAAATTTTACATAAAGAGACATTTAATTAGATCAAGAGGTATTTCTATTAATGAAATTTTAGGTCGTTACAAAAATCACTACTACAAATATGGATTTTAAAAGAGTTAAAGAATTCCATTTACAACACTAAAAAAAGCGATATTAATCGAGGTGCTAATTAGGGGTGTCCATGGGTCGGGTTGGGGGGTATTTTGGACCTGACCCAATTAAAATAGGATGGGTCGGTTTGGGTCAGGTTAGACATTATTTTTTTTGGACCCGACCCGACCTGACCCGTCTCAGATAGGGTCGGGTTGGGTCGGGTTGATGGGTTATTGAAAAAAAATCCACCACTTTCAATTTTTTGTGCGACAAATCTCTCCCCCACTCTGGTTCGTCTTCCTTGCCACACTAGAGAACACCCAGATCCCATCGAAGAATAACCCCCAATCTTCCTCCATCATCAGAAAAAGTAATGATTCGCTAGATCTTTAACCTTTTGTTTCTTCTCTTTAGTTCATCACAGTTCCAAGATTTATTAACCGGACAACACCCTCATAGCAGATTGGATTTTCTGGTAAATCTGGTTTCAGTGGAAAGGTAAATCATTGCAAGCGATATTCAATGAGGAGGTGAATCATCTTCAGATCTAGATAGGCAGTGAGGTAGTTATTTTCTTCATCAAAAACAAACTTCATAGGAAATCTAGGGTTCTTGTATTCTTTATAAATCTTCAACCAGCACTTCGGATTTTCTTTGATGGAAGGAACATAGAGCATCGGTGACATGAAGGATTGATTCTGCCTTGGCTTTGAAGGATCGAATCTATTCGGCTTCAACGAATCAATCGAATCTGATCGAATATGTTTGTCTTTGTCATCTTGATTGAATCTGGTCAGCTTCAACTTCGAAATTTCTGAGTTCTTCAAAAATATGATGATCGAATATGGTCTTCTTTAGCTTCGGAATCTTGATTTATTTGAATCTAGTTGGCCTTAGCTATGGCTTCATTTTTGGAATCCTGTGTTCTTCATTGTTGGCCTGGAGGATTAAATATGACCAGCTTTAGCATCTTGATTTATTCATATCAAGAGTGTAGAAATTAGGTGACAAAGTGATTAGGATGTCAGTAGTCTTTAGTGGATTTATGGACACAATCACAGTGGGATACAGAGAGAAATATGGCAGTGAGGGCGAGGGTCTTGGGTCGAGAGGGAGAGGCGGAGACAAGGAGGATGATAGTGGTGAGGGAGATGGACTTGGATCAGCTGGGAGGGAGAGGCGTAGACAGGAGGGTCTGAAGAGAGGTGTGAAGGTAGTGCTGGATGCAAGATAGGCGGAGGTGTTATCGGGTTAGATGGGTCGGGTTGGGTCATTTTTCTCCCAACCCATGACCTGACCCAACCCAACCACAGGTCAACCCAAAGTGACCCAACCCGTTCGTGTTGGGTCAGGTTGGTTGGGTTGGGATGGGTTTGGACACCCCTAACTCTAATAAAAGGGGGTCCCTTTTATAAGTGCTAAAAAACAACTGATAAAGGACCCTTTTATTAGCGCTAAAAAAGTGTTGATAAAAGTTAAAAAACATTTAAAAAAATATTTCTGCAATTCAGGGAGGGGATTCAACAGCGCTTGACGCCCCCCTTCAACAGTTCCCCCAGCTCGCATTCCCCAACAGCCACCCCACCCACCCTTTAACAGCATCCCACCCTACCTTTAACAATGCTAGCTACAATTCCACCTGCGTGCGCGACCTGCTTCCCCGTGAATTTCAACTCGAGACCTCTTGCCTGCGCACCTAAACCTTTACCACTCCACCATATTTCTTTACCATCATTTAATAATACATCTATTTATTTATATATATATATATTTAGTTATATTTACTCGTATATTAATATATATTTATAAACACAAATACATATATATCTGTATATTAATATATATATATATATTGTTATATTAATATATTAATATATTTATTCGTATATTAATATATATTTATATCTATTTATTTATATATATTTATATTTTTTATCAGTATATTTATTCATACATTAATATATATTTATAAGATCTTTTTTAAATGCATGTATAAAATATGATTTTTTGTATGTGTTTATAAATAAATAAATACATCTATACAACACACACACACATATATTATATGTGTATCTACAAGTATAATTATACATATTTATATATATTTACAAATATTATATATTAATATGTATCTGCATATGTTTAGAATATATAAATAATATATATCAGTTTGTCAATACAGACACACACGAATATATATATACACGTACACATTATATTGGTATATAAATATTCATATATTTATATTTTAAATAAAATGGTTATTAGTTTTTTATTTAGATAAGGCTTATATATTGAGAAATATATTTTATATGTAAATATGTTAAATTATTTATTTATAAAATTAATTTTTTATGTGAGATTATATAAAAAATATGTATATATTGTTATATATTTGATTATAAATAACAGTAAATCATGAAAAATGATAAAATTTTAAACCCATAATATGAATATGAATGTAATCCCTTGAAATAAATCAATTCCCCACTGAAAAATGGTAAAACTACCCCCTTAATGAGGCTGAAATTCCATCGAATGTTAAAAAAGTTGGGTATCCGGACTAAAAACTCAGTTTTGGATGCCTTCTGGGCCTTTATTGGCCTTGAAAATTGAGACAAAAGGTTTCCTTTTATCTTAAACGTGTAGAGATCATCACAGACTTCTATTTGATATGTTGTAGAGCTCAGATGGACACCCGGATCAAAATTTAGGTCCGTTTGAAGTTTGAGTTATGTTTTCAACTTATTTTAGTTATTTTATTAATGTTTTGATTTTTTTTGTTTCTTAAAATAGTTATTTAATGATTATTAGTTGATGATAATTAGTAAATTATTAATTAATAAAATTTCAAGATATTTTATAAGTCATTTTCACTACATATCTTATATATTAAGTGGAAATGTTTATTTTTACTTATCTAAAACATATTTAAAAATATATATTATATTTATATAAATATAAATATATTTATATATTTAAATATCAATATATTATTTTTTATGATTTTTTTTGAAATATACACTTTATTAGCACTAGTAAAAAAAGCACTAATAACCCCCCCTTTATCAGCGCTACTAAAAAACGCCGATAAAGGGGGGCCTTTTAACAGCGCTAAAAAAAGCACTGATAAAGGGTGTGCCCTTATGAGCACTAAAAAAGAACTGATAAAGGGTCACTTTTAACCGTTTTTTTAGCGCTGTTAAAAGTACCCTTTATCAGCGCTTTTTTTAGCACTATTAAAGGGTGGTGCTGCGGAAACCCAGTTTTTTAGTAGTGAATCTTTGATATTCTAGAAGCTCAAAGTGGTTAATAAAAGATGAAGGTAATGTTTTTAGAGTTGTACAACAAGGAGATAATAGACCTTTTGGATCCAGAAGAGTGATCTAAACTCATAGATGACAAGTCAAAGAAACCCATTGTAGTGATGGAAGATGGGAAAGGAGGTGTCTTTGTGAGAGGTTTAGAAGAAGAGATTGTTTGTACTACTAATGAAATTTACAAGATATTTGAGAAAGGTTTTGCTAAAAGGAGAATAGAAAAAACTCTCCTTAATAATAAAAGTATCCGATCTAATTTTATATTTTCTATTAAGATTCAAATCAAGGAGTTCACTCCAGAGGGAGAGAAGATGATCAAGTGTGGGAATCTCAACCTTGTGGACCTCACTGGTTTTGAGAATATTTCACATTCTGGTGCAAGAGAGGTGTGCCTCAGTTTATTTTTCTTGCCAGTACTCATTTGGTTCCCTTATTGAAAAATAATTATATCACTTTTCACTCATAATGTGCAGTTTTAAAAAATAAGTTATGTTTCCAAAAACACTTTCATTTATACATGATCATTTATACCAAGTGATAATAGGAATTTTTTAGTTAGTGTTGTCAAACTGGCCCTATTATATAGAAAATAAAATATCCAAATCCAAATTTGTGTAGTCTTACTAAAATAGATCAACCTTTGGAAAAATATACTTTTTTAGGGAAGGGTATGGGAATCTGGTGAGACCAATAAAAGATTGATCACTCTTGGTCATGTCATTAATGCACTTGTGGAGCACTCTGGCCATGTTTCATATAGGTAAATTGGCCCATATATAAAGGATATTTTATTTCATTTTTTAAGCGGGCGGCTTTAAGGCTCCCTTTGATAAAATATAATAGTGACCTAAGAAATCATGTTTGGTATGAGAAAAAGGATTCTCTTATATAGGACCAAATGAGGACTAAGTGATTTTTTTTTGGAAAAATAGGGATAGAGAACTAACAAGGCTATTGAGGGATTACTTGGGTGGGAAAACAAAGACATGCATAATTTCCACAATCTCACCATCAGTCCATTATTTGGAAGAGACACTCAGCACCGTCGATTATGCACACCATGCTAAGAATATCAAGAACCAACTAGAGATTAGTAGTTTCATCAATTTCATGTTTTTTGAGAACAAGTTGGATTTCCATTAATCATATTTCAACAATTCTTATTTATTGTTGTTTCAAGTTAACTGGAAGATGATGAAATCAGTGGATTCAAGGTCAAGTAATAATCATGATAGAGATAAAGGCGTCAATGTTCATGTTCTTCTGCGTTGTAGGTTAATTTTGTTATCCTGGAAGTGTAACTTGTTTTTTCCATTTTTTTCATACACTGGTGATTCTTTGAATAATCGAGGCCATTGAATGATGATGAGTGGAAGGTGAACATGCTGATCGTGGTTTCATGTAATGAAAACTGGAAGGAAGTTTCAGCGATACAAACCATAGAAAATAAATAGATCGATAATACTTTTGCTTTTGATAAAGTATTCTTTAACATTTAGTTTATCAAAACATGAGGTTCCGTTTCTTTATTAGTGTAGAATTGGTGGTTTAATTAGTACTGATTTAGTTCTCACATTATAAATGGAATCTAAAATTGAGAGTTTGTTTGTAGAGTTTTGGTCTAACATCTAAATAGGAGGAGTAGTCTGATAAATTTGTATCTTCTATTGTTCATTAATTCCTTGAGAGATATAATGGAACTATCTTTGCATATAGACAAACTAGAATAGGGGAAAAGTACAAAATGGAAGGGGGAGAAAGAAAAAAGGTTTGGTTTCTATGAAATAATCAACCTATCATATTTCATATACAACACATATCATGGAAAAACTGTGTTTTCTTTTCTTTTTTCCGGAATAAATAATTCACAAACGATTTTGGTGTGATTATGAGAGTTGTTACAAAAATATTTGATATTATAGAAGCTCAAAGTTCTGAATACAACATGAAGGTAACATTTTTAGAGATGAAAAAAAGGAGATAACAGAACTTTTGGCTCCGGAAGAGTGCTCTAAATTCATAGATGACAAGTCAAAGAAACCCATTGCATTGATGGAAGATGGGAAAGGAGGTTTCTTTGTGAGAAGTTTAGAAGAAGTGATTGTTTGGGCTACTAAAGAAATTTACAAGATCTTGGAGAAAGGTTCTACTGGAAGAAGTACAGTAGAAACTCTCTTTAACAAACAAATCAATTGGTCTCATTCGATATTTTCTTTTATGATTCACATCAAGGAGTGCACACTAGATGGGGAGGAGATGATCAAGTCTGAGAAGATAAACCTTATGGGTCTCACTGGATTTGATAATATTTCACATAATGGTGCAAGAGAGGTGTGCCTTAGTTTATTTGTCTTTCTAATACTCATTCCATGCACTTATTGAAAACTAATTATATCACTTTTCACTCATAATGTGCAGTTTTAAAAATTAAGTTTATTTTTTGAAAAAACAACTACACTTATACAGGATAATTTATCCCAAGTGATAATAAGCATTTTTTATTTAGTGTTGTCAAACAGGCCCTATTATATATAAAGTCAAAGAGTTATAGCCAAATTTGTGTAGTCTGATTGAAACCAATCAAACTTTGGAAAATTATACTTTTTTCGGGAAGTTCAAGGTAAGATGGTGAGACCAATAAAAGATTGTGCAGTCTCAGTCATGTTGTTAATGCACTTGTGGAGCACTCTATCCATGTTCCATATAGGTAAAGTAGGCCGTATATAAAGGATATTTTATTTTTTAATCCAGTGGCTTTAAGGATCTATTTGATACAATGGAACAGTGACCTAAGAAATCATGTTTGGTATGAGATAAACGCTTCTCTTCTCTAGGACCCAACAAGGCCTAAGCAATTTTCTTTTCTTTATTTGGAAAAATAGGGATAGAAAAGGAACAATGATTTTGAGGGATTCCTTGGGTGGGAAAACAATGACATGAATAATTGTTGTAATCTCACCATCAGTCCATTGTTTGGAAGAGACACTTAGTACCATTGATTATACCCACCATGCTAGGAATATCAAGAACAATCCAGAGGTCACAGTTTCATCAATTTCATGTTTTTTGAGATGAAGTTGGATTTCCATTATTTATATTACAACAATTATTTTTTGTTTTTGTTTCATGTTAACCAGAAGATGATGAAATCAGAGTATTTAGGTATGTGTGATAGGCATGATATAGATAAAGGCGTGAATGTGCAGGTTCATCTGCGTTATTGGTGAATTTCGTAATCTTGTATGTGTAACTTGTTTTGATTTTTTTTCTTTCTCATAAAGTGATGAATCTTTGAATAATCCAGGCCTTTAAATGATTATGAGCTGAAGGTGAACACGCCGATTGTGGCAACAGTAAAGAACATGTATCCACTGCTAATGATCGATGACCTCTTCGATCAACTGTGAGGGGCATGATGGTTCTCTAAGGATAATATTTAATCAGGTTACCACCAGTTACGAGTACGAGTTTATGATATACCAAATATGGATTTCAGATGCTGTTACTATCACTACGAGTACTTGGTGATTAATTTCAGCGTGCGAATGCTCCTACAGTGTTCATGGGACTTATGAAACAAATATTCCAGTTATACTTAGACCAGTTCATAGTGGTATTCATCAATAACATCCTTATGTACTCGGTCTCAAAGGAGAAGCACGTGAGACACATATAAATGGTTCTAGACATACTCTAAGAGCACCAGCTTTATGGGAAGCTCTCAAAGTTCCTGTTCTGGATATAGGAGGACCACTTTCTAGGAAATTTTATCTCATCATATGGAGTAGTAGTGGACCTAGCCAAGGTCATGGCGGTGTTAGTATGGGAGCCACCCCAGATTATGAAAGAGGTGTAGAGATTCCTTGGGTCAGAAGGATACTACCATAGATTTATCCCTAATTTCTCCTAGATATCATCACTAATGATAGCCTTGACCTAGAAGGGGAAGCCTTTCGTATGGATGGATAAGTGACAGTAGGGTTTCCAATAGTTGAGTCAGATTTTGACAAGCACACCGATCTTGAGATTTCCAGAAGAGGGTTTCGAGTATGTAGTTTCCTATAATGCCTTGGGGACTGGGCTTGGTTGTGTCCTGATGTAGAGATAGGCAGTGATTGCTTATGGTTCACTCCAGCTAAGGCTGCATGAGCATAACTATGTAACCCATGATCATGAGTTAGTAGTGGTAGTATTCGCGTTGAATATGTGGAGACACTACCTGATAAGAGAAAAGTTTATCATATACTCTAACCATAAGAGCCACAAGTACATATTCTCACAAAAGGATCTAAATTTGAGGTAGAGGTGATGGATGGAGTTCCTCTAGGATTATGACTTTGAGATCGTCTATACTCCTAGGAAGGGGAACATAGTAGTTTATGCTCTCAGTTGGAGATTGAGTTCACTGTTGTTGAGTGAGGTATCAGAGGAGATGGCCTTGCTAAAATTTTCCTTCATGAATGGAGATAATGTAGCTTATCACTAGACAATGTTTTTTACTCCTCCAATATTATGGTGAGTCAGGGAGGCACAACTAGGGGATTTCGACTGCGAGACTTTATGTGCTCAGTTATCCACAGAACAAGCTCATGATGGGTATCCTCAAGGTGGGGTGCACGTCGTACTTTTCAGAGGGTGAACCGTTGTACCCGTGGTATTGTGGGAGGAGGTTATGAGGGAATTTCATACATCCCCCTTAGCAGTACATCCTAGAGTTTCAAACATATATCAGGACCTCTGACGTCAGTTCTGGTGGACAAGTATGAAGAAGGTAGTAGTAGAGTTCATTTCTCGATGCCTTACATGCCAGTAGGTGAAGGCTGAACACCAGATTCCAGTGGGGTTATATCACCCCATGGAAGTTCCAGAGTGGAAGTGGAATGGAATATTGATATAATTTATGGATGGCTTACCACAATAGTCCAAGGGACATGATTCTATATGGGTGATCATTAACAGAATCACCAAATTGGCCCACTTTCTAGATATCATGGAGCAGCATTCCATAGAGAGATTGGGATTCCTCTACATGCAGGATATAGTTTGGCTTCATGGAGCCCTTTTAATGATAGTCTCAGATTGGGATGCTTGTTTCACATCTCGTTTGTGGAAGGGATTGGAGGAGGCATTTGGGAATCAGCTATATTTGAGCACAATGTTCCATCCCTAGACAGATGGTTAGACTAAGAGAACCATTAAGGTTATGGAGGATATGTTGTGGGCATATATCTTGGACTTTTATTGTAGTTGGGAGGACCAACTAACATTGGTGGAGTTTGCATACAACAACAGCTACCACTCCACCATTGGTATGACACTGTTTGAGGCTTTATATGGGTGACCATGTCGGTCACCACTTTGCTGGACTGACCCCAGAGATTCATCACTCATGGGTCCAGAGTTGTTATGAGATACCACTGAGAAGGTGAAAATCATCCAGGAGTGGATGCATACTACACAGATCCAGTATAAGTCTTATGATGAAAGATGACAGAGACCCCTAGAGTTTGAGGATGGAGACTATGTCTTCCTTTAGGTCTCACCTCATCAAGGGTTGCATAGATTTGAATGAGGTGGCAAGTTTTCTATGAGGTTTATCGACCCTTTTCAGATTCTACACAGAGTTGGTGAGGTGTGGTACCACCAAGATCTATCACCGCAGATGCACTGGGTAAAATATGTCTTCCATGTGTCGTAGTTAAGGAGGTTCATGCATGACCCATCGCATGTCATCGACTGGGGTGACCTGGACATCGGGGATAGAGTGACCTTCGTAGAGTACCCAATAGATATTGAGGATAAATAGGATAAGATCATTTTTGGGTGAGTTATTCCCCTAGTACGTGTCCGATAACAGAACATGAATCTTCAGGAGAGCATGTGGGAGCAGGAGGCTCAGATTCGTGCACAATACCCACATTTTTTAGTAGCCTTTTGTCTTGGATTTTTGAGGATGTAAAATCACTAAGGTGGAAAAAATATAATGTCTTGGATTTTCCATGTGTTATTTTTTTTAATATATTATATGGAATTATTTTAAGACTAGGCTTTATGATGGCATGTGATTCTGAGACACATGCTTCCTGGAATAAATGTTTGAAATAAATTAAACTTTTAAATAGCGTGCAAGCATTTTTCCTGAAAAAGTGGAATAACTTTTAAACGGTTTCTTGGATCATAAATCTGAGGACACCATTGTGTTTAGAGAAGTGAATTTACCTTAGGCGAGGTCTAACATCGGCCGGCATGGGTCAATCGCAAAATTTAATTTTTGGACGTTTTAAAAGAAATAAAATAAATAAAATAAATTTAATAATTTAATTTATTTTAATGTTTCCATATCACATGGACACGTTACGTGCTTTTAAATAACTAGGAGCCCAGTTTTAAACTCATAACCCTAGAGACTTTCCTTGGAATCCTCTAGAACTTTAGAGAGGAGCCACCCCTAGAGAATTCCCAATGATTGACGATGAAAGGTGATGTGTGGATCATTGAGATCAAATCTCAACCCATGACCACTCTCCCTCTTCATTAATGATTAAGGTATGGATTTTTATTTCAATTCTTCCTTCTCTTTTCTTGGATTAAAATTATGAATACAGATGAACCCACGAATAAGTTGACCTGCGAATCATTTGTTCTTTCGGGAGGGTCTTTTATCAGGTTTATTTTGGGGAATTAATCCATGAATGTTTTTATTTAATTTTATTTTCTATGTTTAATCATTTTAATGGGATGGATCAAAACCATGATTAATAATGGTGAAGGTTTGTTCTTTGCATTCTTCACATGGTTATGAACAATGGATTATTGTGTGTCCATTTCTCAATGCAACAATCCCAAATTGGAGATTTGACATCGTGACAACCCAATGGAGGTACGATGACGATGGAATCAGATGAATCAACTCGGTTTGAGATAAATATTTCTTCAACAGTTCTTCATGTGTGTGGATTGAAACATGTTTTCGGGGCCAATTGGAGGCGTAAAACCAATGGAATTGGATTTTTGGTGTCAGGGTGACCTCAAACCTTGAGTTTCATGGAAATAAGATAGCTAGATCGATAGATATAATATTTCCCATAGTTCTAGAAGAATAACATCAGGTTCTTGAAAATCGCGAAGAACACGGCATATGGGGTCGGCTCGGTAGTGGCTAGGGTTTCACGATGACACGACATGAGACAAATATTGCACTCTATGTGGGTTCCTATGCAGGACTCAGCGTGTATCTTAGATGATACATAGACACAGGGTGGAGTACATGACATATACTCCACCACACGACCAAACCAGGCTCGTTATGCAGGTTACCTCGTGTACCAGTACATGGGTTGGAATACACGGGTCAAAGCTGTGTATGGGCACATGGCCAGTGTACATGGAGCGGACTCCGGATAATCAGACATGGAATGCGATTGTAACTACATGCCATGTATACACCTTCTATAGGGAATGTCTTCAAACTCGTGTTTTTGCACATGGGAAGTACTCGAAGACAAGGGACACGGCGTGTGACCTTGCAACACGTTGTGTACTCTCTTCTACATGGCTTGATCTCCTTGTCCACCATTCATTGGAATTTTTTGAATGGGTTAATTCCCCTTTCCTCATTCCCCTAAATTTTAGGTATTGTTTCAAACCACGGGAGTATTATCCATTCAGCATGACATTTTTGGATAGAGTCAGAATCCCTCTGAGTAGCCCAAAGTGAGATCATATACCCATTCTTGACCCTATGTAGAGTTAGGTATCGACATGTCCAATTATATAGGAAACTGATCCTATACTTAATAGGTGAATTCATATGAGTCATGGTATACATCAAGGCCCTAGCAGTGATCCTCATCCGTGTATCACGATTTTTCCCCACTCAGGAGTGAGTTCTCCTGAAATGAGTGCATATGTTCTCTCTTCAGATCTATCAGTGCATCTATCTTTCTCATGGATTTTCATGATGAATAGTACTTCTCAGATGGATTTCATCAGAGATATCAGACTAAAGAGTGAGTTCTCCTAGACGAGTGTTTCATGGAAATCTTTGGACTAAATCCCTAGCATGGGTATGTAGTAACTGTGACTTACCTCTAGACTACAGGTTTGGGTTTTGAGTATATCTGGATATGTTTCTCTTGTTATATGTTCTGTATAAATATATTGTGTAGAGATAATTATACCTTTAATTTTTGTATTTATTTTTGGTTTTTGGAGACCTCTACTGAGTGTTGTTATACTCACCCCTATACAGGCTTTTCTTGCATGTGTTGTGTCTTATGCATACGAGCAGCCTTTTGACGGAGTCCTGGGTAGACTAGGAATGGAATAATATTTCTGAGCTTCCTTACATGCTGATGTGTTCCTACGACTATTAGCGATAGTACTATTACCTTTTTATATTTTATAGGTTGGAATTTTTAGTTTGAAAAATATCTATTTTTGTGGGCTTTTATTCTGTCCTAGTTTACTTTCTGCACATTACATTCTATTGTACTCTGTTGGCTGGGTTTAGTAGTATGCATGCATTTTGTTCCTTAGTGGTTTTTACATTTCAGAATTTGTGGGCTTGGAGATATTTTATTGTGTACATATAATTAGGTAATGCCTCTCATGTTAGTGATATTCCTATTCAGTGTTAGTCACCAGCCCTTGGCCTATTGGAGGCGGGATTGGGGAGTAATGAAACGGGCCCTACTGGGATGGGTCATGAAAAATTTACCAAATCCTTAATACTAAAAAATCTTTTATTAAGTTTTCTTGATTGAAATTACCACTAATTTCACCACTATTTTATATAACCCATTGAATATTTAATTTAAAACCCCTATTTATTTCATGTTTTTATTATATAGATTTGAATATGATTTGAGTGTTTTCTCCCCCTTTGAAAAAAATATTCAAAGAAATATATAAAGGGAAGGGGTGAACTGTCAACAAACATTAATTCTTGAGTGAGCGAAGCTAAGCATTCATAATTATCCTCAATTATTAAATTTTTTTATTTTTGTAATTCCCTAGCTAAAATATTTTCAATTTTTTCATAGGGAGACATATAATCAATTCTCACTAAACCACTAATAAACTTTATTTGATAAAATGATATTTTAATATCAATGTGTTTTAATCCTGAGTATTTCATATGGTTCTTATAAATATTTAATTTACATTGGTCATTACAACTAATTATAAATGGGAAATTAAATTTTTATTTTATACCTTCAAGTTTTTCCTTCATCTAAAGCATTTTTCTGCAAGCATGTGTGGTAGCCACATACTAAACCTATATAGTTCCAGGTGTCTCTAAATTTTGTTTTTTCAATGATAAGACACAAATTTTCTTATATAAAAGGATTTTATTCCTTGAGTAGACTTTCTATCATCAATAATTTATTAAAAATTAATGTTAGTATAACCAAATAGATCATTCTCATCTTCTCTTCCATAGAGAAACCCATGATTAAGTTTCCCCTTGATGTATATAAGAATTATTTGGGAACCCTGCATGTGTTATTCCTTAGGATCACTTTGAAGTATTTCATAAAATTTCATTAAAAATGAAATTTTTTACTTAGATGATGTAATATAGAAGAGGATTATAATAATATTTTTCAATTACTTCCTATTCATTCTTAAAGTATCCTTATCGTTGACCAATTTTATTCCCTTAATGATAGGTTCTTAATAATAATTTGGATTCTTCCACTCCAAAATTTTTCAAAAGTTCTTTGACATATTTTTCATGAGAAATAAAAATAAAATTACTCTTATGATTTATAAAAATAATTATATTTTACCAAGCATGTACATCTCAAAAAAAAATCTTTATTTTTTCAATAAATTCTATGAAATTATACTCATATTAACTTTTAAAAATAATTTCATCAATATAAATAATGAAAATGAGAGTAAGGGTCCTCATTTTATTCACATAAAAATTGTTTTCCATAGTTCCTTTATTGAAATTAATGTGTTGCAAACAACTATTAATCTTAGAGTATATTTGTGTTTTTCTTTAAACCATAAAGGGCCTTACTAAAATTTTACACTCAAGTGATATTTTATCAAAAATAAAACCCTTAAGTTGGTCAATATATGTAATTCCCCATGTTTTTTGGAAGCAATCATATTCTTTCCATACACTATATGTTTATAATTCTAAAATTTTTCATTATCATCATCTCTTCTTTAGAGAAACTCATGATTAAGTCTCCCTTTTATGTATATAGAAATTATTTTGGAAGCCTTCATGTGTGATTCTTTAGGATCACTTTGAAATATTTTAAAAAAATTTATTATAAATGCAATGTTCAGTTTAGATGTTGCAAGATATAAGAGGATTCAAATAATATTTTTTAATTACTTCCTATTCAATCTTAAGTTATCCCCATCCTTGCTCAATTTTATTCCCACAATGATATGTGCTTAATATTAATTTGGATTCTTCCATGCCAAACTTATTCAGAAGTTCATTGACATATTTTTGATGATAAATAAAAATATAACCCATCTTCTTATTTATGAAAATAAAAAATATTTAAATAAGAATGTATATTTCAAAAAAAAATCTTCATTTTTTCAATAAATTCTATTAAATTATACTCATCATCACTTTTAAAAATAAATTCATCAATATAAATAATGAAAATGAGAGTATCGGTCCTCATCATCACTCAGGTTCAATAGGAAATGCATCAAGGTCTCATTAATACCATCGATTCATTAGAATCCTGATTAGAATCCTTGTAAGGATAGCACACTCCGATACAACTATAATGGAAACCTTATCCCGACTGGGTGAGTAAGATTCTGCCAACACCAAATTTTGGGAACATTGTATTCTGAGTATTAAATACCTTTGGTGACCTAGAGAAACATTTTATGCATTATGCATCCTATTGAGATCCAATTATGGGAACCCAAGAGCAGCAAGAATTAGTGAAACTCATATTCTTCATGTGAACTCGTCGAGGTTCAACCATTGAATCGTACATAGGTTTTCCAGCTCAATCGATAACAGGATGGGAGGATCTTTGTTGTTAGTTCCTTTTACAGTTCAGTTCAAAACTAACAATGACAACATTCGATGACCTCATGAACTATGAAAAGTGGGAGAATGAGATAGTCTAAGACATCATTTCTAGGTGGAAATGGATGACCTACTCCTTGAACTGACTGCTACACGAGGATGAGAAGATCACTATATGCATCGATGAACTCCCTGACGAGCTCCAAACATTACTCATCCTAGTGATATATAAAAGTGGGTTTGGGGATTTGTCTTCCATTTCTCAAATAATAGAAAACTTCTCACAATGGATTAAACCCAAGTCTCAAGAAGCCCCACCAGCCCCCGAAAAAAGGGTGGGAAAAGACGAATTGGCTTCCATTACACATATGTCTCCCCCCGCACCTGTGAAAGCTCTGGGGCCTACACTGGATCATACAGGACCCCCTGTACGTCAATAGAAACCCCATCCTCAATAATAATAGTGTAAGGGACCTAGGAAAAATCAGTTCGAGGAGTAAAGAAACAAAGTTTACTCATTTCAAGATGATCAAGTCAATGGATATTTTGTAGATTCCATGAACTACAATTTGATTCTTCTACCAATAACAAAAATGGATGATAAAGTAGGTCTCGATGACTGGTCCGATAATTTTTCACTCCATCAGATACTGGGACACCCTATCCAGGAATGTTTCATCTTTAAATACCTCCTAAAAAATATGATAGATTATAGGAAATTAAAATTGGAACCACTGCTATCCTAAGTATCATATGTGTCCACTAATACCCCAGATGAAAGAGATGAGTGGAATGAAGTTTTTAGAAAGAGATAAAAAATGTTTGATAGTTGGATGAATCGAACGAAAATCAACCAAACACATAGAATTATTCAAGAATAGTTGAAATAACCAACTATACCCCTATTTTCCCATACTATAATAGAGTTGACATCCTCTGCCCCATGGTCCACCAGAAGCTGACCATCCATAAAATAGTATGATAAGAAACACAAGGAGAAAGTGCATAAAGATGAACTTATGTCAAGGAAAAAATTATCCCTGACCATATTATATTTTTTGCCATCAGATCTAAAATAATGGTCTATAACCCACCAAATGGTACCACTATAATCAATCGATCAGGAAGAGTAATCATAAAAAGAGGAGTTGGTTTTTGGTTCGGTTAATGTTATTCACATAATGGATCCCTTATCTAATGAAGAGTATGGTTATGAACCCAAGTACCCCACACTCGATCGAGGAACTTGAGAAAGAGGTCACAAAAGCTGAGGATACCTAGGACGATGAATCAATGGAGGAAACCAAGCTTATGGTCACACCCATTATCAAACTGTCAATGTTTTAGAAACTCGTGTAAGAGCACTTCAGTAGACCCAATAGGAGTAAGAAAAATTCCCTATCACTAACCAGAATCCACTCTGTCCCGATCATTCTAGAATACTAAATAGAATAAGAATAGGTGTATATTTTTCCTTGGCTCATGGGTAGACCTACCCAGACCAACCCACAAATAAAAAAATATACTTTATCTCTTACTTTGAGGGCCAATGCGTCTTCATCTAATTATCAATCCCCTAAAGTGTTTTTGAAAGAGAATATCCACACTGGTAAGCATTAAATATTAGATGATAAGTATGATATTTTGAGGCAATTGGCCTCATTTCCATCCAAAATATAAATCCTAGAAGCCCAGAGTTTATCAACTGACCTCAGAGAATAACTCATAGAGGATCTGCTAATCCCATAGGAGATTGTAGCTAGAGTGGCCTCCAACTAAGTCTATCAGATAGAGACTGGTCCTATATAATTTCAGGCTATTATATCCTTCACAAATCCAAACAAAGACACCACTATCCAGGGGAACATCATTCCCTTGTATGTTTCCAACAAGATAAATAGTGTTGATGACCAAAAAGTATTTTTTGACAATGGTTCTAGAGTTAGTCGCATCCCATTGTGAACACTTCACCAGTTGGGATGCAATGAGGATAATCTAGAACCTTCTTCCATAACACTACAAGGCTATGAAAAAACTGAGCAAAATCCATTGGGTCAAATAAATCTTAAATTCCAATTTATATACCTTGTAACTGACTCATACTTTTTGTTCTTACAAAAAAAACATGACCTTAAACATCTTACTTGGAAGGCCTTGGTTGCACCAATATGCAGCGGTTCTGTCATCATACCATCAGTGCATCAAATATTTTATTAATGGATAAATTGGTATGTTATACGGTGATAAATACCCATTCAAATCCTACGAGTCACATTATATCAATTCAGGATTATATCAAGGGAATGGGAAGTAACCCCCGGTCGATGGTATTTATTGGGTCACCCCCCAAAATGGTATGGAAATGAACCCATCAAATCCCTTCAAATAGATCAATAAAGAATACGTAATTCCCATCAATTAGGTTGGGTGTACAAGGATGAGTTTAGAGGTATGTTCAACTGTACTCATGATTATAGTCATGGCCCCTAAGTCTAGCAGCATGGTGAAATCTACTAAAACAAAATATGATAATGAATTCTTGGATGAAAATTCCCTCAAATAATAATTTGAACTATAGAAAATCCCTGCATCACACACCAAGGTAGAAGAAGAAGAAAATTCTCTTCCTTCCCTCACTCCATCCTCTCCATAAAATCTCCCATCATCAGTCGGGTCAGAAGAAGTCACTTCATCCTCTGAAAGTCAACATCTTCACTCTTCTCTGAACTTCGGAGATCTCATCTCAGGAATCATTTCCCCTTTAGAAGAAGAATAAGAAGAGGAAGAAGAAAAGGAGGAGGAAGGAGTGGAAGAGGATCTTATAAATTCCCATCCATAATTTGAGGAAGGTGTCTCTACCATCATTTATGAACTCAAGGAAATCAATATGGATATGGAAGAAGATCCATGACCCATGCTGATTACTGCATCCATGTCTCCCGAGGAGAAAGAGGTACACACTGCCTTCATAAGGAAGCATCGAGATGCTTTTTCCTAGAACTACACATAAATTCAAGGCCTCAATCCTAGAGTGGTCACTCACCACCTGGTCCTTCTAGAAGATTTTTAAGGTTATAAATAGGTGGCTAGGGGTATACACCCAACACATTATACCAAAATAGAGGCTAAAGTTGACAAGATAATCAGAACCAACTTGATTCAGGAGGTTCAATATCCCATCTGGCTATCCAATATAGTCATCATCAAAAATAATAGTGGATAAGTTAGATTCAGTATCAATTTTAGAGTTCTCAATCATTACTATATGAAAGAATATTTATCGATCCCAATCATAAAATTGTTGATCAATGCAACTTCCAGATATTAGGATCTCTCTTTCATAGACGGATACTCAAGAGACAACTAGATCTGAATGGATCTAGAAGATGAAGAATCCACCACCATTAAGGCCCCTAGGGAGTATTTTTCTATAAGGATATGAACTTTAGTTTGATGAATTTCAGAACCACATATAAATGTGTCATGCATAACATCTTCAAGCCCTTCTTAGGAAAGTTTTTCAAACTCTATTTTGATGACCTGGTGGTTAAATTAATAAAACACCTAGACTACCTATCGGATCATGAAATCATCCTGAAAAACTATGATAGTACAGTCTAAAAATGAACACCTTGAAATGTGTCTTTGGTGTTACCTCAATAAAGTTAAACAAATTCATCATACAACATCATGGAATCTAAGTAGGCCCCATGAATACAAAGGTTATCCTTGACCTATCCCCTCTTCACAACCTTACTGAGTTAAGAGTACTATAAGGAAACTTGGCCAACATATAGTGCTTCATAGCCAACCTAGTAGGAAAATGTATTCCCTTTACCATGTTAATGAAGAAATGGGTTTCATATCAATGTAATGATTATTTTCAAGAAGTATTCAACAATATCATAAAATATCTCTTAAGTCTGTAAGTTCCAATTTCTCTTGTTGAAGGAAGACCACTTATCTTGTATGTGAATACCATAGAGCGATCCCTATGTGCCTTCCTTGCACAAAATAATGATGCTGGTAGTGAAAATATTCTTTAATATATCATTTGAACCATGATTAATGGTGAGACTCATTACTTAGATATCGAGAAAAGCTGTTTGGCATTAATCTTTACTATCCAAAAATTGAGTTATTACCTAAAGAATTATGAGGTCCACTTGGTCTCACATAGAAACCCACTCAAGTACATTATCAACCATTTAATGCCAGATAGATGTTTTTTATGATGGGTGGTCATCCTACAATAATTCTACATACATATTGTGCCTCATAAATCCATCAGTGGACAAGCATTAGCAAATTTTCTCACAGAGCACCCCTTAGAAGAGATGCCTTCATCATAAGAGGAACTATCAGATAAAGAGGTTTTTTAGGTGAAGGCAGATCCCCAAACATGGGAGATTCATTTTGAAGGTTCATCTAGAATCCCAATAGGGAAAATTATGGAAGATCCCAAGCTCAACAAAGTGGGGTTGAGAGTCATATTCATATCCCCAGAAAAGGCCGTATTTCCTTAATCCTTATTTTTTGGATGGGCTCACAAACAATGAAGCATAATATAAATCTCTCATTGCATCTATAGATATGGAACTTCAAATAAAAGTAAAACTCTTGAAGATAAAATGGGATTCGGAACTGGTCATCAATCAGATTAATGGTGATTATGCCATCAAAAATGAAGAAATAATCCCTTTGTTTGATCACATTTAAGGACTGATGGAAGAATTCACATCTAAGACTACATTAACCTATGTACATGAGTCAAAAAAATCCCAATACGATGCATTGGAAAATGCAGCCACAGCTCTGGCTGATCTAGACTGGGATGAAAAAGTCATCACTATTGCGCATCGCCAGATGGTTTCACCATTCGTTCAGGTCAACATGAAAGAAGATCATCCACATCCATGATCTGTATGGTCCTACCACTAGCTGGATGAATCCCATTGTGGACTATCTTAAAAAAGGATAGATCCCACTAGATAGAGTTGTGAGGGAGAAAATCCAGATATGAGAAAATAATTTTTTTTATATGATGTCCCAAATCAACAAAAGATCCTCTATAAGTGAGGCCTTGATGGGATCCTTCTTAGGTGAATTGATGGAAAAGATACCACTTCTATCATGAAATAAGTACATACTAGATCCTATGGTGCACATCAATTAGGAACCATGATTTCCTATAAAATTTTAAGGATCAGATACTACTTGCCCACTGTGGTGTAAGACTGCACTGAATTCATCAAGAAGTGGAATTCCTGACAAGTTCATGCTAATTTCATCAACCAACCCCCAGTGTTACTTCACACAACAAAGTACTCCTGGACATTTTCCATATGGGGAATGCATGTTGTGGAACCATATCCTCCCACTATGGCTATGAAATTTAAGAATAACCTCACAACGACCGAATTCTTTTTCTAATGGGTTGAAGTGGTACCCCTTAAAGAATTCAAGGATAGAAACATTTTCAGCTTTTTGAAAGCCAACATAATCCCCACATTTTATGTCCCTCACACCATAATGTTAGACAATGAAACCAACTTATATTATGTTGAGTTTTATAAATTATATCAAGAATATAGAATCAATAATAACTGATCATCCCTCTATGATGCAGCGATTAAAAGATAGATAGAGGCCTTCAAAAATACCCTATCCAATATACTCTAAAATATGGTGGATAAGGATAATAAGTTGTGATCTTAAAATATCCTCCATGATCTATGTTCCTATCGAACAATGACCTATACCACTACCCAAGTAGCCCCGTATTCATTGGTGTATGGGAAAAGGAGGTCCTACTAATTGAAGTCAAACTTCCCTCACTCCATATTTCCATATGTGATTAATTATCCATAGATGATGAATTTTAAAAGAAAATGGTTGAATTGTAATGACTCAATGAAAATAGATTACATAACTTGAACCATTTGGATGTTTAATAAAACCAGAATACACGAACCTCCATAAAAAAGGTGTGCCTCTGGTCTTTCCTCGAAGGAGAAATGGTGTTCATTCTCATAACTCCGATGATACTGAAGAAGAAAACTCAAAAAATAGAACCAAAATGTAAATGACCATATGAAATACATAAGTTATGATCTAGTGAAGCATATTACTTAATTTAAATGGATTCTTATCTCATTAAATCCCCTTCCAATACAAGGTTCCTAAATATATATTTCATGTAGCCAAAGGAAACAAGTCCTAGTTTCACAATGTTAAATTGCAATATGAAATGTCCGTACTTCATGACATTAAACTGCATAGCATGAATATCATAACCACACAATGTTAAACAGTATATAATTATTCCCTACAACATGATGTTAAACTATGTTTCCACCCTCTTAATCGCAAGACATTGAACTGTGGGATACAATGTTTATTTTCCATCACATCGGGTGATCATAGTTCTTACCACAAGATGTTAAACTACATGTAATCTATCATACTAACCAAATGATGTTAAATTGTATTGAGGCCATCATTCCAATCAATTATATACAACACATGATCTAGATTTTTATGGGAGAAAAATGAAATTTCCCGATTCTTAATTAAGAATCAGATCCATGTAGAAACTTCCATTTCTCCAGAACTATGTGTGGATTGATTATCATTTCAATGGGATATGTAGTGACGCTTAAACTATACATCCTAGGCCTATCCAAGAACAATAGGAAAAATTCACTCCTCCGTATATGGATCAGACCTGCATGGATAATCCCTCCCAAGAACTATGTATATCTTGATTCTTTCCCTCGTAGGATACATAACGATACCCAGATGTCATATCTTGGGTCCAGCCACCATCAATTAAAAAAATGCCCCTACTTCATATGGGAAAAACCAATCAAATGATTTGTATATCCAATAACTATGTGTGGATTAATTCCCATTCACATGGGATATTTAGCAATTCCCTAATGTCATATCTCGGGCCCATCTGTAGATCCATTCAACCTTCCATCCCCTTAGACTAAGATCCCTTATAGAGTGTGTGATGTGGTGTAGGGACTCTTACGTCCTCATTCATGTTAGGTTATATCATTTGTGCTATTCACCTCTCATTTTAACATCCCTTCTCCCAACATCCTAGCTTCACGATGATAAACTATGTAGCACCATTACGATGCCCTCACCTGAAAGGACATCACCCCTAGCATTGGTTATCCACCATGTAGTGTTTAAAAAATACCTCCTCCTTATGTAGAAGCTAGATATTCACAAGGAACCCTAAAAAAATACATGTGGTTTGATTCTTACTTTTGGAAGAAATGTAGTGACTCCCAGATCTCTAATCTTGGGTCCAGCAACAAACAAAAAAATCTCATTCCCTGTGAATGGACTAGACCTACACAAGGAACCTTTTTTAAGAATCGCGTATCTCAATAATTTCCTTAGAATACACTGGGAAATATTTTGGTTTTATAACATGATCTCAAAAACATCATTTCCCCTCATTCCCACTAGTTTTTCTTTATTCTTACTGCAAGATGTTAAATTAACTAGGGTATCAAGAACTACACATGGATTGATTCTCATTCCAATGAGATATGTAGTGACACCTAGGACATTTATACCAGTCACAAACACAATGAAAAGAAAAGAAACATATTATTGTATGAAAACATATATAGGATATTTCAAGTTTAGGTTATTTATTCAGGGATCTATCAAAGAAATAACCCCCCTACATATTAGTTAGATCTATATAGGAGGTTTTACATTTTATGGACAATCATGGATGGGATATTTCTTAAATTCCTAGACATCCCCTTTACATACATAAAACCCCATACCCCAGGGAATTTTGGATCTTCATAAACTAGCATGGAAATCAGATAGGGATGGATAGTGTCCCAAGTAAACCTATGTTTGACTATGCATAAATGCCCTGATTGGCTCTACATACATTTCCCACAAAAAATCCCATTAACCAGAGAAAAATTAGTCCTTGGGATAATATTTCTATAACTATGTACACCCCAATGGATCCCATTCCCCATATCATTCTTATCGATCCAAGAATCCTCAAAATCAGGGTTTACACTTTCCATCCCCCACTCATCCAAAGAATGTCAGAATATCCCGACCTGTTTTTCTCCATTCACTCATGATTTCTAGTGGATTTTTTCCCCAAAACATGACAATAAATTTTTCTACCATCTTCCTAACCTCATGACATTAAACTACATAGAAAAATTCCTAATCACATGACATTAAACTACATGATATCAAGAACTATGTGTGTCTTGATTCCTACTCATATGAGATACATAGTGATGCTTGGATTTTTATATCTTGGTTCACCCACCCCCAAATTAAAAATCACCCCTCTCTATGTATGAATAAAACCTATGAAGGGAGATTTTTATTACGAACTATGTATGATTTGATTCCTTCCCTTGCAGGATACATAGTGACACCCGAAATTCAATCTTTGGTCCAACCATGGGAAAAAAATATTCATAATCTAGTGTATGGGTCTGACCAGCATAGGGATCTTCTCATACCCACATATGGGAAACATCTCTACCTATTCCCAAGAAATTTAGGCTTTAAATTAACCCTTTATTGTTTATTCACCCTCCTTTCACAGACCAAACTCTATTTATGGGAAGGTTGGAATCCCCATAACCTTCATCAACCATTGGAAATGGAGGGTCGGTTTTTTGAGGATGCCAGTGTTTGACTATGATTAATATACCTTGGTTGGATTTGCATAATTTTCCCAAAAAAAATGCTTATAAACCATATAAAAGTTCATTCTCGGTAGAGTATTTTACTACCTCTATATTCCCCAAATGGATCCCATTCCCCATACTAATAAATGTATTTGGAAACCTCCAGATTAAAGTTTACATCCCTACTCACTTCAGGTCTAAATATCATAGAATATTTATACTTAGAATACTGTGAAAAGGGATAACCATTTACCCCATTGGTCTTTATATGAATCCCAAATTTCATTGTGGTATGATGTTAAACTACACCATGATTCAACCCTCCTTTACATAAGACAAATTCATATAGAAGTGGTCTCTCATTCATGAGTTTTTTATAATTTTTTTTTGACATGGATTCCCCCATACTTTTCAGGTACTGATCCTTTGAAAAGCCACTCTTCATGGTCTTGAAAAATATGAAGTACCATAAAATCACCTTTCCATCAGAAATGGATGGTCAGTTTCATGAGAACACCTCTGTTTTACTATTGATAATATTCCCTGGCTGGATCTGAATGTGTGTCCCACAAAAAAAGTCATATCAACCAGAGATAAATTCATCCTCGAGAGAAGATTTTCCGACCTCTGTACACCCCCATCAATAAAATCACATTGGAAACCATTCTCATGATTACTTCTCATGTACTTTCCACATATCATGTTTTGGATTTATAAATCATAAAACCATTTTAAAGAAAAATACCTCACTCATGTCTGAAAATATTAGTGCATTTTGTTCCAAGACACCCTATTGGGACCCTTTCCCTGTAATTCATTGTCAAATATATTCAACCTAAAACATCAATAATTTCAGTCTAGTTTTCAGGACCCTAAACTTCCTATAAAAAGAGTTTTAAAACTCTCTAGGTTGAAAACCTGTAAAGGGAACCCAGGGTAAAATTCGAGTATCAACTCTTTAGACCTACACATTGTATGGTTTAGAAAAAATATAGAGCAATCAAAAATTAAAGTGACACAAATATTGTTAGGTTGAAAACCCAAAAAGGGTATCATAAGAAAAAGTCAAGTTATACTTTCTAAGACCATAATAGGATTAAGAAAAAACTATGTTTATGATATAAAATGATGCAAATCTTATAGGGTCTTTCATGTGACCCATGAAATAGTCAAGTTACACTTTCTGAGTCCCTCAGTTCATTAAAAAATTAGATCATTCCTTGATGATTTCAATTTAATTACCCCATATCATGATTTAAATCAATATCTGGTGGATATTATCATTTATAGAGAAGATAAAGGAAAATCACTAGAGAGAAAAAAAGGTTTTCATTCCATTGAATATGAATGGGGGAACATTCCCAATTTGGAGTTTCTCCCTAATGTCAAAAAAAGTAGGGAATGTAGAGACCCCGACACTAGTTGCCCAGAGATGAGGTATTACTACATTATGTTGGAATAATAAACAACGAATTTTTATCCCAAAGGATCGATTAGTTTAGTAATTTTGGAAAACCATATACAAACATAAATTTTACATTATGACTTTGAAAGGATATAATATAGATAAATTCAATTGGAAACATCCATAACTCTAAGATTATCCCTCTAATTAAGTCATAATATTCATCTGTACATCCTCGAGAAAAATAAATTATATGAAATGGATGAGCTTAGGTGCTCAGTAAGGGTAAGTAATACATCTGAATCATAAGTAATAAGGCATAGAAAATAACTAAAATTACACATTCCATTAAAACATAATATTTAGCATAATATGGAAGTAATAAAATCTGATTAAATAATTCGAAAATAAAACATAACCATGGATATTATAATAGTTGAATAATTACATGGAATATTAATTAATAGTTTCATAATGGGGGAAATACTAACTCCAGACATCATAAACACATCATCAAGGCCTCATCCAATACACCATACATAATGGGTAAAAACCCAGTCTAGTCTGTCTCATGAGAACTACTAATTCATCAAGGGGATATAGAGGGACCCACCTATCACTTAATAAGTAAAATTAATTCCACATGTGGATGGGTAAAAATATAAAAAACATATACATATGAAATTTAAATAACTTTCCCCAATCTTTAAACATAATCATTAACCATTCTAAGTAGTATGGGGAATGGTATCAAGATAGCACATCCACAGTCAAAATAAACATAAAATATATAATAAAATATGGTGAGTGATAATAATAAGAGATAAATATCAATAAATATTAAAACTAAATATAGTTTTTTAAATAAATTAAAATACTCTAATAAAATCATTTAGAAATTCTTGAGAGAAATACCCCTTTTACTTTGCAAAGAAGAGTTCTTTTTGGAAAAATCATTTGTATTTGTCATAATTGTTTGTATAAAACTAAAAATTAACCAATATATTTTATCATGAGAAAATTAGTGATTTTAGAAAAATAATGGTTTCTTAAAACATATTATTTATGGTACTTGAAAATGGGTCAGAAATTGAGATATTCCCTTTAATCGGGCTTGATTATCACGAATAATTGAGAAGGGAACCTTGTAAAATAAGTTTTTTACACAAAATAAATATTAATTGATCATAATACATGATTTTGGAACATATAATAAGAGTTTATAATATTTATATAAAAGAAATGAAGAATTAAATTGGTTTATAGAGGAATAAAGTGTAAACCGAATGAAAATGTAGGTTCGGGTAGAAAACCCTTAACTTGTGTATGAACGTGTTTTTCAATTGAGCTTAATGTCCTGAATAATAAAATTAAATCCATTAATTAATTAATTATGAACCTTATATACATTTTTTATTCATTATAGTTTTATTAAATTCATTTATGGCCTTATTGATGAGTTATATAGTTTAATTTCATCATTTGGGATCATTTGTTTTCTTAAATTTCATGATCGGCTCACTTGTTTATAATTAATGGAGTTCATGTAAAATGGGTATAATTATCTAGAATTTTAATTATATGTTATTAATTAACATCCTTAATTTTAATTGATTTTATATACTCTTTTTCCCCTAATATAAGGATAAATCATTAGATAACATGTTAATGATATTCATTTCAATTAATTTAAATGGTTTTAGATCACAACAGAATCATTTTGTTTTATCATTTTGTATTATGTAAATATGTTAAATAAATAATATAAAAGGTTTTTAATATACATTTGAAAATATTTTACAACCATTATAATGGTTTCATGAACATTATTGAAGATGGTGAAGGAAAATGAAAACCTGTCGTCCTTGAAGGTGATGAAACAACACCTCACAGATGACATTTCTATTTTTAGAATAAAAGGGAGAGGAGAAGAGGATTGATGATGGATTATTCCATTAGAAAAATAAAATTATATTATATTTAAGGTTATAGAGTTTTAATGCTATTTGGATGAGGTTAATTGAGGAGAGAATAAGAAAATAAAATAACTTGCAAATAAATTAAAAGAAAAGGAAATAGGTTTTTACCTATTGATTTTATCCTCCTTGAGAACCTCCTTAGGGAAAATGTTTTGGTATTTTAATGAGAAAAAGAGATAAAATAAGTGGGGTAGAGTCTTGGGAAGATTATTGGGAAGAAATTTGAAAAAGTCTAAATTCTTGGAAGGTGTGAGGAGAAGGGGAGGTATTTATAGTGGAGGAGATGTGTGTTTTTTGAATATTTTAATCATTAGTTTATTATTTTGGATCAAGAAAGGAAATAGTGTTGATTATTATGAAAAAATATATTTAATAGTGAATTTGATTTCTAATTAATGGTTCTTACCTTGTCCTTACATCAACAATGACTAAAAAATTCCTGAATTTAACATTTATCATAAATTATCATATTTTACCATTCACAAAAATTCAAGTATTTTAGAAAAATCTCAAAAATTCACCCTAACCATTTTTCAACATGTTGAATTAAAAAATGAACTCCATTTTATTAAAATAATTTTCTAAATATGAGAAATTTTATTATGAATTAAAATAATCATTTACTCAAAAAAATACAGATTTTAAATTTATAACGGATTTTATAACACTTTGAAAAATTAACCAAGGTCCTATAAAATTATCCTAAAATAATGAGACAAAAAAATGTTAAATTGTGAATACATTTTATGAAAATAAATTTTATTTTAAATTGTTTTATTAATTATAAAATTGTAAATAAATATTTATGACTTACAAAATACCAACACTTAATTATTATTTGTTAAAATATTCATTTACTTTTACTATGATATAATTACACGATCATTTCAGTTATAAGGTTAAAAAAATTATTTATACTTTCATGGATGTGTTTAATATTTATTATATTGATTTAATATTCATAAGGTTCATATTACTATTCTGAAGGTCAAGTTACTATTTCATCAGTATAGGTTCCTTAACTTCTAGAAATACCTCTTATTTCACTAAGTTTACATTTATAAGGTTTTTATTTTGTTATATAACTTATTTTAGGTAATATATATTGTATGAAATAAAAATATGAAGGTAAATATCATTGATAGAATTCTAGGTTGTTACATTCTCCCCTCCTACAAAAAAATTGTCCTCAAAATTTCTAGAAAGTCTCCTCACAAAAAGATTTGGGTAGTTCTTCATCATAAGTTCCTCAGGATCCCACATCATATCTTATATTATATGATTTTTCCAAAGCTCCATTACCATCCAAGTCATCTAATTCTTCAACACCTATTCTTTAGTGTCCAAAATTTGGATAGGATCTTCACAATAAGATAAATCGAGTTTTAATTCTATTCCTTCAAAATTGAGTATGTGTGTTGGGTCTGGCATGTACATCCTTAACAAAGAGACATGAAACACATTTTTTACTTTATAAAGGCAAGGAATAATTTCTAAAGGATAATCCACAACTTCAATTTTCTCTAGGATTTCATAAGGAACAATGTACTTAGGGCTCTGTTTCCCTTTATTCCCAAATCTTATAACACCCTTCCATGGAGATATTTTCAAGAAAATATGATATCCCACTTGAAATTACAAATCCATTATTTGATTATAAACATATATATTTTTCCTTCTTTGAGATTATTTTATATGGGTTTGAATATTCTTTACCTTTTCTATTGTTTCCTCCATAATCATTGGGCCCATAAGCTTTCTTTCACCAACTTCATCCCAACAAGTTGGTGTACAACATATCTTTCCATACAATTCTTCATATGGTGCCATTTGAATACTAGAATGAAAAATATTGTTGTAGGATAACTCTACCAAAGGTAAATATTGATCCCCCATACCTTTAAATACACGTGATCATGATATTAACATGTCTTCTAAAATTTGGATCATCATTTCTGACTAACTGCCAGTTTGAGGGTGATAAGAAGTACTCAAATGAAGATCAATATCCAAATATTTTAGGATACTTTTCCATAATTCTTATGTACATTTTGGATCAGGATCATACAAAATTGAGATATGTTCTCCATGAATTCTTAAAAATTCATTACTATAGATTAATTCAAGGCACTCCAGTGGAAAATCCCCCTTATAGTGAGAAAATTTGTAGATTTGGTAATTCGATCAATAATAACCTATATTACATCATTATTTATTGGGGTTTTTGGTAATCCAATGAAAAAATAAAAAGTGATGTCATTTCATTTACATATAGGAATAGGAAGACGTTTCATGACTCCTCAATATTGTTTTCTTTTAGTCTTCACTTGTTGATAGACTAAACATCTTGACACATAATCAGCAATTTCCCACTTCATGTTATCCCACTAGAAATGTTCCTTCAAATCTAAATACATCTTATTGATGCCAGGATGTATAGTGAAATTAGGACTATGTTAATTGTCCAATAACTCCATTTTTAGCTCTGGTATTGAGGGAACATAAATCCTATTCCAAAATTTAATAATTCAATCCTCTTACACGAAGTTTTTCAACTTCCCATAATTCAAAAATTTAATTTAATTTTGAATATTCTCATCATCAAACTGAGAAATCTTAATCCTTTATAGTAAATATGGTTGGGAAACCAATTGAAAAGGTAATGATGTTTCACATTCCTTAATAATTACCATATCCAACTTTTCTAGATCGATGTACACAGTGTCCTTATAAATCATCATTTTTTTCATAAATCCATGATCCATCCTTCTTAATGAATCTTATACCTTATTCACCTTCCCTGAGTGGTAGTGTATTGAACAGTTATAATTTTTAAGTAGTTTGAGTCATCACATTTTCTTCATGTTGAGTTATTTCTGTGAGAAGATATTTTTCATACTCTTGTGATCTGTATATAATTCACATCTTTTTCCATAGAGATGGTGTCTCCATATCTTTTGATAAAATAGTATATCTTCTAATTAAAGATCATGATTTATATAGTTATGTTCATGAATTTTTAACTTCCTTGATTCATATAAAATAAATCTATCATTCTGCATAAGGACATATCAAAGTAATTTCTTTGACGCATCACTATAAATCACAAATCCACCGTTTCGTGATGGTAGAGTCAAGATTACAGAATTCACTAATCTCCTCTTCAATTATTCAAAACATTCTTCACATTATTTTGTCCATACCAACTTAAATCCTTTATGAATAATCTTGGGTAATGGATTAGATAAACATGTGAAGTTTTAAATGAAACTCTGATAATAACCTACTAAACCAATAAAAATACATACCTAGGTTATGTTTATTGGTGTAGGCCATTATTGAGCCACCTTTTTATTACAATATCAATTGATATTCCATCCTCAGAGACAATATGGCTATAAAAATAAAATATTTGATGTCAGAATTCATACTTGATAAACTTCTCATATAACTCTTTTCTTCTAAGAGTCTCCAGAAAAACCCAAAAGTCGTTCTCATGGTCATCATAACTTTTGTAATATATTAATATATCATCAATAAATACCACAAAAATTTGTCATGATATTCCTTGAAAACTATATTTATTATATCCATAAAGATAGAGGGTACATTAGTCAGTCCAAATAGAATTACTATAAACTCATAATGTCCATACATGGTTTGAAATGTTTTCTTTAGAATATATTCCTTCCTCACATGAAACTAATGATATCCAGATAAAAGTTCAATCTTTAAAAAGTATTATGATCCATGAATTTGATCAAATAAATCATCAATGTGAGGTAGTGAATACTTTTTCTTTATTTTAATAGCATTGATTTCTCTATAATCAATGTATAACTTCATTGATCCATATTTCTTCTTGATGAAGAGAACAGGGGCTCCCCCTAGAGAAACACTAGGGTGAATAATTAATTTATCACTCAATTACTCTATTTTTTTCTTTAGTTCTACTAATTCAATAGTGGTAATTATATAAGGATTCCTTAATATAGGTCTTACACTAGGAATTAAATAAATAGAGAACTCAACTTCCTTCTCTAGAGTATGTACATGAAAATCCTCTATAAATACATCAATATATTCTTGAACAATTGGTACCTTTTAAATTTTATGATTTCTTTAGATGATGTTTTATCTTCCTCCACAATAATTTCATTCAATAGAGCTATTAGGCATAAAACCAGATAAGAATCATATTATGAGGTCAATGCTCTAGAAATAAGGGATTCCACATCCTCCTCAGTAATTGTAATTTCATTATTTTTGAAATAGATGTTCACATCATATTTTGAAAGACAACCCATACTAAGGATTATGTCAAATTAAATCATAGGTGGGATGTAAGCTTCAGCAACTAATTCATGTTTATCTGCCATAAAGGGGACTCACCGATACATATTTGTTGTAATGATACTTACCTTATGATATTTGATTGATAAATCCTTTATTAAATCAAATGGGAAATGTCTAATATTCTTGGAAAACTTCGAAGATATAAAAGAATACAATGGTCCAGAATCAAAAAAATCATTGGATAAGATTACATAAATGATTAAAGTACCAACTACCACATAATTGGAAACTTCAACCTCAAATGTTGTGACCACATATGCTTGGAATTTCTCCCTTGGCCTTCTTTGGGGAAAGTTTCCTTGATGCTTAGGACAATAATTGGAATAATGTACCATCTATTTAAAATTTTAGCATTGAACATTTGTAGATTATTTCTTTCCCTTACAATCATGGTCTTGGTGGCCTTTTATTACACACTTGTAATAAACACCTATACCCTTCAGGCAAGTACCAGGGTGTTTCTTCCCACAATTATCATAGGATAGAAAATAAACTCTTCCTTTATTACCCTTTTCCTTATTTCCTTTTCCACGGTGTTCAGTATCCCTCCCTTCTCTTTCTTTCATTTTAATTTATAAGACTTAGATAATTTTTTTATGTGTTGATATCACATTAGACTATATCTTTATATGACGAGAAATTTTCAGAGAATAGTTCCCTTAGGAGGAAGGTTTTAAACCATCAAATAATAAATCAATATTTCCCCTTATATTAATTATGTAGTTTACATATTTATTTTATAACCTTGTAAAGTTGGCTCCATACTTCTCAATGTTTTCATCCTATTTATGAATTAAACTCAAGAATTACCTCTCTATATCCACTCATTGTTCATGAGGGTAGGAAAATTTCCTTAAAATCCCTCCATTCCATATTTGTAATTTCTTATTCCTTATTTGTGTTTTGAATTAATGACCATTATTGATCTGCATCTCCTAATAGATGATAAACTTCCATGACAACCTTCTCCATTTCGTTACTTCCTAAAGTGATAAATATCTTCTCTAAACAACTTATCCACTTTTCTACTAAAAATGGGTTTGTAGTACCATTAAATTATAGATGATATTATCGCATAAATTGATCAAACATTTCACCTCCATGTTGTGGATTGAGATGCTCCATACATGTAAAATTATTGTTCATAACCTGAGTCAGCTATCCTAATATAGTTATAAGTTACTTAGTACCAGTCATGGCTTCAATACCAACAGCATTATCTTGAATAGAAGGTAAATCTATACATGGTATATGTGCGTTGATACAGTTTCCATTCCTTCCACTATGCACCATTTCTAAATAATAGAATACACTAGATTAGGTTATGAATCATATTGTATAATCTCAAACTAGAAAATTACATAACATAAATTGAAATTCTAAGCATATCTTTTCTTATAATCATAAACAGGGTTTCTTTGGAAACATATTTAATTTTAAATCATTCTTAATTTTTTTTAAAGAAAATGTGACTTATCCTAAGAATATCCCCAGGGAGTGTCAAACCAGATGCATAGTAAGGCATGTTTCCGTGTACCAGGTTACTCCGAGTCAAGCTTGGGACACCTTGTATGAGTTGTTATCCCTAGGTACATAAGTTCTAGAACCATTTCCACTTATAGTATCCATAAAAGTATGTATTTAAAGAAATATCCACATAGTATTTACCTTACCAAAATTCTAGGATGTTATTATATTCTTATCCTCAAATTCTATCTTAGGGTTATGTTACCTAATCTGTGTTTTCTAAATCTAGTTCCCAAGTTTTCTACTAAAATTCCATTGATACCATCTATAGAGACCCCAACCCCTGTTTTCCATAAGAAGTTCCTTACTTCATTACATTATCATAATAAACATGGAATTCATATCTAAAAGGACTGATAGTTTAGTAGTTTTGGAAAACTAGATACAAACATAAGTTTTACATTAAAACATTGAAAGGAAATATAGTATAGAAATTACATTAGAAACATCCATAACTCCTAGATTATACGTGAAATTCATTCATAATATTCATCTTTGTATCCTAGGGAAAAATAAAACATAAGATACATGTGATCTTAGGTGCTCAATAACGGTAAGTAATACAATGGAAGCATAAGTAATAAGGCATGGTGAAAAACTAAAAGTACACATTCCATTAAAATAAAATATTGAGCATAATATGGAAGGAATAAAAGTTGATTAAATAATTTCATAATAAAAAAAACCATGGATGTTATACTAGTAAAATAAACACATGGAATATCAATTACTAGTTTCATAATGAGGGAATGAATAATATCAAACATCATAAATACACTATCAAGTCCTCATCCAAGACACCATACATAATGGGTAAAAACACAGTCTATTTTGTCTCATGAGACCTACTGATGAATCAAGGGGCTATAGCCAGCCCTAACAATCACTTAATAATTCTAATGAATTATATATATTAATAAGGATAAACATAAACAACATATATATAGGAAATGTAAATAACATTCCCTAATCTATAAACATAATCACTAACTATTCTGAGTAGTATGTTTAATGGTATCACAACACCACATCCATAATCAAACTAATCATAAACCATTTAATAAAATATTTTAGATGATAAAAATAAAATATAAATCTCAATAAATCATAAAATTCAAAATATTTTTTGAAATAAATTAAAATAATCTAATAAAATCATTGAGAAATTCTTGAGAGAAATACCCCTTTTACTTTGCAAAGAAGAATTCTTTTGAAAAAATCATTCGTATTTTTTATAATTGTTTGTATAAAATTAGAAATAAAAAAATATATTTTTTCATGATTTTTTTTGATTTTATAAAAATAATGGTCCCTTAAAATAGATTATGGACAACACTTGAAAATTGATAAGAAATCAAGACGTTCACTTTAATCGTGCTTGTGTATCAGAAATAATTGAGAAGGGGACCATGGAAAACATCCATTTTCCCATAAAAAAAAGAAAAGATGATCAGAATAAATTATTTTGGAACATATAATAATATTTTCTAATAAGTTTATAAAATAATTGAATAATTACATTGGTGTATAGAGGAATAAAGTGTAACGATAATGAAAATGGTGGTTTGGGAAGAAAACCCTTACCTTATGTTCGATTGTGTTCTTCATATAACCTTAATGTCCTGGATAATCAAATTAAATCAATCAATTAATTAATTAAGAACCTTATTTAAATTTATTTTATTCATTATAGTTTTATTAAGTTCATTCATGTCCTTATTGATGAGTTATATAGTTTAATTTCATCATTCGAGAGCATTCGTTTTCTTGGTTTTAATTATCGGTTCTCTTGTTTATAAGTAACATGGTTCATGTAAAATGAGTATAATTATCCAGAATTGGAATTATATGTTATTAATTAACATACATAAGTTTAATTGGTTTTATATATTGTTTTTACTAGATATGAGGATGAATCATTAGATAACATGTTAGTGATATTCATTTAGATTAATTTAAGCAGTTTTAGATCACAATGAACTTCTGTTGTTTTATCATTTAGTATTATGTAAATATATTACATAAAAAAAATAAAAGGGTTGTAATATAAATTTTACAATATTTTTAAAACATTAAAATGTTTTCATGAACAACCTTGAATATAGATAAGGAAAATTAAAACTTGTCATCCTTGAAGGCGATGAAATAACACCTCACAGATGACATTTCCATTTTTAAATAAAAGGGAGAGGGGAAGGGGATTGATGATGTATTATTCCATTAGAATAATAAAATTCCATTATATGTAAGTTATTTTAGTTATCATGATATTTTTATGTGGGTAGGTGAGGATATAATAATAAAATAAAATAACTTGAAATGAAATTAAAAGAAAAAGAAATAGGTTTTTACCTCTTGATTTTCTCCTCTTTGAGAACCTCTTTAGGGAAAAGGTTTAGGACTATTGATGAGAACAAGAGATCCTAGAAATATGGTAGAGGATTTGGAGGAGTATTGGGAAGAAATTTGAAAATGATTATATTTTTTAAGGTGTGAGGAGAAGGGGTGCTGAGGGGTGGTATTTATAGTGGAGGAGAGGGGTGTTTTTTAAATATTTTAATCATTAGTTTATTATTTTGGATCAAGACAAGAAATAGTGTTGATTATTATGACTAAATATAGTAAATAGTGAATTTCAGTTCGAACAAATGGTTCTTACCTCAACCTTGCATCAATAATGACTCAAAAATTCATGTATTTAACATTTATTGTAAATTATCATATTTTACTATTCAACAAAAATTTAAGTATTTTAGAAAAAAACCCAAAAATTCAACCTAAATGTTTTTTGATGTGAAGAGTTCAAAAATTAAATCCATTTTATGAAAACCATTTAATAAATATGAGAAATTTAACTTTTAATTAAAACCATTATTTACTCAAAAAATAAAGATTTTAAAATTATAACTGATTTTATAAAACTTTGAAAAACTAACTAAGGTCTCATAAAATTATCCTAAAATCATAATAAAAATTATAATAAATTATTAATACATTTTATGAAAATAAATTTTCTTTTAAATAATTTTTTTAATTATAATATTATAATTAAATATTTACAACTTACAAAAATACCAGCACTTAATTAATAATTTTTAAAATTTTCATTTACTTATACTATGATATAATTACATGATACTTTCATTTATAAGGTACCTAAATATTATTTATACTTTCATGTGTGAGGTTACTATTCATTAAGCTGATTTACTATTTATAAGGTTCACATTACTATTCCAAGGGTCAAGTTATTATTTCATCGGTATAGGTTCCATAAAATCTAGAAATACCACTTATTTCATTAATTATTTATTTATAAAGTTCTTATTGTATTCTATAAGTGATTTTATGTGATCTATACTATATGAAATAAAAATTGGAAGGGAAATATCATTTATATAATTCTAGGTTGTTAATGGGAAGAGCACAGGGCAACCCAGATAATTACAAAACAGCCCGACTGGATCTTGCTAGCAGATCAGTGATTGCTTGACATGGGCCACCAAGGGTTTGTTCTAGAGCGGTCCTCTATTTAGTTTTTTCTTCAAATAAGGGATTTATTTGTTTAAAAATGGCTCTGATATATCTCCTTTTCTATTTAATGGCCTCAAATTTGGAATTTTTTTATGATAGTTGCACCTTCAACTTAGCCACAAGATCTTTTTCCCCCTCATCTCTTCATTTTTAGCAACCACTTGGTCCTAATAACTTGCTTCTTCATATTCCAGGTGATGCAACTTGATAGTAATATCATTTGTGGTCTTTGTATGATGATGAGAGGCATTGAACTAAGACAAGTCTCTTTCGCACTCAGCTAGGTATTCCCATGCTATGATAGTTTGATACTCAAGAAGGTTCATGCACCAGTAGTTAAAACCACCTAAGCCCAAATCAATGAATAATCAACAAAGGGTTTCCTCCTCATTAGAAAACTCGGACAGGGTAGTTTCTGTGATAATGGTGCATATTTGATTTCATTCCCATCTCTACATAGCCCGATGTTCCCTGACAGTATTAGGACTTTGAATCTTCTCCTCCACCTCCATAGGTATATAATCTAGAAGTGAAAGCACAAAAGATGGAGTTTCTCATATTTGAGTTACCCAAGAAGGGGTGGATTCCACTTCTATAGTGGGTTCAACCTCTGAAGCTAATCATTTGGAGTTGGGTGTCATATTAAGAACTCTTGGTGATGTTCCTCTAGGACCAGCTTTAATATGACCACAAACATGTCAATCAATAATACAGGGTATGAATCTCTCTCCACAGATATATGACATGTGAATAAATTCCCCTATAAACACATGTGGCGGTGAAAAAAATTCATTCTTGCAGTAGGAGGGTTGGGATATGGTGCAACTGGCCTAGGATTGGATGCAACCAATGGTTTGTGCACTTGTCGGACTAACCCTATGAATATTCCATCAGGGTAGTAAGCCACCCATAGTTGAGCATACTCTAATGATAAGTAAGTTAAGGCCACTATAGAGGGAATAAGGGCTTGTATACTGAAGTCCTCCCACACCATCATCAGCCATAATTAGAAAAGGATTACTAGATAATATTCCCTTTTAACATGAGTAATCGATAGAAGTGAGACCTACTGTGGAAATACAAATTGTCTAGCAAACCTATAAAAACTATATGGTTCACAAATGTTTATTCTATCTCTATAATCTGTTAGGATTTTTTTCTCATATCACAATGATATAGGACAATTCTTCTGAATAGCCTCTCTCATCATCTAATGCTACTTCATGCGATATAGGGTGTGTCATATTGGAAAAGAATGAAAAATCACTCAATAATTCTATCATTCTATCAACACCCAAATATTTGGGATGAAAAACAGAAATATTGAGTAGAGTCAGGCAGAAGTCAGAATGAGGAACTATTGCGGTATGACAATACTCATAATAGGAGAAATAATCTGCTATCTATCCATACCAAAATTGAAATGGCCCACTAATATGATGTGGAGGCTTTCCTTCCTATATATACTCTAATAATTCATAAATATGGGAAAGGTTGGGTATGTGAAAATTGATGGGTTATCCCTCTGGAAATGTAGCTTCCATTATCAAGGTTCAAACTCTAACACCAGTATAGATGTCATAGGAAGGGAAAATCCATTCACTCAGGAACATGACAAATAAACCCTCTTGTATGATCTTAGACAGTACGTCTGACTGAATATCGTAACCCGAGATAGTGTATCAACCCACCTCAAGGGTAGCGTAGTACAATCTAGGAATATGTCATGATTGTTGAGTTGGATGTGTCCATCTATGGAGGACTTTCAGTTATGGTCCATTTACCTATAATAAAAAACCTATCCAATGTTCAAATGAAATTAGTGAGAAAGCGTGAAGGGGTTTACCAAGAAATCTCTATGTCATGATCAATAAATATACTACCAATGGAGATGCATTATCAATATCCAGCCAAGTATTGGTCGTCAGTAAGAATTTTTCATACATATTATTGAGGATATGAAGTACCCCTAACTAATAAATATCCCACAAACTGATTCCCACTACACCCTGAGATAAGTGGAAGATATTGGTTCTTGAACACCAGTGACTGAGTAGTTCATGCAGCATATCACCTGGTGAATAAATTGTGAATTGGGAAACCCACATGGCCTGGTATAAATTTAGAGCCTCTAATAGTTTGGTGAATTCAAAGTAGTTTTGATAAACCAAAAATTTCCAATCCCATTCATCATAAAAGCACCCTTCAAACTACAAATCCCATTTAGAGATCCACCCTCCATTGGGACCACCCTACGAAAGGTTTACAATAGATGGATAGTCATGGATAATAGATTACAAGGATGTATTAGGGCTATGGAGACTACTCTGCATACACATGGAGCCACTCAATAAAAACATGTACTTTAGGCCTAAGTCAGATGTGATCTCCCCCATAGTAGAAACATTTTCTCGATCACGCCCCTAAGAAATCTCAAGATGAATAGTAGGAATGTTACGGTCAATTGGTGGAAAATAAGAATCATCTTGTATCCCAAATTTATAGAATAGTAATTGACTAGATAGCGGGTTGGCTATAAGTTCTGGAAAAAGAAGATATTTCATAATACTCACCTAAGGGATAACATGAGACCGGTGATCATCTTAAAAATTATTGTCCATAGACACGTTCCTTACGGTCTTATTCATTAAATAGGCATTATATCCATTTGTGTTCTTGAGAAATACCATACAAAAGGGTTACACTTACAAAAATTAACAAAGACAAAGTCCCGAGAACTAATAGTTCACGGAGGCACCATCCGCAAACCAATAGTTCACAGAATATCATGAGGAATTGGACCATGAAGCATTGTCTAGTGAATCAATAGTTCACAGAACAAGAAAGCTGTACACCTAACCATGCTACACGGAAGGCCGAACTCACCATTTGTGGATGAAGTTGTTCAGTTCAGGGATCCAAGATCTCCATTCGCGGGTGAAGGCATCCACAAAAAACGCAATTTGTGGAAGCAAGGTAGCCAAGAGATATTTGTGTTATAATTGAATACACCAATAAACATGGTAAAACAATAATGACCTAGTCCCACTATATATAGGTGTGGTCCCCTCCTAAATGTTCAGTTCAAGTTAGGACCACTTTCTTCATCAGAATAGTATCCTCTTCATCCTAATCGAAACCCATTCTAATGGGGGAAATTTGTTGGGTCCTAAAAATATTTCAAGGTAAAAATAATTAATCTCTTTAATATGGAAAAGTAAGGAAAATTAATCGGAGGAAGAGTTGAAGGAAAAATGTTAGAGAAGGAAAAATGAAAAAGGAAGAAAGGATATCACGAAGTACAAAATCCTTTGCAGATCACCACTCTACATGGAGATCCCCATCATGAATACACCCATGAAATAAATAGTTAATGGGGGAATAATTGTGGCACCATCCCCCTCATATAGAATCAAATCATTTTTGTTAAGGAGGCGGAAATATCTTCCCCGTAGACAATGACCCCCGCAAACGAAAACAGTTCGCAGGAAAGGTGAAGTCGACTGCCCCTCTCAAACCAAATGAAGTTGTTCATAGGACCAAGGTAGTGATCCTTACTTCACCCAGGACTTATTCTGATAGATCGCCAAATATGACTATCCAAGATATGAAAACAAGAGAGGAAATGGGCACATTCAATTCCCTATCTCTCCCTCTATTTGGTTACCAGTACCGTCTTTCAGTAGATGAAGTGGGATGTTCGATCTTCAGATCCACTACCTCCTCATATTTCTCACACCAAGCATGACTCACATAATCTTAGAGGTTGGCGGTGATCATGAAATCTTCACAATCCTAAATCAATAAAAATGGGCCTTTTATATAGATATAAGACCAAATGTCAATCAGAAAACATGGGCTTTCTCCATAGATGTAAGGCCTAACATCAATCCAAATAGTCCTCCTATAAGCTATAAGCCCCGATCAAATCCCCTCAAATGGGAAGCTCCCATGTGTAAGCTCCAATTATGTTCCCTTAATGGGCCTCCTCTAAAGTGTAAGTCTCAATTCAAACCAAAATATGAGGTATTTTATTCCCATCTAACTGAGATATGCAAGAATCCTTCCGGAGGTCCAAACCCAATGCCCAAATCACCCTAATTTTCTCTGGACCATAGTCTCGGTAAGGTCACATGCATCCAAGAGACTATATCGCTTCTAGTTATCTCAGGATACCTTGGCGTAAGTCCCACACCATATTTTCTAGGTAACCTTTCATCTGGTTTTCCTTGCCGCATGAAGATAAACTACATGGTCAGTTCCATGTCACAAGATATTAAAGGGTTATGTGTCCAGTAAAATGATAGAGGACTACGTGGATTTTGATTTATCTCATGAGGATATGTAGGAATACCATCTTATGGGTTCAATCCTGACATCAAAACAACTTTTTCCCCCATAAATGATGATAA
Source organism: Viscum album (assembly GCA_963277665.1). Taxonomy (NCBI): domain Eukaryota; kingdom Viridiplantae; phylum Streptophyta; class Magnoliopsida; order Santalales; family Viscaceae; genus Viscum; species Viscum album. The sequence goes on along the minus strand of OY728145.1, from coordinate 752,076,915 downwards.
ACTCCATAGAGCCATCCCATGTGGCTTAAAACCAGTGTTGTATGAGTGAAAAACTAAATAATCCTTGATTTATCCATAAATGGTAATATTGATAGGGAACCTCAGATACATATAGATGCTTACATTTTTGGAGAACCATAGATACATACAGATGATTCCAAACCCATGCATAGTCATGATTAATTACTCCACTAGGGATAATCTATGGACACATGCCTGGGAATGAACCAAGGATTCACAAACATATTAACATAGCTTAAATCTACAAGAGAGTCCTAGAATAGGCAATAGTTCCCCCCAAAAGGGTGATATGAGCCTGAGTTCCCATCCTATTGACCAATGTGAGTTCTTAAGTTTCATTAGTCAAATCATCCAACAAACATATGCCTTTGAAAAAATGGTCCATGAATCATCTATGTGAGATTCGTTGGGTGTTTTTGGATCCTGAACAAACCCATTAGATACCATTTGAAGATTTTATGATTTACATTAGTGATTGTACACTAGATAACCCCCTCGAAATCATCCCACTTAGACATAAGCCTATAGTTTATGGAAAAATAATGATAAACCTGACATAAATATTTTAACTATAGAAACTCCTTTGTAAGATAAAAACGATATACTACCAAGTCCATTTCAGAACATTTCATTGTAGGCCACATAATATTTTCTTATGAAATAGTGAATTTCTATTTTCATATAAAATAAAAAGTCCTTTCATGTTGTTGTGAAAGTTAAAGGAAAGGAGGAGGAAGAGGAGAAGGAGTAAATTAACAACCTTATAGTAATTCTGAATAAGACTCTTTGGCTTTTGTCTATACAAATGTACAACTCTCATAAAAGAAGTATAAAGTTTCATAGGGATTTTATAAAGTATGGGATGCACCAAACTTAGTATCATGGATAAAACCTACCCAATTGTATTCATGGGATGATACTCATGGATAGTATGATCTCAATGTAATCCAGATCTTACTAAGTATTGGACTTTTATTTTGAAAGGTGAGTCGTATAATTCTTTTTTTATCTTATGTGTGTGTGTCCAAAAATGTTACTTAAAAGAAAAAAGAATGAAAGGGAAAGATAGAATAATATAATCATCACCTAACAGTGAAAGAGGTAAAAGTGGAAAAGGGATTGAAAAAGTTATAATTGGATGCCTACACTAATTCACCCCCTAGTATATAAAATATCCCCAACTGATCCTCTTTAAGTTGAATCAAAGGGATAGGTTAACCTTGACTGGATTCTCATCTATCCAAGTCCCTATCCACACCCCAAATTTTTCTACATGCTGTGTACTAAGCACAAAAATTGTGTACTCACCTTATTCTTCCCCAATCTCCAAACGAAGAACACACATATTGTGTTCTCTGAACTACACACCGTATATATGGGTTTATTGAATGGAAATCCCTTGAAATTCCCCCCAAACCCCAAATTCATCCAAAAACATTATGGGGTCTTATGACACTCCAAAAAACATGTAAAAAAGATTAACAACTAAAAACAGTTAAACTATGCTGATATCAATGAAATACTAATTAACAGCCTAACCTGTGGCATAAACTATAAAATATTTGATCCTAGATACTCACTTTGTAACCACCATAATCTGATCAAGGTTTCGAAAAACTCCCCTGTGACAATCCCCTATCTCTTTCTCCCTCCCTAACTCTCTCAATTTAGCATTCCCCACTGGTTGGAGTATGCAAGAATCCACATGAGGGATGAGAGGAGAAAAGAAAAATAAAAATAAATAAATAATAAATGGGGTATAATACAATCCTCAGTGCCCAACATGATTTTATACCTTGACTAAGTAAAACCACTCATTTAGGACTCAACCATGGAATCAAAATTTCAATCTGATGCTCTGAACAGAATATATCATTGTTTGAACACACACAAATAAATTTTATTTAATTAAATAAATATTAAATAATCTATTAAAAATAAAATCATCTTAAAATTACATCAAACTTCTATCCTAGTGTAAAAACCTTATTCCAAGACTAATAGAGTAGTTAGAAACTTTATTTTATATCTCTTAACAAGATACATTACTATTTTCCTCCTAAAACACTTCCAAGAACAAAATATAAAATCTCTCCAAATTTTCTCAACTTGTGATGACATGTGTCATCACACTAACCAATTATGATTATATTATGAATTTATATATCAATAATAAATCACTAAAAGTGTAAATTATAAAAATAAAGAAAAATTTGAGTATTTTGGATTTTTATTGCATACCATGAATGTGTTAATGAAAGGAAGATCTCAAAGATCTTACGTGTCTAGCTTAAAGTAAAAGTTTTATAAATATTATTTTAATTAATAGTGTCATAAGAACTTATACATTTTTATTATTAATCAAATATCATAAATGGATAGTATATGTGCATGTAAGTAACTTAATAGATAGTGTAAAAATAAATCAAAGTCTTCAGAAGAGAAAATATATGACTATCAGGTGGTACATAATTTTTCATAAAAAATGATTTATTTTAAATTAAGCCTCAATGAAATATATTGATTTTTTAATATATTTCTGAAAATAAATATCATATGAAGATCATGGATGATAGAGATATTGAATACCTCTATATATAACAAGCATTTCATAATGAAAATAAATGATCCTATTTTTTTTTAACATTTTATTTTTACTTTATCAATCAAACCAATTATGGTAAAAAAGAAAATTATTGATCTTAACACATTAATTGCATGACATAATTGTACCCATAAGAAACCACATGACCATCATGGACTAAAACCATTCAAATACTGACTCATGATACATCACAATATAAGACATACTTATTACCTAGATCATTTATGGTTAAGTTTGGCGTTTTCATCAATTTCCCATTAAGATCTTAGAAGGATCACTCGTGAACATCTAAATACTCATATTGAGCTAAATAACTTAGGTTAGGTCTCATATAATGTTGTTCCTATTTAAATGGTATTATCTTATATGGAAATTTGAAGTTATCAGTTCATCCATATCTCATATAATTCAAATCTCATCTTATAATCCTCCACCATATCACATAGAGTCTTATCTACTATCATGCCTTATCCAAACCATCAATGTAGGGAGTATAACTAGCCTATGGAAAGTTAATCATTATTACAAAGGGTAGTGATTAAGAAGTCACTCCAGACCAATCACTAGATTCCTAAAAAAATCATAACTCATTATTACTAAAACATCCTAAAATGAAAGTTAAAAGGGAATAAAAACCCAAATAACTCCAAAATCAACACTAGGCACCCCCAGTAACTCACCAAATCCCATCATCCAACCATGGACCAATCTAATCATTATGAACAAAAAAATTGGGCACTAAAAATGAGATAAAAGAGGGTCATACACTCCCGTCCACCAATTCATATGTAGGGTGTGGGAAAAAAAGTTGTATGATATCATAAAGAATTCTCTTTGAATACCTTCATAATATGGTTCATAAACTGATAGCTTGAACATAAGTTATAAAATATATTTTCACATGAATTATAAAACAAGTGTAAAAATAATAAACTTGCATATTTTCAAACAACCACCCTTTTTATAATATAAAAACAAGGATGACTAAAAATTTGAAATAAAAATATTAAAAAATGGAAAGAGGACATTTAAAACCATATAATACATGTCAAATCACAATTTATCCCTATTTTATAGCATTTTTTGAAAAAAATATTTTTCATAAATAATCACAATGAAAATCCATTTTTTTAAACTCATTTATCCAATAACCAATTTTTTTTCCTATTTAAATAAAAAAATTAACCATTTAAATAAACTTATTTGAATGTAATAAAATAAAAACTCGAAGTGAAACAATGATTATACGTAGAAACTAAGAAAACAATGAAACATAATATAAAAAAAACAAATTATGGTTCTATATAATAATAAAAAACTAGGGGAATACAATCCAGGCAAGAAAATAAATCCTCTAAAGTGTCCTAAGAATGATGTATCCATCATGTGAAACATCCTAATACTCAAGTATTTGTATCTTGAACTGGAGATGCAGAACCTAGGTTGATACTATTTAACTTGTCATATCCAAGTGGTCTTATAGAACTCACTAGGATTTATCGTGATAAGGGGTCAAAAGAAACCTTGTTCCCTTCTAGTACATTCTAGGGACACTCAAACATCTCAAAAACTAACTCAATATAACTAGGTTCTTACAGTAGGCAGTATAGTCCACACTTGATATTTCACTTATCTAGATCCCTACCAGTCTCTCAGAACACCCATGGAATTTCAATAGTGAAAGTGAGCAACCAATGAAATAATAGATCATCACATAAATATAATTTCAATAATTTTAAATTTACCCTCACCTCACCTCCTACACCCTCACAAGAAACAACCCCTTTCACATCCTTTTATAAGCTTCACAATAAGTATAATAATATAAAGAATCCCCCATGGGGTCATGATCCAAAAAAAGAATAATAAATGCATGGATCTCAATTGAGGGTCTCCCATATTTATAAAATAACTGCCATTAAATTACCAACTAGGATTTTACAAATGTGCTCGAGAATCCAATCCATTTTCACCCCATTTGAGAACAACATTTCAAATTTCATCCAAAAAAACATTTATTAAAATGTACTAGAAATCCCATTTGGAAACCCAACCATTTTCGATAAAAAAAATTAAAATAATAAACCGTTTTATTTTTTAAGGAAATATGTGCTAAGAATCCTTTTATTAAGCTTCAATGTCCTTTTGAAAACATCTTAATCCACTATGAGATTTAAGGGTCTCAAAACCATTTAAATTGGTTGAAGATCAATTCCATTCATTTTGAAAACATGGATTTAAAATATCGCATATTCAATTTGACGTTCCAAGGATCGAATAACAACTAAGAAGGGGGGTTGAATCAGTTGTTAACTTTTTGTAAGTTTCAAAACTTTAAGAAACCCAACCCTTGTAACCTGTTAAGATTTATTTCCTTATCAATATTTAGCAAGAAACTCAAGCATGAAAGAAAGGTAAATCAAGAAAGGCACACAAGATTTACAAGGTTCGACCTTAATAAGAGAACCTACGTCCTTGCCATAGACACTCCCGTGTGTCTATGGAAATCCACTATGATGAAGAAGTGAATACAACTTGTACCAACTCCCGTTAGACACCTTCTATCTCTCGATAGGAAAGATTATACTGACTCCCATCAGTTTACAATGTTTCCTTAAAGAAAAAATGATCCAAACACAAGAATAAGAACTTTGATAAGCTGCTCCACAAATTCTCACTCCGAATGATCACTCCAAATCTTTAATTCGATTTCTTGGATCTGATTTTCAGGAACCAAACTTCTCATCAAGGAAGATAATGATTCTTCAGAAATTCCCACTCCGAATAATCAATCCAGATTTCTTGAATCTGAATTTTTGAACCCGGTCTTGTCAGCAAGATAATAATGATTCCGAAGAAATTCCCACTCTGAATATTCAATCCGGATTTCTTGAATCTGAAAATCTGAATCCATTCTTCTCAGCAAGATAATAATGATTTCGAAGAAATTCCCACTCCGAATATTCAATCTATATTTCTTGAATCCGAACTTCTGAATTTGAACTTCTCAGCAAGTAAATAATGGCTCTGATTCTTTTCTTCTCTAACACTCAAGAAAACTTCTTCAAGATGGTAGATGATTCTCACTTTGAATTCTCCAGCGCTCCGCCTTTTTCATGTGTGTAAAAAGTTTCAAAGGAGTGAATGATCTAAGCACATATTTATAGGAAACTCAAAAAACAAAGGTAGGATTATTGAAAACTTTCCCACTTCTTCAAATTTAAATAAACTCCGAAAATCTCTCGAATTTAATCTTCAATATTTGACTTCTTCAAATCTCCTTAAACTTCTTTGAGATTTAAGCAAAGTTGAAATTCTAGTTTTCTTGAAATCAGAATTGTCATTCTGAATTTCTCAGCATGTTGCTCAGGATTATCATTCTGAATTTTTGGTTCAGGAAGTACACTCCGAATTTCTAGCTCAGGAAGTACACTTCGAATTTCTGGTTCAGGAAGTACACTCCAAATTTTTGGTTCAGGAAGTACACTCCGGATTTCTGGCTCAAGAAGTAAACTCTGAATTTCTGGTTCAGGAAGTACACTCTGAATTTTTGGTTCAGGAAGTACACTCTGAATTTCTGGTTCAGAAGTACACTATGAATTTTTGGTTCAAGAAGTACACTCTGAATTTCTGGCTCATGAATTAGACTCCGAATTTCAGGCTTAGCAAATAGACTCCGAACTTCAGGCTCAACAAGTAGACTCCAAACTTCAGGCTCAGCAAGTAGAATCTGAAATTCAGGCTCAGCAAGTAGACTCCGAACTTCAGGTTTAGCAAGTAGACTCTGAACTTCAGGTTTATCAAGTAGACTCCGAACTTCAGTCTCAGCAAGTAGACTCTGAACATTAGGTTCATAAAGTAGACTCCGAACTTCAGGTTTAGCAAGTAGACTCCGAACTGCAGGTTTATCAAGTAGACTCCAAACTTCAGGCTCAACAAGTAGACTCCGAACTTTAGGTTCAGCAAGTAGACTCTGAACTTCAGGTTTATCAAGTAGACTCTAAACTGTAGTTTGAGCAAGTAGACTCCAAACTTCAGGCTCAGCAAGTAGACTCCGAACTTTAGGTTCACCAAGTAGACTCCAAACTTTCTCATAAATTTTCTTAGGGAAAAACATCAATCTTATTCAACATTTCTTCAACATATTTTATCATGAAGATTTTCATGATTTGTGAGAACTTTAAGATCAGTAAAGCATCATTTGATTTTGTTAAGAAAGTTTGAGATACTTTCTTAACTTATGACTTCTTATTATTCAACATAATCTTCTTTAAGGAAATATTCAGCAACCAACAACTTCAACTTTCTGTAACTCAAAACCATTCTTCAACAAAAATATTAGTTGTCAACAAATACAAAACTTTGTTAAACAAAACACCAAAAATGTTCTTCAATCTCCCCCTTTGGATTTGTTGGCAACCCTTGGTAACAAGTTTTCTCCTCTCAAAAAATTTACATCTCAAGTTCTTGAATTTTACCAAAGCATAGACTTTCTCAAAAAGAGTGTCTTGGAACCACAATACTGGATAAAGTAATGTTTTTGAAGGATTTCCATCCCTCGGTGACAAGAAACAATTGTGGAAATGTAAAGATAAACTTCACCTTACGAAAACTCCCCCTCAACTTTTATCTTTTTCTTTCTCACTTTTCTTTTCTTATCTCATTTTTCTTTCTCCCTCATTTTTCTTTCTCTCTCCCCCATTATATGATAACCACAACTTTAGATTCATAAAAGAAAATTTACTCTCCCCCTTTGTCAACATAATCCAAAGCACGGTGGTGGTCACTTTCTTATGAGTTTTAGGAAGTCATGGGAGGAGGTTGAACATGGAGTTGCAGCCTCAGTTCAACAAACCTCTCCTTTGACATTGCTTTTCTGAAAATATCGGCAATATGATACTTTGTTGAAATATATTCCATCAAGACTTCTCCAACAGTAGCTTTCTATTTTATAAAATGATACTTTATATCAATATGCTTTGATCTTGAATTTTGAATAGGATTCTTTGAATGATCAATGGAACTTTGATTATCACAGAGTATTTTCAAATGTTTAGAAACTTTCACTTTCAAATCTTCCAGCTGAACTTTCATCCACATCATTTGAGTACAAGCCTGAGTAGCTGCAACATATTTGGATTCAGCTGTACTTAAATTTACTGAACTTTGTTTCTTGCTATGCCAACTCATACAACATTCCCCTAAGAAAAATGTTCCTCCTGATGTTGATTTTATATCATTACAATCACCAGCCCAATCAGCATCAGTATAACCATGAAACTTCATCTCATTGTTTCTCATATATAACAACCCATGTGAAGTTGTTCCTTTAACATATCTCAGAATCCTCTTAACTGCCAACATATGGGATTCTTTTGGATTACTTTGATATCGGGAATAGAGAGTCACAACATAAGCAATATCAGGCCTTGAGGATGTAAGATAAATAAGACTTCCTATTAACTTTTGAAAGACTTTTTGATTTACACTGTTCCCTAACTTACATTTTTTCAATTTTGTGCTCACTGAGATAGGGGTTGAAACTTCTTTTGATTCTTCCATCCCAAACTTCTTTAACAGTTCCTTGGCATAATTTTCTTGGGATAAGAAAATGTAGTTTTCTTGTTGTTGAACTTATAAGCCAAGGAAGAAGTTTAATTCTCCCAACATTGACATTTCAAAATTTTCCTTCATCTCTTCAAAAAACTCTTCACAAACTTTTCATCATCTCCAGAAAAAAAATATATCATCCACATAAACAATTAAAATTAAAGTTCTAGAGTCAACATCTTTAACATACAAGTTGCTATCAACCATTAATTTAGAAAAGTTCATCTTTCTCAGAGAATTGTCAAGCTTCGAATACCATGCTTATGGATCTTGTTTCAACCCATAAAAGGCCTTCTTCAATTTGAAAACTTTGTTTTCATCCTCATCAAGCAAAAACTCACAAGGTTGTTCAATGTAAACTTCTTCCTCAATATCACCATTTAAGAAAGACGAATTTACATCCATCTGATAAACCTTGTAATTCTGATGAGCAGACACTGCGAGAAACATTCGAATAGTTTCCAACCTTGCAAAAAGGGCAAAGGTTTCATCAAAATCCACACCTTCCACTTGTGAATAACCTTTACACACAAGCCTTTATTTATTTCTTGTAACTTCTCCAAACTCATTCAATTTATTTATGTAAACCCACTTGGTTCTGATAACATTATTATTTGCTGGCCTTGGATCAAGTTCCCATGTTTCATTCTTCTCAATCTGATCTAGTTCTTCATTCATAGCATCCACCCATTCTTTATGTTGAATAGATTCTAAAACTGATTCTGGTTCAACTTTTGAGACAAGGGAAGTCTGATTTTCTAATCTTAACTTCCTTCTTGTCTGTACTGGAGCCTTCTGATCCCCAATAATATTTTGAGATTCAACATGTTTTTGTAATGTAGTAAAACTCACATTTCCTTTCCCAGCATCACTTTCTTCCCCATGTGACTTATCTGAGTCACTCTCACTCTGGTGGGGATTCTCTGATTTATCTTCCTCAGTATTCTTAACAAATTTTGTGGAAGAACTTGGATTTTCAATTACCTTCACATCATATGAATCCACCAACTTCTGTAAACTTTTGTTCCAGCATTTGTAACTTCTTCCATTCGTTGAATAACCCATAAATATTCCTTCCTCAGCTTTCTCATCAAACTTTCCTAAGTCCTGATTTTTGATTTTGAGCAAGCATGGAATTCCAAAAACATTTAATTAATTAAAAGAAGGTTTTTTGTTAAACCACATCTCATAAGGAGTCATTTAGGTTTCTGGTCTCAACAAGAATCTATTTTGAACATGTACAGCGGTGCTAAAGAGCTTCTAGAATTATTTCACACAGATGTGGGTGGACCATTTCCAGTTGAAGCAAGGGGTGGGTTCTCGTACTTCATAACTTTTACTGATGATTTTAGTAGATATGGATATATCTACTTAATGAGGTATAAGTCAGATTCTTTTGATCGGTTCAAAGAATACAAGAATGAAGTTGAGAACCATCTTGGTAAGAAGATTAAGAAACTCCACTCAGACAGAGGAGGAGAATATCTTAATCAGGACTTCATTGATTTCTTACGGGAGTTTGGGATTCTATCTCAACTCACTCCTCCTTACACACCTCAGGGGAATGGTGTAAGTGAAAGGAGGAACCGCACCCTGTTGGACATGGTGAGATCAATGATGATTCATGTGAGTCTTCCATTATCCTTTTGAGGATATGCATTACAAATAGTAGCGCACATACTAAACCAAGTACCAACTAAATCGATAAATGGTATTCCATACGAATTATGGAGTAGACACAAAGCCATGTTATCGAATTTACATGTGTGGGGTAGCGAAGCATTTGTTAAGGCCTCTTCAGGTAACAAACTTGCACCCCGAGGAAAAAAGTGTATCTTTATAGGATATCCCAAGGAAACAAGAGGATATTACCTATACAACCCCTCAGACAAAAAGGTTACAGTGGCAAGACACGCCATATTCCTTGAGAGGGAGCACATATCCAAAAGAGATAGTGGGAGCGAGATAGACTTCGATGAAGTCGAGGCTCAAGATACACAGAAGATGGTACAAGAACAGATTCCACAAAGCCCCGTGGAAGAACAATCTGTTCCAGAGACACAAGAACAGTGTAGGAGCACGAGAGAGGTGAGAGAACCAGAATGATATGGTTTTCTTGTCACCGACGATGGTGACTCATTATTGGTTGACAATGATGATCCTCTTACCTACAAGGAAGCAGTTGGAGGCACAGACATTTCCAAGTGGCAAGAAGCCATGAATTCAGAAATGGATTCCATGTACCAAAACCAAGTCTGGATTTTGGTAGATCCTCCAGTTGATATAAAGCCTATTGGTAATAAATGAGTATTCAAGAAGAAACTAGACATGGAGGGGAAAGTCAGCACCTACAAGGCACGACTGGTTGCAAAAGGTTTTAGACAGCGTCAAGGAATTGACTATGATGAAACCTTTTCACCGGTTACAATGATGAAGTCCATCAGAATCCTATTGGACATTGCTGCTTACCATGACTATGAAATTTGGCAAATGGATGTCAAAACAGCTTTCCTTAATGGGAACCTCTAGGATGATGTCTACATGACACAACCTGAAGGGTTTGTGACTCCAAAGGATGCCAACAAGGTATGAAAGTTGCAGAAATCCATTTATGGATTAAAGAAAGCATCAAGGTCATGGAACATTCGTTTTGATGAAGTTATTATAGAATTTGGCTTTGTTAAGAATGAATGTGAGCCTTGTGTCTAAAAAAGGTTTAGTGGAAGTGTAGTCATTTTTCTAATAGTATATGTTGATGACATAATGCTAATTGGAAACGAATTACCTGTCTTACAGTCAGTTAAGGCATGGTTGCATAAATGCTTCTCCATGAAAGACTTGGTTGAGGTGGCATATATTCTTGGGATCAAGATCCATCGTGATAGATCCAAGAGAATGTTGGGCCTGAGTCAAAGTACATACATTGACAAGATACTGAAGAGATTCAGTATGGAACAGTCCAAGAGGGGATTGTTTCCAGTGTCACATGGCATTCATCTTTCCAAGAAAATGTGTCCTCAAACACATGAGGAAAGAAAGAGGATGGAAATGATACCTTACACATCCGCGATTGGGTCAGTCATGTATGCTATGCTATGTACGAGGCTAGATGTTGCTTACGAGTTAAGTGAGGTAGGTAGATATCAAGATGATCCAGGAGACCGCCATTGGATGGCAGTCAAGACTATCCTTAAGTATCTGAGGCGTACTAAGGATATGTTCCTGGTTTATGGAGGAGATGAGGAACTAGTCATCAGAGGACATGTAGATGCTAGTTTCTAGACTGATCAAGATGACATGAAGTCGTAGACTGGATACATCTTCAGTTTGAATGGAGGTGCAGTGAGTTGGAAGAGCTCAAAACAAAGTGTGGTGGCAGATTCTACAGCGGAGTCCGAGTATATCACAGCTTCTGAGGAAGCTAAAGATGCAGTATGGATGCGAAGCTTCATCCAAGAGCTGGATGTTGTACCGAGAGGTAAAGATCATATCACACTCTATTGTGATAATACTGCAGCGGTGGCACTTGAAAAAGAGCCAAGGTCACATCAGCGGAAAAAGCACATACTTTGGAAGTATCATCTCTTGAAGGATTTTTCTCAGAGTGGTGAAGTTGCAGTGAGCAGTATTTCCACGGAAAACAACATGGCAGACCCATTGACTAAAGCCTTGACTCAGCAGAAACATTATCATCATGTGAGGTCTAGCGGACTAAAAGTATTAGGCAGTTGGCTCTAGTCCAAGTGGGAGTTTATAAGGGTTGGTGTCTTGAGAACCAACTGTTTTGTACTTTGATTACATGAATGTTCACTTATTATATATTGTTCATTATTCTACATGACTATAATATAATAATGTCCTGGAATATTTGTTGCATTAATAAGGTCATAGCAGATCCCCACTATGATGAGAACCTTGAAATGCTATAACAATATTCTTAAATAATTTTCTACGGTTGGATGCCATACTATGATAGGACACATAGTATACAGACCGTCATGTGTGAGTACTCGTAAGAAGACGAGACTCTCTCTCATGGAGTTCGCACTTGGTAATCTCCAAGATGGGAGATTATAATAACAGACCCACCAGTAGTAATTCTGCATGTCTTGGTGTCATTGGATATTTCTATCTGCGAGCGTGTGTAATGGTCCTTAGACTAGAATATTATCATTAACTCATGTCATGACTCGCGTACTTAGATTTACTGACGAAAACCGTCACGCAGACAGCTGGCGGGAAGTAGGGTACGTTGGGTGCATCACGAGTGACATGCTGTTAATGGATAAGTCGAGGAAGGATTTATCCCTTCCATTTATGGAAGTCGATATCTCGGCCCTTTGATTGAAATAGAACTTTTGCATTAAATTCCATGTCCATGGTGTAAACGATGAGTTTATTTCAGGTAGTCAAAGAACGACGGATCAAGAATATAGGTTTATGACACTTCCATGAAACCTGATTGATGAGATATCGAGACAAAGGGATTAAATTACACAGTAAGAATTCGTATGAGGTGATACGTCAATGCGGCGTCAACTTCTTTCTCTTGGGTGCCTTGACCCGTTGCTAGACAGTAATCTTGGACTTTAGGCAAGCCTGCCTAATGCCAATGAGAAAGAGGCCTAGAGGGTCACACACTAAGTGTATCCAAGTATCTCAAGTTGAATAAAGATTATTCCCGTATGTGGTTTAATAATTTTTCAAGGAAGCCTAATTTGTTTTAAATGATGGAGGAAAAACAAAAAAAAAACAAGTACACGCCGTGTATCATTAAATGTACACGCCATGTAGTTTTATTTTGGAAAGGAAATGAATAAATGAAAACAAGATATACACGCCGTGTACATTTATTGTACATGCCGTGTGGTTTTCAATGAAAAACAAGTACACACCGTGTATTTATTATTACACGTCGTGTAGTTTTTCCAGTCGGGATTTTGAGGATATAATATTGTTTTAAATGATATTTATTATAATCAGCGTGGACGCATGTCAAGGAATTATCTATTCAACATGGGGGGTTTAAATAAGAGTCAATGAAATAAATAAAACGTGTAACGCATTTATTTATTGTCATAACTCTATAACCCCACACACCCGATTATAAATATCCTCACAACCCCAACTCTTTTCCGACACACAAGAGAATCGTTGTGCACAACATCTCTGGAGAATTCTTTCAAGACCGAAAGAACCTCTTACTCCAATAATTCTCTCAAGACCGAGAGATATCCTCTTCCATCGGATCAAGATGATCTAAGGTGGACAATGCAAGCAAAGGCTTCTCCACGCTAGCACCCAGAGAATCCTTTGGCGACATCCAGAGATACAAGGTACCCGTGTGGATCACCGCTAGAGGGAGTCTACACTTGGCTTCTACGACGCAACGACGGATCACATCAACAACGTGATCGAGAACATCAATGAAGAAAGAACACCCAAAAGGTATTTTTTTATAATTAATTAAGTTAACTATAATCAACCTGTAATGATCCTTGTTTGTGGTTCCGGGACAAACCATCTTCTTTGTCTTTTTATATGATTTGATCCGTGGAGACTGGCGTTTAACGTCGTATTGATCCCAGATTGATCATTGCTAATGAAAAAAAGCCAAGTGGTCACATCCAACCACATGCTTCCGCTGCGCCCAGAACCTTTAAATGGTATCAGAGCGAGGTTACAACGTTGATTATAGTTATTTAATTTTCGTTAATAATTTACACATTCATATTTGATTCAATTCGAAATAAATCATTCTATAAATCTGAATTAACGAGATCTATTCTTCCTCCTTCGTTTCTTGATTCATATCACAGAAAAGACCTTTTAATTTTAATTTTTGATTAAAATAAAAATGAGGAACTCATCCGGAGGAGCCTCTCTTTCTGTCTGTACAATACGGGATTACACGGCGTGTAATTAAAACTACATGCTGTGTACTTAGGTTCAACGAACCGGCACTGGTCTGCCAAACCACACCATGTGAATTGATTATGCCAAAGTTTTAATCACGCCGTGTTGACCAGAATTGAACGGCGCGTGGAAACCAGAATACACGGCGTGTATGATGGAGAAACACGCCGTGTAGTCCATTCCGACCCAGGTGAAACCGTGTACAAAGATAAGCTGCGTACCGCGTACACGGGATCGTCGGGATGGTTACCGCGTAACAAGGAAGTACATGCCGTGTATGATTCATCTACACGCCATGTACTCTAAAATTTCAAAATTATAGAAAACACGCCAAAGCCCCGGCGTGTACTTTGGATAAAGGGTGAAAAGAAAAATACACACCGTGTAATTATAAAATACACGCTGTGTACTTTCCAGTAATGGAAATTTCACTAAGTTTCCTCCAATGTACAAAGACCCGTACAAGGAATATGGATGAGAAGAATCTCAAGGAAATTCATAAAGGAATTTAAGACAAAGAATTGATTAATTATAAGATCATAATTAATTGAATTCGAGTGCGTCTTATCTTAAATAAAAGAAAGATTAAAATAATTTGAATTCTAAATATGCATAAATGGCGTTTCATACTATGGATGATCATGAGCTAGACCAAAGACCCTTTGTATGTGTATCGTTTCATTTAAATTTATTTAATTTAAATTTGTTGTCCTGCGAGCCTTCTTCCAATAAAATGTAGGGCCTGCATGCCCATGGTTTCTTTAATGTAAAACCATGTAATGGAGGATCTCCCAAGATAGAGGAGACGGTTCAAATCCCGAAGCCGAGGCAAAACCGATGCAAGAAGATGCAAATGTGGATAGGTGGGAGCTGCAAAACACGAACCAACAGGTTCAAGGTGTTTTCCCTAGGTCAGGGATAGCTTATCAAAACCGCTAGATAAGCTAACCAATAGAATCTCATGATCATGCCATCTTATTTTATTTTTGTCTGATTGTATGGTTTATTTATTATGTATGTGTTGTCGCGATCACATAATTAGTAAAATGAACAAGCATGCAAAGATGGAATAAAATAAAAACCAGACTATGTGTAAACATTATCGGAACATGGTTAATAACTTAAGAAATAATCACTTAATATTAACAAGCATGTGATAATGAAAAAATACACATAAAGAATAAAATCCCTCAAATACCATATTAAGTCAAACCAAGTCTTCCGTTACTTGATTAAGGGAAAGAATCAATAAAACTATGTGTTTGAACAACCCTTGTTGGGACACTTACTTTTATAAAGGAAGCCCTTATGAAAGGTTTCGGGTTGACTTAACCATATTACATCAAGAGAAGTATCCCTTGATAGACTTGATGTAATATTGGAGGCACGAGTTGAGGAAATCCAAGTCAGGATTTCAGGATTGGTGAGTCCACTCAACAGATCAAGGAATTGTAAGCTCACAGTTGGCAAAGACCTGCCTACCTAAATACCTTCAAATATCTTGACCAACCCTTGTTGGGGTTATGCGAAGGGAAATATGGATCCTTGCCACTAGAATGTCAAAGAAACTGGACATTCTGAGTTCAATGGTGAGTGCCATTGAGACTTGATAAAATAGTCGGAGACTTAATTAATTTATTATTATTTCTCATAAAAAATGTAATCAAGAAAGTAATAATAAATCTGCTCTTTTAAAATTGTATAATCAAGATGACAAACTCTTTAACCAGATTTTCTCTGCGATCAATTCTGGATAAAGACAATATCCTCACCGGCAGTAACTTTCAGGAATGGTTTAGGCGCCTTCAGGTTATCTTATGCCATGAACGGAAGTTTTATGTGCTGGAGTCCTCACTTCCTGATTCTCCTTCCCTAGGGGCGAGTGATGAAGATTTCCTGGTCTATGATCAACATTCGAATGACGCTCTCAACGTTCAATGTTTGATGTTGTCATCTATGTCTAGTGAGCTCATGATGTCTCATGAAGACATGGATGCCTATAGCATAATTGAGCACCTCTCTGGTCTATACTAGGAGAGCGCAAGACAGGAGAGGTTTGAGATCTCCAAGGCTCTATTTCAGAGCAAGCTTGGAGAGGGTTCCCCAGATGGGCCTCATGTAGTCAAGCTCATAGGATACATTGAGCACTTGGAGTTTCTATTGTTTAAACTCCCTGAAGAACTAGGCACCGATCTCATTCTTGCATCACTCCCCCAGAGCTTCTTGAAATTTGTTGTGAACTTCAACATGAACAACATTGAGAAGTCTTTGTCTGATCTTCGCATCCTTATTCGCCAAGTGGACACTGACATGAAGCGTGAAAAGCCTTCTATCCTCATGGTGAATAAATGGAAAGGGAAGGCGAATAGATTTAAGCCCAAAGCTTCTTCAAGGCCTTACAAGAAAAGGAAGATCAAAGGGGAGGCAAAGGAACAAGATGCTGTTTATTTCGCATGTGGAAAGAAGGGTCACTGGAAGAAAAACTGCACCCAGCCAAGGAAGCAAGGGGAAGCTTCAGGTGCGTTTGTTATCGAATGCAATCTATCTGTTTCTACTAATTGGGTATTAGATACTTCTTGTGGTCCTCACATCTGTATCCAAATATAGGAACCAAGTAGATTCAGGAACATTGATCTAGGGGAGGTAGATCTACGAGCAGCCAACGGAGCCAGACTCGCTGCTGTAGCTGTCGGAGACTACCACCTCACATTGCCTACCGGGATGGTCTTGGTTTTGAAAGGTTGTTATTATGTGCCTTCTATTACTAAAAACATTATTTCAGTATCCATATTAGATACTAATGGATTCATATTCATGTTTTTAAATGAATGTTTCTACTTTTATAAAGATAGAATTTGTTTTGGTAGGGCACATTTATATAACGGCCTTTATGTGTTAGACTACACAAACCAAGTGATGGCAATCGATAACAATGTTAATTCGCATGACTCATACCACACCCAACTTTGGCATCACCGGCTAGGTCATGTCAATGAGAAACGTTTGACAAAATTACATCAAGATGGGTATTTAGATTCTTTCGAACTAAAACCACTTGGAATATGTCATGCGTGTCTACAAGGAAAAATGACCAAAGCCCCATTTAGTGGGAAAGGTGAAAGAGCTAAAGAGCTTCTAGAATTAGTTCACAAAAATGTGTGTGGACCATTTCCAGTTGAAGCAAGGTGTGGGTTCTCGTACTTCATAACTTTTACTGATGATCTTAGTAGATATGGATATATCTACTTAATAAGGTATAAGTCAGATTCTTTTGATTGGTTCAAAGAATACAAGAATGAAGTTGAGAACCATCTTGGTAATAAGATTAAGAAACTCCACTCAGAAAGAGGAGGAGAATATCTTAATCAGGACTTCATTGATTTCTTACGGGAGTTTGGGATTCTATCTCAACTCACTCCTCCTTACACACCTCAGTGGAATGGTGTAAGTGAAAGGAGGAACCACACCCTGTTGGACATGGTGAGATCAATGATGAGTCATGTGAGTCTTCCATTATCCTTTTGGGGATATTCATTACAAACAGCAGCGCACATACTAAACCAAGTACCAACTAAATCTATAAATGGTATTCCATACGAATTATGGAGTAGACGCAAAGCCATGTTATAAAATTTACATGTGTGGGGTAGAGAAGCATTTGTTAAGGCCTCTTCAGGTAACAAACATTCACCCCGAGGCACAAAGTGTATCTTTATAGGATATCCCAAGGAAACAAGAGGATAATACCTATACAACCCCTCAGACAAAAAGGTTACAGTGGCAAGACACGCCATATTCTTTGAGAGGGAGCACATCTCCAAAAGAGATAGTGGGAGCGAGATAGACTTCGATGAAGTCGAGGCTCAAGATACACATAAGTTGGTACAAGAACAGATTCCACAAAGCCCCGTGGAAGAAAAATATGTTCCAGAGACACAAGAACTGCGTAGGAGCACGAGAGAGGTGAGAGAACCATAACGATATAGTTTTCTTGTCACCGAGGATGGTGACTCATTATTGGTTGAGAATGATGATCCTCTTACCTACAAGGAAGCAGTTGAAGGCACAGACATTGCCAAGTGGCAAGAAGCCATGAATTCTGAAATGGATTCCATGTACCAAAACCAAGTCTGTATTTTGGTAGATCCTCTAGTTGATGTAAAGCCTATTGGTAATAAATGGGTATTCAAGAAGAAACTAGACATGTAGGGGAAAGTCAGCACCTACAAGGCACGACTGGTTGCAAAAGGTTTTAGACAGCGTCAAGGAATTGACTATGATGAAACCTTTTCACCGGTTGCAATGTTGAAGTCCATCATAATCCTATTGGCCATTATTGCTTACCATGACTATGAAATTTGGAAAATGGATGTCAAAACAGCTTTACTTAATGGTAACCTCCAGGAAGATGTATACATGACACAACCTGAAGGGTTTGTGACTCCAAAGGATTCCAAAAAGGTATGCAAGTTGCAGAAATCCATTTATGGATTAAAGAAATCATCAAGGTCATGGAACATTCATTTTGATGAAGCTGTTACAGAATTTGGCTTTGTTAAGAATGAATGTGAGCCTTGTGTCTACGAAAGGTTTAGTGGAAGTGCAGTCATTTTCCTAATAGTATATGTTGATGACATTTTGCTAATTGGAAATGATGTACCTATCTTACAGTCAGTTAAGGCATGGTTGCATAAATGCTTCTCCATGAAAGACTTGGGAGAGACGGCATATATTTTTGGGATCAAGATCCATCGTGATAGATCCAAGAGAATGCTGGGCCTGTGTCAAAGTACATACATTGACAAGATACTGAAGAGATTCAGTATGGAATAGTCCAAGAGGAGATTGTTGCCAGTGTCACATGGCATTCATCTTTCCAAGAAAATGTGTCCTCAGAAACATGAGGAAATAAAGATGATGGCAAGGATCCCTTACGCATCCACGATTGGGTCAGTCATGTATGCAATGCTATGTACGAGGCAAGATATTTCTTACGCATTAAGTGCGGTACAAAGATATCAAGCTGATCTAGGAGACCGCCATTGGATGGCAGTCAAGACTATCCTTAAGTATCTGAGGTGTAATAAGGATATATTCCTGGTTTATAGAGGAGATGATGAACTAGTCATCAGAGAACATGTAGATGCTAGTTTCCAGACTGATCAAGAGGACATGAATTCGCAGACTGGATACATATTCAGTTTGAATGGAGGTGCAGTGAGCTGGAAGAGCTCAAAACAAAGTGTGGTGGCAGATTCTACAGCGGAGTCCGAGTATATCGCAGCTTCTGAGGTAGCTAAAGAAGCAGTATGGATGCGAAGCTTCGTCCAAGAGCTGTATGTTGTACCGAGAAGTAAATATCCTATCACACTCTATTGTGATAATACTGCAGCGGTGGCACTTTCAAAAGATCCAAGGTCACATCAGCGGAAAAAGAACATACTTCGGAAGTATCATCTCTTGAGGGGTTTTTCTCAGAGAGGTGAAGTTTCAATGAGCAGTATTTCCACGGAAGACAACGTGGCGAACCCATTGACTAAAGCCTTGACTCAGCAGAAACATGATCCTCATGTGAGGTCTAGCGGACTAAAATTCGTAGGCAGTTGGATCTAGTCCAAGTGGGAGTTTGTAAGGGTTGGTGTCCTGAGAACCAACTGTTTTTTACTTTGATTACATGAATGTTCACTTATTATATATTGTTCATTGTTCTGCATGACTATAATATAATAATGTCCTGTAATATTTGTTTCATTAATAAGGTCATAGCAGATCCCCGCTATGATGAGAACCTTGAAATGCTATAACAATATTCTTAAATAAAGTTCTACGTTTGGATGACATACTATGATAGGACACATAGTATACAGACCGTCATGTGTGAGTACTCGTAAGAAGACGAGACTCTCTCTCTCATGGAGTTCGCACTTGGTAATCTCCAAGATGGGAGATTATGAGAACAGACCCGCTAGTAGTAATTCCCCATGTCTTGGTGTCATCAAATATTGCTATCTGTGAGCGTGTGTAATGGTCATTAGACTGGAAGATTATCATTAACTCATGTCATGACTCGCACACTTAGATTTACTGATGAAAACTGTCACGCAGACAGTTGGCGGGAAGTCGGGTACGTTGGGTGCATCACGAGTGACATGTTGTTAATGGATAAGTTGAGGAAGGGTTTTTCCCTTCCATTTGTGGAAGTTGATATCTCGGCCCTTTGATTGAAATAGAATTGTCGCGTTAAATTCCATGGCCATGGTTTAAACGACGAGTTTATTTCAAGTAGTCAAAGAATGATGGATCAAGCATATAGGTTTATGACACTTCCATGAAACCTGCTTGATGAGATATTGAGACAAAGGGATTAAATTACACAGTAAGCATTCATATGAGGTGATACGTCAATGCGGCGTCAACTTCTTTCTCTTGGGTGCCTTGACCCGTTGCTAGACAGTAATCTTTGACTTTAGGCAAGCCTGCCTAATGCCAACGAGAAAGAGGCCTAGAGGGTCACACACTAAGTGTATCCAAGTATCTCATGTTGAATAAAGATTATTCCCGTATGTGGTTTAATAATTATTCAAGGAAGCCTAATTTGTTTTAAATGATGGAGGAAAAACAAAATAAAACAAGTACACGCCATGTATTATTAAATGTACACACCATGTAGTTTTATTTTGGAAAGGAAATGAATAAATGAAAACAAGATATACACGCCGTGTACATTTAATGTACACGCCGTGTGGTTTTCAATGAAAAACAAATACACACCGTGTATTTATTATTACACGCTGTGTAGTTTTTCCAGTCTGGATTTTGAGGATATAATATTGTTTTAAATGATATTTATTATAATCAGCATGGGCGCATGTCAAGGAATTATCTATTCAACATGGGGGTTTTAAATAAGAGTCAATGAAATAAATAAAATGCGTAACGCGTTTATTTATTGTCATAACTCTATCACCCCACACACCCAATTATAAATATCCTCACAACCCCAACTCTTTTCCGTCACACAAGAGAATTGTTGTTCACAACATCTCTGGAGAATTATTTCAAGAACGAAAGAACCTCTTCCTCCAAGAATGCTCTCAAGATCGAGAGAGATCCTCTTCCATCGGATCAAGACTATCTAAGGCGGACAACGCAAGCAAAGGCTTCTCCACGATAGCACCCAGAGAATCCTTTGGCGACGTCCAGAGATACAAGGTACGCGTGTGGATCACCGCTAGAGGGAGTCTACACTTGGCTTCTACGACGCAACGATGGATCACATCGACATCGTGATCGAGAACATCAACGATCAAAGAACACCCAAAAGGTATTTCTTTATAATTAATTAAATTAACTATAATCAACCTGTAACTATCCTTGTTTGTGGTTCTGGGACAAACTATCTTATTTGTCTTTTTCTGTGATTCGATTCATGGAGACTGGCGTTTAACTTCGTATTGATCCCGGATTGATCATTGCTAATGACAAAAATCCAAGTGGGCACATTCACCCACACGCTTTCACTGCGCCTGGAACCTTCATTCTTTATGTTTAATGATTCTGAAACTGATTCTGGTTCAACTTTTGAGATAAGGGAAGTCTGATTTTCTAATCTTAACTTCCTTCTTGTTTGTACTGGAGCCATATGATCCCCAATAATATTTTCAGATTCAACATGTTTTTTTAATGTAGGAAAACTCACATTTCCTTTCCCAGCATCACTTTCTTCCCCATGTGACTTATCTGAGTCACTCTCACTCTGGTGGGGATTCTATGATTTATCTTCCTCAGTATTCTTAACAAAATTTGTGGAAGAACTTGGATTTTCAATTACCTTCACATCATATGAATCCACCAACTTCTGTAAACTTTTGTTCCAGCATTTGTAACTTCTTCCATTCAGTGAATAACCCATAAATATTCCTTCTTTAGCTTTCTCATCAAACTTTCCTAAGTCCTGGTTTTTGATTTTGAGCAAGCATGGAATTCCAAAAGCTTTGAAGTAATTAAAAGAAGGTTTTTTGTTATACCACATCTCGTAAGGAGTCATGTAGGTTTATGGTCTCAACCAGCATCTATTTTGAACATGTACAATGGTGCTAACAGCTTCTCTCCAGAATAATTTTAAAATTTTGTATTCTGATAACATACTTCTTCCCATTTCCACCATTCTTCTATTTTTCCTTTCTACAACTCCATTTTGTTGTGGTGTATAGGGACCACTATACTGATGTTTGATACCATGCTTCCTTAGGTAAGTTTCAAAATCAATTCTTGTGAATTAGATACTATTGTATGTTCTCAATTTCTTGATGGAAGCCCCCAATTCTTTCTCGACATCTCTTCTGAAGAATTTAAAATTTTCAATAGCCCTTGACTTATGCTTCATGAACATGATGTTTGTCATCCGAGTGAAGTCATAAATAAAAGTGATAAAGTATAAATAATCTTTTTTTTGATTGATGTCTCATTGGCCCACACAGATCAGAATGAATAAGCTCAAGTGGTTTGTTAGATTGAATCTCAACTCTTTTATGGCCTTTGTTAGTCATCTTTCCCTTCTGGAAAGTAATACAAACATCTTCATCTCTTCTTTTCAGTTATAGAAAATTCCGAACAGCATCAACTTTAGAAATCTTACTCATGTTCTTCTGCCTGAGGTGCCCAAGTCTTCGATACCACAACTTATTTTCATCTTCAGTACTCAAATAACAGGAGTTATTGGATTCTCCAATTTGAAAGAGATTCACACTGGTTCATTCTCCTTTTGTAATCACTTTTCCATTTTTCACAAATTTAATGATACAAAAATCCTTTCTGAAGATAACTTCTTTTCCATCATCACAAAGTTGACTTACACTAAGTAAGTTATGTTTTATCCCATCAACAATCAAGACTTCCTTATATTTCAATTTCTCTGCTTCAATATTTGTCGTTCTGATTCCCTTAATTTTTAGGGAACTATCATTGCCAAATGTAACCTCTCCTCCATCATGACATTCAACATGTTCCAAGATTTTTATATCACCTTTCATGTGTTAATAACAACCACTATCAAGAATCCATGGTTTGTTCCTCTTACTTGATTTCAAAGTTGTCTCAACAACAAAAGCTCTCTCATCAACCTTTTTATTTTCAGCATTTTTTCTTTCTTATCATAAGAAACCTATTCTGGAAGGAGTTTCATACATCGTTCGGCATGATGACTAAACTAATCACATCTTTCACAAAATTCTTCCAAACATTCAAATTGATTCTTTTTTGGAATGTTTCTAACATCTTGAGAATTCACCTTTTCAACTTTCTGTGAGTATGGAGAGTTACTCATCCTTCTTTAACTATTTCATCCACTTTGCTCAAACCTTCTTCCGGGTAGAGATAAATTGTTCCAACAATTATAAGCTATATGCCCATATATTCCACAACACCAGAAATATCCCTCAAATATTGATTTTCTATTCATGAATGATCTTTCATTATATAAACTTTGTTGAGGTTGATAACTTCTTTCAGCTCCAGAAAACTCAGGATGTAGGCCATCTCTCCTTTTGAGTGAGTCTTCTACTTTTATAGGATTGATAGATTTCTTAATACTTTCTCCACCCAAGCTTTACTAATACTTCTTTCAAAACCTGAAATGTTAGAAGAATCAGATGAAGCATTATTTTTGGTAAGAGAAGATTTCACCTAATTCTCGTAATGAGCCTTCACAACATTTTTAGAGGTCTCAGCTTTTACTTATGTATATTTGTTGAAGTTTTCATTCATCTTCCTCAGGATATTTTTGGAATCAAGGAGTTTTGATTTCACATTTTTTTCTTCTTCTTCCTTAGCTTCCATCTTCTTGATAAGATCTTCAATCTTCTTTCCTTGTTCAGCAATTCTACGTTTGTAACTTATAATTTCTTGAATGTATTCATCTTCCTTATTGGTGAAATCTTTACTTCCATCATGAACTTATTCATGATTCTTCTTCATCACATGAATTTCTTTCCTGATATATTTGTTTTACTCAAGACATGCAAGGAGTTCGAATCTTAGTTGATATTATCTGTAATATTCTTCACCACATTCTTCACTTTCTGAGGAAACATTTGTTTTCTCAACTTTTTCAATGAAGGTTTTGAATATTTCTTTAATTTAATATTCTGAGGAATTATTGTTAGATGATTCAGATTCAACCTTCTTTCTCAACATACTTCTTTTCTTTCCAGAAAACTTCTTCTTGATTTTTTTAGCAGTAATCTCTTCTTTTTCATTCTAGTTATACTTCTTCCATCGAGTATTCTCATCAGAAACATCTTGATATTCTCCAATTTTCTTCTTAGGGAAATTCATAGCAAAGTGTCTGATTCCGCCACACTGAAAACATTTTAGAGGAAGTTTCCCTCCATACTTTCCTCTTCCTCTTCGATAGTTGTTGGATATGAGAGACATGATTTTTTCATTCAACTCTTCATCTAACTTATCATCAAACTCACACGGATCAGCTTTATCATCATCTTGTATTTTCATCTTTCTCATAGCTTCAAAAGCTATTTCATCTTTTATCTTATTCTTAAATATTGGATCTTTCCTTATTTCATAAGCAACAAGAAAGTTATGCAGTTCATCAAGAGATAAATTATCCTTATCTTCTAAAGCTGAATTTTAGAATCAAACCTGTCTGGAAAATTTCTCATAAGTTTCTTCACAATTGTAGAATATTTCAAGTCTTCTCTGAATCCTCTGATGTTGCAAAAAATTTCATTAACTCTGGTGAAGTATTCATCAATTGTTTCATCATCTCTTATCCTAATGACTTCAAACATATTGCACCAGATTTGTAGCTTAGCCTCCTTGACTTTTTTATTTCCTTCGAATACACTTTCCAGCTTATCCCACATGCTTTTTTATGTTGTGAGACTCATCAACTTCTGATAAAAATTCTCTGATAAGGACATTAGAATATCATTTCTATCCTTTCCATAAACTTCTATGTTTCTCTTGTCAGCAAATGTCATAGGAGAATTTTTTTCAATAGGTGGAAATTCAATAGTAGCGACATCAACAACTTCAAGGCCAAGAGATAGGAGATAAGGAATCATCCTATTTTTACATCCATAATAATTCATTCCATTGAACATAGGAATCCCTATACTATTTACATATTTGATAAACTCCATGATAAGGATTAAACAAGGGAACCTCGCTCTGATACCACTTGAAGTTCCAAGGATCGAATAACAACTGAGAAGGGGGGGTTGAACCAATTGTTAACTTTTTGTAAGTTTCAAAACTGTAAGAAACTCAACCCTTGCAACCTGTTAAGATTTATTTCCTTATCAATATTTTACAAGAAACTCAAGCATGCAAGAAAGGTAAATCAAGAAATGCACACAAGATTTACAAGGTTCTTCCTCCATAAGATAACATACGTCCTTGACATAGCCACTCTCGTGGGTCTATGGAAATAAACTCTGATGAAGAAGTGAATAAAACTTGTGCCAACTCCCATTAGACACATTCTCTCTCCCAATAGGAAAGATTATACTGACTCCCGTCAATTTACAATGTTTCCATAAAGAAAAAATGAGCCAAACACAAGAATAAGAACTTTGATAAGCTGCTCCACAAATGATCACTCTAAATGATCACTATGAATCTTCAATCTGATTTCTTGGATGTGATTTTCTGGAACTGAACTTCTCAGAAAAGAAGATAATGATTCCTCATAAATTCCCACTCCGAATAATCAATCTGGATTTCTTGAATCCGATTTTCTGAACCCGGTATTCTCAGCAAGATAATAATGATTCCAAAGAAATTCCCACTCTGAATATTCAATCTATATTTCTTAAATCCGAACTTATGAATCCGGTATTCTCAGTAAGATAATAATGATTCTGAATAAATTCCCACTATGAATATTCAATCTGGACTTCTGAATCCGAACTTCTCAGTAAGTAAATAATGTCTCTGATTATCTTCATCTCCAACACTCAAGAAAACTTCTTCAAGATGGTAGATGCTTCTCACTTTGAATTCTCCAGTGCTCCTCCTTTTTTGCGTGTGTAAAAAGTTGCAAAGGAGCGAATAATTTGAGCACATATTTATAGGAAACTCAGAAAACAAAGGAGGGAATATTGAAAACTTTTCCGCTTCTTCAAATTTCAAAAAACTCCGCAAATCTCACATTTAATCTTCAATCTTTGACTTCTTCAAATATCCTTAAATTTCTTCAAGATTTAAGAAAAGTTGAAATTATGGTTTTCTTGAAATCAGAATTGTCATTCCAAATTTCTCAGCATGATGCTCAGGATTGTCATTCTGAATTTTTGGTTCAGGAAGCACCCTTCGAATTTCTGGCTCCAGTAGTACACTCCGAATTTCTGGTTCAGGAAGTACACTCCGAATTTCTGGTTCAGGATGTACACTTCGAATTTATGGATCAGGAAGTACACTCCAAATTTCTGGTTTAGGAAGTACACTCTGAATTTCTGGTTCAGAAAGTACACTCTAAATTTCTGGTTCAGGAAGTACACTCCGAATTTTTGGTTCAGGAAGTACACTCCGAATTTCTGGCTCAGGAAGTAAAATCCGAATTTTTGGTTCAGGAAGTACATTCTGAATTTCTGGATCAGGAATTAAAATCCGCATTTCAGGCGTAGCAAGTAGACTCTGAACTTTAGGCTCAGCAAGTAGACTCCGAACTTCAGGCTCAGCAAGAAGACTCCGAACTTCAGGCTCAGCAAGTAGACTCCGAACTTCAGGTTTAGCAAGTAGAATCCGAAATGCAGGTTTAATAAGTAGACTCCGAACTTCAGGATTAGCAAGTAGACTCCGAACTTTAGGTTCAACAAGTGGACTCTGAACTTCAGGTTTAGTAAGTAGACTCTGAACTATAAGTTTAGAAAGTAGACTCCAAACTTCAGGCTCAACAAGTAGACTCTGAAATTTAGGTTCAGTAAGTAGACTTTGAACTTTAGTTTTAGCAAGTCGACTCCAAACTGTAGGTTTAGAAAGTAGACTCTGAACTTCAGGCTCAACAAGTAGACTCCGAACTTTAGGTTCAGCAAGTAGACTCCAAACTTTCTCAAAAATTTTCTTAGTGAAAAACATCAATCCTCTTCACCATTTCTTCAACAGATTTTATCATGAAGCTTTTCATGATTTGTTAGAACTTTAAGATCATTAAAGCATCGTCTGATTTTGTTAAGAAAGTTTTAGATACCTTCTTAACTTCTGACTTCTTATTATTCAACATAATCTTCTTTAAGGAAATCTTCAGCAACCAACAACTTCATCTTTCTGTAACTCAAAAACATTCTTCAACAAAAATAATATTTGTCAACAAATACAAAAATTTGTTAAACAAAACACCACAAAGGTTCTTCACAATTTAAAGAGAAAAAAATTATTACCAAACTTTCAAAATATTTAAATTCCTTTAAAAAATCCACTTAGACCTTTTAAAAAACACTTCTCATGTTCCATAAGTCTATAACAAGTATTTAAACCATTTTCAAGCAAATTGAAACCCAAAAAATTCATAATGTAGGATGATAATTTCATAGGAAATAGTTTAAAAACTTCCAAGAAATTTATAATATGTATTAAAAGGGATTTACAAAGAAGCACCTGCCTTACTCAAGCAAAATCAAAGCTAAAACTTGTCGACATTAATGGAGAAAACATAAATATGTCAAGTGACATACTAATCAAC
Source organism: Viscum album (assembly GCA_963277665.1). NCBI lineage: Eukaryota > Viridiplantae > Streptophyta > Magnoliopsida > Santalales > Viscaceae > Viscum > Viscum album. Next base: position 752,049,061 of record OY728145.1, on the reverse strand, counting down.
TGCTAAAGACATAAATACTAAAAATTAAAAAGTAATTACACTATGCTCTAGTGGAATCACACTTCAAATCCACAAAAAAAGTTACACAAAATCAAAAGAAAAAGTATGAAGAGGAACACCAACCAACATGCAATTCATTTAGTGTGCAAATCAGGACCACCAACAACCACGATTTTCAGCAGGGAATTTATCCTATACAATTCATGATATTACACCAATATCAAACTATAATTACATGAAAACAAGACTAAATGGATAACAAAGAGGAGAAAAATCACCATGGAGTTTGTTGAAAGTGGGTGCCCAAGACTCGAATTGTATTATACTTTGATTACCACTATATGTATATAGTTTATTATATATACATGTGTTTACCTTTCCATAATAGTTTAGATACTTTTTCATCCACTTTGTTCATGGAAATGTGCTTAGATTACATGTCATATCAAAGGGTTATAACAGATCCCAAGCTATAATGAGAACCGCAATATGCTATGACAGTAATATTAAAATATATCCTATGGTCCAGTTACATCATTATGAAAGGACACAGATGATGTGTGACCATCAGGTGTTGGGGCCTCATAAGTATTGAGACTTCTTCTCATGAAGTTCACACTAGATGATCTCTAGTTATTGAGATCATGAGGACTGACCTGGAAAATAGGTACACCACATGTTTTAGGTGTCATTGGTCATTCCTATCCATGGATATGTATAATGGTCTCTAGACTTGAGATTGTTATCAATGTATGTTATTTAACTGAGTACTTTTCTGCAAGGTGAAATCCATGATAATTAAGTCTTGGTGAGGTAGTTTGTGTTGGGTACGTCATTGGTGACATGACATTGATTGAATGATCAAGATATGATTTTTTCCTTCTAATTTAAGGAAGATATATCTCGATCCTAGTTGATTAGGATGGTTGCACCATCATTAAATCCATGGCCATGGTAGTGGAATGTAAGACCATCTGGATATATAAACAAATAAAATAAAGCAAGATAAAGGATGGTGACACTAGTATGCAATATGCTTTATTGAGATATCGATGATGAAGAGATTATATTAAACATACCATGTTTTTAGGAAGGTAGTCATTGCATTGACTTTTCCTTATCTCAATAGGGGCCTCAATGGGTTGCTAGACCCTGCTCTTGGTTGGTGAATATTATTCACTGCTATTGAGATAAGGGCCTAGAGGGTCACACACTATATCACTTTGAGATTCTGTCCTATTCTGTAAATAGGAATATAGAACTTGGTGGGACCCACCAAGGGGTCTGAGTATTATCCAATTTATATGGATCACCAAGTAATAAATAAATTCTTTAATTATTCAAGTTTGGAATAATTTTTTGAATTTATTTATAACATGTATTTATAAGTGATTAAGTAAATACAAAGATAAAATATTATTTGAATGGATTTAAATATATAGGGTTCGTTTAATATTTTCAGGAAAAGTGAGTCGAGTTATAGACTCAATTTTATCATGTAATATATATATAATATATATTTCAGTTAGTGATAAAATTATAAATATTATTTATGTCATAATTTATTTTTTTATAAATAAATATTTATAATACTTATACTGTGAATATCTTTTACACAGGGGGTTGGGAACCCATACTCGGTATTTTAGATATTCCCTATATAAGTAAGAGAGTGGCTCTCCCCATGTAACTATTAATGTGTTAGAATTGAGAGCCTCTCTCTCTTCTTGGATTCTAGAGAGAGATTCTCTCAAGCAAGTAAGATCTTCAAACTAATCCTTCTTGGATTGAAGAATCTTGCCTTGTAGTGATCACTGTTACATCAGAGAGCTCATTGGTGTACCGCGCTAGCACCCAGATTCAAATGAACGATGCACGAGCAGATTTAAGAGGTGTATGTGGATGATCTAGAGGGATTCGATGTCAGAGTCTTCGAGCAATGGTCGTCGGCATCCTACGACGGACTTGCACACGTCAGATCCGAAAAAGGTGCATGTTTGATTTATTTTTTATGCTATATCAAATCCACGCATGGTCCTTGGACTGTATCGGGGTAAAATGACTAGAGTCAACATTGTTATGTTGCTCTGGTGATGCGAAAAATTTTAAATTCCCGGCCCATCGGCTTTTTCTGCCCTTCCCGGTACCCAAAAGTGGTATCAAAGGGACGCGTGGTTTCTTAGAGTCAAAAAAATTAAATTGCATTAAATTTAAGTATGGGGCATATAATTGGTTCCAACAGATCTGACCGTACTTCAATCCATTTCCGAATGACCAAGTAACGGCCATTTGAAAATTTTAATTGGATCGACGTCGTCGGTTTTAATTTCATTGGATTATTATTTTATGAAGAACACATTTTAATTTTATTTATGTGTTCATCAAAGTACCAAAATCTGACCACACTTTGCCTGGAATCCAGTCGCCGAAATCTTTCTGATGAGATTATTTTTAGGTGTTAAATAAAATATATTACAATATAATTTTATTTTATTTTTCTAAAATAAAAATAAAAAATAAAATAGGTTTCCTTTATACTTGGGGTCAAGTCATCCTTTTTATTTATTAATGTCTTTAGACATTACATTTTAAAAAAATGGAGACCAAGACCCCATGTTGGGGCTTATCCTTTTATATTTTTAAAAGTTGGTGGTTTTTTTTCAAAAGACAAAACAATAATAAAAAAAAGGAAAGAGACCCTTCTTCCCTGTAGTAGCGCGGTGCCCCCTAGAAAAACCCTATCCCCTGATCGAACTACCCGGACCCCCTAGCCGCTGCCTAGTTGCACCGCCCGAAACCCCGAACCCCTTGCCACTTCCTGTTCGTGCCACCCAGACCCCCCCACTGTTGCCGGCTCGGGACGCCCGGCTTCCCTTGGTGTTGTGTCAGAACCGAGCTCCACCTCACCACCCTGAGCAATCGCTCCCTCACCTCGCACCTTGCCGGACCGATCAATGCACCTTATCCCTGCTGTCTCAGCCAGAACAAGACCCCATGCTTCTTCCTTTGTCGCCTCACCAGACTGAGGGTTCCGCCTCCCTACTGTCTCGGCTGGACCAGAACCGGGCCACCTTCTCCTCGCCATCCTGGAGGTTCCCTGACTGTTTTGTCTCGGTCGGACCACGCCGCACCCAACCTCCCTTCCTAGTGCACTAGTGCACCTTGTCGTACCAGGCTGCCACCCTTGCGGATCGCCAGAGCAGCACGCCACCACCCTCGCACCTTGTCGGAGGAGTCCACTGTCATCCTTTCCAGAATACGCTATCGTCACACGGTGTTGCTGGACCGGGTGATCACGTCACGTTCACACTGCATCACACCACGGTCATGATGCAGTCTCATTGTGGTCTCACCACAGTCACGCCGTGGTACTGTTGTGGTCGTGTTGTGGTACCGCCGCGGTCGCACCACGATACTGCCACGATCACACCGTAATTTGGCCCTGCTTTAGTAAGACACCCTCGCGGCGGTTCGTAGTCCTTCCGGACTCTTTCCCGACTAGAGGTAACCCCACTAATTAGTTTTATTTAATTTATTTTTTTAAGTTAAATTAATTAGAATTATATTGGTGTTTAAGTTTGATTTATTCTGAAACATTAATTTATTTAGAATTAAAATTAAATTAATGGTTTGCTTTAATTTTTGGAATTAAAATTAAATTAAACAATTGGAACTGATAAAAATAAATTAATTGAATTTATTTAAATTCATTTAATTTATTAGATCACCCTCGTACTATTTAAATTTATTGCAGTTTAATTTTAATTGCGCTTTATTTATACCGACTGGTCTTGAGAAAGAAATTGAACTATGCATGTATGGTTTATTTATTTATTTATTTATTTATTTATTTAATGTGTGCGATGATTGTAATAATTAATTAGATAAATTACGGTTTGAGAATCGTCTTTTAATTCAAATATGTATAAGGGCCTACGTGTCCAACGCACAAGTTGTATTTTGTACCCCTAGACCCCCTTGCCTGCATGCGAGTATATTTGTAATTAAACGGAAATGATTTGAGACGCAGACCCCGCCAAGTTGAGGCGGTAATCCAGATGGGATTTGAATGCATTGCACTGGGGCTAGCTGCGACGTGAGTCTGGTGTCAACTCAGGTATGGTTTCCCCTAGGTCAAGATTTATCTGTTATGGATCGATCATAATAGAATGCTCAAGACCAGTCAGATTTCATGATTTACCTTTATGAATTGTTTATTGTTTTATGCGAATGCATGATTATTGATTAATCCCATAGAATAGTAAACAAGATAAACAATTCATAAAGAAGTGACGAATGTATTTATATTTCATTTTTAGTTGTGATAATGACAATCTAGGTAGAACATATAAATAGGAAAGGATTATATTCTTCAATAAATATAAAAATCCCTCAAAGATATATTAAGTCCAAAAGCCTTCCATTTCTCACATCTAAACAAAACTGGGTGTTTTTTGTGGTATTCATCCATAGTTGAGAGTGCTTCTTACTATCTGGGAGTTTTCATGAGAGAATTGGGTCGACTTAACTAATGTGAGTAGTTAAGGATTAACCATAGCTAACTTTCTATCACATTATAGGCAAGATGTTGAGGGAATCAGGTTCAGATTTTAAAAGATGGGACTTTACTCAAAAAAACAAGGAACCATGAGTCAAGTGGTTGGCCAGCTCAGTGCCTACCTTGAAACCCTCCAAGTAGTGGCATAACCATAGCTTTTAGACTAGGAGGGAGGTTTTGAGGATCCTTTCCACTAGAGTAATCTAGCGAAAGAGTATTCTGAATCTAATAGTGAGGGATATTAATGTTCTCTAAAATAGTGGGAGACATTAAAATGATATAACAATTTATTAATCATAAATTTCAAAAGGCAATCAACACAAAGTACTAACTGTTAAATGTTTATCTGATGTAGATTTAAAATGGAAATCACCAACACCACAAGTACTTTATCACTGCGATCAATTCTAGAAAAATAAAATATCATGAACGGAAATAACTTTCAAAAGTGGTATAGGCTCTTGCGCATAGTACTATTCCAAGAAAGGAAGTTATGTGTGCTGGAATACCCAGTTCCTGCTGACCCTCCTCAGGGAGAAAGTAAGGAGAAAAAATATAAATGGAGAAATCATATAGATGATGAACATGATGTTCAATGAATCATGTTGTCATCCATGTCCAGCAAATTTCAAAAAATTCATGAGGATGAGGATGCCTCCAAGATTCTTTCACATCTCCAAGAATTATATCTGGAGAGGGCCAGATAAGAAAGGTATGAGATCTAAAGTTCCCTTTATAAGTGTAGGCTAGTAAAAAGGCACCAAGACAGTCCTCGCGTACTTAGGATGATTGGGTATATTGAGAGGCTTAAAGCCCTTGGGTTTAAATTGAACCAAGAACTAGTAGTGGATCTCATTCTTTTCTCTTTATTTTCAAGATTCTTGAATTTCATAGCCAATTATAACATGAATGATATGACAAAGTCACTCCCAAAACTTTTGGTTTTAGCTCTCCAAGTTGACAAGGATATGAAAAATACCAAGTCATCTATCCTTATGGTGAACAAGAAAAACAAGGGCAAGGAAAATGGGTCTAAGGCCACGTCAAGGCCAAAGAGACTAATGCATCATCCTGTAAAGAAGCCAAAGATTCAGAGGAAGAGTAATGAGCAGGAAGCTGTCTGCTTTGGATTTGGCAAGAAAGGCCAATGGAAGAAGAATTGCAGAGCTGAGAAAAGAAGCAAAATGATGCTTTTACTTCAGGTATTTTTGTCATTGAATTTAATCTATCTTCATCTACAAGTTGAGTATTGGATATGGAATGTGTCTCACACATTTGTATTCATATACAGGAACCAAGTAGGTTTAAGAAGATTGCAAAAGGTGAAGTGGATCTATGAGAAACAAATGGTGCAAGTCTGGTAGCCTTGGTAATGGGAGACTATCACTTAACCTTGCCAAGTGGTTTGGTTCTATTTTTAAACAATTGCTATTATGTACCTTCTATAACCAGGAACATTATCCCTGTGTAAAGTTTAGGCACTATGGGATTTTATTTGAAGTTTGGAAATAAATGTTGTCTCTTTTATAGGGATAACATATGTTATGGTATGGAACATCTTAATAATGGTTTATACATGCTGGAACCTGAGAACCCTGTAATGGAAATCAATGACAAAAATAGCCAACAAGACTCATATATCACCTACCAATGGAACATTAGGCTTGGTCATGTAAACGATAAGCGATTACAAAGATTACATCAAGAAGGTTATTTAGAATCGGTACAGTTAGAACCCTTGGATGTATTTCAAGCTTGTTTACAAGGAAAAATGACCAAAGAACCTTTCTCAGGAAAGAGAGAAAGAGCCAATGCAGTACTATAATTAATACATACTGATGTTTGTGGACTATTTCCAGTAGAGGAAAGTGGTGGTTTTTCATAATTCATTACTTTTACTGATGACTATCGTAGATATGGTTTTATGTACTTAATGAGGTATAATTCTGATTCCTTTCATATTTTTAACGAATAAAAAAATGAAGTAGAAAACCAACTTGGTAAGAAGATAAAAGCACTTCACTCAGACCGAGGCAGATAATATCTTAACCAAGCTTTCATTGATCACTTGAAGGAGTGTGGGATAATATCACAACTCACATCTACTTATACAACCCAATAGAATGGTGTTAGTGAAAGGAGGAATAAGACCTTGCTTGACATGGTCATATCAATGATGAGTCATGCAATGCTTCCATTATCCTTTTAGCGATACACTTTGCAGACAACAACATATACCCTTAACTGAGTACCAAATAAAGCTAGAGATGAAATTTCATATGAGTTATGGTATGGAAAGAAACCCAGTCTGGCACACATACGTGTATGGGGGTGTGATGCATTTGTCAAGAATTTACCAAGTGAAAAATTAGCATCCAGAATCACTAAGTGCATCTTTATAGGTTATCCTAAGGAAACCAAAGGATATTGCCTATATAACCCTTTAGATATGAAAAACTTTTGTGGAAAGATACCCCATATTTCTAGAAAGGGAACACATTTCTATTGGAAATAGTGGGATCAAGATTGACTTTGATGAAGTTAATGCTCCAGATGCACAAGTGTTGGTAAAGGAATAATATCTACAAGAGATAGTGGAAGAAGAAGTTGTTCCTAAGACACAAATAATGTGTAGGTCTACGTGAGAGGTTAAAGAACCAGAGCATTATGGTTTTCTTGTCACTGTGTCGGGTGACACATTAGTCCTTGAGGATGATGAACCACTAATCTACAAGGCGATAGTATAGGGAAAAGAAGATACTAAATGGAAAGAATCCATGAATTCTGAGATGGAGTCCATGTACCAAAATCCAGTTTGGATTTTGGTAGACCCTCTAACTGATGTAAAGCACATTGGATGCAAATGGGTATTCAAAATGAATATGGACATGGATGGTGAGGTTAATACCTTTAAAGCAAGATTGGTTGCAAAGGGTTTCTGGTAACGTCATGGTGTCAACTATGATGAAACCTTCTCACCAATTGCAATGCTTAAATCCATCGGAATATTGCATGCAATATCAGCCTTTATTGATTATGAAATTTGGAAAATGGATGTCAAAACTGCTTTTCTAAATGGGAATTTGGTTGAAGACGTCTATATGACTCAACCCGAAGGGTTTGTCAAGTCAAAGAATGTCAATAAAGTATACAAGATGTAGAGATACATTTATGGATTGAAGTAGGGATCACGGTAATGGAATGTTCATTTTGATTAGGCTATAAGAGAATTTGGTTTTTTCAAAAATGAAAGCGATCCTTGTATCTATAAAAATGTTGAAGGGAATTCCATCGTTTTCCTAGTGTTATATGTTGATAACATATTAATTATGGGAAACGAGGTGTGAATATTATAGTTAGTTAAGACATGGTTAAATGAATGCTTCTCCATGAAATAATTAGGTGAACCAACCTATATTCTAGGGATTAAGATCTATCGAGATAGATCTCAAAGTTTTCTTGGGCTAAGTCAAAGTAGATATATTGACAAGGTACTCAAAAAGGTACAATATGGAACAATTCAATAGAGGATTGTTTCTTAGGTCACAAGGTATAAATCTCTCTAAGAAAATGTGTCCACAAACACAGGAGGATATTGAAAGAATGAGTAGAATCCCTTATGACTCGACAAAGGGTTCTATTATGTATGTCATGCTATGTACTAGGTTTGATGTCACCTTTGCTTTAAGTATGGTGGGTAGATATCAAGCCAATCTAGGAGAGCTGCATTGGGTGGCTATTAAAACTATCCTAAAGTACTTGAGGAATACAAAGGATATGTTCCTGGTGTATGGAGGAGATAAGGAACTAGTAGTGAGAGGATACACTGATTCTAGTTTTCAGATAGATCATGATGATCTGAAATCACAGTTAGGCTACATATTTTGCCTGAATGGTGGTGTAGTGAGATGAAGAATCTCGAAGAAAGATGTGGTTTCTAATTCTACACCAGAGTCTGAATATATTGCAACTTCCGATGTAGCAAAGGAAGCATTCTGGATAAAAAACTTCATCTCATACATTGGTGTTGTGCCTAGGAGTGCAGACTCTGTTCCAATATATTGCGATAATACTACTGCAGTGGTGCTTGTCAAGGAGCCCAGGTCTCACCAGAGGACAAAGCATATTCTTAGGAAGTTTTATCTCTTGATATATTTTACTCAAAGAGGTGAAGCCGTAATTATCAGAGTAGCCAGAGTGGAGAACGTGGCAGACCTCATGACTAAAGCCATTTCTCAGCAGAAGCATGATTCTCATGTGAGAGCTAGTGGATTGAAACCTGTTTGGAGTTGGCTCTTGTGGAAGTGGGAGTGTTGAAAGCGGGTTCCCTAGACCCAACTTGTATTGTACTTTTATTACCACTAAATGTATACAGTTTATTATATATACATGTGTTTACCTTTCCATAATAGTTTAGATACTTCTACATCCACGTTGTTTATAGAAATGTCCTTAGATTACATGTCGTATCAAAGGGTTATAGTAGATCTTAGGATATAATGAGAACCCCGAGATGCCATGACAGTAATATTAAAATTTGTCCTATGGTCCAGTTACATAATTATGAAAGGACACAGATGATGTGTGATCATCAGGTGATGAGGGATCATAAGCATTGAGACTTCTTCTCATGAAGTTCTCACTTGATGATCTCTAGTTATTGAGATCATGAGGATTGACCTGCATAATAGGAACAACACATGTTTCAAGTGTCATTGGTTGTCCCTATCTATAGACACGTATAATGGTCTCCAGACTTGAGATCATTATCAATGTATGTCATTTAATTGCGTACTTTGATACAAGGTGAAAACCATGGAAATTAAGCCATGGTGAGGTAGTTTTTGTTGGGTACGTCATCGGTGACATGACATTGATTGAATGATCAAGAGAGGATTTTTTTCTTCTAAGTTGAGGAAGAGATATCTCGGGACTGGTTGATTAGGATGATTGCTCCTTCATTAAATCCATGGCCATGTTAGTGGAAGGTAAGAACGTCTGGATATATCAACAAATAAAGTAAAGAAAGATAAAGGATGATGACAATAGTGTGCATTCTGCTTTATTGAGATATCGATGATGAAAAGATTATATTACACAGACCATGTTCGTAGGAAGGTAGTCGTTGCATTGACTTTACTTTATCTCTCTAGGGGCCTCGATGGGTTGCTAGACACCACTCTTGGTCGGTGAATATTATTCACTGCTATTGAGATAAGACCCTAGAGGGTCACACACTATAGCACTTTGAGAATCTGTCATATTCTGGGAATAGAAATATAGAACTTGGTGGGCCCTACTAAGGGGTCTGAGTATTATCCAAGTTCTATGGATCACTAAGCAATAAATAAATTCTTTAATTATTAAAGTTTGGAATAATTTGTTAAATTTATTTAAAACATATATTTACAATTGATTAAGTAAATAAAAAGATAAAATATTATTCGAACGGATTTAAATATCCAGGGTTCGTTTAATATTTTTATGAGAAGTGAGTCAAGTTATAGACTCAAGTTTATGAGGCAATATATATTTAATATATATTTCAGTTAGTGATAAAATTATAAATATTAATTGTGGCATAATTTAATTTGTCATAAATAAATATTCATAATACTTATACTTTAAATATCTATTACACGGGGGCTGGGAACCCATACCAGGTATTTTAGATATTCCCTATATATGTAAGAGATATGCTCTCCCCATATAACTATTCATGTGTTTGAATTGAGAGCCTCTCTTTCCTCTTGGATTATAGAGAGAGATTCTCTCAAGTATGGAAGATCTTCAAGCTCATCCTTCTTGGATCGAAGACTCTTGCCTTGTGGTGATCAACATTGCGTCGGAGAGCTCATTGGTGTACCATGCTAGCACCTGAATTCCAACGAACGACACATGAGCAGATTTAAGAGGCGTGTGTGGATGATCTAGAGGGCTTCGACGTCAGAGTCTTTAAGCAATGATCGTCAGCATCCTGCGATGGACTTGCACATATCAAATCCGAACAAGTTACATGTTCGATTTACTTTTTGTGCTCTATCAAATCCACACGTGGTCCTCAGACCGTACTGGGATAAGATCACCGGAGTAAACGTTGTTAAGTTGCTTCGATGATGTGAAAAAAAATAAATTCCCAGCCCATCGGCTTACGCTTCCCTTCCTAGTACCCAATAGAGGTGTGGCGCATGATAGGGATGTGGCACGCAGTGGAGGAGAGGTGCACGACGGTCAGGTTTGCGCATAACGAAGGTGTGGCACGCGGTGGAGGAGAGGCGCACATCGGTCTGGTTTGCGACAGAGGAGAGGCACACTTTGGAGGTGTGGTTCACAATAGAGGAGAGGCGACGAGAGAGGATAGGTGGCAGGAGAGGATGAGGAGGAGGAGGAGGAGGTGCGGTGGCAGAGATCAGCTTCCGCAAGAGCTTGAAGGGTTCGAGGAACGAGGGGAAAGTTAGGGTTTTTTATAAAACTCGGTGAACCTTTTATCAGCGCTAGCTAAAAAGCGCTGATAAAGGTATGTTTTATCAGTGCTAAAATAGAAAACGCTGATAAAACATACCTTTATCAGCACTTTTTTAGCACTGATAAATAGAGGCCTTTATCAGGGCTAAATATGCACTGATAAAAGGTTTCTTTATCAGCGCTGAAAAAGCACTGATAAAGGTAATATGTGAATAATTTATTTATATTAATATATATATTTATAAAATTATATATATGATAAATATATATTAATTTATTTATAATTATAAATATAAATAAATAAATATTTATTTATATTTATAAAATTGTAATTTAAATAATTATAAAATTATAAGAAATATAATTATTATATTTATAATCTTAGAATATTTATAATAAATATATTAATTATATATATTTATAAGATTATAGATATATACAATTATATTTCTTCAAATTTTATATTTATTTATATTAATATATATTTATTTATAATTATATGAATATATATATATTTATAATAATAATTATAAATGAACATATATTTATTTATTTAAATAAATATAAAATTATAAAAAATTAATATTTCTAATTTTTATAATTTTATTAATATATATATTTAATATATTTATTATAATTTTATAATTATTTAAATATATATGTGTTAATTTATAACTATAAATATAAATATTTTTATTTATTTATCAATATTTCTATATATTTATAAATATATTTACATAATTTTATATAACATTATATATGAAAATAATAAATATATTTGTTTATAAATTAATAATTATTTAAATAAATATATATTTATTTATATTTATAACTAATAAATAAATATTTATTTAATTTTAATTATAATTACAAATGAATAAGTATTTATTTATTTAAATAATTATAAAATTATAAAAAAAATATTTATAATATTTATTTTTTATTAATATATTTATTATAATTTTACAATTATTTAAATAAATAAATATTTATTTATAGTTATAAGTATAAATATATATATATAATTATAAAATTATATAAAATATATTTATAATTTTATAAATATAAATAATTAATATATTTTTTATAATTTTTTAGTTATTTAAATATATCTAAATTCATTAAGAATTATATTTATAAATATTTGTATTTATTTATAAATATATTTATTTAATTATATATTTATAACTTTATAAGTAGTATAATAAAAAATTTTATTATAATTTTATAATTATTTACATATGTATATATTTATTTATAGTTATAATTATAACTATAAATAAATATATTTTTAACTATTTGTATATAATTTTCAATATATATTTTATATAAATTTATAAATTTATAATATATGTATTTATTATAATTTTATAATTATTTAAATATATAAATATATAGTTATAATTAAAATTAAAAAATATATATTAAAAAATTATTTTTATATAATTATAAATATAATAAATATATTTATTATTTAATTATATTTAATGTAATTTTATAAGTATTTTTTACAACATAATAGTATATGTGAGTAACATGTATTAATCATATATACCAGTAATAAAATATACATAATAAAAAACGAGTCATCAATGGACATCATGAATAATAAGAAGGGTTTAATGTATAAATGAACATTCATGATGATACATAACATATATGTACACATGATCGATCAATATATTTATTGACCAAATTTATTGGAAACACATATATATTTAATAATTATAATATCAAAATATATATTTAAAAAGTATATATATATATATATAAATTCTAAGTATAATAAATATAACAAATTTAATAAATATAGTGAATCTAATAAATTTAATAAATCTAATAAATATATTCATTATTTAATGAAATTTATTATAATCTTATAATTATATATATATATATATGTATTAAATTATAATCTTAGAAACACTTTTTTTAAAACATTATATATAAATTTGAATTATTAAAAAATATATAATAATTATAAATAGATTTTTTTATTTAATGTATACAAATAAATATTGTTTTTGAATATAAATATAATAATTTTATATAAATTAATAATATATTTTATGAAAAACTTTTATCAGCACTTTTTGATTGTGCTGATAAACCCCCCCCCCCTTTATGAGCAGTTTCTGCTTAGCGCTCATAAACCATAGCACTGCCCTTGCCCCGTTCGGCGGTAGTGTTGAGAATATGATCATTGGATATACATGTATCCAATAGGTATACTAAAGTTGTTTTTTGTTACTAATAATTTTAGAATAAGATAACTCATAGTGAAATAAAAAAATATTATTTTAAAATATTATAAATATATATATTTATGTGATATGTGTTAATATTAATAATAATATTATTAAAATATGATGTGATATATTTATAAAATTTAAATAAATATTTTAATATCAATGGATTAGTAAAATTAAATTTTAGAATATAAATAATTAGTTTTAATCGTATTTTTGCTAAAGTGTATTCAGTATAAAAGTAATATTTTTAGTATTGTTTTTATAAAAATATATTCTCTATATTTTTCTATAAAAAATACTTGATCAATTTAATCGATTAAAACCATAGATATTGGCCAATTTAAATTTAGTCTTTCATAATAAAGTCTCCCAAAATATCTCTAGGATAACTCCATAATCCTTGGGCATTAAAATTGCCACACATCTCCAAAAATATATTCCATCATTCGTATATTCAAATTATTTAGACCAACAATTCAACAAAATAATCCCATGAAAATATTATGTGTTCATATGTTTTAATTCAATGAATTTGTATCTTACTTATCAATGATTATTTTTCAACAAAGTTTTTCTCTTGAGCCTTCAGTTGTTGATTAACATGCGATCACACTCTTTCTTATGAGTTTATCAACAACTTCTTCCTTTCGATTTCCATGAATTATTGATAGATATTCATAAAAAATAATTCATAATTATATTTCTTAAAAATAAGATATGTTGTTGATTTCTTTAACTTGAATTATGAAAATAGTTTTTTTCATCATTTTTCTATAAAAAATTGACAAATTTAATCAATTAAATCCATAGATATTGACCAATTCAAATTTAGTCTTCCTCTCCTTGCCAGATTTTCCTCTAATCTACTGGCGGTTGCGGAAAATTTTTCTTAATCCCTTCTGTTTCGCGGCTTCGTCTTGTGATTCAGAAGTGATTGCTCAGGTTTCGGAGTTCCCCTTCTCTTAGGGTTTCTGTTTTCTTTTCATGGCTCCTACTCGTTTCATCCCCTTTCTGCGTTCAGATTCTACCATGCCTTCTTCCCCTCTACAGCTGCCTTTCGGAAGGTTTCGTCTTTGTTTTCCTTACTTGGTGCTTCTTGAGGCTCTCGAAGGTTTGATGGTGATTGTGACATATTTATCAGGGATATCCTTCGATATGAGCCCTTCGGTAGGTTTCGATGACTACGGGATAAGTTTTGACTCATCTGGTGTCTTCACAGGCAGCGCTGAGGATTGGATCTCAAGATGGGCCATGCCGGGTATGGACATTTTTTGTGACTTTTTTGTTTGTTGTTTGAACGTTGTATACTTATCTGGCTGGTTTAGGGGTTTCATATGTTATTTTGGGATTTGGAATTTGTTTCATCACATTTGGTGCCAGTGTGGATTCTTGCTTGTACTACTGGGTGGGCGGCCTCAAAAGAGGGATGGGTGTGTGGACACCCATCATCTAGCCATCTGTCCCTGTTGTTGGACACCCGGGTGCTTTGATTTGATTTTTTACTATTATTTTGGTCTTGAGATTGTGTTGCACCAGGTTGACATGATGTGTTCTAATCATAATCATTGATGGGTGGACCTCTCCAAAGAGAGATAGAGATGATCATATTTTAATGTGAGTGGGAGGAGTGCTATGCTTTGTTGTGCGGACACCACAGTGCAACTCCTTGGAAGGGGAGTGACACTTTTCTCTATGACCAATTTCACAACTGCCTTATCTTTTGGGGGGGGGGTGGAACATTTTCTTTTTCTTTTTCTTTTTAATTTTAATAACGGGTATTTTCCCTCTACTTGTTGTAAAAAAAATTGGAGTTTATTAGAATATATTTGAAATCAAATTTTAATCATTTTTAATCTCATTCCTCAACAATTTAGCTAAAAACTCAAATGTTTTGTGCATATAAATTTTCCTAGGATAAATGTTACTTGTACCTTATTTAACAAATTCTAGAATTCTTCATAAATTCATTAAGAACTTCTAAGCCTCTTTAAGCATTAGAAACATAAAGAAAACTTCACAATTGATGTGTAAATAAGAATTATTCAAATTATCACTCAAATTCAGTTCATAAAATAAATGGTTTATTCTTATGGGTTGTATATTCAATGCAGTTTCAACACATGTTTAGTGCTTATAAAAGTGATCTAACAGTTTCAGTGGAAGACCACTAGCATCGATAAATCAATTGAGCAATGGATTCTTCCCAGTCACAGCGTTGATGAGGTTTCATGCAATGAAAGCACGAAGGAAGCTTCAACGATGTAGACCATAGCTAACAAACAGATCAATAAGACTTTATTTTGATAAGGTATGATTTTATATTTAGTTTATCAAAAGTTTTCATCTTAGTGTAGAATTGGTGGTGGAATTAGTACTGATTTAGTTCTAACTTTATAAATGGAAGCTAAAATTGTTAATTTGTTTGTAGGTTTTTGGTCCAACATCTAAACAGGAGTTGTTAGATCAAGTTGTATCTCCTATTGTTCATGGATTCCTTCAGGGATATAACTGCACCATCTTTTCTTATGGACAAACTAGAATAGTGAAAATGTACACAATAGAAGGGGGATCAAGAAAAAAGGTTTGGTTTCAATAAAATAATCAACATCTCATCTTTCACTTGCAACATAGAAGAACATGCACATTCACACCTTTATCTTTATCATTCCTATTACATGACCTTAAATCCTATGATTTCATCATCTTCAAGTTAACATGAAACTATAACAAACAATAATTGTTGAAATATAAGGAATAGAATTCTAACTTCATCTCAAAAAACATGAAATCGATGAAACTACTAACCTCTGGCTTGTTCTTGATATTCTTAGCATGATGGGCATAATCAACGGTGCTGAGTGTCTCTTCCAGACAATGGACTGATGGTGAGATTATGGCAATTATGCATGTCATTGTTTTCCCACCCATTGAATTCCTTAATAGCCTCGTTAGTTTGTTATCCCTCTTTTTCCAAAAAAGAAAATAAAATCACTTTGGCCTCATTTGGTCCTAGAGAAGAGAAGTCTTTGGCTCATACCAAACATGATTTTTTAGGTCACTGTTCCATTATATCAAACAGATCCTTAAATCCACCCACTTAAAAAATGAAACATCCTTTATATACCATCCAATTTACCTATATGGAATATATCCAGAGTTCTCCACAAGTTCATTAATGACATGATCGAGAGTGATCAGACTTTTATTAGACTCACCAGCTTCCCTTGCCCTTTCTTGAAAAAGTAGGTTCTTCCAAAGTTTTATCTATTTCATTAAGACTACAAAAATTTGGCTTATATAATAGGGCATGTTTGAAAACACTAACTAAAAATTTTTATTATCACTTGGGATAAATTGTCATCTTCCATAATGTGTTGTTTAAAAAAGTACTTGCACTTATACATGAGCATTTATCCCAAGTTATTATAAGAATGTTTTAGTTAGTGTTGTCAAACAGACTCTATTATATTACAAGTCAAAGATCTATTTCCAAATTTGTGTAGTTTTACTGAAATAAATCAAAATTTTGCCCAAATATACTTTTTTAGGGACGAGAAAGGGAAGTTTGTGAGACCAATAAAAGATTTCTCACTCTTGTTTTCATCCTTAATGAACTTGTGGAGCACTCTGGCCATCTTCTATATAGGTAAATTGGCCCGTATATAAAGGATGTTTCATTTTTAAGCTGGTCGCTTTAAGGCACTGTTTGATGCAATGGAATGGTGACCTAAGAAATCATATTTGGTATGAGACAAAGACTTCTCTTCTCTACGACCAAATGAGGCCTAAGTGATTTTATTTTCTCTTTTTAGAAAAACATGGATAAAAACTAACAAGGCTATTGAGTGATTTCTTGGGTGGTAAAACAAAGACACCCATAATTACCACAATCTCACCATTAGTCCATTGTTTGGAAGAGACAATCAGCACTGTATATTATCCACACCATGCTAAGAATATCAAGAACAAGCCAGTGGTTAGCAGTTTCATCAATTTCATGTTTTTTGAGATGAAGTTGGATTTACATTCCTTATATTACAATAATTATTGTTTTTTATTATTTCAGGTTAACCAGAAGATGATGAAATCAGCAGATTCAGGAGAAAGTAATAGGCATGATAGAGATAAAGATGTGAATGTGTAGGTTCTTCTGCGTTGTAGGTGAATTTCTTTATCCTTGAAGTGTAACTTGTTTTTTTTTGCCTTTTCAAACAATGATGATGCTTTGAATAATCCAAGACTTTGAATGATGATAAGTTGAAGGTGAACATGCTGATCGTGGTTTCATGTACCGAAAACAGGAAGGATGTTTCAGGGATGCATACCATAATTAACAAACAGATTGATATGACTTTTGCTTTTGACAATGTATGCTTTTTACATTTAGTTTATCAAAACCTGTGGTTCCATTTCTGTCTTAGTGTAAAATTGGTGGTGAAATTAGTACTGATTTTGTTCTGACTTTATAAATGGAAGCTAAAATTGTTAGTTTGTTTGTAGGTTATTGGTCCAACATCTAAACAGGAGGAGTTTGATCAAGATGTATCTCTTATTTTTCATGAATTCCCTGAGGGATATAACGATGCTATCTTTTCTTATGGAAAAATTCGAGCATGGAAAATGTACACAATGGAAGGGGGAGCCAGAAAAAAGGTTTGGTTTTAATAAAATAATCAACCTCTAACTTTTCATATGTAGCACATATCATGGTAAAACTGTGCTGCATTTTCTTTTTTCTAGAATGGATAATTCACAAGCGATGCTGGTGTGATTCTGAGAGTTGTTAAGAAAATATTTGACATTCTAGATGCTGAAAGTGCTGAATACAACACGAAGGTAACATTTTTTTGAGTTGTACAACAAGGAGATAACAAACCTTTTGGATCCATTGGAGTGCTCTAAATTCATAGATGACAAGTTAAAGAAACACATTGTGCTAATGGAATATGATAAATGAGGGGTCTTTTTGAGAGGTTTTGAAGAAGAGATTGTTTGTACTGTTAATGAAATTTACAAGATCTTGGAGAAATGTTCTGCTAAAAGGAGAACAACAGAAACTCTCCTTAGCAAACAAAGCAGCCAGTCTCATTCGATATTTTCTATTATGATTCACATCAAAGAGTGCATGCCAAGGGGGGAGGAGATAATCAATTGTGGGAAGCTAAACCTTATGTACCTCACTGGTTCTAAGAATATTTCTTGTTTTGGTGCAAGAGAGGTGTACCTCAGTTTATTTTTCTTTCCAGTACTCATTTGGCACACTTATTGAAAACTCATTATATCACCTTTCACTCATAACATGCAATTTTAAAAAATAAGTTTTGTTTCTGAAAAAACACTTTCACTTATACATGATCATTTATCCCAAGTGATAATAATTTTTTTAGTTAGTGTTGTTAAATAGGACCTATTATATGACAAGTAAAAGATATGTAGCCAAATTTGTATAGTCTTGCTGAAATAGATCAAACCTTAGAAAGATCTACTTTTTCAAGGGAAAGGGAAGTTTGTGGGACCAATAAAATCTTGCTCACTCTCGGTGATTGCACCATCTTTCTCTCAAATCACCTTAAATCTGAGCCCTCCGATGGGTTTTGATGATTGCGGGATGAGTTTCAACTCATCCGGTGTCTTCACAGGAAGCGTTGAGGATTGGATCTAAATACGGGCCATACCGGGATTCTTTTTCCCCAATTCTCTTCAGATCTGGGCATCCCTGGTTGATTCGGTGCTTGTGCGTGATTCTCTCCGCGTAGTGGTGACAAGATCTGCAGGTGGTGGCTACCTCGTCATGAGGAATTATTCCAGTGATTTTCTCGGGCAGGGAAGATTGATGTCTATGCAGTAGTTGGTGTTCCAGCTGGTGGGTGTATCTAGGGATCATTGAGGTTCTTTCTATGTGCAATGGTGATTGTTTGGGTGACCTTGGTTGGTCTGTGGAGTCACTGTTTTTCAGTTTCTCTTAGCTTTGGTTGATGGATGTCGGTGCATGTGAATGACGTTTCATGTGTTGTATGATCATTTTTTCTGACTTTTTTGTCTTTTATTACGTTTTTTGCTGATCTGGCTGGTTGAGGGGTTACATATGTCATTTTGGGCTTTGGAATTTGTTTCATTGCATTTGGTGGCAGTGCCGCTTCTTGCTTGTATTGCTGGGTGGGCGGTTTCGAAAGAGGGATGGGTGTGTTGACACCCATCATCCATTCGTATGTCCCTCTTGTTGGAAATATGTGTGCTTTGATTTGATTTTGTACTATTATTTTGGTCTTGAGATTATGTTACATCCGGTTGACATGTTGTGTTCTTCTCACAGTCATTGTCAGGTGGGAGGCTCGAAAGAGAGATAGATGTGCTCACATTTTAATGTGTGTGAGAGGAGTGCTTTACCTTGTTGTGCTTCCAGCACAGTGCAACACCTTGGCAGGGGGTGACAATTTTCTCTATGACCACTAGTTGAATTATCTTTCGGGGTGGGGTGATTGAACATTTTATTTTTCTTATCTTGACATTTTCTTTCTTTTGATCACTTGGGTCTTTTGTTCATCCCTTTGGGACTCATTTTTTGGCATTGTTTTCATTGCGTTTGTTATGGGTTTCCTCTTTGCCCAATTTTCAAAAAAGGGTTTCTTTTTAATTTTAATAAAGGGGCTTTTCCCTCTACTTGTTGAAAAAATTGGAGTTTATTAGAATATATTTGAAATCAATTTTTAATCATTTTTAAGCTCATTCCTCAACAATTTAGCTATAAAACACCAATGTTTTGTGCATATTAATTTCCTTAGGATAAATGTTACATGTAACTTATTTAAAAAATTCTATTATTCTTCATAAATTCAGTAAGAACTTATAAACCTCTTCAAGCATTAAAAACATCAAGAAAACTTCATAATTGATGTGTAAATAGGAATTATTTAAATTATCACTGAAATTCTGTTCATAAAATGAATGTTTTATACTTATGGTTTGTATATTCAATGCAGTTGCAACTCATGTTTAGTGCTTATAAAAGTGATCTAACAATTTTAGTGGAAGAACTTTAGAATCGATATATCAATTGAGCTATGGATTCTTCATAGTCACAGTGTCGAGGATGATTGGTGCTTGCCTCCTCGTCACACACCCAACGTCAAGGTGATAAGGTATCCAGAGATCCAAGATCAGCATATTTAGGGTCAAGTAATAGGCATGATATAGATAAAGGCATGAATGTGCAGGTTCTTCTACGTCGCAGATGAATTTCGTTATCCTAGAAGTGTAACTTGTTTTGGTTTCCATTTTTTTCTTTTTCATACACTGATGATGTTTTGAATAATCCAGGCCTTTGAATGATGATGAGTTGAAGGTGAACTTGCCGATCATGGTTTAATGCAAAGAAAACAGGAAGGAAGTTTCAGTGATGCAGACCATAACTAGAAAAAGACCTATATGAATTTTTCTTTTGATAAGGTATGATTTTACATTTATTTTATCAAAACATGAGGTTCTATTTCTATTTTAGTGTAGAATTGGTGGTGGAATTAGTGTTGATTTAGTTTTGAATTTATAAATGGAAGATAAAATTGTAAGTTTGTTTGTAGGTTTTTTGTTCAACATCTAAACAGAAGGAGTTGTTTGATCAATATGTATCTCATATTGTTCATGAAGTCGTTGAGGGATATAACTGCACTACCTTCGCTAATGGACAAACTAGAATAGGGAAAATGTACACATTGGAAGGGGGAGCAAGAAAAAAGGTTTGGTTTCAATAAAATAATCAACCTATGATCTTTCATCTGCAACACATATCATGGTAAAATTGCACTGGCTTTTCTTTTTTCTGGAATGGTGAATTCCCAAGCGATGTTGGTGTGATTCTGATAGCTGTTAATAAAATATTTGATATTTTGGAAGCTCAATGTTCTGAATACAACATGAAGGTAACGTTTTTAGAGTTTTACAACAAGAAGATAACTGGTCTTTTAGCTCCAGAATAGTTCTCTAAATTCATAGATGACAAGTCAAAAAAACCCATTGCGCTGATGGAAGATGGGAAAGGAGGTGTCTTTGTGAGAGGTTTAGAAGAAGAGATTGTTTGTACTACTAATGAAATTTACAAGATCTTGGTGAAAGGTTCTCTTAAAAGGAGAAAATCAAAAACTCTCCTTAACAAACCAAGTAGTCAGTCTCATTCGATATATTCTATTATGATTCACATAAAGGAGTGAACGCTGGAAGGGGAAGAGATGATCAAGTGAGGGAATATAAACCTTGTGTAACTCTCACTGGTTTTGAGAATATTTCATGTTCTTGTACAAGAGAGGTGTGCCTCCGTTTATTTTTCTTGCCACTACTTGTTTGACGCACTTATTGAAAATTTATTATATCACTTTTCACTCATAATGCGCAGTTTTAAAAAATAAGTTTTGTTTATGAAAACAATTGCACTGATACATGAGCATTTATCCCAAGTGATAATAAGAATTTTTTAGTTAGTGTTGTCAAGCATTCCCTATAATATAGAAAGTCAAAGGGCTGTAGAAAAATTTGTGTAGTCTTTCTGAAATAGATCAAACATTGGAAAAATATTCTTTTTTAGGGAAGGGAAAGGGAAGCTGGTGAGACCAATAAACGATTTCTCTCTCTCGGTCGTGTCATTAATGCACATGGGGATCACTCTAGCCAAGTTCTATATAGGTAAACTGGCCCGTATATAAAGGATATTTTATTTCATTTTTTAGTGGGTGACTTTAAGGCTTTTTTGATACAATGGAATAGTGACCTAAGAAATCATATTTGGTACAATACAAAGACCTCTCTTCTTTAGGACAAAATGAGGCCTAAGTGATTTTTTTTGGAAAAACAGGGATAGGAAACTAACAATGCTATTAAGGGATTCCTTGGGTGGGAAAGCAAAGACATGCATAATTTCTACAGTCTCACCATCAGTCCATTATTTGGAAGAGACACTTAACACTGTCGATTATGCACATCATGATAAGAATATCCAGAACAAGACAAAGGTTAGAAGTTTCATCAATTTCATGTTGTTTGTGATGAAGTTGTATTTCCATTCTTTATATTGAAACAATTCTTGTTTTTTGTTGTTTCGGGTTAACCATAAGATTATGAAATCAATGGATTCAGGGTCGATTAATAGTCATGATAGAGATAATGGTGTTAATGCTCATGTTCTTCTGCATTGTTGGTGAAATTTTTTATCCTGGAAGTGTAACTTATTTTGTTTTCCTTTTTTTTTTCTTTTTTATACACTAATGATGCTTTGAGTAATCCATGACTTTGAATGATGATGATTTGAAGGTGAAAATGCCAATCATGGTTTCATGTAATGAAAACAGGAAGGATGTTTCATTGATGCATACCATAGCTCACAAACAGATTGATAGGAATTTTTCTTTTGATAAGGTATGCTTTTACATTTAGTTTTTCAAAACTTTTTGTTCTGTTTCCATCTTAGTGTTGAATTGGTGGTGGAATTTGTACTGATTTAGTTCTCACTTTATAAATGGAAGCTAAAATTGTTAGTTTTTTTGTAGGTTTTGGGTCCAACATCTAAACAGGAGGAGTTGTTTGATCAAGCTGTATCTCCTATTGTTCATGAATTCCTTGAGGGATATAATGGAACTATCTTTGCTTATGGAAAAACTGGAATAGGGAAAACATAAAAAATGGAAGGGGGAGAAAGAAAAAAGGTTTGGTTTGAATAAAATAATATACCTCTAATCTTTCATCTATAGAACATATCATGGTAAAACTGTGATTCCATTTCCTTTTTTCCAGAATGGAGAATTCACAACTGATGATGGTGTGATTTCGAGAACTGTTAAGCAAATATTTGATATTCTGGAAGCTCAAAGTGCTGAATACAGCATGAAGGTAACATTTTTAGAGTTGTACAATAAGGAGATAATAGACCTTTTGGCTCCAAAAGAGTGATCTAAATTCATAGATGAAAAGTCAAAGAAACCCATTGTGCTGATGGAATATGGGAAAAGTGGTGTCATTGTGAGAGGTTTAGAAGAATATATTGTTTGTATTACTAATGAAATTTACATGATCTTAGAGAAAGGTTCTGCTAGAAGGAGAACAACAGAAACTTTCTTTAACAAATAAAGCATATGATATTATCCGATATTTTATATTTCTATTCACATTAAGGAGTGCACACCAAATGGGGAGGAGATGATCAAGTGTGGGAAGCTCACCCTTGTTGTCCTTATTGGTTTTGAGAATATTTCATGTTCTGGTGTAAGAGAGGCATTCCTGAGTTTATTTTTCTTTCCAGTACTCATTTTTCACACTTATTGAAAACTGATTATATCACTTTTCACTCATAATGTGCAGTTTTAAAAATTAAGTTTTGTTTCTCAAAAAACACTTTCACTTATACATGAGCATTTATCCCAAGTGATAATAACCATTTTTTAGTTTGTGTTGTCAAGCATGCCCTATTATATAGAAATTCAAAGAGTTGTAGTCAAATTTTTGTAGTCTTACTAAAATAGACCAATCTTTGGAAAAATATACTTTTTATGGGAGGTAAAGGGAAGCAGGTGTGACCAATAAAAACTTGATCACTCTTGGTTGAGTTGTTAATGCACTTATGAAGCACTATGGACATGTTCCATATAGGTAGACCGGCCTATATATAAAGGATATTTCATTTTTAAGTAGGTGGCTTTAAGGATCTATTTGATACAATGGAACAGTGACCTAAGAAATCATATTTGGTCCGAGAAGGCTTCTCTTCTCTAGGACCAAACGAGGCCCAAGCATATGTCTTTTCTTTTTTTGGAAAAAATAGGGTTAGAAAATTAACAAGGCTATTTATGGTTTCCTAGGGTGGAGAAAAAAGACATGAATAAGTGCCACAGTCGCACCATCAGTCCATTTTTTGGAAGAGACACTCAACACCGTAAATTATGCACATCGTGCTAAGAATATCAAGAATAGGCCAGAGGTCAGTAGTTTCATCAATTTCATGTTTTTTTAGATGAATTTGGATTTCCATTCATTATATTGAAAAAAAAAATTTATTATTATTTTAGGTTAACTAGAATGTGATGAAATCAGAAGATTTAGGGTCGAGTAATAGGCATGACAGAGATAAAGGCGTGAATGTGAAGGTTCTCCTACGTTGTAATTTAATTTCATTATCCTGGATGTGTAACTTGTTTTGTTTTTCTTTTTTTCTTTTTCATATACTGATGATGCATTGAATAATCTTGGCATTTGAATGATGATGAGTTTAAGGCGAACACACCAATCATGGTTTCATGTAATGAAAATTGGAAGGAAGTTCCAGGGATGCAGACCATAGTTAACAAACAGTTCGATAGGACTTTTGATTTTGATAAGGTATGCTTTTACATTTAGTTTATCAAAACTTGAGGTTCTATTTCTGTCTTAGAGTATAATTAGTGGTGGAATTAGTATTGGTTAGTTCTGACTTTATAATTGGAATCTAAAATTGTTAGTTTATTTTTAGGTTTTTGGTCCAACATCTAAACAGGAGGAGTTGTTTAATCAAGTTGTATCTCCTATTGTTCATGAAGTCTTGGGGGATATAACTGCACTATCTTTTCTTATAGACAAACTGGAATATGTAAAATGTACGCAATGGAATGGGGAGAAAGAATAAGGTTTTGGTTTCAATAAAATAATAAACCTCTCATCTTTCATTTGCAGCACATATCATGGTAAAATTGTGTTTCCATTTCTTTTTTTTCAGAATGGAGAATTACCAAATGATGCTGGTGTGATTCAGAGAGATGTTAAGCAAATCATTAATATTCTGGAACCTCAAAGTTCTCAATACAGCATGAAGGTAATGTTTTTAGAGTTGTAAAATAAGGAGATAACAGAACTTTTGGCTCCAGCAGAGTGCTCTAAATTCATTGATAGAAAGTCAAAGAAACCCATTGCGCTAATGGAAGATGGGAAATGATGTGTCTTTGTGAGAGGTTTAAAAGAATAGATTTTTTGTATTTCTAATGAAATTTACAAGATCTTAGAGAATGGTTCTGCTAAAAGGAGAAAAACAGAAACTCTCCTTAACAAACAAAGCATCTGGTGTCATTCGATATTTTCTATTAAGATTCACTTCAAGGAGTGCATGTTAGAGGGGGAGGAGATGATCAAGTTTGGGAAGCTAAACCTTGTGGACCTCACTGGTTCTAATAATATTTCATGTTATGGTATCAGAGAGATGTGCCTCAGTTTATTTTTCTTTCCAGTACTCATTTCGCACACTTATTGAAAACTAATTATATAAATTTTCACTCAAAATATGCAGTTTTGAAAATTAAGTTTTTCTTCTCAAAAAAAAATGTGCACTTATACATGAGAATTTATCCCAAGTGATAATAATAATTTTTAGTTGGGGTTGTCAAACATGCCCTATTTTATAGACAGTTAAAGAATTGTAACCAAATTTGTCTAGTCCTACTAAAATAGATCAAACGTTGGAAAAATCTACTTTTTTAGGGAAGGAAAAGAGAAGCTCATGAGACCAATAAAATCTTGCTCACTCTCGGTTGTGTCATTAATGAAATTGTGGAGCACTCTATCCATGATCCATATAGGTAAACTGGCACGTATATAAAAGAAAATTTCATTTTTTTAAGCGGGTGACTTTAAGGCTGTGATTGATACAATGGAACAGTGGCCTAAGAAATCATGTTTGGTTGAGACAAAGGCTTATCTTCTCTAGGACCAAACAAGGTCTAAGTGATTTTCTTTTAATTTTTTGGGAAAACAATGAAATCAAACAAATAAGGCTATTGAGGAATTCCTTGGGTGGGAAAACAAAGACATGTATAATTGCCATAATCTCACCATCAGTCCATTTTTTGGAAGTGACACTCAACACCTTTGATTATGCACATCGTTCTAAGAATATCACTGTAACGACCCAGACCCGAATAACCACCCGAATAGTTCTAAACGGGTCGGGTGTTACTACCTCAGGCGCACCTCCCCGAATGCCAAAGGCTAAAAACTAAAAGTGAGGGTCTGATAGGTATAGTGGGGAGGATATACCCTCTTGGAGGATATTAATGGTACTGTTCTGAGCAATAATATATAACATGTAGCAGAAATAAACGACTCAATAGACTCGAACCAAACCCGCATAGAGGAAGCACAATCAATAGTAATAAATAGTGGAAGCTATATATAAACAAGTGTAGCAGAAAGTAAACAGAACAACATGTTGAACACCACTTGCAACTACTAATCAAACCAAGCTTGCGTCCATTATAAGTCAATACATAAAAGGGAACCAATGTCTAACCAACAGTAGCTACCATAAACAAGGAAAGCATGATGATACAGGAAAGAAATAAAAACAAAGTAAACTTCAGCTACGAAATACCTCAAGGTCTATACCATCTCCATGCGATGACTAATTCAGCCAAGCTCTTGAAGCTGACCTATTTCTTGCATGTAAATACATAAAGTCTACATGCATCCCGAAGGGCCCGTACAGGGTGTGAGACGAATCTCAGTAGGATACCACCAAACGGTGCATACCTAATATAAGTGTTTAAGAAGACATGCATTTATAAAGAAGGTAGTAAATAATATGATGTAAAAATAAACATAAAATCCACTGGTTCTCAGTAGACACCATGAAGTGTCACCTACTTTAGCCAATACTGTAATCTCTATCATGTATCCCGGCACCATGTGCCTCCTGACACCTCATGTCTCAAGTACCGACGTCCCGAAGGCACGCCAAAATAGTAGAAACTCGGAGGAACAACAATGTATGTCCTCAAATAAGTAACCAGAGGGAAAGTGATGTCTGCCATCAAATAAAGTAATAGGAGGGACAACAATATCTGCCCTCAAATAAAGTAACTGGAGGGAAAACTATGTTTTCCCTCAAATCACAACGAGCCTCTACCCCCAACCTGATATCCTCAATGCTATCCTCTAAAGGCTCCTCACCTTCCACGTGGATTCCTACAACAAGCACCCCAAAACCAATAGTACCTAAACCGCATCTATCGGGGGCCTCTACCAACACAAGTGGTCAAAACCACCTTATCATGGAGTCTCTTTGTGTGTACACTACTCAATGTTCTGGGTGAGCGGTAATTACCAAAATAGTACAAAAGACACAACATCTCTGACATCTCATGCCCCTATGATCATGTCGCTCAAGTCTGATAGCCTCGCCATCCAAGTAACCTGACACCATGCCCAACCTGATAGTCACACTACCTCAATCTGACATCCATGACGCCCAATACCATTGTCAGAACCACCCAATGTAACCCGGACCATGCCCAACCTGTGATCAGCATCACTCAATAATACTCAGGCCATGCCCAACACAACCCGAAGGTTCCAAAATATGAAATATCACACATCACATATATATAATCAAAATAAATACTTTAAACATGAAAAACAAACTATACAATTGAATTTCACTAACTATGTGTTGTCCCATACCTGCACCAAGGTCTTGGAAGCGTCTAACAATTCATATCATGACTTAACTAATTAAACTCAGTAGTTTATTCAAATAAAATCAACTTATACCATTTTAGCACCCCGGACCAAAATTCTCTAAATGTGCAACGACCCTCACCCAACCCCGCTCAAGAAAAATAGGAAAAGGGTATACCTAAAGGCATCCCATAGGTCTAATAAGCAATTGAATATACAATAGAAGATAAAACATGGTCTCGCTCAAAATACCCAAAAACATGCCGATGGCCGCGCCACACAAATGACCACGAAAACACAAAAATAGGTATGAACCACCTACATGAGACTTGTAGATTTAGTCATGTCCGATATCGAGATCCAATTCAAAGCTGATCTTTGTAGATCTACGTTTCCGTCAAATCCCAGCAATTCTACTCGGTTGGAAACTGCGATGTGTGAGGCAAAGGATCAAGAACAGAACAGAGTCCATGGGTTTAGCCTCACTAATGCGATACCACATCCACCAATGGATTGAATAATGAATGTCAGATGAAGAATCTAGGAGAAGAAACGTTTTCGGCCTTCCAGAGCATCACGGTCAAAAAACGAGCAAGAAGAAGGTATTTCTGGAAAAGAGACACGATGCTCTTTCATTTAAGAGAATAAAAATAATACTACACGGTGTGTATAAAGGACAACACGCTATGTAGTAGCCTTTTCCATACTCTGACTTAACCGGAGGTAGCCGCACGGCTTGGACATGCCACACAGGTCGACACACAGCTAGAACTCAGCTGGTACGTGAAAAGTAGGATACACAATATGTCAAGAAACACTACATGTCATGTAGTAGGAAATTATTACACGGTATTCATACAACATGTACTCAGAGAGCATGCAGCCGGTACACACCTAACCCATACATGGTGTGTACTTTGGAGTACACGATGTGTAATCTGGAAATTTCAAGAACTTCCCGATTTTCCCAGTTTTCTTAGAAAAAAGTCAAAATTTCAAACAAGGTCGGCATTTTGACCCATCCTAAAAACCTGCGTTCTTACAATCTCCCCACATTAACATAGCTCATCCCTGAGCTATCAAATGAAACTTGGAGATGACACCGAACATACCACGCTGATCAAAGTAACCCAGACTACCCCGGTCAAAAAGGGTTCTGGCTAAATTCCTAAAGGGGATCCCCACCTTAAAAATTTCTTAACACGGTCTCAAACCGACAAAACTCAAATCAAGAAAAGTTTCACTAACATATTTTCTGGACTTATCGTTCTCTCGTGATTCTTTGTCCCCCCTACACCTCATTGGTGCTCCCGTTTCATTTTTGACACCCAAACGTATCCCGCACCGCATTGGTGTTCGCCTCCATGAGGTCCTGCATCCCATGGATGCTCAAAACAAAACCGGTGCCTCGTACCTCAAGTAACCTGCATCCTCGATGCCCCTGACATCACACATCTCATACATATATAAGTATATCACTGTTTACTTAGGAAAGGGGGAAGACCTTTTTTGGTTAAGGTTCAAACATTCCAATCGGTTTCTAACGGGTTTATTCGTAGAACCGGAAACATCCAATGATTCTATATCCATTTAGACCTACTTTCCAAAGGTAGGTGCTCATTAGTTGTGGACCTATGAGGCTTAAGAATTTTCATTGGTTGAGAGGATGGGAGGTTGGACTCATCACACCTTTTTGTGGGGAATTATTGTCTACTCCGGGACTCTCTTTATAGATTTGAGTTATGTTCGTGAATCCTTATTAAATTACCAAGTATGAAAATGACCGTTCCTTTAGATCTGAAAATCAATGATTGATATGTATGAGATTTAGATAATCTTATATATATGTATTTAAGGTTCTTAATTGATATAGAATCATCTATATTTGTTAGAGATTCTTAGTCAATGGTATCCTTCAATATATTATATAGAAATATCTTGGTCATTATGATAACCATACTAGTTTTAAATCCACTCAGTGGGGCACTTGAAGTTTATTATCATTCAGAAGGACATGGATTATTTCAGAGTTGGGATCGTACCTACATATGAGCTACCTATGTATCTTTGTTTAGAAAAGGAATCAAAACCCACGTAGTTCGGGAATTAAGAAATAGTTTAACGTTATATGGGACAGATGAGAATTAATGGGTGATAGGCTTGAACCTTTAGAAAGGCTTCCTGCGTACTCTACTTCTAAGGTAGAGATCAAAGTCCAAATAGTTCGATTAAGAATTATGGGGCTTACGTATGATTAATGGCCCAAAGAGATGTGTCATTGTTACTTTTACACTCTAAGATCACGTGAGTTATGCTCGGTGTGAGAAATAAGAGGTATCAGTAAACCTGACGATTTGTGCCACAAAAGATGCAGTCACAAGGAATGATGTGGGGCTACGTATGTATGACTGCCCAGATAAATGAAGATTAGGACTTACTTCAGGGGAGAATCCCGGGAACAAGGTCCATAAAGGTATATGTGATTTATGAAGATTTGAATACTTAACTTAGGACTTAATCATGAGAAGGATTCCCAAATTAGAGGGGACTTATGATTGGGTTTTATTCTTGAGAAGGAATCCCAAATCAAAAGAAATTAAGTCTGGTTAAGAGAAATTATGTCTGGGGCTTATTTCTAAGAAGGAGTCCCAGGTTAAAGGGACTTGAGAACTGGAGCTTACTTTTGAGAAGGAGGCCCAGGTTAAGGGGAATTATTACTGGGGATTATTCTTGAAAAGGAGGCCCATATTGGGGAACTTAGGGATTAATCCTAAGGAGGATTCCCATGTTAATGATCTTGTGATTGGGGCTTACTCTTGAAAAGGAGTTCCATGTTAAAGATCTTCTCATCTTAAAGGATGAGGTTGAATGAATGAAATCTCTAACCTCAGTGACATAAAGTTATGTAAATCACTAGGTTTTGAGAGATATTCCATAGAATTCCTTTCAGATAAGGAATCCAACAAAGGAACCATGAAATAAATGACTTTGAAGAGGTTATTGAAGGCTAAATCTTGAAGAGGAGAGGTATATTTGAAGAAATGAGTTGAATAGGTAGGAGGGGCGCCCAAAAAGAGGCTGTCGCGCAAGTCTTGTTTGGGCACGCAAGTCCTGGTCGCAGAAGTATACTTGCGCAGCACATGTGTACTTGTGTGACGGTTAACCCATAGGGTATTACTTGGGTGAGGCTTGGCTCAAGCCCTTAGTATTATCCTTAGAGGCTTCCAAAACGGTGGCGTGCAAGTTTTGTTGAAGGGATAAGGCGGCGCGAAAGTGTGACTATTTCCCTTATGGGTTGGACACTTAGGCGCGCAAGTGTTGATGATTTTCAGCACTTAAGCCTTATTCATCTTCTTTAGATCTTCCATTCTAGGTATGAAATTACCTTAGAAGTGTTCGGAAGACTTCAAGTAGAGACTAGGGTGCTGAGAGCTTAAATCTGACTTTTGGATTTTTTATCCTTCAAATGGGGGGCCCACATGGGGTATTTATAGGCCATTGAATACCTTGGAAAAAAATAGAATTGGGCATGCAAGTCACCTGCGCGACCCATATGTGGCACACAAGTATACTTGCGCGACCTTCTTGGAACTTGCACGACCCATGCTTAAAGAATTCCTTGTTCATGCCTTTGCCAATTTTTGATGTTTCTTCAAAGGATGAGTGTATTTTTTCTTAAGGTATTCCCTTTTTCATTTGTTAAACTCTATGATGGAAAGGAGCATCAAAAAAATTCCTCCCTCAGAGTTGGATCCAAAAAAGGAGGAGGATTTGACTCTGAGGTAAAGGAGGAAAACCAAGAAAATCCTGGGCGCACAAGTTTTGAGCGCGCAAGTGGAGGCACACAGGTGAGAACCGCGTATGGTTCGGCGCGCTGGGTATGGCCTTTGCCTATAAATATGCAGCCATTCTCGCACAAAGCAATAAACTTTCAAACCTTCCTTCTCTTGTTGTGCAAGTTACTCTTCTTTCCGCTCGCCTATGTTTCTGCATTGTCGCGCTTCTATAGTGAGTTTCTGACTTGCGTGGTGATACCTACGTGCCCATACCTGCGCGACCAACTTGGACTTGTGAGCCAACATGGGACTTGCGTACCTTAATGCCTTAGTCATTTTTTTCAAATTTATTCACAAATTTTATAAAAAATAAACTTACTTAAAAGTTAATTATCCAATTTTTGTGCAGATTAAATGGCTCCCAGAAGAATTGGAACGACTAATGAACTAGCTAGAAAATTGATTGATGATATGATGAATGTCATTGGCCATGATTACTATAATATATGTGAAAACATTCTCCCAGATTTGGCCAAGTACTTGGAGAAGTATCATCTTAATTTCCCACAGAGCATTTACTTGCCTCTGTATGGCCATGGTCATCTGCAAGAAGTCAACATTCCAGATGCAAAGAAATATATGTCCGAGATGAAGCCGCACTGCTACTCCTCTATTTTGGTTATGCTGTGTATTAAGAGCAGCAAAAATGGTGTGAACTTTCAATTTTTTCCTCCATGCCATTTCCTTGCAGATATGGAAATGGAAAACCCATGGGCTGAAATGTTTTCTGCTGCTGGTTGGTGGAGAAAAGAATATCATGGAATTAGAACAATATCTGAAAAGAGTATTCTCTCCAAATGGCTCTTTACTTCCAATGCTCCATTCTTAAATCCATGTATCCATTTTCCAAGTCTCTTGGATAGAAATAGAGTCACTGTTTGATCAGTATAAAATTTTCTCAAACCGCACTCAAGAAAATTCTTTTACATTTGTTCCAAGAAGAGCTGGTATCACTGCATATCTTATTGTATCCAGTTGAATGAATGAATTCTAGGTTGTTTCTGATGAAGCTCGGGATTCCGTAAATCAAATGAAGAGTTATGTTGAAATCCTCTTTTAATTCCTGAAAAAGAGAAGAGACTCCAGTATGTGGATGTCCTTTTAACTCTTGTGCATCAATGAAAAACACTTTCATCTTCAATCATTTGTGCATGCATTCTCTTGCTACCTGTTTTAAATTTTTTACTTAATCCATGCGCCTAGTAAGCATAGTTTGATTTTTTCTAGGATTATAAAAATAACCCTACAAAATTTGAATCTTTCTATTGCTCAATATTATCTAAATCATACGAAATGTATGTTTAGTGAGTTGGGACTTGACTTTTGTTCAGAGATCCCTTGTCTTTTGTGGGCAGTTTTAAGTCATGCACGTCGGACATAAAAAGGATAATGTTTAAGGTCAAAATAGCTTTGAACAAATGGATTAAAATTGACTCATTTCCTTGATAATTTATCTGAAAAAATATTACCATATCCAAGTATAAGAGAAAATATGTTAACTATGACTTAAGAAATTTTGAATATGAGGAATGATATAGAAAAAGGGATAAAAGGCATTAGAAGAAGTATTTACCAAGAATGAAGTTACAGGTATTTAACAAACCCGTTAGGGGGTTGAATTATATAGGGACACTTAAGGGAATTGGCTGCAAAGTCAAATAATAGCATCTTTTGGCTGACAGGTCCATTATATAGACTACTTATGCAAGGCAGCCTACGAGCACGTACTACATAGTCAGGCAAAAGAACTCTAAGAAATTTTACTTTTCTATTGCTAAAAAGCCAGTGAACGTTTATGGAGATTCAAATTTTCCAAAGCATAGAGTCTGATGTATAGAGAGAGGTACTTGATTATGGAGAGGATATTTCCAATCAAGATTTTTGAAGAATTTGATGAATGTCACTCCTGTGAAGGTCTGACCCAAACACAGGGAATAGAAATATAAACCATAGACTTGAATACTTTCAGATCATGAAAAAGTGTATGGGACAAATATGTTAAGGATGACTATTTTTGCAGATCCCTACATATTGTCATTAAGACAAATAAGGACAAAAGAGGTTTTCCTCCCAAGAATGATGTTGACGCTATTTGAAAAACCCATTAGGGGGTTGAATTATGCAGGTCCATTTAAGGGAATTAGCTGCATAGTCAAATAATAGTATCTTTTGGATGACAAGTCTGTTATATAGACTGTTTATGTAAGGACGCCTAAGGGAACGTGCTGCATAGTCAGGAAAAATAACTCTCGGATATCAGACATTTTGTGACCAGAAGTCAAGAAAAGGGTTATGGAGATCTGGAAGTATTTAAGGTTAGGAGTATGACACATGAAAATGAGTATTGTCCAATGCATGAAGGAGATACAAAAACCAATGCTAACCATAATCATGTTGTGGCTGGGTCCTAAATTGAGGTACTGGACTTCACTACATATCCCATATGGATGTGAATCAATCCATACGTAGTTCTTGAAATACAGTTTAATGTCATGTAGGACGAGAATGTATGAGATATTAGTTTAGGGTCATAGATCTCGGACCATAACAAGGAATACATAGTGTGTGTTTTATAAACCTGATGCGAATGAAGACCA
The DNA here is from genome assembly GCA_963277665.1 of Viscum album. Lineage (NCBI taxonomy): Eukaryota > Viridiplantae > Streptophyta > Magnoliopsida > Santalales > Viscaceae > Viscum > Viscum album. The sequence continues at coordinate 752,014,896 of OY728145.1, read as the reverse complement.
GGGTATTCATACCACATTCATGTTCTCACAGGGGGACTTTTCAGCCAAGGGACTGAAAGTGGAATTTGGGGGTAGGCCCAAAGACTTGGGGTTGGATTCAAGGGACTCTTGAATGTTCCTATGTATCCCATAAGGATGGGAATCAAGCCACACGTAGTTCTTAAAATACCCTCTGTACAGATTTGGTTCGTACAAGTGAAGGTTGAGAGGGGACTTTAGTGCAATTATAGTTTGACCCAAGATTAAAAGTCTGGGCATTGCCATGTATGCACATAGTATTTGGAATATAACATGATTGGAGATCAATGTAAATAATGATTCCCTCTTAGGTGTGGGTGTCAAAGAATGTTGTAGTTTATTGTTGTACATGACAAAAGTACGAATAGTTTAACGTCATATAGCAAGGACGATGTTGAACCAATTTAAAAAATATTGGTTCTGGGGGCGGCTTCACGAATCAACATCGTATGAGATGAAGGTGAACCGATGTGAAGATATTGGTTTTGGGATTGAACCTCAATAGCTTTCCTACATAACCATCCTAGAAGTCAAGGATCAAAGACTGCGTAGTTTGATTAAATAATGAATTTTTGATTGAGTTGTTTTTGAGGACAATGACCTAAAATGGCGTTGGTACTTACACATGGTTAGCGGCCCAGAGAGGGTGTTATGGTTGAAGTTTACTCTAAGCTTACGTGAGTCATACTCAGTGTGAGAAACAAGAGGTAGCAACAACCCTAATGATGCACAATTTAATGTCTTATAGGACATATAAGGGACTGGACATAGTTTAACATCATGTTGGACAATGGAGGACTATGCAGTTTAAAGTCTTGCAGTAAGGACTAAAGGGGACTGTGCAGTTTAAAGTCTTGCAGTAATGACTATGATAGTTTAAGGTCATACGTATGGACAAATACTGCATAGTTTAGTATCACATAGCAAGGAATAGGGCTTATAGTTTAACGTCATATAGAAAGGATGCTGAAAGAGACACAGTTTAACGTCATGTTGGATGAAAAAGGGGGTATAGTTTAACGTCATGTTGGATGAGAGAGGAATAGTTTAACATCATATTGGACAAGAGAGGGGACTATGCAGTTTAATGTAATGTAATAAGGACAACATAGTTTAACGTCATGTTGGACGTTGACACAGTTTAACATCATGTTGGACGTGAGAGGGACTTTTTCATAATTTAACGTCATGTAAGACGAATGAGCAGTACAGTTTAACATCATGTAGGACGAATATAGGGACATAGTTTAACGTCATGTTGGACGATGGAGGAACACATTTTAATGTCATGTTGGATGTGAACACAGTTTAACGTCATGTTGGACGTGAACACAGTTTAACGTCATGTTGGATGTAAGGGTGTTGTACATTTTAGCATCATGTAGCTAGGACGTAAGAGGGACAATACAGTTTAACGTCATGTTGGATGTATGTTTCACAATTTAGCGTCATGTAGCTAGGACTATGGGGATAATACAGTTTAACGTCATGTTGGATGAAAGGGGGGATGTATAGTTTAACGTCATATAACAAGGAAAAAAGAGGGTCTGTATAGTTTAACATCATATAGCAAGGACGACACATTTTAATGTTGTGTTAGACGAAAGAGTATTTGTGTTACACAAAATACTTCTTTAAAAATCTGGCATTGGTTTGAGCCGTGATGAGTTCTCCATCCATTGGGATTAAATAATAAGCTCCATTGGATTAGACCTTATGTATTGAGTAAGGTCCTTCCCACTTTTTTTCATGCTTGGGAGGTTTCTTTCTTGGTATCATTGGAGTTCTGAGAACCAATACCAATTCTCCCTAAATGAATGAACAAAGATGAACTTTTTTGTTGAAATCCCGTGCTATTCGATTCTGATAGACTTCCAAGTGGTACAGGGTGCACAATCTTTTCTCATCTAATTGTTCCAATTCGTCCAATCGCTTTTGAGATTATTCATCTGTAGATAACTGATCACAAATGGCTACTCTGAGCGAGGGTAATTGAACCTCAATGGTAAAAACTACTTCTGTTCCATACACCAATGAATATGGAGTTAACCGTGTTACAGTGTTGGTGGTGGTCCGATTAGCCCATAAAGCATGAAAAAGTTTATCAGGCCATGACTTCTTATCTTTATCCACCATATTTTGCAGTATGTTTGAAAAAGTATTATTGAAGGATTCTATTTGGACATTGGTCGTTGCATGATACAGAGATGAATGGTTGGATTTGATGTTGTATTCTTGATACAACTTCCTTAACTCGGATGAACAGAAGTTGGTGTCATTGTCTGTCAATATGGTATGAGGGATACCAAATCTGGTAATGATGTTAGACTTGATGAAGCTAAAAATGCTTTTAGAACTTACTTCTTTGAGAGGTATTGCCTCTGACCATTTGGAAAAGAAGTTAGTAGTAGTAAGAATATACTTAAACTGCTTGGATGTAGCCGAAGGGTAAGTTCCTACTACATCCATTCCCCATGTGGAAAATGTCCATGAGTATTTCGCTGTATGAAGAAACTCTGGGGGTTGATGAATGAAGTTGGCATGTACTTCGAAAGAATGACACTTCTTAGTGAAATCAACACAATCTTGTATCATTGAAGGCCAAAAGTATATAAGCCTTCAATTTTGATCAGATAGTCTATGTCCAAACTGGTGGGCACCACAGACTCCTGCATGTACTTCTTTCATGATAGCCATTGTCTCTTCACCATCAATGCATCTGAAGAGAATTCCATCAAAACCTCTTTTGTAGAGAATTTTTTCTAGGTGATCTGGGATATCATAAAGAGTAAAATTGACCACATGTCACCGAACTTGTTCTTTCTCGGCTCTATCAGGTGGGAGTGTTCCATTTTTAAGGTATTCCCTGATAGGTGTCATCCATCCTGTAGTATGACCATATGGTTCAGAAATGGGACTAATTTCATTGATTTCCTCTGTTCTGATTTGAACATAAGGTGAAATTGTACGACGATGGGAAATAGTAATGATTGTCTCATCCCGATTTGGATCTGCCAGAGTTGTGGCTATATTAGCCAGTGCATCATCTTGAGCATTTTGTGATTGCGGGACATAAGAAAATGTCGATTCCGAAGGAAATTTTTCCATTAACTCTATAACATAATCATATAAAGGGATTAACTCGTCTTTTCTAATGGCATAATCCCCATTGACTTGTTTGATTACCAGGTCTGAATCACCTTTCACCTTTAAGTGATTCACCTGTGCCTGAAGCATCAACTCCAATCCTGCGATGAGAGCTTGATATTATGATTCATTATTTGTACCACCTTCCAACAATAAGAAGGAATAGGGTAGCACTTACTTTTCTATGGAAATATGTACAATTCCTGACCCAACATTGTTGAATTTAGGATCTTCCATTTTCTTCCCTGTTGGACTTTTGGAAGCACCATCAAAGTACATTTCCCATGTTTAAAGATTATCTTTAATAGAGAAGACTTCCTCATTAGGAAGTTTAGTATCTAAAGATGTATCTTCTATTGAAGTATGTTCAGAAAGGAAATCATCCAGAGTTTGTCCCTTTATTGCCTTTTGAGACACATACTGGATATCAAATTGCTGCAAAATAACTTCCCACCTTGCCAGACATCCTGTAAGCATTGGACGACTAAGGATGAATTTGAGAGGGTTATTATGAGATACCAATTGGACCTCATGATGTTGCAGGTAGTGTCTCAATTTCTGAACTGCAAAGATTAATTCAAGGCAGCACTTTTCAATACTTGAATATCGGGTTTCTGCTTCAAGCATAGTTCGACTGAGATAGTAAAGGTTGTTTTCATTCCCAGCATCATTCTTTTGGGAAAGGAAGGCACTCAATGATCGCTCTAAAGCTGTCACATAAAGAATAAGTGGTATTTCTTCAACAGGTGGCATTAATACCAGTGGACTCAAGAGATATTTCTTGATAATATTGAATGCTTCTTGACATTCTTCAGTCCACTAGTAAGTGACTCCCTTCTTCATCAATTTGGTGAAGGGTAAACTTTTTCCTGCCAGATTGGTGTTGAAATGCCGAATATAGGCCAAGTTTCCTTGAAGTCCTCTCAATTATTTCAAATTTTGAGGAGGTGACATTCCAAGGATTGACTTTGTCTTCTCAGGATCGACTTCGATACCACGATGGAGTACAACAAAGCCGATAAATTTTCCCAAGGTTACCCCAAAAGCACATTTCAAGGGGTTTATCTTCAAATTGTGTTGTCAATGTTTGTGGAATATGACTTCCAAATCAGCAATGTGATTAGAAAATTGTTTGGATTTAACCACCAAATCGTCCATGTAACATTCAACAAATTTCCCTAAAAAGGGTTTGAAGATATGGTGCATGACACACTGATATGTTGCGCATGTATTCTTTAGGACAAAGGGAATTAACCAATAGTAAAACACACCCTGAGGGGCTCTGAAGGCTGTAGATTATTCATCTTCTAGATCCATTTGGATTTGATTATACCCGGAAGATCAATCCATGAAGGAAAGTGCTTCATAGCCAGTTGTTTCATCAATTAAGAGTTTTGTGATCGGAACTGGAAAATCATCCTTAGGACAATGCCGATTGAGATCTCTGAAATCAATGAAAAATATTATTTTTCCATTATTCTTTTTCATAGGGACAATATTATCCAACCATTTGGGATATTGAACTTCTCTGATGAAGTTAGATTTGATAAGATTATCCACTTCAGCTTCAATTTTGGAAGCATAGGTTGGTTGTGTTCTTCTTGCGGCTTGCTTAAATCCTCGATGTTCTTCTAGAAAACCCAAATGATGAGTAGCAACATCAGGATCAAGCCCTGAAATTTCTGTATAGTTTCAAGAAAATATATCTCAATTTTAATTTAAAAATGAAATATACATTTCTTCCTCTTCAAGAGTCATGGCCGCACTAATTAAAGTGGGGCGTGGATCTTCTTTTGTACCCAGATTTATTTCTCTGAGTTCATCCATAGTGGTAGAGATACCCTCTTCAAATGATGGAGGAGCATCCCTGAGATCTTCCTCTTCTTCTTCAACATGTGTTATTTATTCTATTTCTACTTTCATAGCAGATGATAAAGCAAATATTCAATGATCAGAAGAGAAGTCAAAATTTGAACATCTTGAAGAAGAGGCTACCATTTCTGACCCTATTGATGATGAAGGGTCTTCCTTGGGTAATAAAGAGGAGATGATGGATTGAGAATCAACATCATCGTCCATCTCTGACATTTCTATAACTTCATCTAGCCTTGTTGGTGAAGTATAGAGTTGATGGATTTCAACAGACAAAATGAAGAATCTCCATTTGAGCTTTCATCATTGCTTGGTGAATTACCAATTTCTCCCATGTTTTCTGGCTTGATTTTCGTAATTGACATTATGGAAGTTTCCATAAGAGTATTTAGATTTGGGTCTATCCTGTCAATTTGATAGATAGGTAACACATAATCTGTACTCACATGTATGAATGGGTTTATTGGAATCTTTTCCAAACCATATGGAGCATTAACTTTGGTAACCTCCCTTGTTGTGGATTTCTCCTTTCCCTCCATGTGATAGAATTCTGCTTCAATGTATTGAGATTCACATGTTTTGAATGGGGCTTTTCACCATAAAATGTCCCAATTTTACCATTGAAACAATATTTGAGACATTGATGGTATGGTGAAGGGAGAGCCGCATGTTGATGTAGCCAAGGTCTTCCAAGAAAAATATTTAAGGCTATGTCATGAGGAACAACCATGAAATCTGAATTGGATACAAGATCCCCAAACTGAGTTCTGAGTGTAATCTCGCCCATAGGTTATTGTTAATTTTTATCATATCCTTGCAACATCAAAGTAGAAGGAGATAAATCAGATTCGGTAAGGCCCAATCGACAAAGTGTATGAATATGGATGAGGTTGACTCCCGAACCATTATCAATGAAAGCTCTTCAGATGTCTACATCATTGACCTTGCCAGATAAGTACAAAGGTCTAATATGTCCATGCATAACATCATCTTCATCTTCATCTATAAAAGATATCACTTCATGACATTCTGAAGGATCATTCTCTACATGGTAGACTTCAGCTGCAACAATTTCAGTTGCGAATTCCTGAGGACTTGACAAAGCCTCAATGAGTGCCTCTCAAATATACTTTGATAGTTTCAATCATCCAGAATTGATAACTTGGCCGATAATTGGGCCAAATTTTTCAAGACATCATACTTTTGCTCCAAATTTCTGCGTTTCCCAATATGAACATGTGGTTTTGCAGGTACCTTAGAAGTTGATGCTTTGGAAGTAGATGCATCAAGTATCGGGTTAGGAGTTGGAAATACTCCTGGCATTGGCAAATTAGACCAAATAGATCTATTTACTTGCTGAGAAGAAGAATTTTTAACCTCTAACCGATCCTCCAAAATAATTGTGCCAGGACTGAATCTACCATGCATAGAAGAACTGTCTTGTTCCTATTGATCCCACTGAAGGGATCTTCCACAAGTTTCTACTGCATACACAGTTCTAGCAGGGGTAGAATTGGAATAGTGGCTTCTGGAATATCCATGTCTTCCTCTGTATCCTTGACCTCTGGAACTCCCTCTAATTCCTCTATTTGATACAGGGAACTCAGGCTCATCAAGATCGAAACTGTGACTTTCATAAGGATCTGTTAAGTGAATCATGTTAACAGAACCAAAGATCAACTCTTCATCTGATGAAGAATCTGCCTGATTAGCCAATTTAGGTTGTGCCGTTTGGTGGGGCGGTGCCTGTGGCTTTGAAGTAGATGGAATAAAATTTTCCAGAGTCAAAGACAACTTGGGATTTGACATGAACTCATCTTCTTCTGACTGTTCTTATTTCTTCTAATTATGCAATTTCTTCGAGGATTTTCCCTCTGATGAAGAGGGTTTTGCTGTGGCATTCACAACAGATGACACAATTGGTTTATTCAATTCCATCCATAAAATTTCATGAGTTTAGTTGATCTTTTTTCTGACCATCCAATGATCATATTTCTGCGCATTTTTTCTCTTAACTTCTTTCCACTCACCTTCTTCCACTGGATTTATAGTAGTAACACATGCTACTTGGTCTGAAGAACCTTTCAGTTTTACCTATCCCGAGTGCACCATCTTTTTCAGGAGGTCTTTAAAGACAAAACACTTCAAAATAGGATGCCCCAACATCTGATGAAATGGGAAATAGTTGGTAAGGTATTCATATCCTTCCTTATTCGGCCTTTTGGGCCTTGGAAACTGAACCAAATTATTTTCCAGAGCCGAAATGAAGTAACCAAGAACTTGTTCATTTCGGAAAGAATAAAATTTGTTCTTTAACTCCTCAAATTGTTTTTGTCTTTGATCTCTTTGATCATATTGACGAAACGACCTCTATTATTGACGATCAAGAGGTGTAACCCTTCGATAAGATGAAGGTTTTGAAGTGGAAGTAGGTACATGTGCTTGTTTAAGCGTAACTGTAGAATTCTCTACTTTACCCATTCTCTCTCCTGGAGTTAATGGAATTACATGAGTTTTATCCTTAGTCTTTGTAAGAGAGTCTTCGATCTGCTGAGCGATCAAAGTAAGGTCTCGAAACCCTCCCGTGTATTTCACAGGGATCAACGATGTGCGTAATTCATCACGAAAATTTTCCACACAGATTGGAAAAAACTCTTCTTGAGGGAATCTAATCTTAGGGAATATATTAATCCCTTCCAGTGAGCAATGAAATATGAAACTCTTTCATTATCCCTTTTCTTACAATTTGTAAGATCAAAAACTATCGTCTTTGGCAATGTTGAGCTGAATTGAAGAAGGAATTGTTGATGGAGATCCTCCCACCTAGTAATTGACCGGGATTGCAAGTTTGTATACCAGAAAAAAGCAGGCCCTTGTAATGACTGTACAAAACACTTGAGCTTAACTGCTTCTTGTTGCTGAGGAGTTCCCATCATAGGATCACAATGAGAAATAAAATTTGTTAAGTGTTGTTCTGGGTCTCTCGAACCATTAAAGATTAGGAATGTGGTACTTACAAAATTTGATGGGGGAGGAATTGCATCAACCCATTCAGGGTAAGCTCTCTTTTCTGGTTGAATTTGTGCCCATTTTCCCTCTATAGCTTCCAACTGAGCTGTTATTGACTAAATAGTAGTTATTAACTTTTGAGAAACATCCAGTTGAGCTTGGACCTGAGCATGTACAATAAATGGATCTTGGATAGGTATGGTGGCTAGTACTGCAACTGATGGTAGCACCACCGATTGTTATTGCGCATTATCAAAGGATTAGACCTGTGAGGGTGTACTGGTAAAGGAGGATATTCTTTATCCATACCAGTAGCTGCAACAAATTCCTTTGGATGACTGAATCCAGCACGTTTAGGAGGAAGACTACCTTGAAGTAGTTCTGCATTCAACCTCCTTAATTCTTTCATTTCTTCTTCCTACTGTGCGAATATTTTCTCTAGTGAGAGTGATTGGCCTTCTCCAAAGGAAGGGTGGGACATAACTTGACTTTTTTCCTTTCCCCTTGTTGGATGCCTTTCGTAGAGGGGGAAGTTGGTTATTTGAAGGAATACCTAGATTCTGGGTAAGCCTTTGATTTCGAGTACGCACACCTTCTTAATTTGCCTCTGTGTGTACAACCTCTTGAGCAGGAACTTCTTCATATAATCCCTCTGAGCTAACCTCGTGTTCTTGAGTATTAGTAACAATGACATTGATGACATTTATTGATGCATAATGCATTGCATCCCTTCTATCGACATTTCTGTGATACTGTCTTTTTTCCATATCCTTCATGAGTAATTTCCTTTTTTGAGTTGATCCCTCAGGAACTTCTTGATGAACTATAATTTGGAGGGAATCTCCTGATAATTCGACTCTACGTTCCTCTTGTGTCTTCTTCCCTAATAGAGAGAAGACTGACTTTCTCTGAGGAAGATATTGAGGATTTTAAAAGTCACCAGTCCGGTGGACTGGGGCTATTCTTTTTATTCCTTCTCAACTCCTCGAATCATATTTGTTGATTCTGAGGGTTGGGTTAAAAGAGTCCCCATTCTGGAAAGATGGGGTGGTTATTGAGATGTTACATCTGAGACTTTCTTAAAATATATCTTGATCATGGAAACTTTAGTCTGGAAATTGTATGGATTCATTAACCTACATCCACTCAAATAACTTGGTTCAAATGACCGTTGAATGATTTCTGACACTTCTGTCACCTGATGACGTGCACGCTCTAAATGAGAAGCCTATTCGATATTATCATTTTCCTGATGCAAGATTAATTTGACAAATTGTTCTCTGTATGCCCGATATTGAGAAGAACTAGTTGAGACCTGTTCCTGAGAAAGCCTTTGATTACAAACAAAACCAATTGGTTGCGGCCGACCATGGGAAATAACATTGCATGAGACCATTTTTGGAAGGCTTTGTTGACTAGAGAGTATAGTGAAATGCAGTTCTCCATGAGCACCCCATCCCCTAATATGAATACTAGATGAGACATTGGCAATTAACTGGTGAAATCTTTTTAGTGCACCAAGGCATGAACACTGAAGGGCTCTCTGCTGCTTTTAAACCTTTGGATATCCGGAAACTGAGAGAGATGCCAAATCAATTTGGCATTGTAACCCTTCTATTATCTTGACATGATTTTCATATTCATAATAATATAATATTTTCTTTTTCAATTGACAAAGAGTTTTCCACATGTTGAGATGAATATCGTGAATACAATCTTCTGTCAACATCTCTGGAATATCATACTGAGAGTCAGCCAAAGGCCAAAACATGACTGGTACTTCACCTTTCTCCAGTTGTTTTCTCATATTCAGTACTTCCACTTTATCATTTGATGAATATTCTTCTACCTGATTAGACCAAAGATCATGCTTCTTTGTTGTTTCATCAGATTCAACAAGATTGGTAGAGAATTCATTTATCAAACTAGAAGATAAATGACCTAGGGGTGGTTCAGAGAATGACCTACACCCCGGGTTATCTTCTGATTGAGAAATTATTTCACTTGCTAGCAGTAAAGTATCAGACATGACTGGCTTCACATTTTCTAGTGCCTCAAGATAAGAGGGATTTTGCGTCACTGCATTTTCCTTTGAAGAATTTTCCAGGCAAGGCAAATTACTACTGTGTAGAGGAATTTCTCATCTAAATTAATCATCATGGGGAGGACCACTATGGTGGGTTACATCAGAAGATGAAACCTTTTTCTCCTTGATCTTCTGGACACACAGAGGGTTATCGTGGATCTCATATGAAGATGATACTTCGAGATCGACCGAACTGCAATGAAGCAAGCCTTCATGAGGAAGTGTCTGATGAAGACCTTCAGAATTATTGTTCCCACTATTGGGAAATGAGATATTAGAATCTTAAGTTGCAACATATAATTGTCTGAGTGCATCAAGAACTCCAGCATCGAGAAAGGCCTTATTACATATTGGATCTTGATTTCTTGACTGTGCTAGACGGGTCTTTATCTTAGATGACTTCTTACTCACTTTAGGAACCACTTGTTGAAAAAAGTGGTTATTATGGGCAGGTGTATGTGCCTTATCAGGAGAAATAGTCAGGTTAGGTTGATTATCTCCATTCAAATCAGGTGTTTGTGCCTGACTTGATTGTCTGTATGACATGGGGGAGAATTCCCCACAACCCTATTGGACTGGAATAGAGGTGTGTATCTGTTCTGGAGTGATATGTTGATGTGTCACTCCACTGGAAGGGATAGATTTGTATTTATTTCCCTGTGATGCTACTGAAGCTGTTATAATATTCTGATAGGCATCCAGAATATGAGTAGGAATTTGCTTCTGCTCTTTTACTATCGTCAGAATGTTCTTGGTGACTTCAGTTGCCAGAATAGGAATATACGTCCATTCTGTGTTTGGAGTAGGTGTGTATTCCTACTCCTGTCCTCTTTTTCCTGTCAGTGAATTCTGACAGTACTCATGTGTGGGGTCAGAGAGTTGATTCTGCTCCAAATTTGTCATCGGAGCTTTCCGACTGACTTCTCTCAGTGCTACCAAACGATACTGTTGTTAGGCTTGATGAACATTGGCAGGTGTATGTGCCTGCTGTGTATTCTTCGTCAAGTATGGTTGAAGACTTTCCTTCAATACTGGCAGACGAGACTGCTGACAGAATTTTTGATTGTAAACAGGTTTATGTCCCTGCTTATCAGTTGCCACCATATTAGATTGGTGAGATTCTTTGTGTGCAGTCAGACGAGCATGTTGACTATTTGATGAGTTATAAACAGGTGTATATGCCTGCCTATAATACTCCGCCGGAATTGCCTAGTGGGACTGGCGTGTTACTGCTAGATGAGTCTGCTGGGTAGTAACATCAGGACGGACGGGTGTATATGCCCGCTCGTTGTTTTCCATCAATTTGGCTCGATGGACTTCTCTGGAGGGGGAAGAAGTAAGAACCTGCTTCCTATTGACCAGATTTCACCTCTGGTGGTTCATCTTGCATGCTTGGGTCTGAGGAACTTGAGCCGAACCCCTAAAGGTGATACCCTCATCATGTTGAGGGCACACTGTCGCACGAGTCTAGCGGCGATTGTTAATGGGAGCCCTCAGGAAAGACTCCCATCTACTTGAATTAAGTCCTTGAGTGACCTTTTCATTCACGTCCTCATAATATGGGAGGGACTGGTGATTGCGTTCCGGGGATAACGACCCGAAACAGTTGGAGATGGTGGTTGGCACCACCTATTTCTTGATCACTGGTCCTCGTTGTCCGGACAACCAGAGTGAATTATTGACTTGGAGGGCTTGTCGAGTAGCTTCCAGAGTCGGAATGGTACCTTGTCGACGGTATTCCTTAACCAGTGCATTTGAGACCCAGCGTTGAAGACGCTGAGTAGGTGATGTCTTCCTTAGAGCGAATGAAGATCCAACAAGAGTTGCAGCAGATTCATTCACAGGTGTGAACTTTAGAGAAGCCATTTTTGTAATGCAAAGAGATCTTGGAAACAAGTTCCTATTTGATATAACAGACATAATCAAGATAAGTTTGGCCAATACATCTTTTGGATGAGCACATATGTTATTTATTCCTTTGTTGGCCCTCACATTGAATTAAATAGGTTCCTAACAAATAAGTAAAACATCATTTAACTTGTTTAAGGATTCACGTCAGGTTCACCATTTTTTGTTTCCTCTGGAAATGGGGATGACCTTGTTTGTTTAAGGTTCAAACATTCCAATTGGTTTCTAACGGGTTTATTCGTAGAACTGGAAACATCCAATGATTCTATATCCATTTGGACCTACTTTCCAAAGGTAGGTGCTCATTAGTTGTGGACCCATTAGGCTTAAGAATTTTCATTGGTTGAGAGGATGAAAGGTCGGACTCATCACACCTTTTTGGGGGGAATTATTGTCTACTCCGGGACTGTCTTTATTGATTTGAGTTATGTTCGTGAATCCTTATTAAGTTACCATGTATGAAAATGAGATTTCCTCTAGATATGACAATCAATGATTGATATGTATGAGATTTAGATAATCTTATATATACGTATTTGAGGTTTTTCATTGATAAAGAATCATCTGTATTTGTTATAGATTCTTAGTCACTGGTATCCATCAACATATTATATAGAAATATCTTGGTCATTATGATAACCATACTAGTTTTAAAGCCACTTAGTGGGGCACTTGAAGTTTATTTTCATTCAAAAGAACATGGATTATTTCAGAGTTGGGATCGTACCCGCAGATGGGCTACCTACATATCCTTGTTTAGAAAAGGAATCAGAACCCACGTAGTTTAGGAATTAAGATATAGTTTAACGTCATATGTGATAGATGAGAATTAATGGTTGATAGGCTTTAAACTTTAGAAAGACTTCCTATATACTCTACTTTTAAGGTAGAGATCAAAGTCCACATAGTTCGATTAAGAATTGTGGGGCTTACGTATGATTAACGTCCCAAAAAGATGTGTCGTGGTTACTTTTACACTTTAAGCTCACGTGAGTTATGCTCGGTGTGAGAAACAAGAGGTATCAGTAAACCTGACAATTTATGCCATGAAAGATGCAATCACAAGGAATTATGTGGGGCTTACGTACGTATGACTGCCAAGATAGATGAAGATCGGGACTTACTTCAGGAGAGAATCTCGGGAACAATGTCCATAAAGGTATATGTGCTTTATGGAGATTTGGATACTTAACTTAGGACTTAATCCTGAGAAGGATTCCCAAATTAGAGGGGACTTATGATTGGGTTTTATTCATGAGAAGGAATCCCAAATCAAAAGAAATTAAGACTGGTTAAGAGAAATTATGACTGGGGCTTATTCCTGAGAAGGAGTCCCAGGTTAAAGGGACTTGAGAACTAGAGCTTACTCCTGAGAAGGAGGCCCAGGTTAAGGGGAATTATGACTGGGGATTATTCCTGAAAAGGAGGGCCAGATTGGGGAACTTGGGGCTTACTCCTAAGGAGGATGCCCAGGTTAAAGATCTTCTGATTGGGGCTTACTCCTGAAAAGGAGGCCCAGGTTAAAGATCTTCTCATCTTAAAGGATGAAGTTGAATGAATGAAATCTCTAACCTTTGTGACATAAAGTTATGTAAATCACTAGGTTTTGAGAGATGTTCCACAGAATTCCTTTCAGATAATGAATCCAACAAAGGAACCATGCCTTAAATGGCTTTGAAGAGGGTCTTGAAGCCTAAATCTTGAAGAGGAGAGGTGGATTTGAATAAAAGAGTTGAATATGTAGGAGGGGCACCCAAAAAGAGGATGACGCGCAAGTCTTGTTTAGGCGTGCAATTCCTGTTCGCGCAAGTATACTTGCACGACACATGTGTTCTTGGGTGATGGTTAACCCATAGGGTAATACTTGGGCGAGGCTTGGCTCTAGCCCTTAGTATTATCCTTAGAGGATTCCAAAAGGGTGGAACACAAGTTTTGTTGAAGGGATAAGGCAGTGTGCAAGTGTGACCATTTCCCTTAAGGGTTGGACACTTAGGCATGTATGTGTTGATGATTTTCAACACTTAGGCCTTATTACTCCTCTTTAGATCTTTTATTCTAGGTAAGAAATTACCTTAGAAGTGTTCAGAAGACTTCAAGTAGAGACTAGGGAACCGAGAGCTTAAATATGACTTTTGGATTTTTCGTCCTTGAAATGGGGGGCCCCAGGGGGTATTTATAGGCCATTAAAGACCTTGGAAAAAATATAATTGGGTGCGAAAGTCACCTGCGTGACCCATATGTGGTGCACAAGTATACTTGCGCGACCATCTTGGAACTTGTGCGACCCATGCTTAAAGAATTCCTTGTTCATGCCTTTGCCAATTTTTAATGTTTCTTCAAAGGATGAGTGCCTTTTTGCTTAAGCTATTACATTTTTCATTCATTAGACTCTGTGATGGAAAGGAGAATCAACAATCACACACCTGATATGGTGTCAATCCCACTGACCATCATCTAGTCAGTCCAAATTAATCATATGCAGCTCATACACTCAAAGCAGACATGACCCAACAGGCCATGCCAAAACATGTAAAACCAAAATAGATCGCGGCCACACCCGCGGTGTACCTATAACTGTCATTGGATCACCAGCCTGCTCAGCCTCTGGGAGCTCCACGACATGCACCTGGCCTAAAGTACGACTGTTTGATGCCTGACCTCCTTGCGGTGTTGCTCCAGTCACCAGCCACTGACCCCTCATCTATGTCTCACTGTCTCTGTCACATCCTCTGCATGCAGCTGAAACTTGGCTACCCTCTCTTGGTACAAAACTTGAACAAACTCCAGATTCCATTGTTTTTCTTGGTCCCTGCCAGCCGGTTGTCTGAGAAGGCTGCCTGCAGAACCTCTCAAGATACCCGACCTATCCACATGCCCAACACTCCTTTGGAGGCCTATCACACAAAGTCCGAACATTCCCTGACTGTCCACACTAAAAGAAAACCACTGAAGAACTGCTATGAGATGGTCTCGCTGATTCCTTGGCCCGAATTCTCTACTGGAACTCATCTCGTCCTTGCTTCCTTCTATCCGAACCATCACCTAAAGCTGTCGGCCGACCAGCCTAGGGCCTATCCCTCTGGTTACCCTCCGCTATGAGCACCTGATTCACCACCTTTAAGAATGAACCCAGCCTGAAGATATTCACTTGGATCCAAATGGAGTGTCTTAAGACATCCTTGAAGCCCCTCACCCTTTCCACATCATAGCTTAACATACTAAGTGCAATGAGAGACATATCAATGAAAGTAGCTGCATAGTCCATGACGAACATGTCTCCCGGCTGAAGGCTCAAGAACTCCCAAACTCTCTCTACCCTCAGTGTATCTGGGTAAAAGTGATCAAAGAACCTATCCTCGAAGTCTTTCCATGCTAGTCTCTCATTCCTGCGAGCCTGCACCTTCACATTATAGAATCCCACCTTTTTAATACATAACTTTTCATTACATTTTACAAACAGAGGATCTTTAAAGTCTAGTGTCTTGGAAATCAGGAACATAATACATGAAAACAACAAAAACATTCTTCTAAACACCTGAAATGATTCTTCATTGTTCATACTAAGTTCATTACGACATCTCATAACCTGAGAGCATACATTAAAGGAAAGGGTGAGAAAAAGGCCCTGTAAGGGAAACAAGAGAAACATTTTACATGTGAACTAGAGATACATCAATAAAGTCATGATAAATAACTTTAAGGCATGAGAAATAGATCATGAGGCATATCATAATAAAACTAGCGTGTTTCATAACTTGAAGATGTGGTTACAACATTTAACTTAGACAATTATTTCCATTTCACCAAGGTTCATCCCCAAGGTTTCATTAAAAAAATTACCAAGGTTATTCACCAAGGTATCGTTAAAATTGCAATCCCTGGAGATTATATCATTACCCAATGAATTGGAGTGCTATCAGGGAGCAACCTTAAATTTGACTTTATCATCATGTGAGCCACATATATCATCATCAAAAATTTCATAAATAACCCATATAGAATAAAATAAATGGGTTTCATTTCATAATCATAACGTTTTAAAAACTGCTTTTAAGACATGATCTTTTTGTCATTTTAAACCCACGAAAAAAGGAAAGTGGGTTTCATGTATGTAAATCCTAGAATTAAAATAGAACATTTTGATATACATGTGAATACCCATGTATAAGAATCATCTTTGAGTATTCACTTAATAAAATAAAATAATTTGAGAAAAAGAGAGAGACATTTTGAGATGAAAAAATCTGCAACATAACGGCTATGTTACAGGGTTTTAGAAAATATTGAAAAGAGAGGGGACATGGGTTACCCACTCATAAATGATCCACAAAATAGTATAGGGAAATAATATAAAGGATATAAGAACATGTTAATGAAATTTGAAAGACATACCATATGAAATGAAAAACATGGAAGGAAGACAAAAATAAGATTTCTCTTTTGAAAATTCCGCAGCCTAACGGCGTCACTTAAAACATCAAAAAAATGAATTAATGAGATCAAATAGGGTCTCTCATCATATGAACATAAAATAACAGTATTATGGATATATAGATAATACCCCAACATAATAAAAAGGAACATGAAAGACTTGACCTGAAAAGAGAACTTGAAAATGAGAAGGGTGAAAGAATCCCTAACAAAAATTTGGCAGTCTAACGGCGACACTTAAACATTCTTAAAATGAATTGATGAGAGCAAGAGCGGGTATCTCATCATATTAAAATGAAAAGGAAAATAGGATGAATATAAAATAACATGCCCAACATAAGAACATGGAGATTAAAATAAACGACATAAAGGAGAATACATGAAAAGAAAGAGAGAGGTATGATCCCTTACCTTGAAGAGTAACTTCAAAATATTGAAGTTTGGGACCTTGGGAGGCTTGAGGGAACCTTGGGAGGACTCATTGGGAGGTAAGGAGACCATAAATTTATTGAGGAGGATTTTGGAATGGAAAGGAATGAGGGAAAGACTTGGTATTTATAGAGGAAGTGAGGGGACAAGGCATTAATGGTCAAGGGACACCTCATTGGTGGTATTGGAAAAACCATGGGCTTTCCCATGTTATTTTCCCATAGTATTGGCCACTTGGGACACCTCATACCTTATCTTACTATTTATAAGTCGACCATAATTATTACACAATTATTGCATCCTTAATGATGTCATTAAACACCCGAAACTCTAAACTGAAAATTCAGTATTCACTGAAAATTCAACTTTTTTAGAAAAATCCCAAAAATTCACCTTAACATAATATCGATGCTCTGAATTCAAAAATGAACTCCATTTTATAAAAATGATTTTCTAAATATTTTTAATTTAATTTTTAAATAAAAACACTATTTACTAAAAATTCAACTTTCTCAGAAAAATCCCAAAAATTCACCTTAACCAAATATCGATGCTCTGATTTCAAAAATGAGCTCTATTTTATGAAAATAATTTTCTAAATATTTTTAACTTAATTTATAAATAAAAAACACTATTCACCTCAAAAAACTAATACTTAACCAATAATTTCTGAAACATTTATTTACCTATTTTATTGAATCACATTACTTAATCAAGGTTCCTAAATTATATTAATACTTTCTTTAAGTGAGATTACTAATCCATTTGGTCACATTACTAATCCTAAGCATAAAATCACTATTCATAAATTACTATTCATCAAAAATTAAGTTGATCTTATTAGACTCTAGATTTCTTACTGAACATAACTATAGAAGACCAGTTTTTGAAAATCATTACACTATTAATTATTTAAGGTTTACATAAATATTTTTAAAATGTCCTTTTTCTAAAATTCATCAATAATATGCGTACTATATTTATCCGGACATTTGAAAATTCACAAACTTCATGATAAGAATAAATCAAGATTTTTATTTAAATCAAAGGATTATACAAGGTAGTTACGATCTCATTATATAGCCCCTTATAACACCAGTATAGGACCTAAGAGTAATGTGTGCTAGGGTGATAGAATATTGGGTCAGCTCGGCCAACATTTCCCGAGTAGTGATTTCTATCATCTTGAACTTCTCGCGAAGGCTATTCCGTTCCAGCTTCATACGATGATGTGCGTCTTGGGTTTGGTACAGATCAAAGCCCAAAGGTGCTACCTCCTTCCCGAGTTCCATTAGATGGGCTTCGATCGGCACGAGACTACTGGATGGGGCCATTGAATCTTCTTTCTATATTAATTAATCAAGATCACTTGTATTTATAGAAAATAATCATAACATTTAGTTTCACACGATCTTATTGACCAACGGACATATAACAGCCAAAACCCAACCGTCTTATTTTAATTATACTTATTTTATTAAATGAAAATGTTTTGTTGAGTATAAAATAAAATAACACACAAATCTAGGAAACAAAATTTATTCAAAATTTCAGTCATCCATCCTTAAGAAATTGTGTCCTCTCAATTTTAAAATTGGGCTTGGAATTTTTTTTGAAAGTCCCACATCAGAAAAGAGTCAGTAAAACTAATACTTTAAAAGAAAGAAAGTGAAGTACAAAGGTCACCCGAGTTAACCCATACTAGGATTCCGTGTAGGAAAACATGGATATGGAAGAGAGAAAAAAGGATCAAGTTCTGATGGAGAGTGATAGAAAACATGATTAGGAAAAAATTAACCACAAGAAAATCACAAACTTAAGATGTGTTAAACGGTCTTTGATTACCGAGTAGGAAACGTAAACCAACAACGTTTTTGTTTTACGTTCCTTTTTCATAATTTTGAGGAATTCATTTACTACATAGAATAAAAACATAAGGAAATATACTTACCTTAAAGTATAGTTTCATCCCTTAACAAGTTTCCACCAAGACTAATCTTTTCTCCAAATTCAAAAAGACTTGGGCTCATCAAAAGCACAAGGCCAACGAGCCCGTACCTGAGTGGTAAGGGATCCTGCTTGGCATCCAAGAGACCCGGGTTCAAAACTGGGTGGAGGAAAATTTCCGGGGTACTATAGCAGTACTGTAGCAGTTACTGTTGCATCTGTAACTATTCACCCAATTTGGGCCTATCGGTCTCCAAGGCCTTTGGGTCATCAATGGCCTTTGGGCCACAGGGCCTTCGGGTCACGTAGACCATGGAGTATCCCAGTTCACACAGAACAGGCCCCAGAAGAGGATCAGAGCAACAGGAGTAGCAGCCACCAGATGCAGAGCTAATCGGATTGGAAGAATGTGAGGGTATGGCAGCCACCATCGGGACCAAGCACCGTGCAGCTTTGTACGGGGAAATGCTAGCCGACCAGCAATGCAAGGTGGGGAGCTAAGGAGATCAATGATGTAAGACGCTGGGGAGGGGCAGTTCTAGTGGGCTGGGCCTACGGGTCATGTAATGGGCATGGTATGCCTCTGGGCCTTCAGGTCATGTATTGCGGGTCATGCTAGGCCTTGTGCCTTGGGCTTACGGGTCATGTATGGGTTCCCCTTCAACCCTTAAAAGGGGTATTATCTATAATAAAATAAAAAAATAAGGTCATCGGGCCATTCGGAGAAAAAGCACTAGAATCATCTTCTAGAGAATCACATAATACACAAAAGAATAACTATATTTTTCTCTTACCTTTAGTCATAAACTAAAACTAAAAATTTAGTACCAGATCATATAATCCACAAAAAGGATAATCCTTCATAAAAAGAAATATGACTATTACTCTCCAAAATTCAAAAAAAAAGTACCCAAAGTTCCAGAAAGACCATTCAATACACAACCATCCTTAAAATTCTTCAGAATAATCCAAACTAAGATTGGAACCCAAAACATAGAAGGATTTAATCACATAGTCTTCCCCAATAAATCTTAACATTTATCTCCAAATAACATCGACTACTATTAAAGTCTCATACTAAAGTGTAATTAACCTATTCACATATTCTCTATGCTAGGTTTATCATTTTTTAGAAATAACCCAAATCACCATATGTACACAATAATTACATAAATTCCTAAAAAATTTCAACCATTCCTCCTCAATTTAAATCCTGTAGTATTTTATTTCCCTTAGGCATATAGTACTCCAAAAGAGAAAACATCGTCCAAAATAACCTTTATCATTTAATCACCAAATAATTTTCCTATACAAAGGATATCCATTTGATAAAATATATGTTTCTAAAATCAACTTATTCTTGATCCATAATAATAGCAGGTTCATTAGTCAATATGAAGGGCATAACAACAAACTCATAATGCCCATATCTTCATTGGAAGACAGTTTTTGGAATATCATCATTCTTCACCCTCAATTGATGATAACCAGAACGAAGATCAATCTTAGAGAAGAATTGAGTCCTATGAAGTTGGTCAAATAATTCATCAATTCTTAGAAGAGAGTATTTGTTCTTCACTATGATCCCATCCAGTTCTTTATAATCAATGCATAGCTGCATCGATCCATCCTTCTTCTTTACAAAGAGAAATGGTACTCCCTAAGGAGACACACCTGGTGGGATAAACCCATTCTCCGAAAAATCTCAGAGTTGTTTCTTTAATTCCTCAAGCTCCACATTTTCCATCCTACATGGGGTCTTTGAAATCGTATGAGTTCCAGGTATGAGTTCAATGGAGAAATCTACCTCTCTTTCTGGGGGAGGTCTGGGTAACTCCTTAGGAAATACGTCAACGTATTCCAAGATGATGGGGACATTTTCTAAAAGAATAAATCCTTCGTGATATACTTATTTCATTTACGAATCTTTTAACTAAAAAGGATTTTATTTCGTAAAACTTAATTCTTAGACAATTACATTTTTTCTATAATTCCTTCATAATGATTCATAAAAAGCTTGCGATTAACCAAACATATCCCCCAGGAGTGTTGTAACCAAGAGTGCAGCAAGGCCCGTTGTCGTGTACCAGTCCCCATTCGAGTCTAGATTAAAGCGGTGATTTTAGGTTTTACCCAAATTTACATATGTTCCAGATCCACATCAACCTGCTCGTATCCAGACAGGGATGTATTTTCTTGATAAACCACTTACTCAATACTCACCAAAATACCAGGAAGATTTCAAATATTTAAACTTTTATATAGGGTTATTCCTAAAGTTTTCACATCCTAATTTCCATAAATAACTAAACTATCCTTTGATACCAACTATATCATCCCGCCTTTTTAATACATAACTTTTCATTACATTTTACAAACAGAGGATCTTTAAAGTCTAGTGTCTTGGAAATCAGTAACATAATACATGAAAAAAACAAAAACATTCTTATAAACACTGGAAAGGCTTCTTTATTGTTCATCCGAAGTTCATTATAGCATCTCATAACCTGGGAGCATACATTAAAAGAAAGGCTGAGCAAAAGGCCCTGTAAGGGAAACAAGAGAAACATTTTACATGTGAACTTGAGATACATCAATAAAGTCATGATAAATAACTTTAAGGCATGAGAAATATATCATGAGGCATATCATAATAAAAATAATGTGTTTCATAACTTGATTATGTGGCTACAACATTTAACTTATACAATCATTTCCGTTTCACCAAGGTGAATCCCCAAGGTGTCATTAAAAAAAATTACCAAGGTTATTCACCAAGGTATCGTTAAAATTGTATTCCCTAGAGATTACATCATTACCAAATGCATTGGAGCGCTATTAGGGAAAACCCTTAAATTTTTCTTTATCACCATGTGATCCACATATATCATCATAAAACATTTCATAAATAACCCATATAGCATAAAATAAATGGGTTTCATTTCATAATCATAACGTTTTAAAAACTTCTTTTAAGACATGATCTTTATGTCATTTTAAACCCACAAAAAAAGGAAAGTGGGTTTCATGTATGTAAATCCCAAAATTAAAATAGAAAATTTTGATATACATGTGAATAACCCTGTAGAAGAAAGATCTTTGAGTATTCAATTAATAAAATAAAATAATTTCAGAAAAAGAGAGAGACATTTTGAGACGAAACATTATACAACATAATGGCTATGTTACAGGGTTTTAGAAAACATTGAAAAGGGAGGGGAAATGGGTTACCAACTCATAAATGATCCAAAAAACATTAGAGGGACATAATATAAAAGATATAAGAACATGGTAATGAAATTTGAAAGACATACCATATGAAATGAAAAACATGGAAGGAAGACAAAAATAAGATTTCTCTTATGAAAATTCAGTAGCCTAACAGCGTCACTTAAAACTTCAAAAAAATGAATTGATGAGATCAATTAGGGTATCTAATAATATGAACATAAAATAACAGTATGATGGATATAGAGATCATACCCCAACATAATAAAAAGGAACATGAAAGACTTGACCTGAAAATAGAAATTGAAAATGAGAAGGGTGAAAGAATCCCTTACAAACATTCGGCAACCTGACGACGCAACTTAAACATTCTTAAAATGAATTGATGAGAGAAAGAGAGGGTATCTCATCATATGAACATAAAAAGGAAAATAGGATGAATATAAAAGAACATCCCCAACATAAGAACATGGAGCTTAAAATAAATGACATAAAGTAGAATACATGAAAAGAAAGAGAGGGGTAGGATCCCTTACCTTGAAGAGTAACTTCGAAATCTTAAAGTTTGGGACCTTGGGAGGCTTAAGGGAACCTTGGGAGGACTCCTTGGGAGGTAAGGAGACCAGAACTTCGTTGGGGAGGATTTTGGAAGGGAAAGGAATGAGGTAAAGGCTTGGTATTTATAGGGGAAGTGAGGGGACAAGGCATTAATGGCCAAGGGACACCTCATTGGTGGTATTGGAAAAACCATGGGCTTGCCCATGGTATTTTCCCATGGTATTGGCCACTTGAGACACCTAATACCTTATCTTACTATTCATAAGTCGACCAGAATTACTACATAATTATTACATCCTTAATGATGACATTAAACACACGAAACTCTAAACTGAAAATTTACTATTCACCGAAAATTCAACTTTCACAGAAAAATCCCAAAAATTCACCTTAACATAATATCAATGATCTGAATTCAAAAATGAACTCCATTTTATAAAAATGATTTTCTAAATATTTTTAATTTAATTTTTTAATAAAAACACTATTCACTGAAAATTCAACTTTCTCAGAAATATCCAAAAAATTCACCTTAACCAAATATCTATGATCTGATTTCAAAAATGAGCTCTATTTTATGAAAATAATTTTCTAAATATTTTTTATTTATTTTTTAAATAAAAAACACTATTCACCCGAAAAAACTAATACTTAACCAATAATTTCTGAAACAATTATTTACCTATTTTATTGAATCACATTACATAATAAAGGTGCCTAAATTATATTAATACTTTATTTAAGTGAGATTACTAATCCATTTGGTCACATTACTAATCCTAAGCATAAAATCACTCTTCATAAATTACTATTCATCAAAAATTAAGTTGATCTTATTAGGCTCTAAATTTCTTACTGAACATAACTGTAGAAGACCGTTTTTTGAAAATCATTACACATTATTAATTATTTAAGGTTTACATAAATATTTTTAAAATGTCCTTTTTCTAAAATTAATCAATAATATGGGTACTATATTTATCCGGACATTTGAAAATTCACAAACATCACGATAAAAAGAAATCAAAATTTTTATTTAAATAAAAGGATTACACAAGGCAGTTACGATCTCGTTACATAGCCCCTTATAACACCAGCATAGGACCTAAGAGTAAGGTGTGCTAAGGTGATATAATCTTGGAGCGGCTCGGCCAACATTTCCCAAGTAGTGATTTCTATTAGCTTTAACTTCTCGCGAAGATGATTCTGTTCTAGCTTCACACGATGAAGTTGAGCTTGGGTTTGGTCCAGAGCAAAGCCCAAAGGTGCTACCTCCTTCCCGAGTTCCGTTAGAAGGGATTCAATTGGCCCGAGACTACTGGATGGGGCCATTGAATCTTCTTTATATATTAATTATTCAAGATCACTTGTATTTATAGATAATAATCATAACATTTAGTTTCCCATAGTCTTATTGACCAACGGTCATATAACAGTCGAAACCCAACAGTCTTATTTTAATTATACTTATTTTATTAAATGAAAAAGTTTTGTTGAGTATAAAATAAAATAACACACAAAGTTAGGAAAAAAAATTATTCAAAATTTCGGGTCGTTACACACATCCCACCAGTGCTTCACCGGTACTCAGAACATGTACGTTTCCAGCTTGACCCTCAGCTCAAGAGGCATCTCGAGCTGCTTGAAGATCATCTGCATGCTCTCTATCCAGTTCTCTGCCACCTACAGACCACCCTCACCGTGAAAAAGCAGTGGGTGTTGTGATTGGAACTCCCACATAATATATTCCATAGATGGATCTATACCTTGCACACCATTGTTGATTCCATACAAGACACATACCAGGCTAGTCTGGAGATGCTCGTCGAGCCACAACCCGAACGCTTCCACTCTTGGCTGTTGTCTTGTCTACACTGGATCCTGGACCTGATCCTGTCCCTGAGCTTGTACCTATGGCTCATGCTCTACCTGCACCGGATCCCGAACCTGATCCTGCTCCTACGACACTATACCATCTCCCGCATAATGCTCTATATGATTCATCAAAAGGAACCCACTGAATACCATAAATGGTCAGACAACTCATATATATATATAACAATATATATTCAACGCAGATAAAGAATGCAGTAAAGAGTCAACATAAAACAACTACCCTTAATCTCCCCTATCGCAACCCCTGCCCACGGCATCTCGACCTCATGGCCTCCTTACCCATCCTCAATAGAGCCAAGTATCAAAAGTACCTTGGGCCATGCCCGTCCTGACAACCAACGTTTCCTCAAACCGACAACCTAGTCACCCAATCCTGGTGACCAAAATCACCTCAACCATAGTACATGCCTGCTCTTACAAGACCCAGACCCAAATACTCTGCCACAAGAAATTCTACAAATATATAAAGCATTGCATAACACATTTCAATAAACAAGAAATTCTATCAGGAATTTCACCTATTCACATTTCAAAAGAATACAAAGCATGGAAATTGACATTTTTTACATGGTATTATCACATTACAAAGCATACGTGCAATTATGAAATTGAAATACCCTAAAATGTGCCTATCAAAATCCAAGAAAACAAGCCTTTCCATACCGGGACAAGGTCCAATTCTTCCCTTCCCTCACCGGGTCAAGGGTCACACATCACAATCAATAACATCACACACCAAGTGGGCCACTGGGGTGGAAATCATATAAATTTTAATATGAGAAAAAATAAAAAAGAAATTCCCACCCATGGAAACTTGGTCCATCCCTCGTACCTGGGGCTGTAGGTACCCAAGAACAAGATAGAAACTCAGTTCCAACAATAACCTATCTCCAGTATATCACATCCCAAATAGTAAAACTAGAAGAAATAAAAAGAGAAGTCACAATCTCATTAGTATCCAGCAAAACACTGATACTAAATCCCTGTCAAGAAACCCTCTGATACCACTTTGTGACAACCCAGACCCGAACATCCACCCAAACTGTGATAAATGGGTCAGGTGTTACTACCTTAGGCGCACCTCCCTGAACTCCAAATACTGAGGACTAGTAGCGAGGGTTTGATAGGTATAGTGGGGAGGCTATACCCTCTTAGATGATATTAATGGTACTGGTATGAGCAATAATATATAACAAGCAGTGGAAATAAATGACTCAGCCGACTCAAATCAGACCCGCATAGTAGAAGCACAATCAATAGAAATAAATAGTGGAAGCTATATATAAACAATTGTAGTGGAAAGTAAACAGAACATCATGCTGAGCACCACTTGCAACTACTAATCAAACCAAGAATGCATCCATAACAAGTCAATACATAAAAGGGCGCCAATGGCTAACCAACAGTAGCTACCATAAACAAGTAAAACATGCTGATACAAGAAAGAAAGAAACACAAATTAAACTCCAGCAAGGCAAGACCTTGAGGTCCATACCATCTCCATGCGATGAATAATGAAGCTAAGCTCATAAATTTGACCTCTTTCCTGCACGTAAATCCATAAATTCTACATGCGTCCTGAAGGGCCCGTGCAGGGTGTGAGACAAATCTCAGTAGGATACCACCCTACGGTGAATACCTTATAAAAGTGTTTAAGTAGGCATGAATTTATAAAGAAGGAAATAAAAAGTACAATGCACAAATAAACATAAACTCCACTGGTTCTCAGCAGTCTCCATGAAGTGCCACATGCTTCGGCCAATGCCAGAATCTCTGTCATGTAACTCGGTACCATGTGCCTCCTGACACCTTGTGTCTCAAGTACTGACATTTCGAAGGCATGCCAAAACATTAGAAACCCGAAGGAAGAACGATGTCTTCCCTCAAATAAGTAATTGTAGGGACAATGATGTATACCCCCAAATAAAGTAACATGAGTGACAACGATATCTGCCCTCAAATAAAGTAACTAGAGGGACAACGATTTCTTCCCTCAAATCACGGTGAGCCTCTACCCCCAACCTGATAGCCTCAATGATATCCCCTGAAGGCTCCTCACCTTCCATGTGGCTTCCTATGGAAAGCCACCCCAAACTAATAGTACCTAAACTGCATCTATCAGGGGCCTCTACCCACACAAGTGGTCAAAACAACCTCCTCATGGAGTCTCTCCATGTGCACACTACTCACTGTTCTAGGTGAGCGGTAATCACCAAAATAATACCCAATACACAACATCTCTGACACCTCGTGCCCCTGCGACCATGTCACTCACGTCCGATGGCCTTGTCATCCAAGTAACCCATCACTATGCCCAACCCGACAGTCACACTGCCTCAAGCCGACGTCCATGACACCCAATCCTATGGCCAGAACCACCCGATGTAACCCGGTCCAAGACCAACCTGTGATCAGCATCACTCAACAATACCTAGGCCATGACCAACACAAACCAAAGGTTCCAACATATAAAATATCACACACCACATATATATAATCAAAATAAATACTTTAAATAGTAAAAATATACTAAACAGTTGAATTGCACTAACTATGTGTTGTCCCATACCAGCACCAAGGTCTTAGAAGCCTCCAAAAATTCATATAATGACTTAACCAATTAAACTCATCAGTTTATTCAAACAAAATAAACTTATACCATTTTGGCACCCCAACCAAAATTCCCCAAAGGAGTAATGACCCCTCGCCCAACTCCGCACAACAAAAAAAGGAAAAGGGCATACCCAAAGGCATCCCACAGGTCTAATAAGCAATAGAATATGCAATGGTAAATAAAACAGGGTCTCACTCAAAATACCTGAAAGCTCGCGAAAGGCCGCGCCACACAAATGACCATGAAAACACAAATGGAGGTATACAACACCTACCTAAGACTTGTATACATAGGTATGTTCGATATCAAGCTCCAATTCAAAGATGATCTTTATAGATTTACGTTTCCGTCAAATCCCGTAAATTCTACTGGGATGGAAACTGTGACGTGTGAGGAAAAGGATCAAGAACGGAATAGAGTGTGTGGGTTTAGCCTTGATGATGTGATCCCACAACCATTGACAGATTGAAGAACGAATGTTGGATGAAGAATCTAGGAGAAGAAATGTTTTCAGCCTTCCGGAGCATCACGATCCAAAAAAGATCAAGAAGAAGGTATTTCTGGAAAAGAGATGTGATGCTATTTCATTTAAGTGAATAAAAATAAAACTACACGTCATGTATAAAGGACTACAGGATATATATTAGCCTCGTCTTTACTTTGACTTAAGTAAAGGTAGCCACATGGCTTGGACACGCCACACGGGTCAACACACGGCTAGAACTCAGCCGATACGCGGAAAGAGGATACACGGTGTGTCAAGCAACATTACACACCATATAGTAGGAAATTCTTACATGGTCATCACACAACATGTACTTGGTGAGAATGTGGTCAGTACATGCCTAACCCATACACGACGTGTACTTTTGAGTATATGACGTGTAATCTAGAAATTTCCAGAACTTCCTGATTTTCTCAGTTTTCTCAGAAACAAGTCAAAATTTCAAACAAGGTTGGGATTTTGACTCGTTCTAAAAACCAGAGTTCTTATAATCTCCCCACCTTAACATATCTTATCCCTGAGCTATTAAATGAAACCTGGATATGGAACTGAATATACCACCTGATCAATGTAACCTAGTCTACCCTAGTCAAAAAGGGTTTTGGCTAAATTCCTAAAGGGGCTCCCCACCTTAAGAATTTCCTAACACGGTCTCAACCTGACAAAAATCAAATTAAGAAAAGGTTAACTAACCTGATTTCTGGACTTATGGTGCTCTTTTGATGCATCATCACCCCTGCACCTCATTGGTACTCCCATGCCATTTCTGACACCCAAATGTATCCCACACCGCATCAGTGTCTACCTCTATGAGGTCCTGCATCCCATTGATGCTCAAAACAAACCTGGTTCCTAGCACATCAAGTAACTCACATCCTCGATGCCCCTGATGTCATGAATCTCATACATATATAAGTATATCAAACACTTGATATGGTGTCAATCCCACTGACCAACATCTAGTCAGTCCAAATTAATCATGTGCATCTTGTGCACTCAAAGCGTACATGACCCAACAAGCTATGCCAAAATAAGTAAAAAAAATAGATCACTGCCACACCTGTGGTGTACCTCTAACCATCGTTGGATCACCAAACTGCTCATCCTTTGGCAGCTCCATGACATGTACCTAGTCTGAAGTATGACTGCCTGATGCCTGACCTCCCTGCGGTGCTGCTCTAGTCACCAACCACTGACCCTCAGATGGGTCCTAATGTATCTATCACATCCTCCGCATGTAGCTGAAACCCATATACCCTCTTCTAGTACCGAACTTGAACCAACTCCAGATGCGACTGTCTGTCTCGGTCCCTGCCTAACGGTTGTCTAAGAAGGCTGCCTGCAGAACATCTCAAGATTCCCGACCTATCCACATGCCCGTCACTCCTTTAGAGGGATATCACACTTATTCCAAACATGCCCTGAATATCCACACTAAAATTAAACCACTAAATAACTACTACGAGGTGGTCTAACTGAGTCCTTGGCCTGTCTGATCTACTGAAACTCATCCCATCCTCACTTCCTTCTATCCGAACCATCACCTAAAGTTGTCGCCCGGCCAACCTAGGGCTTATCCCTCTGGTTACCCTCTACTATGAGTGCCTAATTCACCGCCTCTGAGAATTAAACCAGCCTAAATATATTCACTTGGATCTGAATTGCGTGTCGTAATCCATCCTCAAATCTCCTCACCCTTTCCACATCATCGCTTACCATACCTGGTGCAAAGCGAGAAAGCTCAGTGAAAGTAGCAGAATAGTCCATGATGGACATGTCTCCCTACTAAAGGCTCAAGAACTCTCAATATCTCTCAAACCTCAGTGTCTCTGAGTAAAAGTGCTCTAATAACCTATCCTTAAAGTCTTTCCATGCTAGTCCCTCGTGCCTATGAGCCTGCACATGCATATCCCACCAGTGCTTCGCCCATCCTCGCAACATGTACATCGCCAGCTTAACCCTACACCCTGGAGGTGTCTCGAGCTGCTCGAAGATCATCTGCATGCTCTCTATCCAGTTCTCACCCACCTTCGGACCACCCTCACCCTAAAAAAGATGTGGGTGTTGTTACTAGAACTCCTGCAGTAGATATACCATAGATGGCTCTGTACCCTATGCACCTCTGTTGATTCCCTACAAGACACGTACTGGGCTAGTCCAGAGCTGCTCGTCGAGCCAAGACCCGAACACTGCCAATCCTGGCTATTTTCCTTTCTACACTTGATCCTGGACCTGATCCTGTCAATGAGCCTATACCTACGGCTCATGCTCTACCTGCACTGGATCCTGAACCTGATCCTTCTCTTTTGGCACTGTACCATTTCCCACCTGATGCTCCATGTGAGTCGTTAAAAAGAACCCACTGAATACTATAAATGGTCAGGCAACTCATATATATATATAACAATATATATTCAACGTAGATATGGAAAGTAGTAAAGAGGCAATATAAAAAAACTAATACTCTCCCCTATCACAACCCATGCCCACAACATCCCGGCCTCATGGCCTCCTTACCCACCCTCAATAGAGCCAAGTATCAAAAGTACCTCAGTCTATGCCCATCCTAACAATCAATGTTTCCTCAAACTGAAAACATAGTCGCCCAATCTTGGTGACCAAAATCACCTCAACCATAGTACTTTCCTGCTCATGCAAGAGCCAGACCCAAATACCCTGCCACATGCAATTCTACAAATATATAAATCATGGCATAACAAATTTCAATAAACAAGTAATTCTATCAGGAATTTCACCTATTCACATTTTAAAAGAATATAAATCATGGAAATTGAAATTTGTTTCACATGGTATTATCACATCACAAAGCATACATGTAGTTATGAAATTGAAATACCCTAAAATGTGCCTATCAAAATCCAAGAAAACAAGCCTTTCCATACCAGGCCAAGGTCCAATAATTCCCTTCCCTCACCAGGTCAAGGGATAGACATCACAATCAATAACATCACACACCAAGTGGGCCAATGGGGTGAAAATCATATAAAATGTAATCTGAGAAAAAAGAAAACAACAATTCCCACCCATGGAAACTTGGTCCATCCCTCGTACCCGGGTCTGCAGGCACCCTATCACAAGATAGAAACCCAGTTCCAACAACAACCTATCTCCATTCTACCATATCCCAAATAGTAAAACCATCAGAAATAAAAAAGATAAGTCTCAATATCATTAGTAGCCAGCAAAACAATACTACTAAATCTCTGTCAAGAAACCCTCGAATACCACTCTGTAACGACCTAGACCTGAACAGCCACCCGAACAGTGCTAAATGGGTCGGGTGTTACTACCTTAGGCGCACCTCCCCAAACACCAAAGGATGCCGACTAGCTACGAGGATCTAATAGGTATAGTGGGGAGGCTATAACCTCTTATAGGATATTAATGGTACTAGTCCAAGTAATAATATATAACATGAAGTAGAAATAAACGACTCAGCAGACTCGAACCAGTCCCGCATAGCAGAAGCACAATCAATAGAAATAAATAGTGGAAGCTATATATAAACAAGTGCAGAAAAAAGTAAACAGAACAGTATGCAGAACATCACTTGAAACTACTAATCAAACCAAGCATGCGCCCATAGAAATTCAATACATAAAAGGGCGTTGATGGATAACCCACAGTAGCTACC
This sequence comes from Viscum album, assembly GCA_963277665.1. NCBI lineage: Eukaryota > Viridiplantae > Streptophyta > Magnoliopsida > Santalales > Viscaceae > Viscum > Viscum album. The sequence continues at coordinate 751,983,593 of OY728145.1, read as the reverse complement.
ATAAACAATGAAAGTATGCTGATACATGAAAGAGAGTAAAACAAAGTAAACTCCTTCTAGGCAAGACCTTGAGGTCCATACCATCTCCATGTGATGACTAATGTATCCCATCTCCTGAAGCTGACCTCTTTCCTACATGTAAATCCATAAAGTTTACACGTGTCCCGAAGGGCCCGTGTAGGGTGTGAGATGAATCTCAGTAGGATACCACCCAACAGTGAATACCTAATATAAGTGTTTAAGCAGGCATGCATTTATAAAGAAGGCAGTAAAAAATACAATGAAAAAATAAACATAAACTCCATTGGTGCTCAGCAGACACCATGAAGTGTCACCTGCTTCGGCCAATGCTGGAATATTCGTCATGTAACCCGACACCATGTGCCTCCTGACACCTCGTGTCTCAAGTACAGACATCCTGAAGGCACGCCAAAATAGTAGAAACCTGGATGAACAACGATTTCTATCCTCAAATTAGTAACTGTAGGGACAAAAATGTATGCTCTCAAATAAAGTAATAGGAAGAACAACAATATCTTCTCTCAAATAAAGTAACCAGAGGGATGACGATGTCTGCCTTCAAATCACAGCGAGCCTCTGCCCCCAACCCGATAGCCTCAATTTTATCTTCTGAAGGATCCTCACCTTCCACGTGGCTTCCTATGACAAACATCCCCAAACTAATAGTACCTAAACTGCATCTATCAGGGGCCTCTACCCACACAAGTTTTCAAAACCACCTCATCACAGAGTCTCTCTGTGTGCACAATACTCAAAGTTCCAGGTGAGCGGTAATCACCAAAATAGTACCCAAACCACAACATCTCTGACACCTCATTCCCCTATGACCATGTCACTCAATCCGATGGCCTCTCCATCCAAGTAACCTGTCACCATGCCCAACTTGACAGTCACACTGCCTCATGTTGATGTCTATGACGCCCAATCCCTTGGCCAGAACCACCTAATGTAACCCGAGTCAATCCCAACCTGTGATCAACATCACTCAATAATACCTAGGCGATGCCCAACACAACCTGAATGTTCCAATATATGAAATATGACACATCACATATATATAATCAAAATAAATACTTTAAATAGGATAAAACAAACTAAACAGTTGAATTGCGCAAACTATGTGTTGTCTCATACCAGCACCAAGGTCTTGGAAGCCTCTAACAATTCATATCATGACTTAACCAATTTAACTCAGCAGTTTATTCAAATAAAATCAACTTATACCATTTTGGCACCCCCATCCAAATTTACCCAAATGAGAAATGACCCCTTGCTCAGCCCCACTCATGTAAAACAAGAAAAGGGCATACCCAAAGTCATTCCATAGGTCTAATATGCAATTGAATATGCAATAGCAAATAAAACAGGGTCTCGCTCAAAATACCCAAAAATGCACTGAAGGTCGCGCCACAAAAATGACAATGAAAACACAAAAAGTGGTATGCACCACCTAAATGAGACTCGTAGATGTAGGAACATCCGATATCAATCTCCAATTAAAAGCCTATATTCGTAGATCTACATTTCTGTCAAATCCTAACAATTCTACTCAGATGGAAACTGTGACGTGTGAGGCAAAGGATCAAGAACATAATAGTGGGGTTTAGCATCACTGATGTGATCCCACAGACACCAAAGGATTCAAGAACAAATGTCGAATGAAGAATCAATGAGAAGAAACATTTCGGCCTTACAGAGCGTCATAGTCTGAAAATGAGTAAGAAGAAGGTATTTCTGTAAAAGAGACGCAACACTCATTCATTTAATCAAATGAAAATAAAACTACACAGTATGTATAAAGGACTACACGTCGTGTAGTAGCCTTGTACATTCTCTGAATTAATCTGAGGTAGCCACATGACTTGGACATGCCACACGGTTCGACACACAACTAGAACTTAGCCGGTACATGGAAAGGAGGATACACAATGTGTCAAGAAACACTACACGCCGTGTAGTAGGAAATTTCTTACACGACCATCACACAGAATGTACTCGACAATCACGCATCCGATATACACTTAAACCATACACGATGTGTATTTTGGGGTATATGGCATGTAATCTGAAAATTTTCAAAACTTCCCGATTTTCCCAGTTTTCTCAAAAACAAGTCAAAATTTTAAACAGGGTCAGGATTTTGACCTATTCTAAAAATCGAGTTCTTATAATCATGAACAATCTAGAGGTTATCAATTTCATCAATTTCATGTTTTTTGAGATTAATTTGGATTTACATTCCTTATATTGTCCCAATTATTGTTTTTTGTTATTTCAGGTTAACTAGAATATGATGAAATCAGTGGATTCAGGGTCGAGTAATAGGAAAGATAGAGATAAAGGCATAAATGTTAAGGTTATTCTACATTGTAGGTTATTTTTTTTATCCTAGAAGTGTAACTTTTTTTATTTTTTTTATTTTCTATTTTTCATACGCTGATGATGCATTTAATAATCCAGGCCTTTGAATGATGATGAGTTGAAGGTGAACACGCCAATAATGGTTTCATGTAATGAAAATTGGAACGAAGTTTCATGGATTCCAACCATATCTAACAAATAGATCGATGTGACTTTTTCTTTTGATAAGGTATGCTTTTGCATTTATTTTATCAAAACATGAGGTTTTGTTTCTATCTTAGTGTAGAATTGGTGGTGGAATTAGCACTGATTTTGTTCTAAATTTATAAATGGAAGTTAAAATTGTCAGTTTTTTTGTAGGTTTTTGGTTCAACATCTAAACAGGAGGAGTTTTTTGATCAAGTTGTATCTCCAATTGTTCATGAATTCCTTGAGGGATATAACCTTACTATCTTTGCTTATGGAAAAACTAGAATACGGAAAATGTATACAATGGAATGGGGAGAAGGAAAAAAGTTTTGGTTTCAATAAAATAATCAACCTCTTATCTTTCACCTACATCAAATATCATGGTAAAACTATTCTGACTTTTCTTTTTTCCAGAATGGAGAATTCCCAAGTGATGTTGGTGTGATTCTGAGAGCTGTTAAGCAAATATTTGATATTTTGGAATCCCAAAGTGCTAAATAGAACATGTAGGTAACCTTTTTAGAGAAATACAACAAGGTGATAACAGACCTTTTAGCTCCAAAAGAGTAGTCTATATTCATAGACGACAAGTCAAAGAACCCCATTGCGCTGATGGAAGATGAGAAAGGGGGTGTCTTTATAAGGGGTTTAGAAGAAGACATTTTTTGTATAGCTAGTGAAATTTACAAGTGTAATTTCCCAGAATTTCTGTATATTTTTTTTAATTATATGGAATTAATTTGAGACCGAAAAATTTGACAGCATGTGATTCTAAGGTTTGGAGTGCCTAGAATGATCCATCGAAAAATGTTAAGATTTAAATAGCACGCATGAGTAGTTCTCCTGAAAAGTGTAAAAACTCTTAAACGGTTGCCTAAATCAAAAATCCAAGGGCACCATTGCATTCAGTATTGTGGGTTTACCCTATGCGCGACTTAAGTTTATTTGGCACAGACCTCCAGTGAGAAAACCCGGAAATGGCATAACCGTAAAAAAAATATTAAAAAAAATTATTTTATTTTTTTCAAATGCTTATAACTCATGAACAGAGAATCAGATTAAAAATAAAAGACCATCGCTGAGATCATGAGGGTATGCTTTCCTTTGGAAGATACTAACATTGGATGGTGCGGGCCAACAATGAAATTTATTTTTTTTGGTCGTAAATAAAATAATTATGTAACAATTTTTTATTGTTAAATCCTTAACTTCTAAATGGTAACTAAAATTGAAAATCCTAGAGTACCATTGAGTTTTTGGGGGCATGTTCCCCTTAGGAAGTTCCTAACCTTGGCCGGCACGGTTGAGGGTGAATGATATTTATTTTTTATCTTTTTTTAAGGTACGTTCATTAAATGTGCGGGTGGTTATTTCTATCTTTTGAATCAGTACTGAAATTAAAAATCTGAGGGTACCGTTGAATTCACAACGTCGGGATTCGCTTAGGCGAAACATAACTTTGACTAGAAAGGGTCGGATGAAAAAGTTATTTTTTGGACTTTACAAAAAAATAATAAAAAAACTCAATGAGTTATTTTATCTCCTTTTGTAACCATTGGGTGATGTGGCGGGGCTGCAGAGTTAATAGGTCATTCAATGACTTGACCCTTGGGTTTTTTAACCTCGACGTTGGTTGTTTTAATGCAACACTAAATGTAGTTCATTAATGAACCACATTAATGTTATGTGACGTGGTTGGTTCCTCACATCTTTTTAACAAAGCTTGGGCATGGTTCTTGTGAACTCACGAGAGGAACCTATGATGAAGTGCCGACAAAGCATTCCTTCAACATAGAATGGAGCTTTTATGCCTTAGAGGATTTGAACCAGACAACGAAGAATGCCAACAAACATGCTTCGAACGCGGTCCCATCTTCCTCATTCACACCATCTACCAACATATTCGAGGTAGGGGGTTATGTGCTTAATTTCTCCCTTTTACCCATTCTTGAATATTATGAAAAACACGGATCAACCGTCCAACGGGTTGATATGCGTTTCATTCTTTAATGTGGGGGGATAATGTAGGGTTTCTTTATGGGAGTTTTTTTATGATTAAATAATCCTTCCCATGCTATAACGCTAACACGGAGGGTGCGGGCCGAGCCAAATAAGGCCAGGTCCCTCCGCCAATCTCGAGTTGGTGGCGTTCTTCATGGGTGATCAAGAAATATGGCGGCAATGTGAAACTTCAGGGCGTGTGGTGTAGGTGTCATCCCGAGAGGCTCGTAGGTGCAGATGGGAAAGGAATCAGACCACGGGAGCTTCACCGGTGGCCCATAGAATCATTGTTGGCGCGGCGGCCGGCTACCGCCGACCGCGAGAAGGGGGTGGGGCCCAAAGGTGACACGATGGACAAAGGTGTGGCTGACCATTATTGGCCACATCAGAGTAGGGCAGCGTGCTGCAGCGTCGCGCCGCAAAGGAAGGCCATGAAGGAAGGTGGAACTACGGTCTGCGGGTTCCGCAGGTGACCGATCCTGTGGGACCGGCCAGGCGGTGCGACGCTAACTGGCAACACTGCTTTGAAACCGAACTAACTTTTATCCATTTGGGAGGGGAACAGACTCCCATGCCTGGACAGCAGGCCAGGCGGTTCCACGGCCCGGTGGGCCGCGCCCAGCCATGTGGGCCAGGCCGAACCCGTGGCCCAGCAGGCCTAGCCCGTGACTAGGGGGACGATCCCATAGCTCAGTGGACCGAGCATGTGACCCAGCGGGCTGGACCAGGCCCAGGTGAACCAGACCGAGCCCAACCCCTTCAGGCTGGGCCCAATAGGCTGGGTCAGACCGGACCCAGACCCTTTTAAGTCCAGTTACACTTAAATGAGCATATCTCCTAAACTAGATGTTCATTTGACAAACCGTCTTGGACGCTAGAACTATTAGGACAAGGCGGTCCTTTTGAGATAATCCACGTGAGTTTCGTAGAATGTTGGAGTATGACTAGGTTGGATCGTACCCGAATCCAACAAGGCCCTCGGTACTAAAATGCCTATAACTTATAGACCGGGTGTCCAATTGACGCGCCGTCTATTGTGTTGGAACCCTTATGAGATGGAAGATCATCGAGTTACTTCTTTGTGGGACTTCATGCTAGTTTAAATATGAATGATTTCTTGAGGATCGTATCATACCGGAATTAAACATGCTAAGTTCGAGAATCCAGTGGCTGGTTATGGTGTGAAGAATGAATAATGATCCTGTGTGGGTCAGCACCGAGCAATCCAGTTTGGGTTATTATCGAGCGATCCTATGTGCGTCAACATCAAGTGATCCTATGTGGGTCAGCACCGAGCAATCCTGTGTGGGTCAACACTGAGCCATCCTCTGTGGGTCAGCACCTAGAGATCTTGTGTGAGTAAGAACCGAGCGATCCTATGTGGGTCAGCACTGAGTGATCCTGTGTGGGTCATCAATGGAGCCTCTTGACTGAATAAGATTATCCAGCTTTAGAACTAATCATTTGTACTTATGTACTTAAGATATACATGGTGTGAGCTGTCTTTTTTCTTTGTGCTTTGTGATTGAGATCATGCTTTGTGGTTTTTCATTTGTGGAATTCTGATAGACCTTCAGGGGTCTCGTAGTCCCTGCTGAGTATTGTTATACTCACCCTAGTATGGGATTCACCCTCACCTTGTTGTGTCTTGTGTAGAAGACATACATCTTGACTGAGTCTTGAGGAGTCAGGTCTAGATGGTGCTCAGAGGTGATTGACAGATGGTGCATGGAGGTGACCGGTTGATGTGGAGAGACGCAATGATGAGTTGTACCTACCCTTCAGGTAGGATCCTTGGCAGACAACCTCAGTAGTTGTTTTTCCTTTTTGTTGTACTTCCCTTTTAGTTAGGCTTGTATTCTGGCCCATTTACTTTTAGTACTTACTTTTACACTCAGTGCTGGTTTTTAGTTGTCGTTGTACCATTCTTCTTCCATTGTGTTTTTCTTGTGTGCAATGTGCCCTATTTGTGTGTGTACAAGTTTTGAGGCAATGATTTCCCATTTTAGTGATATGTCTCTCCGGTGTTAGTCGACAACCCCTAGCCTATAGAATGTGGGCTTGGGGTAGTCATCACATGGGCCCTGGGGGATGGGTTGTGACAAAGTGGTATCAGAGGAGGTATGTTCTTCTAAAAGAACTAAGAGTCTATGATTTCAATGGAGCAATAGTGTTAAGTGTATTGAGTTTGGGTTTCATTTCGGGGAGTCCAATTTTTTTTCGGAGACTAACATATCCATACACCAGGACCGTAAATTCTATTTTCCAACTCAGTACACAAAAACACTAGTAGCATGTGTTTTGAAAAATGTTTTTCTATTGATCTCTTTTGAGTCAGCTCACCAAGTATGACCTTTTGACCGTGGTTCATCTTGATTCTCTATCAAGATGCATCCACGCAGACAGTCTGCCAGGATTCTAGTGTGTGACCATGAGGATGGTACGAAGAGTGAAGAGGCTTCAGTACAAGGACTGTTACCCGAGATGGTACCTTCAGGTGGTGTCCCAGTAATACCACTTCCCATTGGTGAGCAGTTACTTCCAGCACTAGTGGTATATGACACATGTAAGCTCAGTGCATTACACGAGTTTCAGTAATAGATACCCCTCAGGTTCTGAGACAAGCCTGACTCACAGGCATTTAAGGACTTGCTTGAGGTGGTGACCGAGTTTCCATCTATCCAGGTCACCATTCGATCTGATGGTGGTCCTGGTAGTGAGCCTTCTACGAGGCTCAGCAAGGCGATGACAGGGTTTAGGTTACCCTGATCTTATGATGAGGTGACTTTTCTGTGGACAGATCTTGAGAACCTTCCCAATTGAATGGGTCTCTTTCCATAAAAAGATATGGGGTATGTGTTCCCAAGAGATTCTACAACTTCGGTAGAATGACATGTCAGTAGCTAAGTATTCGTCGAGGCATACCAACCATTCCAGGTACTCGATGAACACTATATGAATTGTGCTTCAGGGCTCAGACCTCTGAGCGAGATGTGTTTAGGGACATCTGAGCTGGCACTATTCCTCTAATCATTACTACTTATTTTAGGGTTCTAGAGGGAACCTTTGTAGTTGAATGTTCTTTGGCTGAGAAGATACAACCAATGAATGTTAGCAGTGGGAAATCAGGAAACTGGTGCCAGTCTTAGAGACTTGGGCATGTAAAATGTTTCGGGAAGAGGAAGTGATAGGGACATATTAATCTGTAGGTAAGCAGACGTGGAAGAGTATCTAGGAGAGCATCATGAGGTGGTATACATTTCGACATGTTACAACCACCACCCCAATGCGTTCCCCACAAGGATCAGGGAGATGGGGGATAGGGGAAGGGAGTAGCTACATGTGATCAAGGAGTGTGACCCAAGGGCTCCAGAAATGATTCGAGGTATGGTCTTTGTCTACTACTAGCTTTCGTATTAATAGACACATGTACTAATATTTACTTATTATCAAGAATCTTGTTCAATACCTAGAGTTTCTGGTTAAATTGTTGACTTGACCCTTACGTCTGGAGATACCTTTGGGAGGAGAATCAATAATCACACTTATGCTGACGGTGTGATCTGACCCATGAGGTGAGAGTTTCAGTGGGAACCTCATGGTGGCAATGTTGAGGCCTTACGACATTAGTTTGGGTATGGACTGGTCATCCACAATTTATGCTCAGATTGACTGTTTAAGGAAAAAGGATGTGGTATATCTATAGCATTGGATTGAGGTTTTCCTTGGTTGACGAAAAAGGAAACCCAAGAATCACGGGATAAACTCATGCATAGGAGGGTGCAAATGATCACTCTTGATTCAACCAACCTTACCCTCATGGTAGTAGGAGTTTTTAGTTTTTAGTTCCCAACAGTAGTGGAAGAGTGTAGGAACATCCTTTTTAGAGATATTTCCAAGATTACCTCCCCACAGGGAGAGGAGCTTCTGTATTGGCTTATACCCAGGGACGATACTGATATCTACAACTGTATATAAGATGGCTCCCATAGAGCTCTGAGAGCCGAGAATATAGTTGGGAGACTCACAGAGGAAGGGCTTAGTAAGACCAAGTGTTTGAGGTTATGTTTGGATTACTGGCACTTTAGCCAAGTGGCTGTGGAGAATGAGTACCCACTACCAAAGGATTGATGGAACATCAATAAGTTAAAAGGGATAGCCTTTCACATGGATGGAAAGGTGCCTATAGTATTTTCAGCATTTGATACAATGGAGATGGTTGGAGTTCTACCAGGGCTATGAATTAGAGATATCCAATACTCCTGGTAAGGGGACATGGTGGAAGACATGTTCAGCAGGAGGTCTGGTATGCAATTGTTGAGTGAGGCGGCAAAGTAGCTAGCCGCGTTGTAGATATCCTTCGTGGATAGTGATGGAGAAGCTTACATCTAGTATATGAATGTCACTCCCAAACTACTTCAGCGAGTTTGAGAGGTACAACTTGGGGACGTAGACTGTGAGACCTGACGTGCTTATATATACTCAGTACAGGCTCCTAAAGGATTTTCTGAAGGTGGGGAGAACATAATCCTTTTCAAAGGACACACCATGGTACCAGTGATGATACAAGAGGAGGTGTTGTGTGAGTTCCACACATCCCCTTTGGCGGTACATCCGTGTTTGGAAAAGATGTGCCAAGACCTTTGACATCAGTATTGTTGGCCAATGATGAAGAAAGAAGTTGAAGAGTTTGTATCATGATGATTCACTTGTCATCAAGTGAAAGCTGAGCATCAGGTTCCATCACACTTGAGAACAACTTTTTATCCCTAGATTGATGTTCAGATGGAGTAGACCATATAGACCTTGGAGGACATGCTTCATGGTTGTGTCCTAGATTTTGGTCACAGTTGGGAAAATCACCTTCTTCTGATGGAGTTCGCATACAACAAAAATTATCACTCCACTATCAGCATGTCACAGTTTGAGGCCTTATATGAGCAACCATGCAGATCACCTATATGATGGAAAAACCCAGGGGAGTCTACACTTATGGGTCCAGAGTTGGTACGGGCTACCACTGAGAAGGTGCATATCATCCATGATAGGATGAAGACTTTACAGAGAAGACATAAGTATTATGCCAATAGGAGAAAAAGACCCTTAGAGTTAGAGGAGGGATACCATGTCTTTCTACGGGTCTCACCTTGACGAGGATTACAGAGATTAAGCTAGGATGGAAAGCTATCTATGAGGTTCATCAGACCTTTCTAGATTCTCAGTAGAGTTGGTGACGTGGAGTACCTCCCAACTCTTCTCCCACAGATGCACCAGGTGCATAATGTTTTCCATGTGTTGCAGTTGAGGAGATGCGTACATGATCCATCACACGTTATCGACTAGGGAGAGTTGTACTTTGATGATGTGGTGACTTTTACGGAGTTCCCAGTGGAGATAGAGGATCGACTGGAGCGAGTCCTTTGTGGAAGGTCGATCCCTCTGGTGCGAGTTTGGTGTCAACACGGGAACCTCCAGGAGAGCACATGAGAGCAGGAGGCTTAGATTCATGCTCAGTACCCTCATTTGTTTGAATTGAATTTGTTTTGGATTTTGAGGACATAAATCCCTAAGGTGGGGAGAATGTAATGTACCATAATTTCTGTATATATTTTTTAATTATATGGAATTAATTCGAGACCGTGAAATTTGACAGCATGTGATTTCGATGTCCGGAGTTCCCAGAATGATCCGTCGAAAAATGTTAAGATTTAAATAGCGTGCTTGAGTTGTTTCCCTAAAAAAGTGGAATAATTATTAAATAGGTGCCTAGATTAGAAATCCAAGGGCATCGTTGTGTTCAGAATGTCGAGTTTACCCTAGGCACGACTTAAGTTTAGTCAGTGAAGGCCTCCAGTGAGAAAACCAAAAAATAGCATAACCGTAAATAAAATAATTAAATAAAATTATTATATTTTTTTTAAATGCTTATAAATCATGAAGGAAGACTCAAATTAAAAATCTGAGAACACCGCTGAGCTTGTTAGGGTATGCTTTCCTTAGGCAAATACTAACATTGGTTAGCGCGGGCCAATAGTGGAATTTAGTTTTTTGGCTGTAAATAAAATAATTAAGTAACAATTATTTTATTGTTAAATACTTAACTTCTAAACAGTAACTCAAATTTAAAATCTGAGAGTACCATTGAGCTTGTAGGGGTGTGTTCCCCTTTGGCGGAGCCTAACCACGACCGGTGTGGGTCGAGGGTGAATGCTATTTATTTTTGAACTTTTTTAAGGTACGTTCAGTAAACGTGCGGGTGAAGATTTCTATCTTTTTAAGCGGTGCTCAGATTAAAATTCCAAGGGCACCATTGAATTCGCAGCATCAGGATTCTCTTAAGAGAAGCTTAACTTCAACAGAAAAGGGTCGGATGAAAATGTTATTTTTTTGACTTTACAAAAAAATAATAAAATAACTCCATGAGTTATTTTATCTCTTTTTGTAACCGTTGGGTGACGTAGTGGGGCTGAAGAGTTAATAGGTCATTCAATGACTTAACCCTTGGGTTGCGTAACATCGACATTGTTTGTTTTAATGGAACACTAAATACGGTTCATTAATGAACCACATTAATTTTGTGCAACGTGGTTGGTTCCTCACATCTATTTAAAAAAATCTTGGGCATGGTTCTTGTGCACTCACGAGAGGAACCTTTGACGAAGTGACGATGATGAATTCCTTCTATATAGAATGGATCTTCGACGCCTTAAAGGATTCAGAATGGATAGTGATGAATGCCAAAGAACATGCTTCAAACGCGATCTTGTCTTCCTCATCCGCACCATCTACCAATGTATTCGAGGTAGGGGGTTATGTGCTTAATTCCTCCATTTTTCCTCATTCTTGAATATTATGAAAAACACGGATCAATCGTCCAATGGGTTGATCCATGTTTCATTCTTTAATGCGGGGGGATAATGTGGGGTTTCTTTATGGGAGTTTTTTTATGATTAAACAATCCTTCCCATGTTATAATGTTAAAGCGGAGGGTGCGAGATGAGCCAAATAAGGTCAGAAACCTCCGAGGATCATGGGTTGGTGGTTTTATTCATGGGAAATCAAGAAATATGGAGACACAGAGAAACTTCGGGCCACACACTGTAGGCATCATCCTGTGAGTCCCATAGGCATAGACGATAAATGAATCGGACCACCGGAGCTTCGTCGGTGGCCCGTGGAAGCATCACCGGTGCGGCGACGTCAGCAACTGGAGGAGGTTGTAGACATCTATCACTAGCCGCGAGAAGGTGGCAGTGCCCAAAGGTGCCGTAGCAGACAAAGGGGAATCTGACCTTTGCTGACCACATCGAAGCAGGGCAGAGAGTTGCGGCGGTGCACCGCGAAGGAAGTTTGTGGCTTCGAGCCGCAGTGGAATGTGGACCCGCGGTCCATGGGTTCTGCAAGTGATCGGTCCAGCATGATCGGCCTTGTGGTGTGGTACCAATTAGCACTTCTAATTTGAAACCAAATGAAATTCTATCCATTCTGGAGGGGAGAAGACCCATGTGCCCGGCCAGTAGTCCAATTGGTTACGCGGCCCGGTGGGCCGCACCCAGTTGGGTGGGCAGGGTTGAACCCGCGGCCCAGCGGGCCTAGCCTGGGCCCAGCGAGCTGATCCCACAGCCCAGCGGACGGAGCCTGCGGCCCAGTGGGACAGACCAGGCCCAAGAAAACCGGATCGAGCCCATCCCCTTCGGACCAGCCTTAAAAGACTGGGTCGGGTCTGTCTGACCAGGTCAGAATGGACCTGAACCCTTTTCGGCCCAGTTATGCTTAAGTGAGCATATCTCCTAAATTGGACGTCCGTTTGACGAACTGTATACGGTTCCAGAACCCTTAGGACAAGGTGGTCCTTTTGAGATACTCCATGTGAGTTTCAGAGAAATTTGAAGTACGGCCCGGTTGGATCGTACCCAAATCCAACCAGGCCCTCAGTACTAAAATGCCTATAACTTACAGACCGAGTGTCTGATTGATGCGCCTTCTATTGAGCCAGAACCCTTATGACATGGTAGATCACTGGGTCACTTCTTCATGGGATTTTGTGCCAGTTGAAATACGACTAATGGCTTGAGGAGAGGATCCTCTCAGAATCAAGCATGCTATGTGTGGGAATACAATGGATGGCTGTGATGTGAAGAATGAATAGTGATCATGTGTGGGTCAGTACTGAGAGATCCTGTGTGGGTCAGCACCGAGAGATCCTGTGTAGGTTATCACCTAGAGATCTTGTATGGGTTAGCACCGAGCGATCCTGTGTGGGTCAGCACCGAGCAATCCTATTTGGGTCAGCACCTAACGATCCTATATGGGTTAGCACCGATCGATACAGTGTGGTCCAGCACCGAGCGATCTTGTGTGGGTCAGAAGTAGAGCCTCTTGACAGAATAAGATGATATAGCTTTATGACTAATCATTTGTACTTATATACTTAGGATATACTTGGTGTGATCTTTCTTTTTCTTAGTACTTTGTGATTGAGATCATGCTTTGTGGTTTTTCCTTTGTGGAATTCTGAGAGACCTTCGGGGGTCTCGGGGGTCCCTGCTGAGTATTGTTATACTCACCCATACATGGGCTTCACCGGCACCTTTTTGTGTCTTGTGCAGATTACAAACAACTTGACTGGGTATTGAGGAGTCCGGTCTAGATGTTGCTCAGAGGTGATTGAAAAATGGTTCACAAAGGTGACTAGTTGACATGGAGAGCCATAGTGACGAGCTATACCTACCCTTCAGGTAGGATCCTTGGTAGACAACCTCATGAGCTATTTTTTCTTTTTACTATACTTCCATTTCAGTTGGTCTTGTATTCTGGCCCCTTTAATTTCAGTACTTACTTTTACACCCAGTGGTGGTTTTTAGTTGTGGTTGTATCATTCTTCTTCCATTGCGTTTTTATTGTGTTCAATGTGCCTTGTCTGTGTGTGTACAGGTTTTGAGGAAATGCCTTCCCATTTTAGGGATATGCCTTTCCAATGCTAGTCGCCAACCCCTGGCCTATGGAAGGCAGGCATGGGGTAGTCATGACATGGGCCTTGAGGGATGGGTCGTTACAACAAGATCTAGGAGAAAAGTTCTACAAAAATGAGAACATCATAAAATCTCCTCAACAGAAAATCAATTGTTCTCATTTGATATTTTCTATTACGATTCACATCTAGGAGTGCACGCTAGAGGGGGAGTAGATGATCAAGTGTGGTAAGCTAAACCTTGTGGACCTCACTGGTTCTGAGAGTATTTCACATTCTATGGCAAGAGAGGTGTGCCTCAATTTTTTTTTATTTCTAGTACTCCTTTAGTGCACTTATTGAAAACTCATTATGTCACTTTTCACTTATAATGTGCAGTTTAAAACAACAAGTTTAGGTTCTAAAAAAAACTTTCACTTATACATGGGCATTTATCCCAAGTGATAATAGTTATTTTTTAGTTACTGTTGTTAAATAGGACCTTTTATATAGCAAGTCAAAGAGATGTAGCCAAATTTTTGTAGTCTTACTAAAATAGATCAAACTTTGGAAGGATCTAATTTTTTAAGAAAGGGAAAGGGAAGATGGTGAGACCAATAAAAGCTTCCTCACTCTCGATCATGGAATTAATGCACTATTTGAGCACTCTTTCCATGTTCCATATATGTAAAATTGCCCATATATAAAGGATATTTCATTTTTTATGTGGGTGGATTTAAGGCTATGTTTGATATAATGAAAGAGTGACCTAAGAAATCATGTTTCGTACAGGACAAAGGCTTCTCTTCTTTAGGACCAAATGATGCCTAAGAGATTTTCTTTTTATTTTCTCTGAAAAAATATGGTTTGAAAACTAACAAGGAAATTGAGGTATTCCTTGGGGGGTTGAGGAACAAAGACATGCATAATTGCCACAATCTCACCATTAGTACATTGTTTGGAAGAGACCCTCAACACCATTGATTATTCCCACCGTGCTAAGAATATCAAGAACAAGCCAGAGGTCTGCAGTTTCATCAATTTCATTTTTTTGGAGATAAAGTTGGATTCTCATTCCTTATATTGCAACAATTCTTGTTTCTTTTTGTTCTAGGTTTACCAGAAGATGATGAAATCAGAGGATTCAATGTCGTGCAATGGGCATGATAGAGATAAAGGCGTGAATATGCAGGTTCTTCTGTGTTGTAGGTGAATTTTGTAATCCTATAAGTGTAACTTACGTTGTTTTGTTTTTTTTATTTTTCATACACTAATGATGCTTTGAATAATTCAGGACTTTAAATGATGATGAGTTCAAGGTGAACACGCCGATCGTGGTTTCATGTAATGAAAACGGGAAGGAAGTTTCAGTGATGTAGACCATTACTAACAAACAGATTGATATGACTTTTTATTTTGATATAGTATGATTTTACATTTAGTTTATCAAAACATGAGGTTTTTGTCTTAGTGTATAATTGGTGGTGCAATTAGTACTAATTTAGTTTTAACTTTATAAATGGAAGATAAAATTATTATTTTGTTTGTAGGTTTTTTTTCAAACATCTAAAAAGTAGGAGTTATTTGACCAAGATTTATCTTCTATTGTTCATGAAGTCCTTGAGGGATATAACCGCAATATCTTTTCTTATGGAAAAAATGGAACAGGGAAAATGTACACAATGGAAGGGGGAGGAGAAAAAATATTTGGTTTCAATAACATAATCAACCCCTCATCTTTCATCTGCATCACATATCATGTTAAAAATGTACTGCCTTTTCTTTTTTCCAGAATGGAGAATTCCCGAGCGATGTTGGTGTGATTCTGAGATATGTTAATCAAATCGTTAAAATTATGGAAGCTCAAAGTGTTGAATACATCATGCAGGTAACATTTTTAGAGTTGTACAATAAGGATATAACAAACCTTTTGGCTCCAGATGAGTGCTACATATTCATAGATGACAAGTCAGAGAAACCCATTGTGCTAATGGAAGATGGTAAAGGAAGTTTCTTTGTGAGAGATTTATAAGAAGATATTGTTTGTACTGAAAATTCAATTTACAAGATCTTAAAGAAAGGTTCTGCTAAAATAAGAACAACAAAAACTCTCCTTAACAAACAAAGAAGCTGGTCTCATTCGATATTTTCTATTACGATTCACATCAAGGAGTGCACACAAGAGGGGGAGGAGATGATCAAGTGTGGGAAGATAAACCTTGTCAACCTTGCTAGTTATGATAATATTTCACCTTTTGGTGCAAGATAGGTGTGCCTCAGTTTATTTTTCATTCCAATAATCATTTGGCACACTTATTGAAAATTTATTATATCACTCTTCACTCATAATGTGTAGTTTTAAAAATTATGTTTTGTTTCTGAGAAAACACTTGCACTTATATATGCTCATTTATCCAAAGTGATAATAAACATTTTTAGTTAGTGTTATCAAATAGGCCATATTATATAGAATGTAAAAGAGCAGTAGCCAAATTTTTTTAGTATTACTGAAATAGATCAAACTCTTGACAAAATCTACTTTTTTAGGGAAGGAAAGGAAAGCTGGGGAGACCAATAAAAGCTTTCTCACTCTCGATCGTGTCCTCAATTCAGTTGTGGAGCACTCTATCCATGTTCCATATAGGTAAACTAGCCTACATATAAAGGATGTATTATTTTTTAAGTGGGTGGATTTAAGGCTCTATTTGATACAATGGAACAATGACCTAAGAAATCATGTTTGATACAAGATAAGGATTCTCTTCTCTAGGACCAAATGAGGCCTAACCAATTTACATTTATTTTTTTGAAAAAATTGGGATAGAAAAATAACAAGGCTATTGAGGGATTACTTGGTTGGGAAAAAAATACATGCATAATTGACCCAATATCACCATTAGTCCATTGTTTGGAAGAGACACTCAGCAATATCGATTATGCACACTGTACTAAGAATACCAAGAACAAGATAGAGGTTAGAATTTTCATTAATTTCATATTTTTTGAGCTGAATTTGGATTTCTATTCCATATGTTTCAACAATTATTGTTTTTTGTTGTTTTAGTTTAACCAAAATATGACTAAATTAGTGGATTAAGGGTTGAGTAATAGGCATGATAGAGATAAAGGTGTGAATGTGCAGGTTCTTCTGTGTTGTAGGTGAATTTTGTTATCCTAGAAGTGTAACTTGTTTTGTTTTCTTTTTTTTCTTTTTAATACACTGATGCATCTTTGAATAATCAGGGAATTTTAATTATGGTCAGTTGAAGGTGAACAGGCCGATCATGGTTTCATGTAATGAAAACTGGACAAAAGTTTCAGTGATGTAGACCATAGCTAACAAATAGATCGATTTGATTTTTTTCTTTTGATAAGGTATGATTTTACATTTATTTTATCAAAACATGAGGTATAATTTCTATATTAGTGTATAATTGGTGGTGGAATTAGTACTGATTTAGTTTTGACTTTATAAATGGAAGATAAATTTTTTATTTAGTTTGTAGGTTTGTGGTCCAACATCTAAATAGGAGGAGTTGTTTGATCAACCTTTATATCATATTGTTTATGAAGTCCTTGAGGGATATGACCACACTATATTTTCTTATAGAAAAAATGGAACAGGGAAAATGAAAATAATGGAAGGGGGATCAAGAAAAAAGGTTTGGTTTCAATAAAATAATCAATCAGTCATCTTTTATTTTCCACACATATCATGGTAAAACTGTGTTGCCTTTACTTTTTCCCAGAATGGAGAATTCCCAAGCGATGCTGGTGTGATTCCGAGAGATGTTAAGAAAATATTTGATATTCTAGAATCTCAAAGTGCTGAATATAGCATGAAAGAAACTTTTTAGAGCTGTACAACATGGAGATAATAGAACTTTTGGATCCAGAAGAGTTCTCTAAATTCATGGATGACACGTCAAAGAAACCCATTATGCTAATGGAATATTGGAAAGGAGGTGTATTTTTGAGAGGTTTAGAAGGATAGATTGTTTTTACTTCTAATGAAATTTAAAAGATCTTAGATAAAGGTTATGCTAAAATGAGAACAACATAAACTCTCCTTAACAAACAAAGAATCTGATCTCATTCGATGTTTTCTATTACAATTCACATCAAGGAGTGCACGCCAGAGGGGGAGGAGATGATCAAGTTTGGGAAGATAAACCTTGTTGACCTCACTGGTTCTGAGAATATTTCACATTCTGTTGCAAGAGAGGTGTTCCTTAGTTTATTTTTCTAGCCAGTACTCTTTTGGGGGACTAATTGAAAACTGATTATATCACTTTTCACTCATAATGTATAGTTTTAAAAACTAAGTTTTGTTTTTGAAAAAACACTTGAACTTATACATGAGAATTTATCCCAAGTTATAATAATCATTTTTTAGTTAGTGTTTTAAAATAGTCCATATTATATAGAATTTTAAAGTGTTATAGCCAAATTTGTGTAGTCTTACTAGAATAGATCAAACTTTGGAAAATTATACTTTTTTAGGGAAGGTCAAGGGAAGCTAGTGAGACCAATAAAAGATTTCTCACTCTCGGTCGTGTCGTTAATGCACTTGTGGGGCACTCATATCATGTCCCATATAGGTAAAATGGCATGTATATAAAGGATATTTCATTTTTTAAGTGGGTGGCTTTAAGGTCCTGTTTGATACAATGGAACAGTGACCTATGAAATCATTTTTGTTATGGGAAAAATGCTTCTCTTCTCTAGGACCAAACTAGGACAAAGTGATTTTCCTCTCTTTTTTTGGAAAAATAGGGATAAAAAATTATCAAGGCTATTGAGGGATTCCTTGGGTGGGAAAACAAATACATGCATAATTTCCAGAATCTTACCATCAGACCATTTTTTTGGAAGATACACTCAGCACCGTCGATTATGCACACCATGCTAAGAATATTAAGATAAATCCATGGGTCAAGAGTTTCATCAATTTCATGTTTTTTGAGATGAAGTTGGATTTAAATTATTTATATTGCAATAATTATTGTTTGGTGTTGTTTTAGGTTAACCAGAAGATGAAGAAATCAGCAGATTTTGGGTCGTGTAATAGGCATGATAGAGATAAAGGCATGAATTTGCAGGTTCTTCTGTGTTTCCAGTGAATTTCTTTATCTTGGAAGTGAAATTTTTTCCCTTATTTTCTTTTTCATACACTGATGATGCTTTGAATAATATATTCCTTTGAATGATTATGAGTTTACGATGGACACACTGACTGTGGTTTCATATAATGAAAACAAGAAGGAAGTTTCAATGATGAAAACCATAGGTAAGAAACTGATCGATAAGACTTTTTATTTTGAAAACGTATGATTTTACATTTAGTTTATCAAAACTGGAGGTTCCATTTTTGTATTAGTGTAGAATTGGTGGTAGAATTATTAATGATTTAGTTCTGACTTTATAAACATAAGCTAGAATTGTTAGTTAGTTTGTAGGTTTTTGGTCTAACATCCAAACGGGAGGAGTTGTTTGATCAAGTTGTATCTCCTATTGTTCATGAAATCCTTGAGGGATATAACTGCACTATATTTTCTTATGAAAAAACTGGAACAAGAAAAATGTATACAATGGAAAGGGGAGAAATAAAAAAGGTTTGGTTTCAATAAAATAATCATCCTATCATCTTTCATCTATAGCATATGTCATGGTAAAACTGTGTTGCCTTTTCTTTTTTTCATAATATAGAATTCCCAAGCAATGATGGTGTGATTCCAAGAGCTGTTAAACAAATATTTGATATTTTGGAAGCTCAAAGTTCAGAATACAACATCAAGGTAATGTTCTTAGATATGTACAACAAGGAGATAATAGACCTTTTGGATCTAGAAGAGTGCTCTAAATTCATAGCTGATAAGTCAAAGAAACCCATTGTGCTGATGGAAGATGGGAAAAGAGGTGTCTTTGTGATAGGTTTAGAAGAATATATTGTTTGTACTACTAATGAAATTTACAAGATCTTGGAGAAAGGTTCTATTAAAAGGAGAATAGTAGAAACTCTCCTTAACAAACAAAGTTGTTGGTATCATTCGATATTTTCTATTAAGATTCACATCAAGGAGTGAACTCTAAAGGGGGGGGAGCTGATCAAGTGTGGGAAGCTAAATTTTGTGGACCTCACTGGTTATGAGAATATTTCATGTTCTGGTTCAATAGAGGTGTGCCTTAGTTTATTTTTCTTACCAATACTCGTTTTTCACACTTATTAAAAACTGATTACATCACTTTTTCACTCATAATGTACTGTTTTAAAAAATAAGTTGTGTTTCTTAAAAAAAAATTTCCCTTATACATGTGCATTTATCCCAAGTGATAATAAATATATTTTAGTTAGTGTTTTCAAACAAGACCAATTATATAGCAAGTCAAATAGTTGTATCCAAATTTGTGTAGTATTACTTAAATAGATCAAACATTGAAAAAAATATTCTTTTTCAAGGAAGGGAAAGGGAAGCTGGTGAGACCAATAATAGCTTGCACACAATTGTTCATGTTCTTAATCCACTTTTGGAGCACTTTATCCATGTTCTATAGAGATAAACTGGCCCATATACAAAGGATTTTAATTTTTTTAAGAAGGTTACTTTTAATGATCTATTTGATATAATGGAACAATGACCTAAGAAATCATGTTTTGTACGAGGAAAAGGATTCTCTTCCCTGGGACCAAATGAGGCCTAATGGATTTTTGTTTTTTTTGGAAAAACATGGATAGAAAATTAACAAGTATTTTGAGGGATTCCTTGGGTGGGAAACCTAAGACACGCATAATTTCCATAATCTCACCCCAACCCATTGTTTGTAATAGACTCAGCACCTTCGATTATGCCCACCATGCTAAGAATATAAAGAACAAGGTAGAGGTCATAAGTTTCATCAATTTCATGTTTTTTGAGCTGAATATGGATTTCCATTCCTTATATTGAAACAATTCTTGTTTGTTGTTGTTTCAGGTTAACCAAAAGATAACAAAATCAGAGGATTTAAGGTTGTGTAATAGGCATGATAGAGATAAATGTGTGAATGTGCAGGTTCTTCTATGTTGCAGGTAAATTTTGTAATCCTAGGAAGTGTAACTTGTTTTTTTTGTTTTTTTCTTTCCATATACTAATGATGCTTTGAATAATCTAGGCCTTTGAATGATGATGAGTTGAAGGTGAACATGCCGATTGTGGTTTAATGTAATGAAAATAGGATGTTTCAGCGATGCAAACAATAGCTAACAAATAGATCAATATGACATTTTCTTTTGATAAGGTATGATTTAAAATTTAGTTTATAAAAACACGATATTCCGTTTCTGTATTAGTGTAGAATTGGTAGTGGAATTCGTAATGATTTAGTTCTAACATTATAAATGGAATCTAAAATTGTAAGTTTGTTTGTAGGTTTTTGGTCCAACATCTAAACAGGAGGAGTTGTTTGATCAAGCTCTATATCCTATTGTTCATGAAGTCCTTGAGGGATATAACTGCACTATCTTAGCTTATAAACAAACTGAAATAGGGAAAATGTAAAAAATGTAAGGGGGAGAAAGAAAAAAGGATTGGTTTCAATAAAATAATCAACCTCCCATTTTCATATGTAGCACATGTCATGATAAAACTGTGCTTTTATTTTTTCCAAAATAGAGAATTCACAAGTGATTCTGGTGTGATTCTGAGTGATTTTAAGAAAATATTTGATTTTATGGAAGCTCAATGTACTTAATACAACATGAATTTAATGTTTTTAGATCTTTACAACAAGTATATAAAAGACCTTTTGTCTCTAGAAGAGTGCTCTAAATTCATAGACGAAAAGTCAAAGAAACCCATTACAATGATGGAAGATGGTAAAGCCGGTGTCTTTTTGTGAGGTTGAGAAGAACAAATTGTTTGTAATGCTAATGAAATTTACAAGATCTTAGAGAAAGGTTCTGTTAAAAAGATAAAATCAGAAACTCTCCTTAACAAACAAAGCTACCAGTCTCATTCGATATTTTCTATTACAATTCACATTAAGGAGTGCACGCTAGAGGGGGAGGAGATGATCAAGTGTGGGAAGCTAAAACTTATGGACCTCACTGGTTTTGAGAATATTTCACGTTTTGGTGCAAGAGAAGTGTGCCTCAGTTTATTTTTCTTTCCATTACTCATTTAGAACACTTATTTAAAACTGATTATATCACTTTTCACTCATAATGTGTAGTTTTAGAAATTAAGTTTTGTTTCTAAAAAACACTTTCATTTATACATGAGAATTTATCCCAAGTGATAATAAGCATTTTTTAGTTAGTGTTGTAAAATAGGCCCTATTATATAGTAATTAAAAGATTTTTATCCAAATAAATGTAGTACTACTGAAATAGATCAAACTTTTGGAAAAATATACTTTTTCAGGGAAGGGAAAGGGAAGTTGGCGAGACCAATAAAATCTTGCTCACTCTCGGTCGTGTCCTTAATGAACTTGTAGATCACTCTGTCCATATTCTATATTGGTAAACTGGCATGTATATAAAGGATGTATCATTTTTATGTAGGTATATTTAAGGATCTATTTGATATAGTGGAACAATGTCCTGAGAAATCATGTTTGGTATGAGACAAAGGCTTCCCTTATGTAGAACCAAACATGGACTAAGAGATTTTATTTTCTTTTATTGGAAAAATAGGGATATAAAACTAAAAATGATTTGAGGGATTACTTGGGTGGGAAGAAAAAGACATGCATAATTGACACAATCTCACCATCAGTCTATTGGTTAGAAGAGACACTCAGCACCATCGATTATACACACTATGCTAAGAATATCAAGAACAATCCAAGGGTCAACAATTTCATTAATTTCATAATTTTGAGATGAAGTTGGATTTATATACCTTATATTGAAAAAATTATTGTTTTTTGTTGTTTTAGGTTAACCAGAGGATGATGAAATCAGCAGATTCATGGTTGATTAATAGTCATGATAGAGATAAAGGCGTGAATGTGCAGGTTCTTCTGCATTGCAGGTAGATTTTGTGATCCTGGAAGTGTAACTTGTTTTGTTTTCCTTTTTTCTTCTTTTTCATACACTGATTATGATTTGAATAATCCAAGAATTTGAATTATGATGAGTTGAAGGTGAACACACTGATTGTGGTTTCATGTAATGAAAACAAGAAGTAAGTTTCAGTGATGCAGACCATAGCTAAAAAACTGATCGACATGACTTTTGCTTTTGATAAGGTATGATTTTACATTTAGTTTATGAAAACATGATGTTCCACTTTTATCTTAGTGTATAATTGGTGGTGGGATTAGGACTTATTTTTTTTCTTACTTTATAAATAGAAGCTAAAATTGTTAGTTTGTTTGTAGGTGTTTGGTCCAATATCTAAACAGGAGGAGTTGTTTGATCAAGTTGTATCTTCTATTGTTCATGAAGTCCTTGAGGGATAAAACTACACTATCTTTGATTATGGAAAAACTAGAACTAGGGAAATGTGCACAATGGAAGGGTGAGTAAGAAAAAGGTTTGGTTTTAATAAAATAATCAAGCTCTCATCTTTCATCTGAAGAAAATATCATGGTAAAACTGTACTGCATTTTCTTTTTTCTAGAATGGAGAATTCCCAAGCGATGCTTGTGTCATTACTAGAGCTGTTAAGCAAATATTTGATATTTTTAATGCCCAAAGTGCTGAATATAGCATGAAGGTAACGTTTTTAGAGCTATACAACAAGGATATAACAGACCTTTTTGCTCCATAAGAGTGCTCTAAATTCATAGATGACAAGTCAAAGAAACCCATTGCACTGATGGAAGATGGGAAATGAGGTATCTTTGTTAGAGGTTTAGATGAAGAGATTGTTTATACAAATAATGATATTTATCAGATCTTAGTGAAGGTTCTACTAAAAAGAGAACATTAGAAACTCTCATTAACAAAAAAAGCATCCGATCTAATTCAATATTTTCTATTAGGATTCATATCAAGTAGTGAAAACTAGATGGGGAGGATATAATCACGTGTGGGAAGATAAACCTTGTGGACCTTGCTAGTTTAGAGAATATTTCTCATTATAGTGAAAGAGAGGTGCACCTCAGTTTATTTTTCTTTCCAATACTCATTTAGTGCACTTATTGAAAACTGTTTATATCACTTTTCACTCATAAGGACCAATTTTAAAAATTATGATTTGTTTCTGAAAAAACACTTTCACTTATATATGATCATTTATCCCAAGTGATAATAAGCATTTTTTAGTTAGTGTGGTCAAACAGTCCCTATTATATAGAAATTCAAATAGTTGTAGCCAAATTTGTGTAGTCTTACTGAAATAGATCAAACTTTGGAAAAATCTACTTTTTCAGGGAAGGGAAAGGGAAGCTAGTGAGTCCAATAAAAGGTTTCTCACTCTTGGTTGTGTTGTTAATGCACTTATGAAGAAATCTATCCAGGTTACTTATAGGTAAATTTTCTTGTATATAAAGGATATTTCATTTTATAAGTGGGTGGATTTAAGGCTCTATTTGATATAATAGAACAATGACCTAAGAAATAATGTTTGGTACGAGACAAAGGCTTCTCTTCTCTAGGACCAAATGAGGTCTAAGTAATTTTCTTTATTTTTTTTTGGAAAAATAGGGATAGAAAACTAACAAGGATATTTAGGTATTCCTTGGTTAGGAAAAAAAGACATGCATAATTTTCATAATCTAACCATCAGTCCATTGTTTGGAAGAGACACTCAACACCATCGATTATGCACACCGTGAAAATAATATCAAGAACAAGACAGAGGTTAGTAGTTTTATGAATTTCATGTTTTTGAGCTAAAGTTCGATTTCCATTCCTTATATTAAAAAAATTCTTGTTTTTTGTTGTTTTAGGTTAACCAAAAGATGATGAAATCAGTGGATTCAGGGTCGAGTAATAGGCATGATAGAGATAAAGGCGTGAATGTGTAAGTTCTTCTACATTGCAGGTGAATTTTGTTATCCTATAAGTTTAACTTGTTTTTTTTCCTTTTTTTTATACAATGATGATGCTTTGACTAATACTGTCCTTTGAATGATGATGAGTTAAGTGTGAACACACCGATCATGGTTTTATGTAATGAAAACAGGATGTTTCGGCGATGTAGACCATAGATAACAAATAGATTGATAGGATGTTTCCTTTTGATAAGGTATGCTTTTATTTTTAGTTTATCAAAAATTGAGGTTCCTTTTCTATCTTAGAGTAGAATTGGTGGTGGAATTAGTACTGATTTAGTTCTCAATTTATAAATGGAATCTAAAATTGTTAGTTTGTTTGTAGGTTTTTGGTCCAACATCTAAACAGGAAGACTTGTTTGATCAAGATGTATCTCATATTGTTCACGAAGTCCTTGAGGGATATAACGACATTATCTTTGATTATGGAAAAAATGGAATGTGGAAAATGTACACAATTGAAGGAGGAAAAAGAAAAAAGGTTTGGTTTTAATAAAATAATCAACCTCTCATCTTTCATCTGCATCACATATCACAGAAAAACTATGCTACCTTTTATTTTTTCTAGAATGGAGAATTCACAAGTGATGCTTGTGTGATTTTGAGATATGTTAAGAAAATATTTGATATTTTGGAAGCTCAAAGTTCTGAATATAGCACAAAGTTAACGTTTTTTATTACTGTAGAATAAGGAGATAACAAACCTTTTGGATCTAGAAGAGTTCCCCAAATTAATAGATGACAAGTTAAAGAAACCAATTGTACTGATGGAAGATGGGGAAAGAGGTTTCTTTGTGATAGGTTTATAAGAAAATATATTTTTTTACTGCTAATAAAATTTAAAAGATCTTAGAGAAAGGTTCTTATAAAAAAAATAATAGTAAAAACTCTCCTTAACATACAAAGAAGCCGGTCTAATTATATATTTTATATTATGATTCACATCAAGGAGTGCATACCAGTAAGGTAGGAGATGATCAATTGTGGGAAGCTAAACCTTGTGGACCTCTTTAGTTCTAAGATTATTTCAAGTTCTGGTGCAATAGATGTGTTCCTTCGTTTATTTTCTTTCCAGTACTCATTTGGTGCACTTATTGAAAAATCATTATATCACTTTTCACTCATAATTCACAATTTTAAAAAATAAACTTTGTTTCTAAAAAACACTTTCACTTATAGATGATAATTTTTCCCAAGTAATAATAAGTATTTTTTAGTTAGTGTTTTCAAACAGGCCCTATTATATAGCATGTAAAATAGATGTATCCAAATTTATATAGTCTTGCTGAAATAGATCAAACATTGGAAAAATCTACTTTTGTAGGGAAGGGAAAGGAAAGCTGGTGAGACCAATAAAATCTTTCTCACTCTCAGTCATGTCATTAATGCACTTTTGGAGCAATCTGGCCATGTTCCATATAGGTAAAATAGCCTGTAAATAAAGGGTATTTCATTTTTTAAGTGGGTGGATTTAAGGATCTATTTGATACAATGGAATAGTGACCTAAGAAATCATGTTTGGTACGAGACAAAGGCTTCTTTTCTCTAGGACCAAATGAGGCCTGAACGATTTTATTTTCTTTTTTTTGGAAAAATAGGGATAACAAACTAATAAGGCTATTGAGAGATTCATTGGGAGGGAAAAAAAATACATGCATAATTGCCACAATCTCACCATTAGTCCATTGTTTGGAAGAGAAACTCAGCACCATCGATTATGCACACCCTGCTAAGAAAATCAAGAACAAGACAAATGTCAACAGTTTCATCAATTTCATGTTTTTTTGAGTTTAAGTTTGATTCCCATTCCTTATATTGCAAAAATTATTGTTTTTTGTTGTTTCAGGTTAACCAAAAGATGATAAAATCAATGGATTCAAGGTCGAGTAATATGCATGATATAGATATAGTCGTGAATGTGGAGGTTCATCTACATTGCAGGTGAATTTCATTATACTGGAAGTGTAACTTGTTTAGTTTTCCTTTTTTTCTTTTTCATACACTAATGATGCTTTGAATAATCTAGGATTTTAAAAGATTATGAGTTGAAGGTGAACATGACAATAGTGGTTTCATGTAATGAAAACAAGAAGGAAGTTTCTATGATGCAGACCATAGATAACAAATAGATCGATAAGACTTTTTCTTTTGTTGTGGTATTATTTTACATTTAGTTTATCAAAACAAAGTATCTAGTTCTGTCTTAGTGTAGAATTGGTGGTGGAATTAGTACTAATTTAGTTCTGACATTATAAATTGAAGCTAAAATTATTAGTTTGTTTGTAGTTTTTTGGTCTAACATCTAAATCAGAGGAGTTGTTTTATCAAGTTGTATCTCCTATTGTTTATGTAGTCCTTGAGGGATATAATTGCATTATATTTTCTTATGGAAAAGTTAGAACATGGAAATCATACACAATGGAATAGGAGATCAATAAAAAAGGTTTTCTTTCAATAAAATAATCAACATCTCATCTTTCATCTGCATCACATATAATGCTAAAACTATGCTGCCTTTCCTTTTTTCTAGAATGGATAATTCCCTAGTGATGCTGGTTTGATTTTGAGAGATATTAAGAAAATATTTGATATTCTGGAAGCTCAAAGTGATGAATACAACATGAAGATACGTTTTTAGAGTTGTACAATAGGGAAAACACAGCTTTTGGCTCCAGAAGATTACTCTAAATTCATAGATGACAAGTCAAAGAAACCCATTGCACTGATGGAAAATGGGAAATGAGGTGTCTTTTTGAGAGGTTTATAAGAATAGATTTTTTGTAATGCTAATGAAATTTACAAGATCTTGGAGAAAGGTTCTGCTTAAAGTATAACAACATAAACTCTCCTTTACAAACAAAGCATCAAGTCTCATTTGATATTTTCTATTACAATTTACATCAAGGAGAGCATGCCAGAGGAGGAGAATATTATCAAGTGTGGGAAGCTAAACCTTGTGGACCTCTCTGGTTCTATGAATATTTCACGTTCTGGTGTAATAGAGGTGTGCCTTAGAATATTTTTCTTGCTAGTACTCATTTGGAACACTTATTAAGAACTTATTATATCACTTTTCACTCAAAATGCATAGTTTTAAAAAATAAGTTTTTTCTTCTTAAAAAACACTTGCACTTATACATGAGAATTTATCCCAAGTGATAATAAGATTTTTTTAGTTAGTGTTGTCAAATATTCCCTATTATATATAAAGTCAAAGAGATATTTCCAAAATTTTTTAGTATTACTAAAATAGATAAAAATTTGGAAAAATATACCTTTTTAGGGATGGGAAAGTGTAGTTGATGAGACCAATAAAATCTTGCTCAATCTCAGTCGTTTCATTATTTCACTTTTGGAGCACTCCATCCATGTTCTATATTGGTAAACTAGCCTTTGTATAAAGGATATTTCATTTTTTAAGTGGATGGATTTAAGGATTTGTTTGATACAGTGTAACAATGACCTTAGAAATCATGTTTGGTATGAGACAAAGGATTCTATTCTCTAGGATCAAATGAGGCCTAAACAATTTTATTTTCTTTTTTTGGAAAAAAAAGGATAGAAAAATAACAGGGCTATTGAGGGATTCCTTGGGTGAAAAAAAATACATGCATAATTTCCAAAATCTTACCATTAGTTCGTTGTTTGGAAGAGACACTCAGCACCTTTGATTGTTCACACCATGCTAAGAATATAAAGAAGAATCCAAAGGTTAGAAATTTCATCAATTTCATGTTTTTTTGAGATGAAGTTGGATTTACATTCCTTATATTGCAACTATTGGAGTCTATATCAAACATCAGACTTGTGGTTAAATGTAATCTTTATTATTGATTATAAGATAACCTCAAGGCCTCCCTTAGAGAGGAACCTTGGGGATTCGGGTCTACCTTATCTTATTATTATTCATGGTATCAGAGGGAAACTAATCCTAAGCCCTCACTTCCATTTTATTTTTCATGTCTAGGGTTCGATTTTTATTTTCCTCTCATAAGGGGGTGGCAGGCACCTAGACCTAATTCTCCTCCCCCCTCCTGCACAATGGATCCACCTACTCCCTTCACCTCTCCTGGTGCGGCCCTGTGAACATCTCTCGTTGTCCCTACCATCCTTTCCTCCTTCCCAATGGATTGAGCCCTGCTGCGTCGCCTTATCCATGGTCAACACTCCTGCACATCCCTCGATGGATTCCATGATGCGCACAGTGCCTCTATCATGACTCTCAGCTCCCCTTCTCTAAAACTTGGTTAATCTCGTCCTACCCTCCCTCCTGGCTTCGTGACTAGCCCCACCCCCCTCAAGGCAGCCTCCTTTAGTCAGCCTCTTCTCGTGGAATCCTAACAGCCCACCATTTCTTATGGATCCCATTCTGCTGTCCCAACAGCTCCCTCTCAGTTGAACCCTCCTTCTCACACCCCTCCTTTCCTGATGGGATCTCCTCCTTTGTGCGCCCCTCTTTTCCCGATAGGATCCCCTCCTATGCAGAATCCACTCCAGTGTTCCTACCTTTTGTCCACTGATCCTCTACACCAATTCTCCCTCCATGCTGGCTTATTTCTATGAAAACCCCCACCGCCATGATGGCCTCCTTATGTGGAAGTCCCCACCTCCATGCAGGCCTCCTTCTATGGCAGCCCTTGCCTCCATGTCGGCCTCCTCTTGCAGTTTCCCAATGCTACGATGACTGGCATACCTATGTGTTTTCCTAGAGCTCTGATGACTGGCTCGATCATGTGGTTTCCCAATGATGTTCCTCTCTAAGGGAGGACTTGTGGTTATTTTATAATCAATAATAAAGACTAAATTGAACCAAAAGTTCAATGTGGGATACAGACTCCAACATCAACAATTCTTGTTTGTTATTTTTTTAGGTCAACCAAAATATGATGAAATTAGGGGATTCAGGGTTTAATAATAGACAAGATAGAGATAAGGGCATGAATGTGTAGGCTCATCTTCATTGTAGGTGAATTTCATTATCCTGGAAGTGTAAATTTTTTTCCTTTTTTTCTTTTTCATACACTGATGATGCTTTGAATAATCTAGGCTATTGAATGATGATGAATTGGAGGTGAACACGCTAATCATGGTTTCATGTAATGAAAATAGAAAAAAGGTTTCTGCAATGAAGACCAACAAATAGATCGATAAGACTTTCTATTTTGATAAGGTATGCTTTTACATTTAGTTTATCAAAACTTGAGGTTCATTTTTTATCTTAGAATAGAATTAGTGGTGGAATTAGCATTGATTTAGTTTTGACTTTATAAATAGAAGCTAAAATTATTAGATTGTTTGAAGGTTTGAAGGTTTTTGGTCTAACATCCAAACAGGAGTTATTATTTAACCAAGTTGTATCTCCGATTTTTTATGAAGTCCTTGAGGGATATAACTACACTATCTTTGCTTATGGACAAACTAGAACAGGGAAAATGTACACAATGGAAGGGGGAGCAAGAAAAAAGGGTTTTTTTATAAAATAACTAACCTATAATATTTCATATGCAACACATATCATGGTTAAACTCTTCTGCTTTTTGGTTTTTCTAAAATTTAGAATTCCCAAGTGATGTTGGTGTGATTCCAAGAGTTGTTAAGAAAATATTTGATATTCTGAATCTCAAAGTGTTGAATACAGTATGAAGGTAATGTTTTTAGAGTTGTACATCAAGGGGATAAAAAACCTTTTATCTCTAGAAGAGTGCTATAAATTCATAGATGAAAATTCAAAGAAACCCATTGTGCTGATGGAAGATGGGAAAGGAGGTGTCTTTGTTAGAGTTTTAGAAGAAATGATTGTTTTTACTACTAATTAAATTTACAAGATCTTGGAGAATGGTTCTTCTACAATGAGAAAAGTGGAAACTCTCCTTAACAAATAAAGAAACCGGTCTCATTCGATATTTTCTATTACAATTTACATCAAGGAGTGAACACCAAAGGGGAAGGAGATGATCAAGTGTAGGAAGTTAAACCTTTTGGACCTCGCTAGTTCTGAGAATATTTCACATTCTGGTGCAGGAGAGGTGTTCCTCAGTTTATTTTTCTTTCCAGTACTCATTGGGTGCACTTATTGAAAACTCATTAAATCACTTTTCACTCATAATGTTCAGTTTTAAAAAATAAGTTTTGTTACGAAAAAGACACTTGCACTTATACATGAGAATTTATACCAAGTGATAATAATAATTTTTTGGTTAGAGTTGACAAATAGGTCATATTATATAGCATGTCAATGTTTTGTATCCAAATTTGTGTAGTGTTACTGAAATAGATCAGACTTTGGAAAAATCTACTTTTTTAGGGAAGAGAAAGGGAAGCTAGTGAGACCAATAAAAGGTTTATCACTCTCACTCATGTCATTAATTCACTTGTGGAGAACTATGTCCATGTTCCATAAAGGTAAACTAGCCCGTATATAAAGGATATTTCATTTTTTATGCTTGTGGATTTAAGGATATGTTTGATACAACTGAACAATGACCTAAGAAATCATGTTTGGTATGAAACAGAGGGAGTGCTAATTTCATCATTTAAGTAAAGTTGGATTCCTTCCCAATTGGGTGGATTTCCCATGCGTTGCTCAAAAAATATATTTTATTAACATAAATATTTAAAATTATATTATATTTTTTTCTTTTATATATTTATGTTATTACATATTGAGTCTCACCATTTCCTTGTATATCATTACCTCTCTCAAAAGCTCCTCTTCTCTAGGACCAAATGAGGCCTCAACATTTTTTTGGAAAAAATAGGGATAGAAAACTAACAAGTATATTGAGGGATTCCTTGGGTGGGAAAACAAAGATATGAAAAATTTCCACAATCTCACCATTAGTACATTTTTTGGAAGAGACACTCAGCACCATCGATTATGTACACCATTCTAAGAATATCAAGAACAAGCCAGATGTTAGCAGTTTCATAAATTCATTGTTTTTTGAGCTGATGTTGGATTTCCATTCCTTATATTACAACAATTCTTGTTTTTTGTTATTTTAGGTTAACTAGAAGATGATGAAATCTACACTAATCAAGGACTTGTATACAGAAATTGATCAGCTTAAACAAGGTTATTGAAAGTTTTATCACAGATCTGGTACTTAAACGGTATAGGTTATTCTTATATGTGACATTTTTTTAATGCTGAAATAGAGGTTTATGGTGCAAGAAAAAAAATGAAATTTACATACCATGTGATTAATAACTTTATGAGGAAGTAGAGAAAAAGGTTTTATCCTTATCATATGGATGATCCATAGATTATTTTTCCCTACTTGATTATATTTTTATTTTATTTTTTATAGGTTATGACTAAGAAAATCGAGTATATGGAAGTTGATGCAGATGAAAAGGATAAGGAACAACACACTTTTAATTTGGAATTATAATTTCTTCGGACCCTTTTGACAACACTTATTGAAAGACGATTCTAGCACTCATCACTTATGATAAGTAGTTTGAAAAAATAATTGTTGTTTGTTCTGATTCTAAAAAAATGTTTACACAAAATAAAGTGGAAGAAAAGTGCTGGTATGATGGAAACAATTGTACAAAATAACTTAAATATAATAAGTTTTCAATAAGCGCTATCAAACACACCCTTTCTTCTTGTTGGGGGGGGGGGTTGTGACTTGATTTATTGTTTTCCTTGTAAATAGTAACTGATGAACATCGATGAATTATAAAAGGATCAGAAGTTTTTGAATACAAAATTGATTGATAAACATGAAACAACTGAGTTGTGAAACCATTTTTAAGAGTAATTTTAGCTATTTGTTTCAATAATGAACCTGAATATCTACCTAATTCTACTATAGATAAATCTTCAACAAACTCAAAATGAATTATTTTATCTTGAATAATGACATAAGGAGTCCAATTCAACAATTAAATAAAAAGAATACATGATATGCAATCTCCTAAAATCTGATGAGTTAGATGGCTATTAGATTTCTTCTTCTCTAAAATTAAACAATTTTTTTATAAAATGACTTCTATTTTTGATTTTCTTAGTGAAATACCTATTTGAGCGTGCTATTGAGCTTATAGTAGAGCTTGAGAATGATGCATCTGACTTATTTATCCTATTTACCAATATTGGTTTGTTTTCCATGAATCAGAAATGTATTTCTTTTATAATTCTTGAAGTTCACATCTAACATGTCTTATAAGAGAAGACATTATGACTTGTGATTTTGAGGAAGTGGTGTTTGTTTTTTTTTCTGAAAAATTGATTACACTTTCTTACAATAAGCAGTTTGAAATCACTTGTATAAAAGAATTTATAAAGTTTTTTAAATCACTTGTTGAATGAACTTTATCACTTATGATAAGTAGTTTGAATAATTAAGTGGTGTTTTTTTTTGTTTTTGAAAAAACACCTTACACTAGAATTCATGAAGATGACAACTTAAATTTGTAGAGAATCACTTTTTCAGTAAGAAATATAAAATCAAACATGAACCACTTGTCATAAGTGATATAAAAAGGCCACCAGTTGTTGGTTTGAATGGCCATAACATTGTT
Organism: Viscum album; assembly: GCA_963277665.1. Lineage (NCBI taxonomy): Eukaryota > Viridiplantae > Streptophyta > Magnoliopsida > Santalales > Viscaceae > Viscum > Viscum album. The sequence goes on along the minus strand of OY728145.1, from coordinate 751,950,556 downwards.
TTTAGAGAGTTATAAGTAATTTTCAGTAAGTGCTATTAAATAGAGTTTGTGTTAATTACTATAAAATCATTTTCAGAGTGGAAGGACAATATAGAAGAAGGAAACAAAATTTTGGTCTAGAAATTTCAATTATAGTCAGATCAATATCTAAAATACTTACATAAGACCGTTGTAGAATCATTGATGCAACAAGAACTGAAACTTACTGATATGGAGTAGGATATGCAGTCCTTTGTAACTACCAAGTTGGAGGTATGGTTAAAATTCAGAAAATTTAAATGATTTTTTATTTTAACAGATTCCAAACAAATTTTATAATTAATTCATTAACATATAGTTTTTTTTCCCAGGATTAATGCTATAGAAGAATTTCAAGGATGGTTAGGAAAGTTAAAAACCATGTGTGCTAGTGGTATTGAGGGTTTAGATGATATCGCTAGGGTCCATGACATTGATTCTCAATCTACATTTAAAGATATAAATTCAGAAGTTTCAAATAACTCATCTTCCTTGGAGGATGAAACTTTTTCCTTTTATTTCTACCCCATTTACCTTTTTTGTTTTTTTTATTTTACACTAATTTTCTTTGTTTGTACACAAAATTTTTTTTAAGTGATTTTATTCATAGCTGGATCAGTTGTTCAATGAAATTCAGAGTAGTCTTCATAGTCAGGAGGAGAGGCTAATTTCATTTTCAAAATAGTAGCAGGAGGTTCACGATTTTCTACTCAAGTGTTTAATTCTTAATGATTTTTGTGGATTATTTTTCAATGACTAATGATTTCATTTTGAATCAATTTCAGCTACATTACAGAGCTATTCAGGACACTAGGAAAATTTCTTAAAAGATAATAAACTTCTTCAAGACTGTGGGCATGAAATCATCTAAATTTACACAAATTGCTGAAGATGCAGACAATGAATGAACAGAAAATATCTAAACTAGAGAATAAATTTTAGGACTATTCTTCCAATTAAGAAAAAAACATTTAGAGAGAAATTGGTAGATCTTCTTGAAAATTCTAATGCTCTGAAAAAAACCAGTACTTGATTATTTCATTTCCAGGATCATCATCATGAATTATCTTTATTGAATATATACAGTTTCAAGGGGTGATCCATGAACTATGTGAGAGTGTAGCTATTAGAACTAGTAGACTTCAAAATGAAGTATCAATAATCCAATAATCAACTTAAAGAATTAATTCATAGTGGACTGTTTACTAGGATAAAATTGAAAAATGGTACCTGATAGATGTTTCTTTAGTCAAAAGTGTAAGAGATGACCTAGATGAAATTCTTCAAAAGTGGTAAGTTCACCTTTTATATTTATGTTATCAAACTATAAATCATCACATCAATCTTTGATCTGTAGTCTAAAGAAGATGAAGATCGGTGTGATACAGTGGAGAAATGCAGAAGAATCCTTGACGAGTTTACAAAAAAAAGCAATGTGTCCTATGTAGACTCCATTTTCCAAGAAGTATTGAAAACAAATCATACTATCCGTTCAATATATTCTTTGGTTGTGTCCTTTGCTCTGGAGGTGATAGATGTAGGGAACAAGAACATTTCCTCCTCTATTGATAGTAAGTAGTGATTTTCATCTTCATCATATCTTCTTCATCTCGTCTTTACATAAGAAAGTCGTGATTGTTTTGAATTTACACATTCTCTGCAACTTGATCATGAGCCATGTGTGAATCTCAGTTATATGGTTTCTCCTTTCCGTGAGGATCTTAGGAAGTTGAAAAACGGAAACCACTAATAGATTTTAAAGATTACAGATCATGTTGGAAAATGTCTTCTTGATGAATACTTGGTAAGAAGTTTTAATTTAGGGCATGTTATAGAAGAATTTATTTATGTTTACCTAGACATGTTGCAAGTAGATAATATATTATGCTCAACACCAAGGAAGAGGTCATTCAATTTACCAAGCACATCGGCCATCGAAGAGCTTCAAACTCCTTATTTTGAGGAATTGTTGAAGTTGTTCAGTGATAGAAGGTCTCTAATGTAGGTGAAAGGTGAATCAAAGCATAATATTGGGGTGTATGATTCTGCATAATCCTTTAGGGACTCTAGAGTTTCTCTCACTACGATCAACTACAAGGACAACATGAATTCTGCTCAGTGTCAATTCACAGAAAGCATTTGTGGGAAGGGTATATTTAATATTAAATTTATATGCATATTTTTATAGAAGATAAAAATAATTATATTTGAAGTGTGTAAGGTCTTTGGATGGAAGTGATATTTATGATATTGACAGTGCATGTTTACTGTAGAGGTGAAAAGTGAAAATATAAAGATTTAGGAAAATTTCAGTGTATAAAAAAATGAAATAGGGTAATAGAAGTATTATAGAGGAACTTAATTATAGCTATTATTGAAAAGTTAGTCCTTTTGAGATTGATTTAGATAAAATTTTCATCATGGGGGTTCTGGTGGTGTATATCAAACTCAAATTAGAACTTGAGTAAATGATACTAGACTTGTATTAATAAAATGACATCAAGGTTTGTTTTTAAGATCATATATTTTTTAATTTTTTCTTAGATGAACTTACAATGCATGTTCAAAATTTTATGGTTTTTTATATTTAAGAACATTTATGCAATACGATGAAAATATTAATATAAATTTTTTTCTTTAGAATTATATTTAAACTGAAAGTTAGTTAAAGAAATAAACAGCAAAAATTATAAGATGAATCAAGACATGAAGATTTATTTTTTTATTTATCTATTTCTCATGTATATAAAATATGGTATAAAACATGAAATTGATTCATTCACACATTCATGTATAAAGAGCAAAACATTTTAATCTTTCACTATTAAAACAAGATTATCCTTGAACTAGATAAAATGAATGATTATTTTTCAACATTTTTTAATCACTTGGTCAGTATGAAATAATAGAAAGTAATTACAATAAACACATAATGTTTTTAGAAGGTTTATTTATCAGTGTTGAAGACTACATCCATGATGTACATAATTAAGAAGATTGCAAAATCAATAGAAAGAAATCATCCTTAACCCATTAGAATTTTTGACCCACAAAAGACTACATGATCCACCTTGTTTACAATATTGGGACCCCATAAAAGGTTGATCTTATTTAATTTTGTATTTGATAATTCTAGTATAAACATAAAATAATATTATTATCCTTGATCAATGAATATTTTTAACACATGTTTTCTCAATATTTTTAGTAGTTGATCAACATACGATCACTCTTTCTCATGAATTCCTCAACAACTTATTCCTTTTGATTTTTGTGAATTATAAATAAATATTCATCAAAAAATTCATAATTTAATTTCATGAAAAGCATGATATGTTCTTAATTTCTTTTAATTTAATTATGAAAATATATTTTCATATTAATCCACTCACATCAGCCAACTTAAATTTATACTTTCATATTAAAATCACTTAAAATATCTCCAAATATAACTCCATAATCCTTGGGTATTTAAAATCCAACACATCTCTAAAAATAAAATCTAGCATTAATATATTCAAATTTTGAATCAAATAATCACCAATAAATTTCTTGAAAAGTTGAATTTGTTTTTGATTTCTTTGGCTTTAATTATGAAAATATATTCTCCAAGTTTTTATCTAAAAAATACTTTCAATTTAATCTATTAAATCCATAAATATCAACAATTAAAATTTAGTATTTTATAATAAAATATAAAAAAATATCTCTAGATATGACTCCATAATCTTTAGAAATTTGAATCCCATCACATCTCCAAAAATATATTCCATCCTTCGTATATTCAAATTTTGAATGAAATAATCACCAATTAATTTTATAATCTACTTCAAAAATATTTAGGGAAATAATTCAAAAAATATTAATTTTCATCATTAAATTTATGTTTAAACTTCAAAAAAATAATTCCATGGAAATATTATTCAGTCATGTGTTTTAATTCAATGAATTTTTATATTGATTATCAATGAATTTTTCAGTAAAGAATTTTTTCAGCAATGTTTTTCTCTTGACCCTTCAGTTGTTAATAAACATATAATCACACTCTTTCTCATGAGTTCTTCAACAACTTCTTCATTTTTATTTTCATTAATTATCAATTAATATTCAAAAAATAATAATTTATATATTGATTTTTTTGAAAAATAAGATATGTTGTTGATTTCTTTAACTTGAATTATGAAAATAGTTTTTTCAACATTTTTCTATAAAAAATAATTGAACAATTTAATCAATTAAATCCATAGATATTGACCAATTCGAATTTAGTATTCCATAATAAAATTTCTAAAAATATATCCAAATATAACTCTATAATCCTTGGGAATTTAAATTCACACACATCTCCCAAAATAAATTTCATCCTTCATATATTCAAATTTTGAATCAAATAATAACCAATTAATTTTATAATCAATTTCCAAAATATTTCTTCCAATAATTCAATGAATTTTCATCTTACTTGATCGATATTTTTTTAGCACATTTTTTTTGACCCTTAATTTATTTTTGATCAATATACAATCACACTCACTCATGAATTTTTTAACAACTTATTCTTTTTGATTATCATGAATTATTGATAAATATTCATCAAATAATTAACAATTTAATTTCTTGAAAAGTAGGTTTTGTTGATGATTTCTTTGACTTGAATTATGAAAATATATTATCCATATTTTTCTCTCAAAACTACTTGATCAATTTAATCGATTATATTTATATATATTGACCAATTAAAATTTTGTCTTTCATAATAAAATATCCCAAAATATATCCAAATATAACTATGATGTCCCAAACCTAGGTGCCACTAAAAGGTGCCCCATGCCTGGTTGTCCATATGAACTCATGTTCATTGACCCATTTACAATTAGGAACCATGTATTATTGAAATAGTATAGGGTGGGGGAGAAATACAAGAAGATACCTACACTACCAACAGATAAGGACTCTACGAGACTCGAACCTGAGACCTTGCCGAGACCTCATAGGGCCACTACCAACTGAGTTCCACCCTAGGGTCAATTAGGCACTTTATAATTGATTCATTAAATTAATTACATCCATGTAATATTGATTTTATTTAATAATTAAAAGGTTTCATTCCATACGTTTCATTAGAGTGATAAGGTTTAAGGACATGCAACCATTCATTAATTCGTATATATCATATTCAATTCATTAGGTTCACTTTGTTGTCTTTCATCAATCATGATAAGGTGTACTAGAGAAATTCAACCAAGTTATTCAATTTCATTTATTTATGTCAAGCCATATACTTAGTATAATTTCCAATTCAACCATTTTAACAATCATTATTTAAGTAGAACACTTACCTTAGAAGGGGTAAGTGACACTGATATATTCAAGGGATAATCAAAAACCAATTCAATATTTTTTAATTAATTAAGGCCTTACCATTAGTAGGGTGAAACCAAAGAACACCCGAACAACGGTGCATATGCACTTAACAAATTGGAAAAGTCATAATCAATGGAAACACCCTACATGGGGTGGTTGGCATTGAGGAAGTAACCTACGACATTAGATAACATATTTAACAAGAGTCTTAGAATATGGTTCTAATGACTATAATCAAGGTACATGAATTAAATTGCAAACTCTCGATGAAATCGGTGCTCACACATGACAATTTATAAAATAACGAATATTGAGGGATGAATTATAGAACACCTACCTTGTAATAATGCGACTCTCCTCACCTAGTATCATCCTTTAGTTTGGCTTTGATTGGAAGAGATCTGAAGAACAGATCAACACCCTAAAAAAGGGCATATTATCATGCACATCGATAACTCCATCAAGAGAAATATAAATGAATAATAACTAAAAAGGAATCGAGATCTTACCGATTTTCATCCAACATGACAAACGGGGATCGAATCAGAGTTCGGATGGCCAGCTAATATCAAAAACTATCAAAGAGGCTTCAAAGAAGACAAAAAGGGAAAAAGGATCCATTTATGTCTTTTGGAGTGAAATGTGAAGGAGAGGGTGAATTAAAACATATCATTAAGGGAAAATAGTCATTTCACCAAAAAAATTAGGTCAAATGGTTTGGCTACAGGGTTGGCCAAATCGTGCACCAACTGGGTGCCATCTGCTATGCTAAGGGAGCACCCACATGGTTAGGCCACACCGTTAGGAAAACCATCTTCTAACCTTATGAATCACCTCTTCCAAAATTACATACTTTTCACATGTTTGTGTGTAACCTAGCGCACGATTAGTAAAAACCATGTGCCTTGATTCACCCTACTATCCATCCTCGCATGGTTAGCAGAGACTGTGTGGGTTGAGTTGCATAGTTTCTACTAATCGTGAAGCCTAGTGTTTTTCTCCACCTGCTATGGTTCCGAGCTCTGAATAAGCCCTAGACACCCTCATAACCTTTATAACCTCATTAGGAATCCATATTAGGACCAAAATAAGGAATTAGAATAAATTTAAAAGGATCCATACCTGAGTGAAAATCGGGTTCTTACAGTCTTCCCCCTTAAAGAAACTCATCCCTGTTTTCACCTTCCAAGGGTGGTGAAACACTATCTGAGAACAAATCTAGCCACTGAGCACGTATGTCAAACTCTCACTCCCAAGTCTTATCCTATACATAGTTATGCTTTCATAGAACCCGTACTAAAGGAACAAATTTTTATCAGAGATCCTTCATTCTCTAGAAAACAACGCGTATAAGATATTCCTAAAAAGAAGCATCGACATCTAAGTCAACTTCCTCAGGATCAAAAGTATGATATGGGTCGACATTATATTGGAAAATCTGTGAAACATGGCAGATGTCGTGCACGTAATGGTACCTATGAGGTAGTAATAACCAATATACTATCGGACCGACTCTCTCTATAATCTCAAATGACCCTACATAATGAGTAAAAAACTTCCCTTTACTCTATAACCATATATTACCAAGCCTGGGTGATACCCATGAGAAAACATGATCTCCTACCTCGAACTCTATAGGTCATCGATAGAGATAAAAATAAGATTTTTGTCTAGAATGACTAGTAGACATACGCTTCATGATTAGCTGAACCTGATCTAAAGTCTCCTGCATGAGATGAGGACCTAGTAGCACTACCTCACCTATATCTATCCAACACAGGGGTGAATGAAATGACTTACCATACAAGGCCTTAAAAGGATCCATATGATTCGTTTCCTAAAAGATATTATTGTAGGTGAACTCAACTAAATGGATATGCTTCTCCCAAGAACCGTTGATGTCAAGGATGTATTCCCATAGCATTTCCTCTAGAACCTGTATCGTTTGTTATGATTGTTCATCAGTCTGAGGGTGGAAGGTTGTGCTCAGAAGAAACAATATACCCATAACTCTCCACATCACCTGCCAGAAACCTGACGTGAAGTGAGTGTCCCTATCTAAAATGATAGTACAAGGGACCTTTTGTAGTCATATGGTCTCATATAAATACAATCTTCACATCTCCTTAACTGAGAAAGTCTCCTAGATATAAAGGAAGTGGGATAATTTCTTCAGTCTATTAATGACAACCCATACAACATCTCTAGATCTAGGCAACCTCGATAAGACAACTACAAATTCCATAACAACATATTACCATTTCAATTATGAGACTGTAAGTGACTGTAACAAGCCTGCAGGTATCTGGTTCTCCACCTTCACCTGCTGATAGGTGTAACACATCATGATAAAACCTGTTATCTAACATTTCATCCTAGGACACCAATATTGGAATTGCATGACTTGATACATTTTAGATATTCCTAGATGAATTGCCCATAGAGAAGCATGGGACTCTCACATAAGTTACTTTATCAAATCTCTAGGAACCCAGATACATCCATGAATATATAGGATGTATTCTCTATCTATATAACAATCCGTAGGTGGGTCATCTCCTAAAATAATATCATGGAGAACCAGGACTTTAGGATCTAAAAATTTCCTACTCTTCACCTTCTCAAGAATGGAGGAGGTAACTTTCAAGGTTGAGAGGTAATATTACTCGCAACTGTCATGAAATTCTAGATACAACATATAAAAGAGGGCCATTAATTTCTATTCATCACTAGCTTTCCATATGGCACATGCCTAAGTTTTCTGACTTAGCACATCCACTACTGCATTGCCTTTTCTAGGAATATAGTCAAGCTCAAAATCGAAATACTGAAGATATTCGACCCATCTCCACTGTTTGAGATTCAAGTCACAATATGTAAATATATACTTGAGGCCATTATGGTATGAATACACCACAAAGAACTCTCCCAATAGATTGTGTCTCTAAAAATGTAAGGCATAGACAACTACTACTAAATTAAGGCCACATGTCAGGTAGTTTCTCTTAGGTTTCCTCAAATATTGAGATCTGTACACAATGACTCTATCCTCCTGTATCAATACTTCTCCTTGTATGATGCCTGATGCATCACAGAACACTATATAACCTCTTCTAGGCTCTAGTATAATTAGAATAGGTGTTGTGACAAGACTCCCTTTTATCTCCTGAAAGGCTTCCCCACACTCTTCTGACCACAGGAACTCAACACCCTTCCTTCTAAGACCAATAATAGGTGAAACATGGTGTGAGATGTACTGTATGAAATTCCTGTAATATCCATCCATCCCCAAGAAACTCCATATATCCAAAACGTTCATGGGATACTCATAGGATACCATGTCAGTCACCATCTCTAGGTCAACAGATACTCCTGAATCCTAGATAATATGACCCAAGTAGTGAACTTTGTCTAATATAGAAGTGGTACTTGGAAAAGATTGGTATAAAGCTAATGCTTTCTCACTATACTCAAAATGATCTCAATGTTATTAGCATGGTCACTATGAGTGTGATAATACACCAAGATATTATCCAAAAATACTATGACAAAAGAATCCAGATAGGGGTGGAACATCCTACTCATCAAACACATGAAAACAGTAGGAACATTCATAAGACCAAACAATATAACAAGATACTCATACATACTATACCTACTACAAAAATATGTACATGGTATGTATGATGGCCTGACTCACACCTGATGATATTCCAATCTCAGTTCGATCTTAGAAAACACGTTAGATTCTTGGAGCTAGTCAAAGAGACATCTATTTGAGGCATTGGACACTAGTTCTTGACCATAAGCTGGTTCTACCATCTATAATCTATTCATAGATGAAGAGTCCCATCTTCCTTCTTAGTGAAAAGCATGGGTGAACCCCAAGAGGAAGTTATAGGCCATATAAAAACTTTTCCTCTATATACTGTAACTATCTCTTAAGCTTTTGGATCTTATTAGGTTCCATCCTATATGGATAAATGGACACTAGAGATATTCTTGGAACGAGCTGAATTGTAAACTCTACCTCTCTCTTAGAAGGTAAGCTAGAAAAATCACCAATAATGACATCCCTGAAATGGTCTACTACCAAAGGGAATTCATCCTAATTTAAATCCTGATCCTATATGAAGATATTAACAATCTCAGTGGTCACTCCACCTATCCCATGATTCTCTGGTCTAGATCTATTGGCTTGGACACTCCACTCACCCTTGTATAGATAAATGCATCCATATGGTGATGAAAATGATACCTTGTGATTATAATAGTCTAAAAATTCATGTTATTGAACCAAACATTCCATCACAAGAATGACATATAAGACTATCATTTCGAGAACAAAGAGGACCCATAAGAAATTATAACTACCTACCTTAAGAGGACAGTCCCTACATTGGCTTATTCCCTCTAACTGTACTCCTAACAGTGTATCCAGGGTCATTACACCATAGTAATACTATATTTCTAGACTAAGACTTTACAAGATAGATAAGGATATGATGGAGTGTGAAGCACCTATATCAAATAACGCAGATACTATATTGGTGGCTAATAGAATAGTACATTGTACTGTAGACAGTCATATACTCTGATCCTTTGGTATCAGCTGTAATGCATGCAACTGACCTGATATATGACACTATGCTACAACTTAACTACCCTAATCATTACAAATCTGTTGGTACTACTGATAATATGAAGTTTGGATACCATGGCCATGACCTTCTCCTCATCCAGGCCTATTGATGCTGCTCCAAATCCCCGCCTAACATCACATAATAGAACCTACTCCTAAAGGTGGAGCTGGTACAAAGCCTCTCCCACTATAAGATGATGGAAAGGTCTAAAATAATCTTTAAAGGTGCACCATACGGCCACAAGTTTGGTACTCTAGATATTCTTTGTCACACTGAGGCTACAAATGACCCTATCGTCTGCACGGATAACCCACAACAAAGGTACTTTTATAGGTACTTTGGTCGCCACTTCCTTGATGAGAACCCTCGAGGGATCAATTTATGTTGTTGGAAGAACTATTGTCCTACATCGACACTGATCCTTTATTCCTGATATTATCACCTTCCCTTAGATTGTTCTTAGTGATAAGAGAATGATTGACTATTTCATAGAAGGTAGGTATGTGAAATACATTCACCTGAGTATGGATGGCATATTAGAGCCCATCCTCGAAGTGTCTATCACACTAAATCTCGTTACCAATTAGAAGTGGTGACAAGAACTATAACTGAGTGAAACACGTTGAATAATTCATAACTGACATAGCACCCTACTCTAAATGCATGACATCTCTATAGTGGATAAATCTCAGCATCTAAGGAAATAATTGATCATATAAATTAGTTTGAAATTCAACCTAGATCATGCCATTATGAAATATATCTTGGGTAACACATCCCAACAGTGCTTGTCTGAATCATGAAACATATATGTAACAAGATTTACTCTACACTTTAGAAGAATCTCTAGATGATCAATGATGGATAGGGTGGTCTCTAGTCAAGAATTAGTAGCCTGCAGACCGCCATCCCCTGAGAATGTGGGAGGATGCTACTACTGGAACTCATATGTCAGATTAAACATCAGAGGTGTATGTCATGGAGCACCTTTCATAGACTTCATCAGATATAGAAAACTCTCACAAAGCTAAGTGTCAGTTCCCATATAGGTATAACAGGTATTTCCTTAAGTCTCACTCATTTTAGTAAGAATGGATGCTTAGGGCCCACCACATTCAGAGAATGGTTTTCTCCCCCCTCTTGGCATATGATATGTGGACGTCGTGGTGGAATTTCTATAAAAATGACAAGAACGCACCTCCAAACAAGAATTAAGAAGATAGATAGAAATAGAGAAAGATGAATGAAAGGAAATCGATCAATAACCATGGTATACTACCCCAACTACCCGCTTATATGGCTATACCTTGGTAAGTGTTCTTTTTTAACTTCCAGGGGTTCTACTAGGAGAAAGTCCAATAGTACTTTGCCTCTTCATTTACTGACCACCATTTTATTTTATAAGTCAAGTTTCAATTTTAGAGTTTTCATTTTATTATTTTCATATATCAAGGTTCATTTAAAATTGATTTTCATTCCCATTGAATCATGACCCATACACCTTATCACTGAAATCAACACCCATTTAATTCCATTCTAATGGCTTGACTGAGTAAATTACCCATTCCAACCCACGAGGTCCCATACACCACATGAATTGAACCTATAAATCACTAAATCATATCCAAAATGCATCACAACCATATATATATATATATATATATATAAAACAAGTCTCACAAAAAAATCACAATCAATATAGGCAATACAAGTAGTGAAATGAACCTATATGGCATGATAATATGTATGACATGTGAATTACAGGTTCCTATGATGATGCATGTAATAATTTTACTTTCCCTCATATCATCGAGCCAAGGATGAAATGAAATCCTCCATTAGAATAAGAATAATTACCACAACACAACATGTGAATCACCCAATGGTGAAATGATATGAACAATAATAGGCAAAAGAATAAAAAAATAATAATTCTAGGAAACTTGGAATTACCCTGAACATGGGTTAGCTACGCCAAATCACATCTTATAATTAAGTTCTAAGCATTCCTAATCCCAATTATATTGTCTCCAAATAGAAAATAAAAAAAACCTACTATGATACCATCTTGTGACCTCTCAAACTTGGGTTCCACTCAAAGGTTCCCTATGTCTGGTTTGCCACATGGCCTCAAATGCATCTCCCCAAATGCCATAGGATCTCGAATTTTAGTGAGGACCTATGGTGTGTCCATGGGAAGAATATTAAATCATTACAAGAGTGTATAAAAGTGGATAAATGAAATAGAAGGTAAATAGTATATGTAATATGAGTAAATATATGGTACAATAGAAGCAGAAGAGAATAATGAATAACTGAACAATTGGTAACAATACTCAAGAAACTGATGATAAATTCCATGTGTCTAGAAAACTAGAAAATGTGGATACAAAGAAGAAGAAAATACATGATATAAAAAAGTATAAAAAATAAACAAAAAACTATCCAGCAACCCAGGCCCTAGCCCAATCATCTTCTACAAAGCTCCATCCTAATACAAACAAGAAATATCATGTGTCCAAGGCAGGACACTTCCCTTTGTCAACACCTACATACATGTAATATTCTTGGGTACCAATGTTGGATGAAATTGGGTTTGAGATAAATCTCAATAGGCAACCACCAATGAAATTTATAACATCCAATCCATGTAATATAAACTGAAATAGTGTGTAAGTTTGCATATATAAAAGTAAAGAAGTATAGTAATGTAAATACCCAAGTACCTGCTTCAGCCTTAGCTGGTGTCTAAACATATAACCATTTCATTCATGATTTATGTTCTAGTTTATATATGTAAGTCATGTGAGGTATAATCACACTGACATCTTAACATGATAATAATAACAATGAAGGATCCAAAATACAATAAGGCATCCTATAATGATATTAATAATGAATGAGATCCAAGGTAATATCCAAGACATCCAGGACCTCAGGGGTTAATCCAACTCATCTGTAACCTTTATCCTGGATAAGGGGTAATAATGTAATCCAAGGGGCATCTCCCAAGGAATTCCATAATAATAATTTTCTCTAAGTACAAGGATCTCATCCAAGTTAAAACCGATAAGAAATGACTCGGCCCGATGGATGTAACCATGGCACCTCATGTCTGTAAACATCATGATGGATCTAAGGAGTGTATCCAAGACATACTATAGTGATAATGTAGGGATCCTATGGTGTCATATTAGACAACAACTAGTAGATAAGGTTTGGGTTCCAAGGTGGGTCTCGCCCTTGGCAACCGACATCCTTGAACGAGAATGGCGTCCACGAGTTCTCAAGGAATTCCCTCGGGAATCTAAGGCTAGCTCGATTATGAACTTTCCTATAATAAAGTCAAGTTATGTTTACAATTAGTAACCTTATAATTTATTCTTTAAATTAATTAAGCCCATGTAATAGTCATTCCATTTAATAAGTCAAAGGGTTCATTCCATACCTTTCATTAGTGTGACAAGGTTAATGGACATGCAACCATTTATTAATTCATATATATAATATTCAATTCATTAGGTTCACTCCATTTCCTTAAATCAATCATGGAAATGTGTGCTACGAACATGCAACTGAGTCATTCGGTTATATATAATTAGTCCAAGTCATATACGTAGTATACTTTCCAATTTAACCATTTCAACATTCATTATTCAAGTAGAACACTTACCTTAGAAGGGTCAAGTGAAACTAACATATTCAAGGGCTAATAAAAAACTAATTCAATAATCATTTAATTATGTAAGGTCTTAACATTATCAGGGTTAAGCCAAACCACACCTGAACAGTGGTTCAACGATACTTAACAAACCCCAAAAAGAATAATGAAGGGAACCACCCTACTTGGGGTGGTATGCATTGAGGAAGCAACCTCCAACATTGGATAAAATATTTAAAAATAGTCTTATAATATGTTTCTAAAGACTATAAGAAAGACACATGAATTAAACAGGCAATGCCCAATGAAATCAGCGCGCACACACGACAATTTATAAAATGAAGAATCTTGATAGATGAGTTATAGACCACCTACCCAAGGCTCATACATCTCTCCTCATTCATTATCAAGATTTATTTTAGCCTGGATTAGAAGATATCTGAATAATATATGATCACCCAAAAAATTGGGCATATGAGACTGCACCGCGAAAAATATGTTGAGAGATAGATAAATGAAGAATGACTAAAAACGAATCAAGATCTCACTGATATGCATCCAATGTGGAAAACGAAGATTGAATTAGAGTTCAGATGGCGATCTGGGATCAAAAACTATCAAATAGTCTTCAAAGGAGCTAAAAAGGGAAGAGGCGACACGTTGTTGTTTACTGGAGAGAAATTAGAGGGATAGGATGATTTAAAACATATCATTAAGGAAAAAATGGTCATTTCACCCAAAAAATATGGGTCACATGGTTTGGCCGCATGGTTGGCCAAACTGCACGCAAACTGTACACCATCTTATATGCTAAGGGGGAAACCACAAGGTTAGGCCACATGGTTAGGGACCATGTGCCAACTGAACAAATCACCTCTGCTAAAGACTATAGAGTTCCTGCATGGACTTGGGGCCCTTGGTGCACAGTTAGGTAAAATCATGTGCCCAACTTCACCCCACAAGGTTAGAAAAGACCATGCTGGCTAGGTTTCATAGTTTCTACTAACCGCATGGCCCAATGTTTTTCTCCACCAAATAGGGTTCTGAGCTCCGAACAAGCCCTAGATACCCCCGTAACCTTTATAACCTCATCAGGCATCCATATTAGGTCCATAATAAGGAATTAGACCAAATTTAAAAGGCTCCATACCTAAGTGAAAACCAGGTTCTTATAATAACTCCATAATCCTTGGGAATTTAGATTCCAATGCATCTCCGAAAATATATTCCAGCCTTTGTATATTCAAATTTTGAATGAAATAATCAAAAATTAATTTTATAATCTATTTCCAAAAAATTTAGACCAATAATTCAACAAATATTCATATTCATCATTTAATTTTAGTTGATACTTCACAAAAATAATTCCATGAAAATATTTCATGGTTATATGTTTTAATTTAATGAATCATTATCTTACTCGATCAATGATTTTTTAGAAAGTTTTTTCTCTTGAGCCTTTAGTTGTGGACAAACGTATGATCACACTCTTTCTAATGAGTTCCTCTACAACTTCTTCCTTTTTATTTTCATGAATTATAGATAAATACTCATAAAAATTAATTCATAATTTTATTTTCTGAAAAATAATATATGTTGTTGGTTTCTTTAACTTGAATTATGAAAATAGTTTTTTCCATATTTGTATATATAAAAAATTGACCAATTTTACCAATTAAATCCATATATATCGACGAATTTAAATTTAGTCTTTCACAATAAAATTTCTAAAAATATATCTAAAGACAACTCTATAATCCTTGGGAATTTAAATCCCCACACATCTCCCAAAATAAATTTCATCCTACACATATTCAAATTTTGAATCAAATAATCAACAATTAATTTTATAATCAATTTCAAAAAGATTTCAAACAATAATTCAACAAACATTCATTCTTGTCATTTAATTTTGTTTAATACTTCACAAAAATTATTATACATAAATATTATATGGTCATATTTTTTGTGGGTGAAGTTATGTACTTGCGTTTTCCAAGTTCTAGAGCCACAAAAAAAATTATGATCCAAATTCAATACCAACTTTGTGTAATATCTCTTTATCATGTATGTCAATATTCTATATGAATAAGATAAAAAAACTCAAATAATAAATCTTTTATTATAGAATAGATAAATAACTAATTATTTCCTGAAAATTATTCATCTGTTTTTTTTCACACAAAAAAATATTTTTTCAATTGTCCACTTCTCATGAAAAATTCCTGAATAATACTAATACATGTTATATATCATTCTCTAATTCTATTCCAACTCATTCCTTAAATAATTAATCATTCAAACTAAAATTTTATATGCAATGAAGTTCAAATATTTTTTCTTTTAGAATATCATGTGCAATAACTCAATTTTCATATTTTGTTTACTAACTATTGGAATTTGTTAAAATAGATTGGAAATCAATTTTTAATCATTTTTAAGATCATACCTAAATAATTTAGCTTGAAAAATAAAATGTTTTGCACATATTAATGTTCTAGGATAAATGTTATGTGTACCTTATTTAACAAATTCTAGAATTATTCATAAACTAATTAACAAATTCTAAATCTCTTAAAGAATTCAATAACATCATGGAAACTTCACAATTGACGTGTAAACAAGAATTATTCAAATTATCACCAAAATTCAGTTCATAAAATAAATATTTCATGATTTTGTATTTTTTATTCAAAGTAGTTTCCACTCATGTTTAGTGCTTATAAAAGTTATGTGTAACCTTTAACTCCAACTAATTGATTCAAGAAACATTAGGAATACATCATATAACATGTATCATCAATTTTTCTATAGAAACTCATCCAAATTAATGACAAAGAAATTTTTTTAGGATTGAGAAATATATGTTTTGTGTATATTTATATACCTATATATCATCTTCACTTGAATAAGTTAAAAGTGTGCTTCAACAACCTTAATTGGATCACCATTAAATCCCTAAAAAGGATCTTTTATAACCTAACAAGCCTCACATAGAAATACATCAAATTTAAAAAATATTCTACATAGTGAGATTGTTTATGTTGCAAAGTGCATGTTCTATGCATCATAACTTCATGCAATAAATTAATCAAATTTCCATCACCATAGAATAACTTCAAGAAATGTGCATCTCAAGATATGTATATCACTCAATTTGATTGTATATCTCTACAATGGTGTAGTAACAAATGTCATGTGCCTATTTACCATGATAAAGTCAACTTAAGTGTATAAAATGATGTTTTATAATCTTCAAAAAATCTTCAATACACATCATGAAAGCCATAATGTAAAATAATAAACATCATAAAATGCCTGATCTTTATAATTTAAGATGATATTATAGAAAATGTTCAGTTTTATGAAAATTAAGAAAAAAACATATATTTTATTCCTTTTTTCATAGGGATAAATTGGTATTTTGTGCCTCTCAATATACCCCAAACCTTATATTATTATTTAATTATATTCTATAGACTCTATATATTGGGTTTCATTGAGATACATGGTAGAAAACTAAAATGTTCTATGAGATGTAGAATTTGTTCTATGTAGTAGTTCCACCCAACCTTTTTTCCTCAAATCATGTTCTAATTGTTCTACAACTATATTTTCATGTAGTCTTTAATTGATGTATTTAGAGAAATACAATATAATAAATCCACGGGTCCTTTAATATCCCCCTTATATTTTTTTTCAATTTTGTAATGTCTTGTATTTTCTATGTGTTATTTTAAAAAAAAATATTATATCGAATTATTTCAAGACCAGAATTTACAACAACGTGCGATTCCGAGGCTCGAGGTGCTCAAAATAAATGTTTGAAAATAAATTAAACTTTTAAATAGCACACGCGAGCGGTTTTCCTAAAAATGTGGAATAAAATTTAAATGGGTGCCAGGATTAGAAATCTGAGAGCACCGTTTCATTCAAAGCAGCAACTTTACTTAGGCAAGTCCTAACATAGATCAGTGTGGGTCTCCTGCAAAGTAAATTTTTGGATGTTTTAAATGAAATAAAATAAATTTAAGAATTAATTTTATTTTAACATTTCCATAACGCATCGATGTGTTATGCAATTTTAAATAACTAAGAGCCTAGGGTTAGACTCATAACCCTGTAAAATTTCCTTGGAATCCTTTCAAACTTTGGAGAGGGGCCACCCTATAGAATTACCAACAAACAACGACGAACGAAGATGTGTGGATTATTGCGGGGTGAGATTGAATCCTGACCAATGACTGCTCTCCCTCTTCATTGATGATTGAGGTAGGGGTTTTCATTTCAATTATTCCTTCCCCATTCTTGGATTCAAATGATGAACATGGATGAACCCATGAATAGGTTGACCCATAGATTGTTTGTTCTTATGAGAGGGTCTTTTATCGAGTTTATTTTGGGGAATTAATCCATGCATGTTTTGATTTAATTTGATTTTCACTATTTGATCCTTCTGACGAGAGCATATCAACATTGTGATGAATGAAAGTGGAGGTTCATTCCTCAATTCATTATGTGTATTTATTCTTCCCCTTTTTACTGCGTTTTCTTCACATTATTCATGGGTTTATGAACAAAAAATTGTTTCATGTCTGTTTTTCAATGCAACGATCCCAAATTGGAGATCCAACATCATGGTGACACAATGGAGGCGCAACGAAAATGGAAGAGGATGAATCCAGTCAACACAAGATAAATCGTTCTTCAAAGTATCTTTATATGGGTGGATTAAAACATGTTTTCGGGGTCGATGGGAAGTCAGAATCCAACAGAATCAGATTTTCGGTGTCGGGGTGACCTCAAACGATGAGTTTGATGGAAATTGGAAAAATGGATCGAGAGATAGAAGATCACCCAAATCATAGGATGAAGAATATTGGGTTCTAGAAAATCATGAAGAACACATTGTGTTCTCTAAAGAACATAGTGTATGGGGTTGGCTCGGTGGTGGATAGGGTTTCACGATGTAGGAAGTGATGACACAGAATGTGAAAATTTTGACATGGCATGTGGGTACCTATAAGGGACTCGGTGTGTATCTCAGATGATACATGGACACATGGTGGAGTACAGGGCATGTACTCCACCACATGGCCAGACCAGGCCGGTTACACTGGTTAACCCATGTATTGGTACATGGGTTGGCATACACAGGTTGAAGCCATGTACGAGAAAATGGACAACATACATGGAATTTGACCATCACTACATGCCATGTATACACTTTCTACATGACATCTCTTAAGACTCAGATCATTGCACACGGGAAGTACCTAAAGTCAATGGACACTGCATGTGAGCTCACTACACACCATGTACTCTCTTCTACATGGCTTGATCTCCTTGTCCACCATTCATTGGACAAGTTTAGTTTGGGTTAGTTCCCCTTTTCTCTTTACCTTGGAGGTCATGTATCATTTCCTGCCATAAGAGTATGATCCCTATAGAATGACTTTCTGGATAGATTCAGAATCCCTCCAAGAGGCCGGAAGCGAGATCATCTAACCATTCTTAACCCTAGGTGGAGTCATGTATCAATGTGACCAATCATACAAGATGTTGATCCTCTAATTAGAAGGTGAATCTAGATGAGTCTAGGTATACTCCAAGGCCTTGGAAGTGATCCTCATCTGTGTATCATGATTTTTCTCCACTCAGGAGTGAGTTCTCTTGAAATGAGTGCATTTGTTCTCTCTTCAAATCTATCTGTGAATATATACCTCTCATGGATTTTCCCAATGAACAATAATTCTCAGAAAGAGGTCATCAATTCTATCAAACTCATGAGTGAGTTATCCTAAATGAGTGCTTCATGGAAATATTCAGACTGAATCCCTAGAATGGGTATGTGGTCATGGTGACTTACCTCTAGACTACGGGTCTTGGTTTCAAGTATATCTGGATATGTTTGTCTTGTTATATGTTCTATAGAAATATATTGTGTAGAGATGACAGTACCTTTACATTGTGTATTGATTTTTGGTTTTCAGGGTCCTCTACTGAGTATTGTTATACTCACCCCTGCATGGGCTTTTCCCACACATGCCATGTCTTGTGCGAATGAGTAGCCTTTTGACGAAGTCTAGGGAGGACCAGGACCGTACCGAGCTTTCTAAGAATCCTTACAGGATGAGGTGTTCCTATTACTACAAGCAGTAGTACCAATACCTATTTCTTACTTACAGGTTGTACTTTGTAGTTTGCAGAATCTTTCTTTTGGTGGGCTTTTATTCTGGACCAGTTTACTTTCTCCACTTTACTTTCCATTGTACTCTATTGGTTGGGTTTAGTTGTATGAATTCATTTTGTTCCTTATTGGTTTTTACATTTCATCATTTGTTGTCTTGGAGATGTGTTCATGTGTACATGTACTTAGGAAATACCTCCCATGTTAGTGATATTCCTACTCGGTGCTAGTCACCATCCCCTGGCCTATTAGAGGTGGGCTTGGGGAGTCACGGCATGGGCCCCATTGGGACGGGTCGTGAAAAATTTACCAAATCTTTAATACTTGAAAATATTTTATTAACTTTTCTCTATTGAAAATCCCACTAATTTCACCACTATTTTTATTAACCCATTGGATATTTTATTTAATCCCCCTATTTATTTCATATTTTTATCATATAGATTTTAATATGATTTGAGTATATTATCCTCCTTTGACAAAAATATTCAAAGAAATATATATAGGGAAGGGGTGAACTATCACCAAACTTTAATTCTTGAGTGAGCGAAGGTGAAAATTCATCATTATCCTCAATTATTAAAATTTCTATTTTTGTAATGCCCTAGATAAAATATTTGTAATTTATTATTAGGTATACATATAATCAATTCTCATTATACCACTAATAATCTTTATTTTATAAAATGATATTTAATATCAATGTGTTTTGATCTTGAGTA
Organism: Viscum album; assembly: GCA_963277665.1. Taxonomy (NCBI): domain Eukaryota; kingdom Viridiplantae; phylum Streptophyta; class Magnoliopsida; order Santalales; family Viscaceae; genus Viscum; species Viscum album. Next base: position 751,929,958 of record OY728145.1, on the reverse strand, counting down.
TTTCATATGGTTCTTAGAAAAATTTAATGTACTTTAGTCATTAAAACCAATTATCAATGGAAAATTATATATTTCTTTTAGACCTTCATGTTGTTCCTACATCTAAAGAATTTGTCTATAAGCATGTGTGGTAGCCACATACTCCACCTCTGTAGTGACAAGTGTATCCAAATTTTGTTTTTTTCAATGATAACACACAAATTTTCTTCTATGAAAGGATTTTATTCCTTGAGTAAACTTTCCATAATCAATATTTTATGACCAATTAATATTAGTATAACCAAATAGCTCATTCTCATATTCGCTTCCATAGAGAAACTCATGATTAAGTGTCCCTTTTATGTATATAAGAATTATTCTAGAACACTTCATGTGTTATTCCTTAGGATCACATCGAAATATTTCATAAAATTATATTACAAATGCAATGTTTGACTTGGATGATGTAATATATAAGAGGATTATAATAATATTTTTGAATTCCTTCAGATTCACTCTTAAAGAATCCTTATCCTTTCCCAATTTTATTCCATTAATGATAGTTTCTCAATACTAATTTGGATTCTTCCATTCCAAACTTCTTCATGAGAAATAAAAATATAATTCCTCTTCTATTTATAAAAGTAATTATATTTTACCAAGCATGTAAATCTCAATTTTTTTTCATTTTTTCAATAAATTATACGAAATTATACTCATCACCACTTGTAAAAATAATTTCATCAGTATAAATAATGAAAATGAAATTAAGGGTCCTCATTTTATTCACATAAAATTTTTTTTCCATAGTTCCTTTCTTGAAATTCATGTGTTACAAACAACTATTAATCTTGGATTACATTTTGGATTTTCTTTAGACCATAGAGGGCCTTACCCAAATTTTAAACTCAAGTGATATTTTATCAAAAATAAAACCCTTAAGTTGATCAATATATGTAATGCCCCATGTTTTTTTTTGGAATAAATCATATTATTTCCATACATGATATGTTTATAATTCTAAAATATTTCGTTCTAATCATCTCTTCCATAGAGAAACTCATGATTAAGTGTCCCTTTTATGTATATAAAAATTATTTCAGAATCCTTCTTGTGTGATTCCTTAGGATCATTTTGAAATATTCCAAAAAAAATCATTACAAATACAATGTTTGTTTTTGATGTTGTAAGATATAAGAGGATTCTAATAATATTTTTTAATTTCTTCCTATTCACTCTTACGTTATCCCCATCCTTGCTTAATTTTATGCCCACAATGATAGGTGGTTAATATTTATTTTGATTCTTCCATGACAAAAATCTTTAAAAGTTTTTTGACATATTTTTTATGATAAATAAAAATATAACCCCTCTTATTATTTCTAAAAATAATTATATTTTACCATGAATGGATATTTCAAAACTAATTCTTCATTATTTTCAATAAATTATATGAAATTATTCTCATCGTCACCTGTAAAAATAATGTCATAAATATAAATAATGAAAATGAGAGTATCGGTCCTCATTTTCTTCACACAAAAATTATTTTCCATTGTTCCTTTCTTGAAATTAATGTGTTGAAAATAATTATTATAGTTAGAGTACCTTTGGGGTTTTCTTTAAACTATAGAGGGAATTATCCAAATTTTTAACTCAAGTTAAATTTTATCAAAAATAAAACCCTTAAGTTGCTCAATATATGTAAAGCCTCCAGTTTTTAGAAAAATATTATTTCCATACACTATATGTTTATAATTATAATATTTTTTCTATTTACTCAAAGGAATATAAATAGATTATGTAATAAGTTATACAATATAGGAATTAAACAAACAATACCTTATTCATTCATAGTAAAATGTTACAAAAAATATTATGAAACTAAGTATCACTCAAGATGGATTTTTACATTGTTTAAGAGTGCATAAATTAATAGAGGATAATAAATAAATAAGAATAAAATCTTTAACCTAGGGAGATCCCTTGGAACATCATCACCCATGAGAATCACTAAAAGAAAAATAAAACCTTTAATGAGGAAGAATACCGTGAAACAATAAATTATATTGTGAGATCCAAAAATGGAAAAAATGGAAATGAAAAATGTGACTTATGAAGTGAGAATGGAATACATGATTCTAACATGTCTATTTATGGGAATGAAATCTGGCCATTTTTACTATGGTCATTGGAAATATGGTCATTACACTACTACAAATAGTTCTTTTATCAGTGCTATAAAATTCTTTTAACAACACTAGAAAAGTGTTGTTAATCTCAGTGAAGATAAAGGGGGATACTCTTTAATAGAGATAAAAAAGATATGATAAAGGGCTTCCTTTATCCGCAGTAAAAAAAGTGTTGATAAAGGCCCCCCTTTATCCATGCTATTTTAGCATAGATAAAAGACATTTTTATCAGTGCTATTTTTAACACTGATAAAATCTCACTTTATTAGTGATTTAATTAGCGATGATAAATGGTACCTTTATCAGAACTCAAACTAGGATGATAAATGGTTCCTTTATTAGTGCTCAAAATAGCACTGATAAAGGCCTATCTACCTGTGATGTGTTGTTTATATAATAGCACACCCACCAACAACACCTACACAACACACACACACCACCTACACAAAACAACATCTGCACAGCGCACACAAGAAGAAAGCAGCACACACAAGAACAAATAAATGCACACAGGGGTTTGGAAAACAATGATATATAAATTTCAAACAATGTTTCATATAATTAAATTTACAATTATCCAACAAACAGTTAAAAAAATTAATGTTTCATCCTTTGAAATCTATGATCCCCTCTCAAAAATGTATTCCCATGGTATTAGTTGCATAAAAATTCATCCCAACTCAAGAAAAAGGTTCAAACTATATAAGAAAACAAATATAATTTTAGTAATGCTATAATGAAATAAATTAAACATTAACATGAAACAATACATTACTAAAATGTTATTTTTTAATAAAAAAGACACATCTGGAGTTATACAGGTCACACCGTGCATTGTATTGATGTGGGGTTGATTCCTACACATAGAAAATGAGTTACGGATCATTTTCCTAAAATATAAAAACAATCAGAATGCATTTTCTTGGTTTTCAGTATGTCACTTGTTCTTTTTTACTTAAATTAATTTCAATTTTAAATAAAAACGCATTTGGATTTATACTTATCACATAATTCATTATATTGAGTTGTGGTTGATTCTTACATGTAAAAAAGACTCATGGATCATCTTTCTAGGGTATCAAAAAAATCCAGATGAGATTTATTAGTTTTCAAGATGTCAGTTGATTTTTTTAATAAAATATCATTTCAAACCAGAAACGCATTTTTTAGTCATACCGGTCACATAGTGTGTCAATTTGATGTGATATTACTTCATACACACAAGAAAGGACTAATGAATCACTATCCCTTGGGTCAGTAAGGCCATAGGGCCACCTCAAGGCCTTTGATCCACCTAAAGTGCAGATGAAAATGAGAAAACCTACAAGGAACAAGCTTCAGAAGGAGGAAGATCAATGAGCTTTCACCATAGCAGGAGTTAAATGGATTGCAAGAATGAGAGAGTATGGAACTTTCCATCGGGACAAGCCTATGCATGCAAGTGAAAGCCTATCCGAATAGCCATGTAAAGGTGGAGAGCTGATTTCATGTTGAAGATGATAGGGAGGAGCAGTTCCAAGTAGTTAGTCTGGGTTGTATGTAATGTTTCAAGCCTACGAGCAATGAATTCCTCTAAGGCCTACGGGCCATGTAATACTTTCACCTATGGGCCTTGTAAGGGTTCCACATCACCCCTTGAAGGTGTATTATCATAATAAATAAAAAATTAAGGCCTTAGGGCCATTGGATTGAAGACAATCAAAAAGCGTTTTCTTGGTTTTTAGTGACTGACATGTTTTGAGCTAAAATGTAAATTTTAAACTGATAACAGATACTTTTAGTCATACCAGTCTCACCGTATGTCATATTGAGGTGCATTTGATTACTACATATCCCAAATGACTCATGTATCATTGTACTAAAGTATAAAAACAATATGAATGTGTTTTCTTGTTTTTTAGTATGTCAGATGTTCTTTTTACTTAAATTACTGTAAATTTTAAATAAAAAGATACATTTCAATTTATACCAGTCACATAATTCATTTTATTAAGGTGGGATTTATTCCTACATGTCACAAATATCTCATGGATCATTTTCCTAAATTATAAAACAATCTGAAGGCATTTTCTCAGTTTTCAATATGCCAGTTGTGTTTTTTTACTTAAATTAATGTCAATTTTAAATAAAAAGAGACACTTTGAGTAATAAAAGTTGCACCTTGCATCATATTGAGGTGCAGTTGATTCCTACACACCAAAAATAACTTATAGATCATTTTCCTAAAGTATCAAAATAATAAAAATTCATTTAATCAGTTTTTAGTTTTCTAGTTTTTTTTTCTAAAATATCATTTCAAATTGAAAACACGCATTTTGAGTCATACCGGTCGCATCGTGCATCGGTTTGACATGAGACTGATTCATACACTTCACAAAGAACTTATGAATCATTGTTTGAAATTATGAAGACAATCATAGTGAGTTTTCTTGGTTTTCAATGAGTGACACATTTTGAGTTAAAATGTCGATTTTAAACAGATAATGGACACTTTTAGTTATATAGATCACACCATTCGTCATATTGAGGTGTGGTTGATTCCTACATGTCACAAATGACTGATGGATAATTTTCCTAAAGTATAAAAAGAATATGAACGCATTTTCTAGGTTTTCAGTATGTCACTTGTTATTTTTGATAAATTTATTGTTAATTTATTATAAAAATACAAACTTAAAGTCGTAACAGTCACACCATGTGTTAGATTTATGTGTAGTTTATTCCAACATGTCACAAATGACTTTTGGATCATTGTACTAAAGTATCAAAACAATCCTAATGTGTTTTATCAGTTTTTAGTATGTAACTTTTTCTTTTTACTAAAAATATTGAAAATTTTAAATAAAAATTGACACTTTGAGTCATACCCGTCACATATTCATGATATTTCTATACATTCTTCCATCAGGTATGCTCCCTATTCATTTCTAAACAAATATATCTCATATTGTTAATATAATTCTTTTTAAAATCATGGTAGTACTAAAAAAATATAAATACACCAAGTATTATTAAATATTTTAAATTTAATAGTAATTATCTTATAAAACACCTCTTCAGGGATGATGGTTTGTTTATGGAATACAATCTATTTCATAAATTTACAAACATAATAACCACAGTATTTATCATTTGTTTGTTTTGGACAATGCAGAAACATTAAAAAAATAATTAATTTTTTATATGTGTTTGGGTAGTGGAATATTATTATATATAAGCTAATTTGTATCCAGTTATAGTACTTGTGATGTTCCATGTCCTTTTCCCCTAGCCCCATTCCATGATGTAGATGATATTCACACACTGCCCTATCATAACAGAATACTCATTAAAATATAATATAAATTATATAACTAGATTTTTAGTTCTAAAATGTTGGATGTAGTGTATTACAGATTGACAAATTCCATCATGTGTGTTCAGTTTTATGGGTATCCATGAATTGAATCTAGGAAATAAATCTTTTGAGTATCCAAATTGATCACAATGAGCATCCAGTGTTGCTTAATAAAATAGAAAAGAATAAGTAATGAAAGAAATTAAAATATATTTGATATGATTAAATTGTAGTCTATTACCCCTACATAGTTGGTATTAAGAAGATTCTTTCATCCATATTTTTTCTGTTAAACAATTTGAGCAGGCCTGCAACTATTTCACCCTCTTTCTTGGACTTTATTTCTTTTTGTTCTGTAGAGGTGACTTGAGGGCTAACAAGTCCAATTTTTTGATCACAGGGAAATCCCTTTAATTTTTTTCATATATATGCTCATGAGAAATATGAAATGTATAGAGTCATAATTATCATAGTATATCAACTTTTGGAAAATCAAATCATGAAAACACACCTCATGTATACATTTACAACTAAGCCGCCTAGCCAATCATACTCGAGGATTTCACTTAAATTTCCAACACTAATGAAATATAGATCTTCCCCACTGTACATATTTTCATCAAAAAGAATTATGTGAACCCATCATCTTTCAACATCATATTCACATGATTCTGTAATGATAATAAACGTGGATATAAAACATGAAGGTTTAAGGTGCTTTCAGTAGATTTATTTGATCAGTTGGTTGATCATTGAGATGGTTTTGATATTTTTCTCTTTTCACCCATTCCCTATGTTAGTATGTAATAAAATTAATCTATTAAGACCTTTTTCATGAAATTTTTAATGTTTTTCTTGAAAAAAAATTGGAAATGAATACCTCCTTATCAGCATGTTTTTTTACAATATGTGATGGACATGCGATGAATGTTCTAAGAACCTATTCGACCTTATGAATATCTTCATCATCAATTGGAAAAGGTAGCTCAGTGATCGGCTCATGGGATACATTAATCAAAACTTTGGCATGACCTGATAGAAGTAGTATGTTGTATAGAATGATGTTCTAGATATTGAACACTGTAGTTATCTCTACAAGGAGATGGGTGGGTGTTGATAGATATAAATCACAATCGTTTTCACCCAATACAATATTAGTATAGGAAATGTATCAGTGTCTATCTAATTCACAATTCATAGAAATTATTATTAGAACATTTATTACCACAACTAAGACATGTTTTTTAGGGGAATGCATTTCTTCAAAGCTAGTGGGGGTGGGGAGGGATCTTCACGTGACGGTTGTTCTTGAGTTGTTTATTCTCTCTACCCCCACCCCGCCATCATTTTTTCCATGAAATATCTCTGAAATTTCATATGTTCTTTAATGATGGCTATTATTTCTCTTGTCATTTTTATTTGTTCACTTTGATCCTCCTCTTGTTTTTTTTCAAAAACTGTTCGGTGTGTCACCCCAAAACCCACACCTTTGATGTGACCATATTTTTCTGGCTGCTTCAAGTGCACTGAAAGTATGTCCACATCTGGTTTGGGTATTGCTGATTCCTGTGACTATTTCAGATAGAAAATATAGGAAAATAAGTAATCATTATTATGTAATATCAATTTAAAGAAAAAAAATATTTATTATGTTATACTTACACATGTTTCCCACACATTTTATGTGTTTTCATCTATTAGTATCCCATATTTTTTACACACACCTCCTTCCATAGCACATGGCATGGGATGGAAGTGACATTGGATTTGGATTCATCAATCTGAATATAAATAGAGAAACCTAGTTATGGTGTTGTTTTATGTCACATAAAAGTATTACGGTATATTTAAAACACATACCAATTTTTTTCAAGTGAATCATACCCCATTACTGCTTTATGGTAGGGGTACGCTGGTTTTGTTGCTCATTCCATATTTTTAGTACTCGGTTTTTGTGTCATAAATAAAAAACTGTCAATCAATATGATGAATACATATATCTTCAAATAATGTATTACCAAACACAATGTACCTTAAAAGACTACTCCTCAAGAGGGATAGTAAACATATCACACGCTCTATGGGTTATCAGGTGTGCATAAATAGGAGGTGGGTGCGGGTTTATTTTCCCATTAACCTATTTAAGATAAAATTTCATTAAAATTGTGCAAAATAATTTATTAATCCTTCTAGAAACCCTTAATACATAGTCCTTGTGTGAGTCATCCACTATAAATACACTCTACAAGGCATAATGAAGAGTAATTCAATGTTTCATTATTTTATTTTTAGTAAATTAAAGAAATGATATCAAAATGTTGCCATAATATCTCCTCACATCAGTGTCTTAATCCCAATGACAACATGGTTCCATGACTGTACATTAATTAAAATGCATTATTGAGTGACGATTCCAATGTAACTACTGAGTGTGGCCTTGTTGGGGTTAACATGTTGGCTCTTCTTATTTCATCTGACCTTATATTTGATGCCTTTTTCTTTTTCCTTGAGGATTTTTTCTAACATTGTCAAACTACGATACTCTTATTTTTTTCTACACTTTTAGTGTTTCAATGCCTAACATTTCCTCTATTTCAATATCATCAATATGTTCTTTTGGAGCACTAGAATTGACATGTGCATATGGCGGTTGTACCTATACACTAGTAGAAGTAGTAAAAATAGGTTGAGAAACTATTGGTCCTCTACACTGTGGGTAGCATCAGGTTGAGAGACCTATTGTTCCTCAGGATTGGGAGCACATCACTTGAAGAAGTCATTATCTGCAGAAGTGGTTCAACATTTAATTCAGATTACATAAAATAAGTAGTGAATAGATAATAATATAAGGTAAAACGATGTATATTAACAAAAAATATAACCTAATTATTGAACTCTATTTTTTTAAAGGTTGAAGATATTTTACCCCTATATCAACTATCCAAATCCCTTCATTGTGGTATCCTCTGACATAAAAAACTTTATCTACATTGGGATTTCTGAAAAATGATTGCGAATTCCCAATGAAAGGGTCATCTTCTGTTGAATTTTCATCTGACCCTTCATTGGTTTTGGTGGATAACAAAACAATTGACCAGTTTCGGTTTGTGGGATCTGGAACATAAACTACTAGTACTACCGATTATGCCATTATAAATGGTTCATCTTTGTATCCTTCGTTACTGAAATTGACTTTCACAAATTCCAACTCATCTATTTTAATAGTAATCCTTTTATCAACCCACTTTCATTGAAAAATCAGCACTTGGAAGTTTATATATATTCCAACTCCCATATTTTTTTGATGATACCAAAGTATGACATATTCTCATAAATTGGATTTCTGTCCTTAGCACTATAAAAATGCATCACTTCAGCCACAAGTGTAACTCCACTATTCTGCATGGTACTGATTTCATCTAGTTCATTAGTATAGAATGTGTAACTATTAATTACAAAATCATTATAAGATAATACATACACACTTAGTCCTCCAGCTAGCCATCGAATTCGTTCTGAAATTGAGTCCAGATTTTCATCTAACTCCTTAAATATATGGTCTTGAAACCATCCTATAAACTGTCAAGTATGTGTATTTGATATCCAATTTTCAGCACTTGATGGATTCAAATTCTTGAGAATTTCTTTGTGGGTTTCGACATATGGGTCAACCTACAAACTATTATGAAAAACATAAATGTGGGCCTACTCCCGATCTATAATATTGATTTTGATAACCTTGCTTCTAGAAATCCATTCACCTAAAATCCATCCAGTGCGATGAGATTTTGGTAGACCAATGCTTTCCACACTGGACAGGTATTTGGTACAAAATTCAATAGCTTCCTCAAAAATATATTGCTCTGTAATACAAACCTCTGGCTGACTTCTATTTTTGACATACCCTTTCAAAATAATCATATACCGTTCAATGGGGTATATCCATCTATAGTGTATAGGACCACATAGATGAATCTCTCTCACCAAGTGACCCATCAAATGAACCATCATATCAAAGAATGTCAGTGGGAAGAACATTTCCAATTTATATAATATGACAAAAATTTCTCTTTCCATACTCGACAATTTTTGTAGGTCTATAACTTTTCTACATATATCATTGAAGAAGAAGAAAATCTTTGTTAACATATAACATACATTCTTGGAAAAAATTCAATATCAAGCTATAGGAATTAGATCTTGCATCAAAATGTGGAAGTCATGTGATTTCAGACCCTTTAACTTTAAATTGATCATTGACATAATTTTCTTGATATTCGATGAATACCCCTCTAGAACCTTTCTTCATTGAAGAAGTTGCAAAATTGATATCTCTCCTACCTGTAAAGAGTGTAAGAAACTGGAGGAAGAAAAGTTCATTTTTCACCCTCACTGGTGCCAACTCTTTTCGTATTCCCATGTCAACCATGTCCAACCTAGCCTTAATTCCATTATTTGTTTTATCGGGTTCATTTAGTAATGCGTCTATGACACTTTCACATACATTTTTTTCAACATGAATAACATCAAGAAAGTGTTTGACGTACAGACAATTCCAGTATGGTAATTCAAAAAAAACTTATCTCTTCTTCCAACTAGTTTTTGTAATGTTTTTCCAAAATGTTTTACCAAATTCAGTGTCCACATCTTTTACTTTCTCAAACAGTTGATCACCAGTTAGTGGAGATGGTGTGGTACATTCTTTTGAACTTCCATCGAATGATGCTATCTAAGATCGGTACTTATGTCATCAGGGTAAAAATATGTGATGTCCTAGAAACACGATTTTCAATGAATGTTTCAACCTAATTGACTGTGTACCTTTTTCATAGATGGGACACCCATTACATACTTTAATTATATATCATAAAAAATTTATATAAGGAGTAAAGTCATTTATCATCCTATACAACATGGATCTCAATGTGAAATCTTCATATTTATAAGCATCATACAACGTAACACTTGAATCCCACAATAATTTCAAATCCTTGATTAATCTAGCCAAATAAACATCAATATCATTACCCAGTTGTTTCAGTTCTGATATAAGCATAGATAACATGATGAGTTTTCATTTCATGAATAACTAAAGTGGAAAGTTATAATTTACCAACATAACTATCCATGTACTATAAGTGCTATTTTTAAAACCAAAAGGATTCACTCCATCTGTAGATAATGCAAAACGAATGTTTCTTAGATTGATTCCAAAATTAGGATACTCATGATCGATTATATTATATTTAAGAGAGTATGTTGGGTGACATAATTTCCCATCTCCATTTCTTTTGTCTACATGACACATCAATTTCCCTACAGTCTCCTCACTCCCATATAGGCTCATAAACATTGGAATAATTGGAAAGTACCATATAACTTTCACAGGAACAGATTTATCTTTCTTGTATTGAGAAGCACCACACTTTGGGAATTATCTAAGTGATTTTTGATCATTGTGAAATAGTATATAGTCATTTGGGTAGGTGTGTATTCATTCAGAGATCATACCCATGGAACGTAGCATTTGTTGGGCATCTTCTGTTCGGCTCGAGATCTCATTATCTTCTAGGAGCATGTCATTCAAGATAGAAAGTAATTCTATAAAACCAGCATCACTCCATCCATTTTCTGATTTCAAATTATACAGCTTTAGTACGGTTAAAAATGCTTTATATTTAGTGAAACCACCATACAAAGGCGTCTTTACACAAATCTTTAACTACTAAAACAATTTTGGGAAATCACAAAGTTTATCTTAAATTGTTCTTATCATTTTTCAAAACGATCTTCATCATCATTCACATTTGTAATCACATTCTTGATACAATATTCTTCATTTTTTACACTTGTAATCATACCATATGATCTATAAAATTCAATGTTATCCCAACCACTAGCTACATTCACTTTTTCAACATGTTTATTCCAAAATTTATAACTTCGATCTATTCTGTGACAGATCAAGTGTTCTTCCAACTCTTATGGACTAACTTATCTTGAATAATAATAGCATAAACATAGACAATGGATTTGAGAAGGGTCATATGGATGATATTTTGCAAACTCGATGAACTCTTTCACTCCAAATTCATACTCTCTTGTCAAACAATTGGAATCCATATGATATTTATTCATATCCATCCTATTTGATTCAGTTATATAAATATTTTAAAAAATAAATAGAAAAACGTTGATATAAAAATTAACCAAGGATAAAAAATAGTTATAGAGTTTAAGTCTCCTTTGAAAACTATTTATAAAATCATAGTTGAAATCCCATTAAAAAACAACCATTTACCTAAAATCCTATTTGAAATAACAAGACCTTTTTAAAATAAAACAATCAGTTTCAAACACTCTTTCTCAAAACCACAATTCATTTTTTATAAATCATCAAGGAAACTTCATGACCCAATAATGTTAATCATTTAAAATGAGGGAAACCCATCTATATTTTAATTTTTTTCAATTAAAACTTCACACACCCCTTGTTAAAATGAAACCAAAATTACATACGCTTTCAAAACATTTACATACCTTTATGAAATACAATAAGGTGAGTTGAGAAACACTTCGCTTAAAACTTAAGTCAATGAAAAGTGTTTAAATAATTTTAATGTTATTTAAAAAAAGGTATATTGAAAATACTTTTCAAACAATTCTTTTAGTGTATTCCAATAGAACCTCATGGAAAGAACCACTATTTACAAATATAGGAAAGGATTTGGGAAGATTATATTATATGTTATTAATTGTATGGACCCATAAGCAACCACATGACCATCATGGACTGAAACTCTTCAAACCTGACTCTTGATACATCACAATATAATCCATACTCATTACCAAGGTCATTTATGGTTAATTTTTGTGTTTTCATCAATATCCCATTAAGATCTTAGAAGGATTACTCATGAACATATAAATACTCATATTGAGCTACATAACTTAGGTCAGGTCTCAGATAATGTCATGCCTATTTAAATGGTATTATCATAGATGGAAATTTGATGTTAGTAGTTCATCCATATCTCATATAATTCAAATATAATCTTAGAATCCTACACCATATGACATAGAGTCTTATCTAATACAATTCCTTATCTAGACAATCAATGTAGGGAGTATAAATATCCTATGGAAACTTAAGGTTCATTACAAAGGGTAGTGATTAAGAACCCACTCCAAACCAATCACCTGATTCCTAAAAAAATAATAACTCATTCTTACTTAAAAATTATAAAAAGAAAGTTAAAAGAGAATCTAAACCTAAATAACTCCAACATAAACAATAGTGACCCCCAGTAACTCACTACATCCCATCATCCAACTGGGGACCAATCTGAGCATCAAGAAAAATTAAAATAGGGCATTAAAAAAGGAGATATAAGAGTGTCGTACACTCCTATCCACCAGTTCATATGTAGGGTGAGATAAAAATTATTTGTATGATCTCATAAATATTTCTCTTTTAATCCCTTCATAATATAGTTCATAAAGTGATATTTTTAACATAAGGTATAAAATATATTTTCACATGAATTATAAAAAAGTGTAAAAACAAAAAACTTGCATATTTTCAAACAACAAAACTTTTTATAATATAAAAACAAGGATGACTAAAAATTTGAAATAAAAAAATAAAAAAATGGAAAGAGGGACTTTAAAACCATATAATACATATCAAATCATAGTTTATCCCTCTTTTAGAACATTTTCTAAAAAAATATTTTTCATAAATAACCATAATAAAAATATATTTTCTTAAAACTCATTTAACAAATAACCAATTTTTTCATTTTGAAATAAAACTTTTTAACCATTTAAATCAACCTATTTTAAAGTAAGAAAATACACACTCGAAGTGAAACAATAATCATACATAGGCACTAAGGAAACAAAGAAACATAATCCAAAAAAAAACCAAACAACGGTGCCGTGTAATAAAAAAACTAAGGGAATACAATCCATCCATGAAAATAAATCATCTTAAGTGTCCTAAAATGATGAAACCATAATGTGAAACATCCTAAGACTCATGTATTTGGATCCTGAGCTGGAGATGAGGAACTTAGGTCAATAGTATTTAACGTGTCATATCGAAGTAGTACTATAGAGCTCATTAGGCTCTATCATGATCAGGGGATCAAAAGAAACTGTGGTCCCTTCCAGTGCATTCTAGGTACACTAAAACATCTCATAAAATCACTAAATATAACTGGGTCCTTACACTAGGCAGCACACTCCACACTAGGGATTTCACTTATCTGGATCCCTACCAGTCTCCTAGGACACCCTTGACATTTCAATAGTGGAAGTGAGCAACCAATGAAATAATTGATCATCACATAAATATAATTTCAATAATTTAAAATTTAACCTCACCCCACCTCCTATACGCTCACAAGAAACAACCCCTTTCACATCCTTTTATAATATTCACAATAAGCATAATAATATAATGAATCCCCCATGGGGTCATGAGCCACAACAAGAACAATAAATACATGGAGCTTAATTGAGGGTCCCCAACATTTATAAGATAACTTCCTTTAAATTACCAACTTGGATTTTATAAATGTGATCGAGAAGCCAATCCATTTTCATCCCATTTGAGGATAACATTTCAAATTTCATCTGACAACCATTTTTCAAAATGCACGAGAATGCCCATTTGGAATCCCAACCATTTTCTATAAATAAAATTTTAAAATAATAAACCCTTTTATTTTTTAAGGAAATATGCGCTAAGAACCCATTTATTAAGTTTCAACATCCTTTTGAAAACATCTTAATCCACCATGAGAGTTAAGGGTATCAAAACCATTTAAATGGGTTGAAGGTAAATTCCATTCATTTTGAAAATAATGACTTTAAAATATCTCATATTCACTTTAAAGAAAAAAAATTATGACCAAAATTTCATAATATTTAAATTCCTTTAAAAAATCCTCTCGGGTGTTTTACAAAACACTTGGCATGTGACATAATTCTATGCCAAGTCTTTAAACCATTTTCAAGCCAATTGAAACACAAAAAAGTCATAACAACGGATTATAATTTCATAATAAATCATTTAAAAAAATCCAAGAAATTTATAACATGTATTACAAGGAAGTTACAAAGAAACACCTACCTCACTCAAGAAAAATCAAAGCTAAAACATGTCAACATTAATGGAGAACACATAAATATATCAAGTGACATAATACTCAACCCCTAACGAAAAAATTCCTCATTATTAAAGAGAAATTAAACTATGATATAGTGAAATTACACTTCAAATCCATAACTGAGTCACACAAAATCAAAGGAAAAAAATATGAACAGGAACCCCAATCAACATGTAATTCATTTAGTGTGCAAACAAGGACCACCAACAACCACGATTTTCAGCAGGGCATTTATCCCATACAATTCACAGCATACCACCAATATCAAACTATAATTACATGAGAACAAGATGAAATGGATGAAAAATAGGAGAGAAATCACCACGGATGGTGGTGCATGAAGGAGGTATGGCGCGTAGCAGAGGAGAGGTGCATGAAGGCCTGGTTCGCGCATAGTGGAGGTGGGGAACGTGGTGGAGGAGAGGTTCACAATAGTCTGGTTCGTGGTAGAGGAGAGTCACACGATGGAGTTGTGGTTCATGGTAGAGGAGAGGCGGTGGGGGAAGAGGAGGAGGAGGCACGACAACGATGATCAGCTTCTGTAAGAGCTTGAGGGGTGTGAGGAAGGAGGAGAAAGTTAATTTTTTTATAAAACCTAGTGAACCTTTTATCGGTGCTAGCTAAAAAGCACTGATAATGTTATGTTTTATCAGCACTAAAATAGAAAGTGCTGATAAAACTTGCCTTTATTAGTGCTTTTTTTGTCCCTTATAAAGATAGGACTTTATCAGTGCTAAATAAGCGATGATAAAAGGTATCTTTATCAGCACTAAAAAAGCACTAATAAAGGTATTGTGTTAATAACTTAATTATATTGATATATATTTATAAAATTATATATATGATAAAAAATATATTTATTTATAATCATAACTATAAATAAATAGATATATATTTGAATTTATAAAATTATAATTTAAATAATTATAAAATTATATGAAATATACTTATTATATTTATAAATTAATATTTCTAATTTTTATAATTTTATTAATATATATATTTCATATATTTATTATAATTATATAATTATTTAAATATGTATGTATTTATTTATAACTATAAATATAAATATTTTATTTTTTAATCAATATTTCTATATGTTTATAAATATATATATTTAATAATATATATCATTATATATTAAAATAATAAATAATTTTTTTATAAATTAATAATTATTTAATTAAATATATATTTATTTATATTTATAACTAATAAATAAATATATATTATTTTAAATTATAAATATAAATAAATAAATATTTATTTATTTAAATAATTTTAAACATACACCAAATTTATATCTAGAATATTTATTATTTTATTAATATATTTATTATAATTTTATAATTATTTAAATAAATTAATATTTATTTATAATTATAACTACTAAATAAATATATATTTATTTGTAATTTAAAATTAAAATAAATAATTATTTATTTATAGTTGTAAGTATATATATATATATAATTATAAAATTATAACAAATATATTTATAATTCTATAAATATATATAATTAATATATTTATTATAATGTTCAAATTACTTAAATATATCTACATGTTTTAGAGGTATATTTATAAATTTATTTATTTATTTAATTATGTATTTATAACTTTATAAGTAGTCTAATAAAAATATTTATTATTATTTTATAATTATTTACACACAGATATATATATATATATATAGTTATAATTATAATTATAACTATAAATAAATATATTTATAAATATTTGTATATAATTATACTTATATATGTATTTATAAATTTATAATATATATATTTAATGTAATTTTATAATTATTTAAATATATATATAGTTATAATTATAATTAAAAATAAATATATTTAAAAAGTATATATATATAATTAAAATTTAATAATTATAAATATAATAAATATATTTATTATTTAAATATTTTTAATGTAATTTTATAAGTATTTTTTAGAACATAATAGTATATAGGGGTAACATGTATTAATCATATTTACCTAGTAATAAAATATACATAATAAAAAACAAGCCATCAATGGACATCATGAATAATAAGAAGGGTTTAATGTATAAATAAACATTCATGATGATACATAACATATATACACACATGATCGATCAATATATTTATTGACCAAATTCATTGGAAACATATATATATTTAATAATTATAACATCAATATATATATATATAAAGTATATATATATATATATTAATTCTAAATAAAATTAATATAATAAATATAATAAATATAATTGATCTAATAGATCTAATAAATCTAATGAATCTAATAAATCTAATGAATATATATATATATATTTAAAAAGTATTTACTGGTCTTCAATGATATATATCCGTTTCCCTCGGAATTCGGGTATGACCTCCTTGATTGAAGGTTCAAACATTCCGATCGGTTTCTAATGGGTTTGTTCGTAGAACCGAAAACATCCAATGATTCCACATCCATTTGGACCTACATTCCAAAGGTAGGTGCTCACTAGTTTGTGGACTGATGAGGCTTAGAAAATTGCATTGGTCGAGAGGATGGGAGGTCGGACTCATCACACATTTTTGAGGGGAATCATTGTCTACTCCGGGACTCTCTTTATAGATTTAAGTTATGTTCGTGAATCCTTATTACATTACCAAGTATAAAATGAGATTTCCTTCAGATCTGACAATCTATGATTAAATAAGTAGGAAATTTACAGAATCTTTTATATGTATTTGAGGTTCTTCATCGATAGAGAATAATCTGTATTTATTAGAGATTCTTCATCAATGGTATCCTTCGACACATTTATATAGAATTCTCTTGGTCATTATGATGACCATGCTAGTTTTAAAGCCACTCAGTGGGGCACTTGAAGTTTATTGTCATTCAAAAGGACATGGATTATTTCAGAGTTGGGATCAAACCCGCAGATGGGCTACCTACGTATCCTTTGTTTAGAAAAGGAATCAGAACCCACATAGTTCGAGTAAGGGAGTATGATGTTTATGCATTATTGATGGATCAAAGAAAGAATTCATGATTACTTTTACACTCTATGCTTACGTGAGTCATGCTCGGTGTGAGAAACAAGAGGTATTGGTGAAACCAGAAAATTATGCCATGAAAGATGCAATGATGTGGGGCTTATGTATGTATGACTTCCCAAAAAAATTAGATGAGGACTAAGATTTACTTCAGGGAAGTAAATCCAGAAACAAGGTCCATAAAGGTTTAGGTACTTCATGGAGATTTGGGTACTCGAACTTGGGGCTTACTCCTGAGGAAGATGCCCAAATTAGGAGGGGACTCATGATTAGGTTTTATTACTGAGAAGGAATCCCAAATCAAAAGTAAATTAAAACTGGTTAAGAGGAATTAAGACTGGGGCTTACTCCTGAGAAAGAATCCCAGGTAAAGGGACTTCAAGATTGGGGATTACTCCTGAAAAGGAGGCCCATGTTAAAGGGTTTTGAAAATTAAGGGACTTGGGGCTTACTCCTAAAGAGTATGCCCATATTTAAGAATTATGACTAGGGCTTATTCCTGAAAAGGAGGCCCAGGTTAAGGATTATGACTGGGGCTTATTCCTAAAAAGGAGGCCCAGATTAAGAGAATAATGGTTGGGGCTTACTCCTGAAGAGGATTCCCATATTATGACTGGGGATTATTCCTGAAAATGAGGCCCTGGTAAATGAGTTCTTTCATCTTAAAGGATGAGGTTGAATGAATGAAATCTCAATCTTTAGTGACATAAAGATGTGTAAATCACTAGGTTTTGAGAGATATTCCACATAATTTCTTTCAGATAAGGAAGTCAAATCAAGAAACCATGCCATAAACTGATTTGAAGAGTGTCTTGAAGACTGGATCTTGAATAGGAGAGGTGGAATAGCTTAAGAGGGGTGAAATGGGCAAGAAGGGCACCCAAAAAGGCAGGGGCACGCAAGTCCTGGCAGGCGCACAGGTACTGTGTGGGCGCGCAAGTTCGGCCATGCAGGTATACTTGCACGACACATAGGTACTTGTGCGAAGATTAACCAGTAGGGTAATACTTGAGCGACTCTTGACCAATGCCTTTAGAATTATCCCGAGGTACTTCCAGAATAGAGGTGCACAAGTTTTGGTGAGGGAGTAGGGCAGCACGCAAGTATGTTCATTTCCCTTAAAGGTAAAAAACCTTAGGCGCGCAAGTGTTAGTGAATTATAACACTTAGACCTTACTCCTCTTGTTTAGACCTTCCATTCTAGGTAAAGTATTACCTTAGAAGTGTTCGGAAGACCTGAAGAAGAGACTTGGGCGTTCAGATCTCTAATTCTGAAATCTAGAAAAATTCCTCCCGAATGGGGGGCCCATAGGGTCTATTTATATGCTGAAGAAGACCTAGGAGGTTATCCTTTAGGGTGCGCAAGTCACTTGCGCGACCATTAAGCGTCGCGCAAGTGGACTTGCGCGACAGTGATGGAACTTGCACAGAACATGTGCTTTTGAAGCCTTGTTCAGGCCTTTGTCGATTTTTGATGTTTTCTTCAAAGGATGAATCAATTTGTGCTAAGTCATTTTCCTTTCCATTCATTTAGACAATGTGATGAAAAGGAGCGTCAACAAAAGTCTCCCCTCAGAGTTGGATCCGAAAGAAATGAGGATTTGACTCTGAGGAAAACGAGAAAACCAAAGGAAAGGTGGTGCACAAGTCTTTCAGTGCACAACACTTGGCGCGCAGGTTCGAGTCGCGCAGGGCTGGAGCGCACTGGGTGTAGGCGCGCAGATGGGCCGCCTGGCCTATAAATATGCGGTCATTTTCTGCACATAGCATCTGATTCTGGATTCTCGAGCTCTCACCCTGCAGGTCCCCTTCGCCGCGCAAGTTGCTCATTTTCCACTATTTCTTTGTTTTCGCGCTATTGTCAAGGTAATAGGACTTGCGCGGTGATACTTGTGCGCCAAAAACTTGTGCGACCCATTAACACTTGTGCGACACATCCATACTTGGGCGCCTTAATGCCTTAGCCATTTTTCTGAAATTCCTTCACAAATTTTATGAAAAATCAACTTACTTAAAAGTTAATTTATTCAACTTTTGTGCAGAATCAACGGCTCTTAGACCTGGAATAGTTGATGAAATGGCTATCAAGCGGATTGATGATTTGATGAAAATTTTTGTCCATGATTATTATACCGTCAAAGATAGAACTCTTCCGGATTTGGCTAAGTATCTGAATAAATATCATCACGACTTCCCCCAAAGCCCTTATCTGCCTTTGTATGGCTATGGTCATCTGTGAGAAGTCACCATTCCAGAAGAAAAGAACTATCATCCATTTTCATGGTTTCAAAATTACACCAACTTTGCTTCAGCAAATATCTCATGTGGAGGAGGATTTATAAATGCTGGAACAGCGGAGAAGGCCTACATGATGCATGATAGCCCTTGTACACCAGATTTAAAACCTCATACGCCTGAGCTGCAACCACATTGTCATCCTTTAATTTTCTGAAATTCTCAGATGGATCAATCCAAAGGTTTCTTGGATGTGGGCATACTGGGTGCGACAAAATTTTTCAGAGTTTGTCAAATATCTGAATGGAGTGGTGATATACGAAGCTGTTTGGGTTGGGCAAACATATGTTTACAGACATGATAACTTCGTGCCAGAGATACTCAGACAATGGAGCCCAGAAACTAATTTTTTCCATCTCACTCATGGAGAAGTAGGTATCAGTTTGTGGGATATCGACAAGATCTTAGGGGCTCCAATTTTGGGTGATATGTGTGATGAATTCATTCCTCCCAAGGTGACTTGGAATGATTCAGAGAAGACTCCTGCTTTAGCTCGGGAATTATTTAAGATCTTCCACAGGCTCAAGAGTTCAGAGACCTCGTTAACTCATTCTAGAAAGGATATTCATCCGGAGGAGTGGATGAAAATATTTCTTATTGAGAAGAAATAAAAGGATCCAAAGGAGAAGGAGTCGAAGGAGAAAGGATCCAAGAAAAAGAAATCCAAGGATAAGAGGCCCAAACGTCCTACACCTCCCCAAAACCTGAGAAAAGGGGTGCTCCTGGCACATTCTGGCCAACTCTAGAAGCAGGAGAGTTTGAGAAATGGGGATATGAGGTGAATCAAAGGATCCCAAAGAAGACCCGTCTGGTGGGCTTCTTGGAAATGTGGATCAGCGTTTATCTTTTTCCAATCAGGGATTCGAAGGGAGGCATCAGGCCAGGGACCTTCCTCATTGTGGCAAAATTGGCAAAGGGAAAAATGGTTGGGTTGGCTACCCCCAATTTAGCAAAGATTAATATGAGTTTACTTCATGTTTTCATGGGTAAATCTCCTTTAATAATAGTGGTACCATTCCAAGTTTTATGGGGATGGATTGCCACTCACTTCAGGACTTACAATGTACAGAATAGATTAAAAATTCCTGGAAGTTCTTTCAGGCCGTCAGTGCAAGCATTCTCTGGAGTTGCTCCATTAGATGTTAATGCCTATGACATGAAAGTGAGGTTGAGCATGTTTAAGGTATTTAGCATCTTTCCCTATGGAAGTCCACCAACTGGGCGGTTTTTTGATGATGGAACAACCCATTTGTATTTGAGGGCATACATGCTAGCTTGCAGGGATGGTGTGCTAGTTGCTAGGATTGATGGAGAAATTATATGCGAGGCCTATGCTCCATATAGATTTTCATGTCAATTAAAATGTCTGCAACAGATTGATGTATCTCCCCCAGTACATGTCAGGTTAGAGCAACATCTGATGGTTTCTCGACAACTATGGTTGCTGACGTCAAGGGTGAAGACTGGGGCAGTATTTGATCTACCAGTTGAAAAAGAGGCACATAATTTGACTACATATTGTGATGAACACTGGATAGAATCATACCCCGAAGGGATATTGAATCACCCAGTTTATCAGGTGGGGAAAAGGAAGAGGACTGTAGAGAAAGAAACCCTTCCTCATGAAGGTGATGCTTCCCCACCTGAAGCTGATTCGCCAGACTCCTCTTCTAGGACTGATTCCCCGGATTCCCATGATGGGGATGATGCGGCACAACTAGCGGCAAAGTGGTTTCATGCCCGATATAATCCTCCGGCTAGAATTAAAAGACCCACTCCATCAACTACTACTGAGTTACTTCATTGTAGTAATTTAATAACTGCTAATTTATAAAGAAATAAGTATTATTTTATCATTATCTATCTATAGTCGCAGGAGCTGGGATGAAATTGAAGTCAAATATTGTAGGACCTTCCTCACAGCCTTCATATTTAAGACCAGAGGCTGTCCAGTTATGGAAAAGTTTGTACTGTGGTACTGAGACCGCCTGTCTAGATTTATGTGAGGGACTATAACTTCCTGTAAGAGGGAATCTCATGGATTCTACAGATATCTAATACGAGAATAACCCCAATGAAGTGCGGGATTACATCAAAGAGCTGGAAATGCTCATATATGCCACTGATGATTCTGTTCCTGTCACCAGGCGGGTGAATGAAATGATTGATCGTGGAACCACTGAGGGGGCTGGTGGTTCTGGAGATGAGGAGTGGCATGAGTATGTGGTTCCTGAAGATGTAAGTTTTCTTTCCTTATTTTCTTTGCAACTTGATTCCATTCGAAGCTTTGTTACTTAAGGAAGTTATTTTCTTCATATTGCAGCTTGCAAAGAAAGAAACTGAGGTTCCATCACTATAGTATAGCCCTGGTAGCACAGCCATCGGGGCTGCTGCTAATTCTCCTCGCGAACCGGGTGAGATATCTCCAGGACAGTAGGCCATTAATGAGGCGTTGGACATAGCCTTTCATTCTCCAATCCAAGTGCCAATAAGGGAGACTTCCGATACTCCAAAAAAACCAAAGAATCAAAGGTAACAGAAGAGGAAGTCCACAGCTAAACACTTCATTAGAAGTGGTAAGTCCTTCGGGTAATCATGAGTCTATACCCATGACCACATGGTTACTCATATTTCTGGGGATTGCAAGGGCTTCTTCAATTTCCCCCCTGAGGGAAAGGACTGATCCTCCTTCAAAGACCACGGAGGGTGCTGTGGAACAATCATAGATCCAAGCTAACTTGGATGCTCCTGGAGAAGAGATAGCATCTATTCCCAGTATCCCTCCTGCTGCTGTTTCAAGAAGAGAAGAACTTGTTTCTGGTAATTCAACAATGCTTCATAAAAATGTTGATCAAAACACCGACTAACTTCTATTCTATGATATTTCAGGTTCAACTCCTGCATTAGAGTTTTTGGCGACTATTGCAACTGATGATGTGATTTTACCTGAAGATGTTGTCCAGGGTCAGGGGCTGCAGGACGTAAGTCATCAAGAAGCACTACTGGAAAACTAACATATACCAACGGTTTGGAACTGTTGGTATATGCCTCCAAACCGTTGGTATATCCTATACCAACGGTTTGGAGAACCGTGGCCAAGTAAGCCGTTGGGATAGGTCTATACCAACGGTTTTCCCAAAACCGTTGGTATAGACCTATCCCAACGGTTTTGGAAACCGTTGGTATAATTAATATGAAAATCTTTACCAACGGTTGTGGAACCGTTGGTATATGTTTTTCAAAAAAAAAACATTCGCTGGGATTTGATCCCAGCACCCCTAGTTTATTATTGAACGACTTAACCACTAACCTAACATGACTTTTGTGTATATAATTACATAAATATATATATGTATTCTCATAATTATATTAAATTTTGATTTATATAATGTTCTGGGTAAGAAGAAATGATAAAAAATCAAAGTATCTATACCAACGGTTGTCAAAACCGTTGGTATAGACCTATACCAACGGTTTTGACAACCGTTGGAATAGATTTTGAGCCTGGATTTGATTCTGGGTGAAGGTTGATTGATGGGTGACCTTTCCCAACGGTTTTGGCAAACCGTTGGGAAAGGTATACCCTTTCCCAACGGTTTTGGCCAAACCGTTGGGAAATATGTCCACAAAGTGGACCTTTCCCAACGGTTTGGCCAAAACCGTTGGGAAAGGTCCCCACAATGTGGGTTTTCCCAACGGTTTGGCCAAAACCGTTGGGAAATGTCCCCACAATGTGGGCTTTCCCAACGGTTTGCCTAAACCGTTGGGAAAGGTGGCCTCAAAGTGGGATTTCCCAACGGTTTGGCCAAACCGTTGGGAAAGGGAACCTATACCAACGGTTTTTATGAACCGTTGGTATAGAAGCGTTGGGAAAGGTCAGATTTCCAGTAGTGAAGACACATCAAATGCTCCCACTGGCGAGACTAACCAGGATTCTGAAATATCATTGGATGAAATGATGAATCATGGCATGTCTTTCGAAGAATTTTATGATCATGCTAAGTTTTCATGTGATTTAGAAGACCTTGGGCGTGAGTGTTATCCTTTGCCCAGTAAATTTTCTTATAATTTACACTTCTAATCATAACTGAAAATAATATGCAGTTCCATCCATAGAAGATGTTGAACTGCCAATGCCTAAAAAGGGTGTGGACATTGATGTCAACCTTACCATTGCAGAAACATTAGCTCAAGTAGAGCTAAACCTAGTAAACCCTCCTGAGACCCATCTTGAGGATCCTATTGAGACTAGGAAAGATAGGGTGGAGTCTTCTTAGGTTGCTGATCCACTATCAGTTAAGGGATAACAATATTTGTGATTATACGTAATTTGAAAGACAATAAATTATTTTTTTATCCTTTGAAGATAACCAATGTTTTTAATTAATCGTGCAGGACCATCAACTGCAGTGGCTAGATCTGGAGGTGAGGCCTCATCCTCTTCCCCAACGGGAATTGAAAGCAAAGAAGCACAGGTCAGGGGGGAAGGAGCAGAATAGGGAACTTCTTTAAGTGTATTAATCCCAGATTACATGCCCCCTTGTGATGATGATGTTGAATCAGACCCAGAGGTGCTTAAAGCATTCAGCTTTTCATGACACAAGGCATGGAACAACATATGGAAAATCAAATATGAGGTGCCTTTAGAAGAGCTATCATCGAAGATCCCTCGATTTCCATCCCAGTTTTTCATGCTAGGACTTGGCAGTTTTTGATATGAAAAGATCCATGCTGCGGTGAAACATGTCATCTTCAGGAGGGAGTAGGAGCAAAAGTGTCGTGAAGATCTGACCAGGGTGAAACTGTCAGTTAACATCGGCGAATTTGAGGCTGCGGTATCCTGAGATGAGGCTGATTATGCTTGCAAGATGAAGGAGTTGAAGCATAAAATCAAAGAAAAAATCATCTAGCAGGTGGAGCTCCAGCAACAGTTAGATGCTGTTATTGGGGATATGATCAACTCAATAATTCATTGGATGGAGCTCAAACGAATGGTATGAAATCCATTGAAGATGTCAAGAAGGCACTCCATCAAGCTGAGAAGAGTGAAGTTGGTCGAGTGCATGAGCTTCAAGTAGCTACTGATGAAGCTCGGGATGCTGTATATCAAGTGAAGACTTATGTTAACAGTCTTTTGTAATCTCCTGAAAAAGAGAAGAGGCTCCAATCTGTGGATGTCCCTCTAATTCTTGTGCATCAATGAAGAGTACTTTTATCTTCAATCATTTATGCTTGTATTCTTTTGCTGTCTACTTTAAATTTTACCTAAGCCAATGGGCCTAGTAAGCATAGTTTGATTTTTACTATGATTAATATAGATAACCCTACAAACTTTGAATCTTTTAATTTCTCAATATTACCTAAATCATACAAAATGTATGTTTAGTGAGCTGGAACTTGACTTTTATTTAGAGTTCCCTTGTCTTTTGTAGGAAGTTTAAAGTCATGCACGTCGGACATAAGGAGGCTAATGTTTAAGGTCGAAATAGATTTGACCGAATGAATTAGAATTGAATCAATTTTTTGACAATTTATCTTAAAACATATTACCATACTCAAGTACGTGGGAAAAAAATGTAAGATATGGCTTAAGAATATTTGAATATGAGGAATGATATGAAAAAGAGCTAAAATGCATCAGAAGAAGTAGTTTCCAAGAATGAAGTTACTATTATTTAACAAACCCATTAGGGGGTTGAATTATGCAGGGCCACCTAAGGGCATTGGCTGCATAGTCAAATAAATAGCATATTTTGGCTAACAAGTCTTTTATGTAGACTATTTATGCCAGGCCGCCTAAGTGCACGTGCTGCATAGTTAGGAAAAATAACTCTTAGAAATTTAACTTTCTACTGCTAAAAGCTAGTGAATGTTTATGGAGATTCAAATTTTCCAAAGTATAGAGTTTGCTGTATGGAAAGAGGTACTTGAATATGGAGAAGATATTTTCAAACAAGATTATCGAAGAACTGGATGGATATCACTTCTACAAAGGTCTGACCCAAATGTAGGGAAGGAGAATATAAACCATATACTTGAATACTTTCAGATCATGAAAAAGGATATGGGACAAATATGGTAAGGATGGCTATTTTTTCGGATCCCTACGTATTGTCATTTAAGACCAATAAGGACAAAAGAGGCTTTCTTCCTAAGAATGAAGTTACCAGTATCCGAGAAACCTGTTAGGGGGTTGAATTATGCAAGGCCACCTAAGGTAATTGGCTACATAGTCAGATAATAGTATCTTTTGGCTGAAAAATCTGTTATGGAGACTGTTTATGCAAGGCCTCCTAAGGGAACGTACTGCATAGTCAGGTAAAAGAAATATCAGAAATTTGACATTTTTGTGACTAAAAGTCAAGAAAAGGGGTATGAAGATCTGAAAATATTTAAGGTTAGGATTATGAAACATAAATATGGGTATTTTTCAATGTATACAGAGATACACAGATCAATGCTAACCATAATCATGTTGTAACTGGGTCCTAACTGGAAATGTTGGACTTCACTAAGTATCCCATAAGGGTGGGAATCAAGACATACGTAGTTATTAAACTACAGTTTAACTTCGTGTGGGACAAAAGGATTAGAGATCTTAGTTTAGGGTCATAGATCTTGGACCACTATAAGAAATACACAGTGTGTGTTTTCATGGGTACTTTTCAGCCAAGGGACTGAAAGTAGAATTTGGGGTTAGTCCCAAAAGACTTGGGGATGGATTCAAGGGACACTAAAACATTACTACGTATCCCATAAGTATAGGAATAAATCCCACATAGTTCTAGAAATACCCTCTGTACAAATTTGGTTCGTACATGTGAAGGGTGAAAGGGGACTTTAGTAAAATGATGGTTTAACCCAAGATAAAAGGTTTAGGCATTGCCATGTATGCACGTAGTATTTGAGATGAAACATGATTGAAAAATCAATGTAAATAATGGTTCCCTCTCGGGTGAGGGTATCAAAGAATATTGTAGTTTATTGTCATACTGGACAAAAGTGTTGTATAGTTTAACGTCGTATAACAAGGAAGAAAGTGAACCAATGTAAAGATATTGATTCTAGGGGTGGTTTCACGAATCAACATCGTATGAGATGGAGGTGAACTGATGTGAAGAGATTGATTTTGGGCTTGAACCTTGGGAGGTTGCCTATGTACCCAGCCTGGAAGGCAAGGATCAAAGTCCGCATAGTTCAATTGAAGAATGAATTAGTGATCAAGTTGTTTTTGGGGACAATGACCTAAAAAATGATGTTGGGACTTATACATGGTTAGCGGCCCAGAGAGGGTGTTATGGTTGAAGTTTACTCTAAGTTCACGTGAGTCATACTCGGTGTGAGAAACAAGAGATAAAAACAACCTTAACGATACACATTTTAATGTCATATAGGACATATGAAGGGACTATTCAGTTTAAAGTCTTGCAGTTAGGAATATTGGTGCTGCATAGTTTAATGTCATGTAGCAGGGACAAAGTACAGTTTAATGTCATGTAGGACCTATCAAGGACTTTCTATACAGTTTAGCGTCATGTAGTTAGGATGATGGGGACAATATAGTTTAACATCATTTTGGACGAAAGGGGGGCTGTGCAGTTTAATGTCATGCAGTGAGGACAAAAGAGTACACCATTTAACGTCATGTTGCACGAAAGGGGGACTTTTTTCACATTTTAACGTCATGTTGGATGAAAATGGGACGATACAGTTTAGCGTCATGTTGGAAAAAAGTGCGAATAGTTTAAGGTCATATGCATGGACCGTGGATGGTGCAGTTTAATTTCATGCTGTACGTAAGGGACTTCTGTACAGTTTAGCGTCATGTAGTTAGGATGTCACAGTTTAACGTCATGTGAGACGAAAGGAATACAAATAGTTTAAGGTCATATGTATGGACCATTGCTGTATATTTTAATGTCATATATCAAGGACGATGAAGGGGACACAATTTAACGTCGTGTGGGACGAAAGTAAAAATATTTTAAGGTTATATGTATGGACCATTGATGATGAAGTTTAACGTCTTGCTGGACGGTGGTGCAGTTTAAGGTCATACTGGACCATGGTGCAGTTTAAGGTCATATTGGACCATTTATGATATATATTTTGTGTTTATACAAAATACTTCTTCAAAAATCTGGCATTGGTTGGAGTAGTGATGAATTCTCCATCCATCGAGATTAATGAATAAGCTCCATTGGAGTAGACCCTATGTATTGAGTAAGGTCCTTTCCATTTTGGATCAATCTTGGGAGGTTTCTTTCCTGGTATCATTGGAGTTATGAGAACTAATACCAATTCTCCCTGAGTGAATGAATGAAGAAAAACATTCTTGTTAAAAGCTCGTGCTATTCAATTCTGATAGACTTCCAATTAGTGAAAAGTTCACAATCTTTTCTCATCTAACCGTTCCAATTCATTCAATCGCTTTTGAGATTGTTCATCTGTAGATGACTGATCACAAATGTCTACTCTGAGCAAAGGCAATTGAACTTCAATGGGATAGACGTCTTCCTTTCCATATACCAGTGAATATGGAGTTGACCGAGTTGCAGTGCGGGTGGTAGTCTGATAAGCCCATAAATCATGAAAGAGTTTATCAGGCCATGACCTCTTATCTTTATCCACCATCTTTTGCAGTATATTTGAAAGAGTCTTGTTGAAGGCTTCTATTTGACCATTGGCCGCTGCATGATACCGAGATGAATGGTTGAATTTGATGTTGTATTCTTGATACAACTTCTTCACCTCGGATGAACAGAAGTTGGTGCCATTGTCCGTAAATATGGTATGAGGGACACCAAATCTGGTAATGATGTTAGACTTGATGAAGCTAACAATGCATTTAGAACTGACTTTCTTGAGAGTTACTACCTCTTCCCATTTGGAAAAGAAGTCAGTAGCAGTAAGAATGTACCTAATATGCTTGGTCATAGACGAAGGGTAAGGTCCCACCACATCTATTCCCTATGTGGAAAATGGCCATGAGTATTTAGCTGTATGAAGCAACTCTGGAGATTGATGAATGAAGTTGGAATGTACTTGGCATGAATGACACTTCTTTGTAAAATCGACACAGTCTTGTATCATTGAAGGCCAAAAGTATCCAAGCCTTCGAATTTGATCAGACAGTCTATGTCCAGACTAGTGGGCACCACAGACTTCTGCATGAACTTCTTTTATGACATCCATTGTCTCTTCACCATCAATGCATCTAAAGAGAACTCCATCAAAACCACGTTTGTAGAGAATTTTCTCTAGGTGATTTGGGCTATCATAAAGAGTAAAATTGACCACACATCTCCAGATTTGTTCTTTCTCGACTCTATCTGGTGGAAGTGTTCTATTTTAAAGGTATTCCTTGGTAGGTGAAATCCATCCTGTAGTATGACCATATAGTTCAAGAATGGGACTAATTTCATTAATTTCCTCTGTTCTGATTCGAACATAAGGTGAAATTGCACGATGGTGGGAAATACTGATGGTTGTCTCGTCCCGATTTGGATCTGTCAGAGTTGTGACTATATTAGCCAGTGTATCAGCTTGAGCATTTTGTGATCTTGGGACATAAGAAAATTCCGGTTCTGAAGGAAATTCTGTCATTAACTCTCTGACGTAATCATATAAAGGGATTAGTTCTTCCTTTCTGATGGCATAATCCCCATTGACTTGTTTGAATACCAGGTCTGAATCACCTTTCACCTTTAAGTGATTCACTTGTGCTTGAAGTGCTAATTCCAAGCCTGCGATGAGGGATTGGTATTCTTCTTCATTATTGGTACCACCTTCCCATAATAAGAAGGAATAAGGTAACACTACCTTTTCAGGAGAAATGAGAACAATTACTAAGACAACCTTGTTGAATTTAGGATTTTCCATTTTCCTCCATGTTAGACTTCTGTAAGAACCATCAAAATACATTTCCCATTCTTGAGGACCTTCTTGAATAGAGAAGATTTCCTCATCAAGAAGTTCAATATCTGAAGATGTGTCTTCCACTGAAGGGTGTTCAGCCAGGAAGTCAGCCAGATCCCTTTATCGCCTTTTGAGACACATACTGAATGTCGAATTTCTCCTGTAAGCATTGGACGACTAAGGATGAATTTGAGAGGGTTATTGTGAGATACCAATTGGACCTCATGATGTTGCAGGTAGTGCCTCAACTTCTGAACTACAAAGATTAATTCTAGGAAGAACTTCTCAATACTTGAATACCGGGTTTCTTCTTCAAGCATAGTTCGACTGAGATAGTAGATGTTGTTTTCATTCCCAGCATCATTCTTTTGAGCAAGAAAGTCACCCAATGATCTCTCTAGAGTTGTCACGTAGAGGATAAGTGGTCTTACTTCAACAGGTGGCATTAGTACCGGTGGACTCAAGAGGTATTTCTTGAGAATGTCGAATGCTTATTGACATTCTTCAGTCCACTGGTAAGTGACTCCCTTCTTCATCAATATGGTGAAGGGTAAACTTTTTCCTGCCAAATTGGTGATGAAACGCAGAATATAGGCTAAGTGTCCTTGAAGTCCTCTTAATTATTTCAAATTTCGAGGAGGTGACATACCAAGGATTGACTTTGTCTTCTCAGGATCGACTTCAATACCACGATGGCGTACAAAAAAGCCGAGAAATTTTCCCGAGGTTACCCCAAAAGCACATTTTAATGGGTTCATCTTCAAATTATGTTGTCGAAGCTTGTGGAATATGACTTCCAAATTAGCCAAGTGATTAGAACTATGTTTGGATTTAACCACCAAATCGTCTACATAGAATTAAACAAACTTCCCTAAGAAGGGTTTTAAGATACGATGCATGGCATGTTGATACGTTGCACCTGCATTATTTAAGCC
The DNA here is from genome assembly GCA_963277665.1 of Viscum album. Classification (NCBI taxonomy): domain Eukaryota; kingdom Viridiplantae; phylum Streptophyta; class Magnoliopsida; order Santalales; family Viscaceae; genus Viscum; species Viscum album. Next base: position 751,899,080 of record OY728145.1, on the reverse strand, counting down.
AAAAGGAATTACCCGGTAGAAAAACACACCCTGAGGGGATCTGAAGGCTGTGGATTCCTCGTATTCTGGGGCCATTTGGATCTGATTATATCCGGAATATCCATCCATGAAGGAAAGTGCTTCATAGCCAGCTGTTGCATCAATTAAAAGTTCTGTAATCGGAACTGGGAAATCATCCTTAGGACAATGCCAATTAAGATCTCTAAAATCGATGAAAACTCTAATTTGTCTATTCTTCTTCTTTACAGGGACAATATTAGCCAACCACTTGGGATATTGAACTTCTCTGACGAATTTAGCTTTGATAAGATTATCCACTTCAGCCTCAATTTTGGAAGCATAAATTGGGTGTGTTCTTCTCGTAGCTTTCTTAAATCCTCGATGTTCTTCTGGTAAACGCAAATGATGAGTAGAAACACCAGGATCAAGCCTGGTCATTTTTGTATAGTTCCAAGAAAATATATCTCTATTTTCCTTTAGAAAATAAATATACATATCTTGGTCTTCAAGAGTCATGGCCACACTGATTAAAGTGGGGCGTGGATCTTCTTTTGTACCCATATTTATTTCTCTGAGTTCATCCACAGTGGTAGAGATACCCTCTTCAAATGCTGGAGGAGCATCTCTAAGATCTTCTTCTTCATCATCATCATGTGTTATTTCTTTCATTTATACTTGCATAGAATATGATAAAGAAGAATTTTCATGATCAGAAGAGATGTCAAAATTTGCACATCTTGAAGAATAAGATTCCATTTCCGACCCAATTGATGGTGAAGGGTCTTCTTTGGGTAATAAAGAGGAGATGATGGATTGAAAATCGACATCATTGTTCACCTCCGATGTTGCTATAACTTCTTCTGGCCTAATTGGCGAAATATAGACTTGTTGGATTTTATCAGATGAAATGAAGATGTCACCATTTGTGCTTTCATCCCTGCTTGGTGGGTTACCAATTTCTCCCATGTTGTCTGGCTCGATTGCTGTAATTGACATTATGGATCTTTCCAAAAGAGTATTTTGATCTGGGTCTATCTTGTCAATTTGATTGATAGGAAACACATAATCTATACTCACATGTGTAAATGGATTTACTGGAATCTTCTCCAAACCATATGGAGCATTAACTTTGGTAATCTACTTTGTTGTGGATTTCTCCCTTCCCTTCATGTGATAGAATTCCGCCTCAATGTATTGAGACTCACATGTCTTTAACGGGGCCTTATCACCATACAATGTCCCAAATTGAGCATCGAAACAATATTTGAGACATTGATGGTATGATGAAAGGATAGCCGCATGCAGATGTAGCCAAGGTCTTCCAAGAAAGATATTGAAGGCTGAGTCTTGATCAACAACCATGAAATCTGAATTGGATATAAGATCTCCAAACTGATTTCTAAGTGTAACTTCGCCCAGTGGTTCTTGTTCATTTTTATCATATCCTTGTAACATCATGGTAGAAGGAGATAAATAAGATTCTGTGAGGCCCAATCGACGAAGTGTACGCATGGGAATGAGGTTGACTCCTGAACCATTGTCAATGAAAGATCTTTGGACATCTACGCCATTGACCTTGCCAGATAAGTACAAAGGTCTAATATGCACATGCACAACATCATCTTCATCTTCATCAGTAAAATATATTACTTCATGGAATTCTGCAGGATTATTCTCTATGTGATAGACTTTAGCTGCATCAATTTCAGTTTCAAACTCTTGAGGTCTTGAAAAAGCCTTGATGAGTGCTTCCCGAAGATCTTTTGACAGATTCAAAGAATCCAGAATTGTTAACTTGGCTGGTACTTGGGCCAAGTGTTTCAATACATCATAATTTTGATCCAGAGGTCTGTGTTTCCCAATAGAAATATGTGGTTTAGCAGGTACCTTGGAAGAAGATGCTTTGGAAGTTGATGCATCTTGTATTGGGATAGAAGTTGGAAATATTCCTATTTTTGGAAGATTAGACCGATTAGATCCATTTACTTGTTAAGAGGAAGAAGATGGAACCTTCAAAAAGTCTTCCAAAATAACTGTTCCAGGACTGAATTTGCTATTGGTATAAGAACTTGCTTGTTCTTATTAAGCTCGCTGAAGGGCTCTACCATGAGTTTCTGCTGCTTACACAGTTTTAACAGGGGTGGAATTGGAATAGGGGCTTCTGAAAGATCGACGTCTTCCCCTATATCCTGATCCTCTGGAACTTCCTCTGATTCCCCTATTTGATATAGGGAATTCAGGCTCATCGAAATCGAAACTGCGACTGGCATATGGATTTGTTAATTGAAATATATTAACAGAACCGAAGATTAGTTCTTCGTCTGATGAAGACTCTTCCTGATTAGCCTGTTTAGGCTGTGCCGTTTGGTGGGGTGGTGCCCATGGCTTTGAAGTAGATGGAATGAAGTCTGCTAGAGTCAAAGAAAACTTAGGCTTTGACACATACTCATCTTCTTCTAATTCTTTTTCTTTCTTTGAATCATGTCGTTTCTTTGAGGACTTTCCCTCTGATGAAGAGGGTTTTTCCGCAACATTCATAGTAGAAGACACAATCGGTTTCTTTAATTGTGTTCACAAAATAGCATGAGTTCAGTTGATTGTCTTTCTGACCATCCAATCATCATAATTCTGTGCATTTTTGCTTTTTACTTCTTTCCATTCACCTTCCTCCTCTAGAACTGTAACAGTGACACATGCTACCTGAGTTGAAGAACCTTTCAGTTTGACTTGTCTCGAGTCGACCATATTTTGCAGGAGGTCTTTGAAGACAAAACCCTCCTGGATGGGATGCCCCAACATTTGATGAAAGAGGCGGTAATTGGGACAGTCTTCATCTCCTTCCTTGTTTGGAATTTTGGGCCTTGGAAATTGAACCAGATTATTTTCCAAAGCCGAAATGAAATAACTAGGAACTTGTTCATTTAGGAAAGAGTATGTTTTTCTCTTCAAATCCTCAAATTGTTTTATTCTTTTATCTCTTTGATCATTTGGACGAAATGGCCTTTGTTGTTGGCACTCAGAAAGTGGAGACCTTTGAGAATATGAAGGTTTTGAAGTAGAAACAGGTACAGGTGCTTGTTTAAGCATAACTGTAGCAGTTTCTGCTTTACCCATTCTCCTTCCTGGAGCTGATGGGATTACAAGAGATTTAGCCTTAGCCTGTATAAGGGAATCATCAGTCTTCTGAGCAATTGAAGTAAGGTCTCGAAACCCTCATGTGTATTTCACAGGGATCAATGGCGTGCGTAATTCGTCACGCAGATTTTCCACACAGATTGGAAACAATTCCTCTTAAGGGAGTGCTAAGCTTAGGGAATATGTTAATCCCTTCCAGCGAGAAATGAAATATGAGACCCTTTCATTCTCTCTTTGCTTAAAATTTGTAAGATCAAAAACTGTTGTCTTTGGAAAAGTTGAGCTGAACTGAAGAAGGAATTTTTGGCAAAGATCCTCCCATCCGGTAATTGACCGGGATTGCAAGCTTGTATACCAGACAAAGGCTGGTCCTTGAATGGTCTGTACGAAGCATATGAGTTTTACTGCTTCTTGTTGCTCCGTAGTTCCCATCATAGGATCACAACAAGACATGTAATGCGTCAAATGTTGTTTAGGGTCGCCTGATCCATTGAAAATAGGGAATACAGTGTTTCCAAAACTAGATGGAGGAGAGATTGAATCTACCCATTCAGGGTAGACTTTCTTTTCTGGTTGAACCTGTACATGTTTCCCTTTCATAGTTTCTAACTGATCTATTAATGACTCAATAGTAGTTATTAAATTTTGAGAAACATCCGGTTGAACTTGGACTTGGGTTGGTGCAATGACTGGAGCTTGTACAGATGTGGTGGTTGGTGCTGCAACTGATGGTAGCAGTGCCAAATGTTGTTACACTTGACCCATAGGATTAGACCTGTGAGGGTGTAATTATACGGGAGGATATTCTTGATCCATCTCAGTAGCTGCAACAAATTCCCTTGGCTTACTGACTCTAGCACGCTCACGAAGAAGACTACCCCGAAGTAGTTCTGCATTCAACCTCCTTAATTCCTTCGTTTCTTCATCCTGTTGTGCAAACCTTTGCTCTAGTGAGAGTGATTGGCCTTCTCTAGAGGGAGGATATGTAACCTGATTCTTTACCCTCTCTTTTTTGGATCCTTTTCGGAGAGGGGGAAGTGGGTTACTCAAAGGATTCCCTAGGTTATGAGTAATCCTTTGATTTTGTGTGCGCACACCTTCTTCATTTGTGTCGGTGTGTACATCTTCTTGAGCAAGAACCTCTTCATCTAATTCCCCTGAGTGAACCTCATCTGGTGGATCAGAAACAATGGCATTAATGACATTGATTGATGCATAATGTATCACATCCCTTCTATCAGCATTTTTGTGATATTGTCTTCTTCCCTGTCTTTAATGAGACATTGCCTTTTTTTGATTTGATCCCTCAAGAACTTCTTGACGAATCGTAATTTGGAGGGAATCTCCTGATAATTTGGCTCTTCATTCCTCTTGAGGATTCTTCCCCAATCGAGAAAAGACCGACTTTCTCTGAGGAGGGGATTGATGATTTGAAAAATTCCCTAGTCCGGTGGACTGGGGCTGTTCCTGCTGTTCCCGGTCAACTCCTCAAATCCTATTTGTTGATTTCAAGGATTGGTTTAAAAGAGTCCCCAGTCTGGCAAGCTGGCGTGGCTCTTGACATGCTATGTCTGAGACTTTCTTAAAATCTCTCCTGATTTTTCAAACCTTAGTCCAGAAATTAGCTGGATGCATTAACCTGTATCCACTTTTATCACCTGGTTCAAAAGATCGTTGGATGATTTCCGACACTTCTGTCACTTGATGACATGTTTTCTCTATATGAGAGGCCTGTTCAATATTCTGATTTTCTTGATGTAGGAGTAATTCAACAACTTGTTCTCTATATGCTTGATATTGAGAGGAACTAGTTGAAGCCTGTTCTTGGGCAAGATTTTGATTAAAAACAAATCCCATTGACTGTGGCTGGCCATGGGCAATAACATTGCATGAGACCATTTTCGGCGAGCTTTGCTGACTAGAGAGCACCGTGAAATGTAGTTCTCCATGAACACCCCATCCTTTGACATGAATACCAGATGGGACATTGGAAAATAACTGAAGCAATCTTCTTAGTGTGCCAAGGCATGAATGTTGAAGGGCTCTCTGCTGCTTTTCAGCCTTCGGATATCGAGAGACTGATAGAGATTCCAAATCAATCTGACATTGTAACCCTTATATTATCTTAAGATGATTTTCATATTCATCATAAGATAATACTTTATTCTTCAACCGACAAAGAGTTTTCCATATGTTGAGACGAATATCATGAATTCCATCTTCCATCAACATCTTTGGAATGTCATACTAAGAGTCAGCCAGAGGCCAAAACATGACTGGTACTTCACCTTTTTCTAGTTGTTTTCTCATGTTCAGCATTTCCTCTTTATCATTCAATGAAGATTCTTCTACCTGATTTGACCAGAGTTGGTGTTTCCTTGTTGCTTCATCGGATTCAACAAGATTGGAAGAGAAGTCATTGATCAAACTAGAAGATGCATGACTTAGGGGTGGTTTGGAAAATGACCTACACCCTGGGCTATCTTCTTATTAAGAAAGTATTTCACTTGCTAGTGATGAAGCATCAGACATGACTGGTTTCGCACTTGCAAGTGCCTCAAGATAAAAGGGCTTTCTTGGCACTACATCGTCCACTGGAGAATTTTTCCGGGCAATGTGCATTACACTTTTAGAGAGGACTTTCACAGTGAAATTCATCATCATGGGGAGGACCACCATGGTGGGTTACAGAAAAAGATGAGATCTCTTGCTCCTTGGTCTTCTGACCACACAGAGGGTTCCTGTGGCTCTCATCTGAGTATTAAACTTTGAGATCAACCGAATTGTCATGAATAAATCCTTCATGAGGAAGTGTCTATTGAAGACCTTTGGAATTAATGTTCCCACTATTGAGAAATGAGGGAGTAGAATCTTGAATTCCAACAGATAACTGTTTGAGGGCTTCAAGAACTCTAGCATCGAGCAAGGCCTTGTTACAGATTGGCTCTTGATCTCCTGACTGTGTTGGGCGGGTCTTCTTATTAGACGCCTTCTTAATCACCTTGGAAACCAATTGTTGATGAAAGTGGCTACTCTGAGCAGGTGTATGTGCCTGATCAGGAAAGATGGCCAGGTTAGACTGACGATCTCCACTCAAATCAGGTGTATGTGCCTGACTTGGTTGTCTGTATAATATGGGGGAGTATGCCCCACAACCCTCTTGGACTGGAACAGATCTGTGTGTCTGTTCCGGAGTGAAATGTTGATGTGTCACTCCACTGGTAGGGATAGATTTATGTGTCTTTCCCTAATATGTCGTTGAAGTTGTTATAATATCCTGGAAGACATCCAGAATATGATCAAGGATTTCCTTCTGCTCTTTCACCATTGATAAAATATGCTTGGTGACTTTAGCTGCTGGAACGGGGATATACGTCCATTCCATTCTTGGAGTAGGTTTATGTGCTTGCTCCTGTCCTCCTTTTCCTGTTAGTGAATCCTGACAGTACTCAAGTGTGGGGGCAGAGAGTTGAGTCTGCCTCTTGTTTGTCGTCGGAGCTTTTCGACTGACTTCTCCGTGTGCTACAAAGTGATACTGTTGGTAGGATTGATTAATACTAGTAGGTTTATGTGCCTGCTGATTGCACTTCTCTGAATGTGATTGACGAGCTTCATCATATGTAGTCAGACGAGCCTTATGACTAGCTGATGATGTATAAACAGGTGTATGTTCCTACCTATATTACTCCGCCAGAATTTCCTGACGGGATTGGCGTGATGCTGCCAGACGAGTCTGCTGGACAGTAGAATTAAAACAGGCAGGTGTATGTGCCCTCTCGTTGCTTGCCACCAAGTTAGGTTGGTGGACTTCTCTGGAGATGGCAGAGATGAGAACCTTCCCACTGTTGACCGGATTCCGCCTCTGGCGGTTCGTCTTGCCTGCTCGTGTTCAAGGAACCTGAGCCGAACGCCTGGAGTCGGTACCCTCATCATGTTGAGGGCGTACTGTCGCACGAGTCTGGCAGCGATTGTTGATAGGATCCCTCAAGAAGGACTCCTGCTTCTTTTAATTAAGGCCCCGAGGGACCTGCTCATTCACCTCCCCAGAATATGGGAGTGAATGGTGATTGTGTTCTGAGGATAATGACCCGAAACAGTTGGAGACGGTGGTTAGCACCGCCTGCTTCTTGATCACTGGTCGTCGTTTCTCGGACGATCGGTGTGAGTTGTTCACTTGGAGGGCTTGTCTGGAAGCCTCCAGAGTTGGGATGGTATCGTGTTGACGGTACTTCTTAACCAGCGCATTTGATACCCAACGTTGAAGATGTTGAGTAGGTGATGTCATCCTCAGATCGGACGACAATCCAGCAGGAGTAGCAGCAGTGTCATTTGCAGCAGTAGTATTCACAGGTGTGAACTTGAGAGAAGCCCTTCTAGAAATGCAGAAGATCTTGGAAAAGAGTGCTTGTTTGATATAACAGACATAATCAAGATAAATTCATCCAGTACATCTTTTGGATGAGCACATATATCAATGATTGTTTTTGTTGGCCCTCTCATTGAGTTTTAAATAGGGGCCTAACAAATAGGTAAAACATCATTTTAACTTGTTTAAGGATTCACGTCGGGTTCACCATTTTTTGTTTCCCTCGGAATTCTGGGATGACCTTCTTGATTGAAGGTTCAAACATTCCGATCGGTTTCTAACAGTTTTGTTCATAGAACTGGAAACATCCAATGATTCCACATCTATTTGGACCTACTTTCCAAAGGTAGGTGCTCACTAGTTTGTGGATGGATGAGGCTTAGGAATTTGCATTGGTTGATAGGATGGGAGGTCGGACTCATCACACCTTTTTGAGGGGAATTATTGTCTACTACAGGACTCTCTTTATAGATTTATGTTATAATCATGAATCATTATTACATTACCAAGTATAAAATGATATTTCCTTCAGATCTGACAATCAATGATTAAATATGTTGGAAATTTAGATAATCTTTTATATGTACTCAAGGTTCTTCATTAATAGATAATAATCTTTATTTATTAGAGATTCTTAGTCAATGGTATCCTTCAACAAATTTATATAGAAGTCTCTTGGTCATTATGATGACCATGATGGTTTTAAAGCCACTCAGTGGGGCACTTGAAGTTTATTATCATTCAGAAGGACATGGATTATTTTAGAGTTGGGATCAAACCCACAGATGGGCTACCTACATATCCTTTGTTTTGAAAAGGAATCAAAACCCACGTAGTTTGAGTAAGAGAGTATGATGTTTATTCATGATTTATGGCTCAAAGAAATAAGTCATGATTACTTTTACACTCTTACTTTTACACTCTAAGCTCGCGTGAGTCATGCTCGGTGTGAGAAACAAGAGGTATTGGTGAAACCAGACAATTGTGCCACGAAAGATGCAATGATGTGGGGCTTATGTATGTTTGACTGCCCAAAAAAAATAGATGAGGACTAAGATTTACTTCAGGGAAGTAAATCCAGGAACAAGGTCCATAAAGGTTTATGTACTTCATAGAGATTTGGGTACTCTAACTTGGGGCTTACTCCTGAGGAAGATGCCCAAATTAGGAGGGGACTCATGATTGGGTTTTATTCCTGAGAAGGAAGCCCATATCAAAATTAAATTAAGACTGGTTAAGAGGAATTAAGACTGGGGCTTACTCCTGAGAAAGAAGCCCAGGTTAAGGGACTTTAAGATTGGGGCTTACTCCCAAAAAGGAGGCCCAGGTTAAAAGGTTTTGAAAATTAAGGGACTTGGGGCTTACTCCTAAGGAGGATGCACATATTTGAGAATTATGACTGGGGATTATTCCTGAAAAGGAGGCCCAGGTTAAGGATTATGACTGGGGCTTATTCCTTAAAATGAGGCCCAGATTAAGAGAATTATGGTTGGGGATTACTCCTGAAGAGAATGCCCATATTATGACTGGGGCTTATTCCTGAAAAGGAGGCCCAGGTAAATGAGTTCTTTCATCTTAAAGGATGAGGTTGAATGAATTAAATCTCAATCTTTAGTGACATAAAGATGTGTAAATCACTAGGTTTTGAGAGATATTCCACAGAATTCCTTTCAGATAAATAAGTCAAATCAAGAAACCATGCCATAAATGGCTTTGAAGAGTGTCTTGAAGATTGAATCTTGAATAGGATAGGTGGAATGGCTTAAGAGGGATGAAATGGGCAAGAAGGGCACCCAAAAAGGCAGGGGCGCGCAAGTCCTGGTAGGCGCGCAGGTACTTCATGGGCGGGCAAGTTCGGTCGCACAGGTATACGTGCACGACACATAGGTACTTGCAGGACGATTAACCAGTAGGGTAATACTTGAGCGACTCTTGACAAATTCCTTTAGAATTATCCTGAGGTACTTCCATAATAGCGGTGCACAAGTTTTGGTGAGGGATTAGGGCGGCGCACAAGTATGTTCATTTCCCTTAAAGGTAAAACACCTTAGGCGCGCAAGTGTTAGTGAATTATAACACTTAGACCTTACTTCTCTTGTTTAGACCTTCCATTCTAGGTAAAGTATTACCTTAGAAGTGTTCAGAAGACCTGAAGAAGAGACTTGGGCATTCAGAGCTCTAATTCTGAATTCTGGAAAAATTCCTCCCAAATGGGGGGCCCACATGGTCTATTTATAGGGTGAAGAAGACCTGGGCGGTTATCCTTTAGGGTGCGCAAGTCACTTGCGTGAACATTTGGCATCGCGCAAGTGGACTTGTGCGACAGTGATGGAACTTGCGTGGCACATGTTCTTTTGAAGCCTTGTTCATGCCTTTGTCAATTTTTTTGATGTTTTCTTCAAAGGATGAATCAATTTGTGCTAAGTCATTTTCCTTTCCATTCGTTTAGACAATGTGACGAAAAGGAGCGTCAACAATATCTCACTATCTTCAATAATAAAATTTGTTTTGGATTCTCTCTTTTTTTGTTCCATTTTTAATTTTGGTTTTTTGCTATTTCTTATATATATATTTCCATTGTATGTGTTATTTTCATCTTGTGATTCCCATATAAAAAGTCATCATTGTCATTTTATACTACCCCAATAAAAGTTATGTATGTGTTGTGCATCCAGGTGAGAAAAAGGATGTACTAAGTGGGTGGTGAATCTTCTTTAAAATTAATTCTTGGGTTGGGCCTCCAGGTAGGAAAAAAATAGGGTATTTAGTTCTGAATCCATGTGTAAAAAATCAATCTATAAAAGTTTGCGACTCCCCATCAAAATTCAAGTTTTCTTTAGTGTTTTTCATTTCTCTCTATGTTTGAGAGGAGTAAAGAGTAGGTATAAAATCATTTTTATCCAAACTACTACAAAAAATCCTACAAATCATTTACTTTTTTATTTCCACATCATTAATTTTTTAAACTATGGTTATGATTCTAAAAATCTAATAAAATTCCAATTCACCACTCCCCCCTCTTGACCTTTATGATATCATTATATCTAGTAACAACAATTGGTAACAAATATGGACCACTAAATTTGGTATATTTTTTGTAATAACCATTTAATAACTTAACTGTCAAGGAGAAGATTTATTTATGAGTGCAGGTATAAGTTCATGTTATTCTTTTATCCCTTAAAAAAAACATATTTAGACACCACTGATTATGTCTATTGGAAATTTTGGATGGAAGATTTTCTTAAATACCTAATCATTGATCATAGAACAATAACAATAAAACCTTACAGACTACTAGAATTAGATCATAAAACCATTTCTAGTTATAAAGTGTTAATGTATGTTTTTAACTACAAAGTGATGAATATTTTATAATGTTCCACTATTTGAATTTTTTTAGACATATTTAAACATTAACAATAGCACATAATAGTTATATAATTTTACAATTTAATCATTATGAAACTAATGATTTAAAAAGAACAAAATGTGGAATTATTAGAGATGAGTGTCATGAATTTTAAATGGGTAATGAAGAAATAGTTAATATAATGTTTCATAAATTTACTAGTATCGTAAATACTGTGGGTGATTTAGGATATGTTTTTCAAAAAAAAATTCTTTAACAAAGTGATTTAGGATAATTTCATAAGAAATGGAATGTATATAAGGTGGAAATGGATGAAATAAAGTATTTCAAATAATATACACTTTAAAAATACATTGAAAATTTATTGTAGTATTAATTGAAGATTTAAAATATTTTTGAATAAGAAACTTCCTAGAATAGGGGAATTTATTTTTAACCAAATATTACTACATGCTCCTCTGATTCAGAATTATAGACTTGTGACATGGTTGAAGCAACTCATGTTGATAAAGGACCACGAAGAATAAAGAAGGGTTACGTAATAAAAAATAAAATTAATTATTTTAGAGATGGTGGAAGAGGCTACGAGAAATGTAATAATATTTATAATGATGGTTGCAATATTATTTTTCATGAGTGTAGAAAGAAAGGGAAAATCAAACCTGATTTCCCAAGGATAAAGAATCACAATAATAAAATGAATTAATTCAAAAAAGAAGAATATAACACTTACTACAATATGGAGTTATATGGAATATATTGATATAAATGGAGAATTATATTTAGATTAGGAATTATAATATTCGTGTTTTATGGATTTGATAATCAAGTTAGTGAATCTGATTACTATTCTTCTGAAACAAACTCAAAAAAAACAATAGAATATGAATAATAAAAATAAATTTAAAGATTATAGAATGAGATTTATAATATTACTAGTTTAAATAATGGTCTTAAAAGAAAATATAAATAACTTTTTAAGTATAAAAAGATTATTTCTAAAGAAAATGAAAATCTAAAATATGGTTGAAAATATACTAAAATAACCTCTGTATATTTGACACATTCTCAAAAGGAAATAAAATATAATTAAGATAAAATTAGAAAAAATAAATATCAAAATTATAGATGTAAGTATTTTTATATCAATGAACAATTATAAAAAATATATAATATTAAAAACTATTTTTGGTGAAAATGATTAGATGAAAACATAAAAAAAATGACCTTTCCAGTTTTTTAGTGTATATAAAGATATGATAATATTATTTCCTTAAATAAAATGAACTCAAAGAGATCTGGTCATGGATATGATAATTATTTGCCTAAACTTTATAATAATTTTTCTTTTTTAAAAGCTAAAATGGTTTTATTTCAACTATTACTTGTTTTAGATGTGGAATGATAGGTTACTATGCAAGTGAGTGTACTTTATGATTTAAAAAATATATTGGAAACAAAAAATATTTTATTTTTAATTATTTATTTTCAGTTTTACATATAAATAAATTATTAAAATCAGTTTTGGTTCCTAAAATATATTTTTATAACCCAATTGTACCCAATTTTTCATGGGTACCAATGTTTTATTAAATATTTTTTTTAAGAAATATGTATTAAAAGCATCAAAAGTGATATATGGTATATAGATAGTGGATTCTAAATACACATGAATGATGATGCTTCAAATTTTCTATATTTTAATAGGTTTGATAGATGGAGTGTAACTTTTGGGGATAATTCTAAAATAAAGGTAAAAGGTTTTAGTGAGATTACTATACAAGATTTCAAAAAATCAAAATGCATTGGATTTGCATAAATTAAAACTAGAAAGCAGCATAATATGTGACTCTTGTATGAAATGTAAGTAGTATAATGAAAATTTTAAGTCATCAAATGAGGTACGAACTTAATTACAACTTTAAATTATTCATTTATATTTATTTGGATCTATTAAACCTACTAGTCACTGTGGAAAAAATATTTTGTAGGCCTTGTGGATGATTTTAGTATATTTTCATGGGTTTATTTCCATGAAAATTTATCTAAAAATTTATCTAAATTTATTATTTAATATAAATTGGTTAAAAATGAAAAGGGACACTTGTTTTCATCAATTATAAGTGATAGTGGTGGAGAATTTTTAAATCTATAATTTTCCAAAATTTGCAAATAAAATGGATATAAAGATATGTTTTTAGCTCTAAAAACACCCAAAAAATGGATTAAGAGAATGTAAAAAATAGAACTCTTTAAAAAATGGAAATAACCATGTTAAATGAATTTAATTTTCTTATGTATTTATGAGTAGAATATGTTAATACATCTTTTTATTTTTATAATAGGCTTATTCTTCTATATTTCTTGAATAATACCCCCTATGAACTTTATAAAGGACGAAAAACTAAAATTGGGTATTTCAAAGTCTTCAGTTGTAATGTTTTCATTCACAATACTAAGGATATATTGAAAATTTTTTATACGAAATCTAATGAATGTATATTTTTAGGGAATTTAATTTTTAAGAAATCAAATCGGGTTTATAATAAAAGAACCATGCTTGTTGAAGAATTGTTTTAGGTAAATTTTAACAAAAAAATAAAAGAAATAAATACATATTTAAAAAAATATTAAATATTTTAATGAATTTAATTTTGGAAAATATGATATTGGTTTGAGTAAAGCTAGAAATTGTAGTGTTGAATTTCCTTTTAATTTTTTTTAAATTAAAAATAAATATGATGAAATTTAAATAATTAATGAAATAATTTAAATTAAATATTTTATGTGATAAAATAAAATATATGTTTTAAAGCACAATATAAATATAAAATGAAAGAAAAATAAAAAAATATTGATAAATTAGTATAGTAATAATCCATAAGGTATCCCTACATCTCCCCCCCTCAAGATTCCTAGAGAGGTTTTTATTTAAACCTTGATTTTTAATAGTTATTGAAAGAAGTTCAAACCCTTTATTTTTAGAGGTTATATTAAAGAATCCAAATTACAAGTGTAAGAATCATAGTTTTTAGTGGTTGTATAATGAAAACAAAATACACAGCTATACTTTTAGTGGTTATAGCTATAAACCCAGTCTCCCTTACTTTTAAGGTAGTCATCATCTATCCCCTTCACACTCAATCTTACTGAGAACCCAATCCATCACTTTAAAGGCAGTGATGACCTACCACTCACACTCAATGGTAGTGATCACCTTATAAAGAAAAATAGGATACTTTATTTATGAAATTCCTTTTAACCACACTCACACTTCTCTGGAAAGATATAATTATAAAGAGATAAGAGTAGGTGAGACAATTATAAGGGAACACTAAAAAGATAGAAATTTGACATAATTTGACTATTGAATTGATATTAAAGGCATACACACACATCCAATCACCCATTGTTGTGTATTTATATCCTAATTTTTTTTAGAAATATTATGGAGGTGTTGGGGGTCGAATAGAGCCATTAGGGATTGAATTAAGTTATATGGGGCCCTCTATAATCTCTTTTTTTGTCTATTTATATATCACTAGATAGTTGGAGGGTATCATTAGACATCTAGTGGCACATGGAATGAGTTTTTTTTCTGTACATGAAACATCAATTATTTGGTTGTACCCCATTTGGTAATCACCGGTACATTTAGGTTTATGAGTCTATAAGTTTTCTCTAAGCTCATTTTGAGCCACCTTTTTGGTCTATTACCTTCATGAAAAAGTGTATAAAATATAAATTTTAATGTCCCAAACTTAGTTCACACATATGTAAGTAAACCTAGTTGGTCACATGGCCACAAGTGTACCTGCCCATACACCAGAGGCATCCAACTAGTAGTGATGGTCTATGATAGTATAGTGGGGAGACTACACCAACTTTATCAAAGTGTATCGTAGTTGTGAAATAAAAATAAAACAATAGAAAAATAAATTAAATGAATAATGAAAACATAAATCATCCATATATAATAATTATATGGGGATAAACAATAATATGAACTATCTCCAAAAATATATACAAGATAATGATGTCATGATGTGATACAAAAATTGGGAGATACATGGGGAATATAGAAGAAGGCATATACAACATGCTATAAGAATTGAACAAAAATACCAAAGTTATCTTCAATATCATCTCAAGAATAAGGTCAGTCCTCTACTATCATACTCCATCCTAATATAAAATATCAACTGTCAATAGTTGGACACTTCCCCTTGTCCCTATCTGCATCTATGAACTATGTACGGGTACCAGTCGGTGACCTGAATAGGGTGTGAGTAAAACTCTGTATGCCACCACCAATGGTGTCTATCAATATCCAATTTTTGAATGTAAAATGATTAGTGTGTAGGTAATAATCAATAAAAATTAGTAAATAAATAAACCATGTTGATCTGGGATCCTTGTGCTATACTTTTCTGACACTTCCTTCTTCGACTTAAACTATAATGTGTATGAGAACTTATCATTTTAGGTTTATGTTTATATGTTCAGGACCTGTGGTATAAAAAAAGGAATCCATGGATATTAATGGTCATGTAATATTCAAAATCCATGGAATTTAAATTTTATGACCTTGGTGGGGTCTATAGGGGTATACCCTTGGAAGTTCACCCTAAGGGAAAAGTGCTACCTGAGCCCTAAGATCATTTCCTAGGTAGCCTCGGTGATAGACTTAAAAATAACCCAAGCTAGTAACCAAGGCGGTCTATAATATCAATATGAGTCTAAGGATAATCATCCAAGGAATTTAATTGAATTTAATTTATGAAAATATAGGTGAACCCTCAATGCTACGATGAGGCATTCACAACTATAATACAAAGAATGAATCCATGTCTGTTTTCTCACTTAGAAGATGTATCAATGAATCAACAACATCTCGTGATCCCATACATAAAAAATCATAATGGAAGTCCATGTATCACTTAGGTAATTTTTCACCTTTAAGTAATTCAAAGTCCATGATTGTAATCAGTCATGATATAATAATACATCTAGTTTCTATAATCATAATGATATTCATAATATCATTTTAATAATTTAATAGGGGATATATGACATGAACATTCCATTAACCTTTAATTTATATCAAAGAAGACATGTATATTATTTAAGAAAATCAAATCACATTATAAGGTTGTTTAGTTAAAAATCCTAGGATTAGGAGGCCTAGAAATGCATCACTTCATTTCATTTAATTCCATTAAACCATTTAATTTCTCAAATAAAATTTAAACCATCTCAAAATTTGGTTTAAAATCCTTTCAAGGCTTAGAATTAATGGGCCTTTAAAGTGACACACCCAAAGGGGGTGGCTCATGTTGAGGCGCACATATTCCAACGGTGCTAGTCTGGGTGCAAGGAAAAAATATTTTAAAATCTAAAAAATTAATAATTTATTTCAACATTTAAGGGGGATTTTATGGAAATTCTAGCAGATGGCATGGTGGCACATAATATAAACATCAAACAATTTGGTGAAAATGGTATAGGCCACCTACCATAGATGGGTAATAGACTCCTTATCTATTATTAGCCATTAACTTGGGATAAAATATAAGAAATTAGAGATATTGAAAAATAACCTGAAATAGGGTATATTCGCTTTCATGGATTTAGTATTCCATATAGTGAGATAAATGAAGAAAGCGAATTTAAGGACTTACCAATATAGATCTAGCATGAATAACGACACTTGAATCAGAGGCTAGATGAAGGAGGATGCTCAAAACCTAGGTTGAGAGGAGGAGGGAGATATCAGTAAGGGAGAGGAGTAGTTGTATGGTTTGGGAAATAAAATAGAGGAATAAAGTTTAAAACCTAAAGGGAAAAGGGTAATTTCACCCTCTTTTAAATGGTGCATAGTTTGGATGCATGGTTAGACAAACTGTGTGATAACTGTGCGCCACCACTATCTAAGTGGCATGCCCCCTCTAACGGTTAGGGCCATTGTTTGAAAAACTATACATAGACCATGAGTGCATACTGTCTATGGTGTCCACCCCCTCACACAATTAAGAGCATAGTAAAAATAACCATACACCAACTCTTCTCAACACACAAGTAATTTATTATAGGTTTTCATGGTCATATGCCTCCTCTTTCATGGTAAACTAGCCATGCACCTTAATTATTAGGTGGAATGGTTACTACTAACCATACACCAACCTTGAAACTCAATATACTTCTTCAAAAACTAGAGATTTGGGCTCTAAAAAATTTCTGTATTCCCTAAAACCCTTTTTAACTCTTAATCACATTTATTAGAGTAAAAAAATAGGTTTAGATTTCAAATTTAATGATTTTTACCTATCTTAAAAGTCTTGACATTTCAACCTTGCCTCATTGAAACAACTCACCCCTAATTTTCCCTTATGAGGGTAGTTTAACACCAGATAAGAATATCTCCATCCACTAAGATTGTACATTATCCTCTTTCTCATAAATATCATCATGTACATGGTCATGATAACAAAGAACCCATACCAAAACTGACCTTCCACATAGATCCTTAGAGCTCCAATTAATGATATGCACTTGATATTCCTTATAGGAATAATCAATATATAAATCAATCACATTAGGCTAGAAAACATGAGACATGTCTGAATGGTAATGGTGAAGCTGTGAAATATGGAAGACATCATGCATGACCTACTACATTTGAGGTAACTAAATCTAATAGGCTATCGGCCCAACTCTCTCCAAAATCTCAAAGGTTCTAATGAACCTAGGTTCTATATTTCCTTGCCTCCTAAACTTTCGATGACCTAGTATAGTTGAAACATATGAGAAGTCTCAATCCCCAACCTTAAACTCCAGAGGTCGTCTATGGAGATCGATATAATACTTCTACATAGACTGAGATATATCCGTATAATTTTTGATAATTCATACCTACTCTGAAGTCTCCCAAAGGAGACATGGTCCCAATATAACTACCTCTCTTTTCTCTATCTAGAAAAGGGGTGAAAGACACAACCTACCATATAGGGCCACATAAGGGGACATCTATATGGTCTCTTGGAAGCTATTATTATAAGTAAACTTAGATAAGGGTTGATGGTTCTCCCCATAACCACCAAAATCAAATATACATGCCTGGATCATGTCATATAACACATGTATCATATGCTTAAATTTTCCATTGACATGGGTGATAGGTAATACTCAGAATTACCTATGAACCCAAAGCCTTCTATAACTCCTTCCAGAACCGTGATGTGAATCAAGAATCCCTATATGATATAACGGTACATGGAACTACCTGAAGCTATATAATCTACCTTACATATAGCCTCCTTTGATCATCTACTAAATAAATCTCCCAAATAGGAAATAAGAGGGTGAACTTTGTAATCCTATAAATAATCACCCATATTGAATCATTGCTTCATGGGGATCTTAGTAATCCCATAACAAAATATATGATGACATCATCCCATTTCCACTCAGGAATGGACAATGGTTGTAAAATTCCTACTGGTAACTGGTACTCCACCTTCACCTTCTGATATGAGGAACACCGAGTAACAAAACTAGCTATCTGTTTTTTCATCCATGGTCACCAGTATGGGAAATATAAGTCATGGTACAAATTTGTGAGACTGGTACGTAATTACCAATAATATATATGATAGTACCAAATAAATTCCTCTTTCACCTCAATAAGAACCCAGATGTGTCCATTAATGAGTAAGATATCATCCCTATCAACAACCCAACTAGGAGATGGGTACTCATCTGAAACATTTCCCCTTAGGACTAAGCCCCCAAGATAAAAAAGCTACCTCTTCTTCCCTCAAACCAAAAGATAATAGGTCACTAATAAATACATAATAATAGGATACCCATTATTCTTCTAAATCTAGAGATTCATCTCAGAAAATAGAGACATTAACTTAACAAACTATTGGCCTCTAGAATCGCTTGTGTATGAGTCTTCCTGCTCAAAGTATCAACAACAACATTTATCTTTCATTCCATATAAGAAATATCATAATCAAACAAATATAGGTATTCAATACATCTTCACTGTTTGAGATTAAATTCATGTTGATTAAAAATATATATGATTCTCTTGTGGTCTTTGTGCACCACAAAGAACTCTCCCATCAAGCATAGCTTCCATCAATGAAAGGTATGAACCAAAAATCCTAGATTTAGATCATGTGTAGGGTAAGCTTATTTATGAGGAATCAATTAGTGAGACCCATACACAATTAATCACTCATCCTATAACAAAATAGCTCCCATTCAGATGCCTGATTCATCACAATAAACTGTATAGCCTCTGTCCGACTCTAGAAGAATTAGATCGGTACTAAATTCAATATTCCTGTATACTCTTTAAATGATTTATCATAAGCTTCATACTGTTTAATTTCACATTGATATTTTTCAATTTCATAATAGGTTATTCAAGTAATGAAAAATATAATATAAAACTCCTATAATACATAACAATCTCTAAGAAAAATCTAGTGTTAATGAACTTCTTGGGATTCTCCTAGGAAACCACAAATCTCACTTTTTTGGGTCCATGGATACTTCTAATTTCAATATTGTGTGACCTAGGAAGTGAACTTTGACAATCCAAAAGTTTCACTTTGTGACCTTGGCATAAAACATAGTCTCTTTCAGTGTATTAAATATTATTTCAATGTGTTTTTCATGATCATGTTGAGTGTGAGAATACACCAAGATATCATCCACCAAAAACACTATGAAGTAATAAATATATGGGCAGAAAACCTTATTCATTTGGGCCATGAAAATGGTTTGTGTGTTCATGAGACTCTACAACATTACCAAATACTCATACTATCCATATCTATTATAGAATGTTTTATGAAGTATATCGGAGGGTCTTACCCTCACCTGATATTATCCTGACCTAAAAAAAATTATTGAGAAAACTCTCACCCCTAATAGCTGACCGAAGAAGTTTTATATACACGGAATGGGAGAATATTTCTTAACCATGAGAAAATTCAATTGATAGTAACCATTAAAATCATGAGTACACCATTCACCTTCTTGGAGAAAAAGCAATGTTGAACCCCATAGAAAATTACTTGGTCATATAAACCCTTTGTATTATAAATCCTTTAATTATCTCTTGAGCTCCTACAACTCAATAGTAGACATCCTATAAGGATGAATTGATACCAGTGCTACTTCTAAGACTAGTTCAATGGTAAAATTTACATCTCTCTCAAGAGTTATACTAGAAAATCTATCAAGGAAGATCTCCATGGGATGATCCAGCACATGAGGAAAACTATATGTAACATTCATTTGTTATCTAAAAAGATACTAGAAATATAGGATATCACCCTATCCATCCCATGATGCTAAGGTCCATCTCATATCGATTGGACACCCCATTCACCCTTATGAGTATAATAACCTCCTTTGGTTTATATGAAGGAAACCCTATGGAAATAGCATTCTATTTGAGCATGGTAAGGAAAAAACTGGTAAATCCTAAGAATGATGTGAAAACCTATAATATTGATGATTAAGTTGTTCCATATTAAATGATAACCACCTATTTTGAGGGGATACTCCCTACATTTTTGTACACTCTCTAATAAAACTACATGAAAAGTATAAAGAGTCATCACTCCATATAAATACTTGACCCCAAGTCCCATACTTTCTATAATTTTTATAGATATAAAAAATTGGGAAGCCCTTGTGTCAAAAAAATCAAAAAAATAATGTAGAGTCTAATAAACTCATACATCAATCCAAAGATGGACCGACGGTCTTCTCCTAAGGTGTTGGTTGTATTGTATATATCTAACCAAATTCATGGCCCTAAGATATAGCTATACTACCTTGAGTAGGTCTAATCTGATAGAATTGTAAAATAAATTCATGAATTCCACATCATCATCGACATCCTCAACCTATATGGCTAGTGGTACTCTAACTCCCTGACTGATGTGGAGCTGTAGATCCCTCCATGGGAACTAGAGTTGGTGCAGATCCTCCCTCACTAGAAACTGGAGGATAAGCCCTGCAAAACTATGGAATAAGACCTATTTTTTCAAAATACCAACACTCAATGGGTTCTTTACTACAATGATACTTAATGTGTCCTATACTACCACATTATTGATAAATCACATGGCTACCCCTGCCCACACTCTAAAAAATGTTTCCTCTATGAGAAGGCTAAAAACGTCACGTCTAGCTACTAGATGAAATGATTCCCTATCAGAGTAATGAACTATTATTACCCATACCTTCAGATTCTATAAGGTTACACTCAGTGATGAGGTCCTGGTTCACTATCTCAGTGATGGTAGTCTATCAAAACACATTCACTTGAGATCAGATGGCATGAATAATCCCATCCTCAAGACATTTATCTCTGGACAGCTCACCACCAAAGACAGAAGGAACTAAATGCTGAATCCCCATAAAGAAATAGAGTAATCCATAACCAATAAATTACCCTACTTCTTGTTCATAAACTATCCATACCAGTTTTCCCTTGGTGTCTTAGGAAAGAAGTAGTTATAGAATTTTTTCTGGAAATACCTCTAGACCATAACCTGATACTAGTTAGCCTAGGTAAAAATGCCCCACTATCACTTGGTTTATCCTCTAAGAATATGTGTTATAATATTGAACCTCCTTTTAAGAGGAATCTCTAGATGGATACGATATATAACATGGAATCTATTCATGACTCAGTTTCCTAGGGACAACCTTACCCTAAAAAATTAGGAGGATAGTGCAATTGGAACTCCCTATTCAACTCTGTCATAGAAGCAGTTGGTCATATGGATCCCTATATAGACTTCACTGGTCATAATAAATCCTCTCAAAACTGAGCATAATTTCCTAGATCTGGGATAATAAAATTTGTTGTATGTCGAACTATGAGAGCTAATATTGGCAGCTCAAGGACCACCACCTCTGAAGTATGATCGTCTCCACTATCTTGTCCCCTAACTCAAGGTCATCATGTTTCCATATCTCTATAATTAAAAATAAAATCCTCAAGAAATGATTTTATCATATAATAAATTATAGTTATAAGAAATTGGGATAGGTATATTCCTTCCTTTATAAGATTCAACACTACTTCCTTCTCCTAAAACTAGGTCTAGCTGATGCAGAAGATCATAAAGGACCACAAGAGATACTCCCAACTACCCGATATTAAGTCCAGGTGAAGGTCGAGTTCCCTATTTGACATAAAAGGTTCTAATATATGAAGTTTCAATTATAAGTTATAGAATAAAACACCCTTTAAGTTGAAATTGTCCTACTAGTTTAATGAAAAAAAATTCTTTTAATAATTACAATTTAGTTGTTTCATACATGTGTGTGTGTGTCATGGTTCAGTTAGTCACCATTCCTAGGTAATAAATTCATAACTTTATAAATTACAATTGGAACATCATGTAACTACATCCAGACCTATTAAATCTAGTCTCATGATGTAAAAATATGTATAAGATTATTTGATTTTATTAATTTTCATTAATAATTTATAGAAGTACAAGCTTTATAAATTACAATTTTCATTCATGTAATAGTAATAAACTAAAGTTTCAACTCATGTAACCATATTTACACAACTCAATCATGTAATAATGGGTTAATTAATGTGCCACCCTCATGCTAAGAAGGAAAACACCATTTAGATTGAGGTATACACTTTAATAACTAATTATTTATCTTATACCTATAAGACATGTTAGTCCAATTAAAATATAGAAATCATAGAACCACAATAATCTATATTAAATGCATGAAATGTTATAAATATGGAATTAAATATGCATGAAATGTGAATCCTCAGGTTCCTATAATGATTCATGAGACAAAACTTTCTTGTTTTACCAAGCCAAGGGTAAAAAAAAGTCCACAATAAGAACAAATCCCACAAATCATGTGCATCACCCAACAGTGAAATATAAAAATTATAATAAGAAAAAACTAGAACAACAACTTCCATACAAGGTAATTTTTCTTCTCCATGAACATGGGTTAGCTACTCTTAGGCACAAGATCATTACCAAATTCTAATACGTCTTAGTTTCCTATCTACCCTCACAAAATAGTAAGACAATAAAAGAAAAAATTCTTTGATACCAATTGTAATGTATCAAACCTAGTTCAGTCATAAGTAACCAAATTCTAGAGGCTAATGACTAGAATTTTGGTTCTATAATATTATTATGGGAAGAATATACCATATTTATCAGAGTGGATCAATGTTATGAAATAAAAATAAAACAATAGAGGAAGTAATAAAATGATAAGTAAAAAAAATAAATCATCTAGATATAATAATATAATAAGAATAAATAATAAGTTGAACCATATCCAGTAACATATAGAATACATTGATGTCAAAATGATATGTAAAATTGGGGAGATACGTGGGGAATAGAGAAACTTTCAAATAAAACGTTCTATATAAAAATGAACATAAAGGATAATGATATATCTAATACCATCATGAGCATCATCTTAGACCACTACTCATGTACTTCATCATAGCACAAAAATATCAAGCATCTATAACTGGGACCTTCCACTTATCCCTACCTGCATCCATGATGTCTCTTCAGGTACTAATCGACATCCCAAAAAGGGTGTGAGTAAAACTCAATAGGCCACCACCAACAGTGTCTAGAAATATCTATTTTTGGAATATAAAATTACTAGTGTGTAGGTAATAATCAATTTAAATTATTAAATAAATAAACCATGTCAGTATAGGTTCCATGTGCGACACCCATCCGACACTACCTACTTCATCTTAAGTAGTAATATGTTTGATCACTTAACATTTTAGCTTTATGTTTATATGTTCATGACCCACAGTATAAAACCAAGGAATCTATAAATAGTAATGTTCATGTAAGTTTAAAATTCCATGGAACTTTAGTTTTTCGACCTAGGAGAGTTCCAAAGGGGTGTACCCTAGTTCACCCTAAGGGAAAAGTTCTACCAAAGATCTAGGATCTTTTCCTAGGTAGCCTTGGTTCTAGACATGAAAGGATCCCGAGGTAGTAACCAAGGTTGAATATAATATTAAGATAATTCCAATAAGAATAATCTAGGTCATTTAATTGAATTTAATTTCTATAAATATAGCTCAACCCTCAATGCTAATATAAATCATTCACATCTATAAGAAAAATTTGGAATTAAAGTGTGTTTTTTCACTTTTCAAACACATAAATGGATCAACTACATCCCAATATCCCATCTAAGGTAAACCATAATGGGAGTATAAGTATCTCTCAGGTGATGACTCACCTTTAAGTAATTCAAGGAATGTGACCTAATCAAGCATGATATAATAATCCATCGAGTTTCCATAATCATAAGTATAGATATAATTTCATTTTAATAATTAAATAGGGTCCAAGTAAAATGACCAAGTCATTCACCTTTAATTTATATCAATTATCCATTTATATTATATAATAAACTCTACTCACCTTGGAAGGTAGTTCAATTACACAACCTAGGATTAAGAGGCTTGGAAATGTAACACTTTATTTCATTTAATTCCACTAAACCATTCCATTTCTCAATTCCAATTCAATCCATCTCAAAAGGTTGTGTAAATTCATTTCAATGAATAGAATTCATTTTACTTTGAATAAAAACACCCTTAGAGGATGAATCTCATAGAGGTGTACATCCTCCAACGATTCTAGTTAGGGTGCAAGGATAACCCATTTAAAATTATAACAATTTAATAATTTAATTCAACCTTTAACGGTATTCATAAAAAAGTTTGTAATGTGGTTCAATGGCTCAAAATATAACTTCAATAGTTTTAGTGGAAATGGGATAGACCAACTATATTAGATGGTTAATAGACTCCCCATCTGTTATTATCCTTTAACTTGATATATAATGGGATAAATAAGATAAATTTATAAATACCTTGAAAATATGGCATATTAGAATGCACGAATGTGGAATTCCATATGGTTAGATAAATGAAAAAAAATAAGCAATAGGATTAATATAGATTTCTATAAGGATCCAATGTGACCAACAGAACTTGAATCATAGGTCAGATGAAGGAATAAGATCAAATCCAAGTTCAAGAGGAGGAGGAAGATATCAATGAGTGGTAGTATTTGTTGTGTAGTTTGAGGAAGGAAAAGAGATTAATAAGGTTTTGTGTACCCAAATGGAAAAAGGGTAACATCACCCTCTTTTAAGGGGCACACGGTTTGGCTACACAATTGTCCATGCCATGTGCCAATTATGTTCCACCATTATCTAAGTGGAACACCCCCTGACACGGCTAGGCACATGGTTGGAAAACCCATGAAAATCCAATTCATATTTATTTCCTAAGACCCCCCCCCTCACGATTAAACACACTGTTAAACAAACCATGTGTCAATCATGCTGAACACACCGGCAATTTATTGTAGGTTTTTCATGGCCATGAACATACTTTTTCATGGTTAAAATAAAAGTGAACCTTCAATCTTGGGACACATGGTTGAGCCACATGGTTTCTACTAACCATGTTCCAACCATGAACCTCAATCTTCTTCTCCAAAAACTAGATATATGGGATCCAAATAAGCAATGGATAACCCAAACCCTTCATTAAACTTTTAGAAACTTTTATTAGAGTAAACTAAGATGTTTAAAATGAAATGTAAATGGTTTTTAACTCTCTAAAAAGTAAGGATGTTTCATAAATACTTAAATAAATGAATTAAAAATATTAGAAAAATAATTTAGTGTTTGTGATCATTAAAACCACATATGTGAGTGAGATGTACAACAAATTAATATAGTGAAATTAATGCACCTACTATGGGGGAGCATGAATATTTACCTTACCAACCTGATTATAGAATTTGTAAAGAACCTAAAGATCATTAAATAGATAATATTATTGTAAATGTTGAATCAAATATTCAAAATAGAAGATATTTTATGAAATTTTGTTATTTTAATGCATTTTTTTTATTTTTTACATAGAGATGTTTTTTAAACTTTAAATTATTAAAATTAGATTTTTTCTATAAAATATGATATTGATTAGTTCATTATAAATAATTTTTGGACTTTGGTAGTTCCACCTAATAACTATTGTGTTATTGGAACTAACTGTATTTCTAGAAACAAACATATTTAATCTAGTCAAATCATTAAAAATAAAATAAGTGAGTATCTTAGGATTACTCTCAAGAAGAAATATTTTGATGAAACTTTTTCCCCAGTATCAAGGATATAATCTATTTGAAAATTATTATCAATTTTTTTATTTCATAGTTTTAAATTTTATCAAGTGGATATTAAGAGTGAATTCATGAATTTATATATTTATGAAGAAGTATATATTAAATAGCCTCCAAGATTTGAACATGAAAAATATCCTAATCATGTTTTGAAACTATCTAAATATGTATAAGATTTCAAATAGGCTTCTAGATATTGGTATTAATGATTTTCAAACATTTTTTTGAAAAATAGTTTTGAAAAAGTAAAATTTCATCCTATATTATTTATAAATAATTGTTCTAATGATATTTTGATTTTGAAAATATATAATAATGATATTATTTTTTGATATTCTTATGAAATCATTTTTCAAAAAAATTAATTTAATTAAATCTAAATCTAATATGAGTATGATGGGAAAATTAAATAATATTAGTCTTCAAATATTTCAAATAAATGATGGTATATTTCTTAATCAATCAAAGTATGCTAAATATTTACTTAAAATGTATGGTTTTGATTCTTGTAAAATCATTAATACCCCATGAGTAGTACTTGAAAATTATATTTGTGTAAATATGGAAAAAAATTATGTTAAAACTTTTAGAGGTACGATTAGCAGTTTTTTGTATTGAACTAGTTCATGCCCTGATTTAATTTTTTCTGTCTTCATATGTGCAATATTTCAATGTAATCATAGGAAAATTCACTTAAATTTTACTAAAAGGATTATAAAATATATTAAAGGATCTTTAAATATAGTGTTTTTAACCCTCTTAAAACTTATTTTAATATTATTAACAATTCAAATTTGGATTTTTATGGATGTAGGATTGATAAAAAAACACATCATGTATGTTTCATTTACTTGGTAAATTTTTGGTAACTTGTATTTTAATAAATTAGAACATTATTGTTCATTCTACTACTAAAATTGAATATATATTTCATAATTCATGTTGCTTATAATAATTATGGATTAAAAAAATTCTATCTAATTTTGGTTTTAATTTTGAAAATGTTCTTATATTCTATGAAAATAATTCCACTATTTGCAACACCCCAAGCTTCCATGGTATGTTTCCCTTTGAATAATTCAATAGCTTGCATTGTACGCGACTTCGAGATTTTAACACACCACAACCAATCAAACTAGCTGTTATGAATAATAATACCCCCTTTTTGAAATTTTATACATTTTATATTTCAAAATGGACTTCATTTTTGGATTTTTAATATCGAAATTATCTTAGGGTGAATTTTTGGTACTCTTCGGATAACTTTCATATTTTGATGAATAGTGAAAATTACTAAATTTTAATTAAAAACAACTTTTTTAATTGAAATAATTAACAGTGATAAATTATGAATTTGAGTGATTTTAAAGTATAATTAGATAATATTTTTATTATTTAATCCAATGTTGGTAATTGTACATAATTTCACATTTAAACTGGACGTAAGCAAGTGCCAATCTTTTGGTTGTTATTATTTCTTAAAAACACGCTTTTTGTTTTGACAATGGGAATTAATTTTAAATTAATTTCTGACACTTCTATGTTTTTAATTTAGAAAAATAGATTCCATATTTATAATCATGAGGTCCAAAATTTGTAAATAGGTAACTTTTATTTTTTGACATTTTGAATAATTACTTCGGTAAATATTTTATTTACCATGGTTAAAGGGTAAATCTGGTAAATAAGGGTAAAAAAATAATATTATAATAATATTAAATTACCCTAAAACATGTCCTAAACTTATGTTTTTATATATTTCTGACCATGTACATCTTTGGGTTGATTTTGGGACCCCATGGAGCCACTTGTAAGTGATAATGACACTTTATATTAATAAAGTTAAACTAAATACAAAAATGACATAAGCATATATCTTATAGAAAAAGAATTTTCACATAGGGTTATATAAGTTATATTTTTGAATATAAATATTCATTAGAAAGATAAAAATATTTCCTACATAATGGTATTTTATTTACAATTTTTATACATTTAATAATTAAATTTATATATGACACAATAATGATGTAGTATTTTCCTTATTAATGAAAGAATCAAAGAATTGGTATTATAAATGTTAAAATAAATAAAATTTGAATGTTTTGATGACATACACGAATTTTATTGGTTAATATGACATGTTATAATTTCTTAAATGATTTTTTTTAGAATTAAAAAAGTTTTTAAGACTTTAAAAAAAATCAATTATTAAATAGTGTCAAAATTGACATAAACGAGTTTTTAAAACAAATATTATATTATTAATTGATATCCTATTCCTAAAAATATAAGGTTCGGCCAGAGGACTTATATAATGAGAGGTGTATCATTAATGGACCACTTGGCAGTCTCTTGGAAGTATATAGTAAGTTTATTAACTATATAATATAAAAATACAAAGAGACATGGTAAATGTCAGGCTATTTAACTAAGAGTTAAATCAAAAAGATAAAGTTAATATAGTGACCCAAACCTGTCTAAAACCTATTGGTTGAGTGGTTTTAGACATATCCCCACCTTAACCTTTAAATAATCCACTTTGGAGCCATGAGAAACGGAATATGAATTTATTATAAAATAATATTTCTAGCTTTTCCTAAGGTGCCCCTCTCCCCTCTTATAAAAGGGAACTCCCTCTACTCACTAATTCACACCTTAAAAGCCTTTTGTCTCGGCCAAACCCTACTGAAATATCCTCTAAAATTCCCTAAATTAATACTATAGTCCCTCCTTTGGTCATAAATCCAACCTAAGGAGCCCTTTTGATCAAATCAAAAGAAAGAACCCGAAGAAGAGGTAATGTTTTCACCACCCTCTTTCAAGTTCCTTTCTTCTTCCACTTATTATTTCTTTGTTATTTACATTATAAAATAATCACTCCAGTATATTCTATATACTATTATGTTATTATAAATATGTTACAACAATATTAAGTATTCTATCCATCCTTCAATTGACATGTCACTATACGTGTGTACGTACGGATTACCGTCTCCACGTCATGGTGTAATTGTTATTCAATACATTATTATTTGGATGGGAGTAATAAGGATGTTTAATTCATATAAATAATAAATATGACATGATAATTAATCTGTATATATGATATACCATCCAATTATGTATTTTTTTTAATATCAAAAGAATGATATTGTCGCTTGTGCGTACGTACGGATTACCGTCTCCACGAACATGATGAGATTCATTCCCCATCATATCCATTCAAGACTAAATTTCATTTTATGATGAAAAATAATGTTTAGAGACATGATATCATTCTGGATATGAATAATATACATCCCATCCAGAACAAATATGGCTCACATAACAAATAATATAAAGGAAAATGAATCCATTAACACCCAAAACGACGATAATACTAAGATATTATTAACAAATCAATGTTAAAAGATCATATATGATATCATATTAATGTATATGATTCTTTTATAATTCAATAACAATTATTTCACCATTATACAGGAGGTTAACCTGCCCTTGACCAAGGAAAATGTACAATGTAAGGGGTTTCTTATCTCACTTTTAATTCTGTGAGATTTCCATTGTTCACCACTTATTTATTGCATGTGGTGTGTGTACTTCCCATGATTTTATTAATTGTGTAATATACATTAATTTATGTAAATTTACATAATCATTTTATGATATTTCTTTCATGGTTGTATCTTTCGTAAGTTACCAAATCGATAAGGGAATTTGAAATTTCAATTTCCACTCATTCGGCTTTACACATACTTCATTGATTATTCTACTCCAAGATTATGTGTGGAATCACTATTCATTTTCTTATGTCATAATTTCCACTCCCCTTTCTATGGATATACTTTTGATACACATAATCATTCCATTTATAAATTCTCAAGTCATCAATATGAACTTGATAAGAGTAATTTTACCTCAATCTCCATTTGTTGAGTAAAATATCCAATTCATTGGTATTGTTTTTAAAAGAATATGTGTGAATGTCCTCTGATTGATTTACACTGAATATCAAATAACACTGAGTGTATTTATATTTTTCACACATAATTATGTCGTTGATTTATCCTTAACCTAATTATACAGTCTTTATAAGAGATTTCATCCCTATTTACATTCCATTGACACTTATTTGTTGTTATACACAAAATCACTTTTATATGGTGTATATAATGTACTTGAAAATAGTATATCATAAATCCATTTATTCTCATGATATTACAATGTTTTGATTACCTCAATTATTTGTATTCAAGTGTCTCTCTTTTGGTTAGGAACTCTAAATAAAATATCATTTCAAATGTTTTAAAAATTTATTATTCTAAATCATTCTCATTAATGTCCATGTTTTAAAAATGGTTTTAAGGATTTATTTATATCGACATTAATGTTTTAAAATTAAAATTCCTTTTAAAAGTTTCAAAGTGGTATGGGACACTTTGATTAAAAAATCTATTTTTAAATGGATTCTTGTCAAAAAGTGTGACTTTTAAATGATTTAAATAAAAAGGGGATATTTATCTCAAATAGTTTTGATGATTATTTTCATCTATGTCAATATACTTCATTATTCTCGATTGAGGTTAATATGCTACAATAAAATATTTCATATTATATTTAATGAGTTATGTTTGACTATGGATGTGTTATTTTTATACCATTCATGGTTTGTGGATAATGTATTGACATTTCGTATGCTAGTTTCAATACGAATGTTTATGTTATGTTTCAAAATTTTCATATGAGGAATGCATTGGAATTAGTAAGTGACAGGTGGAGCCCACTATATCTCCTCAATGCATCGATAGGTCTCATGAGACAAAATAGTGTCTTGGCACAAGGCCTTGACAAAATCTTATTTGTAGTCTTGGCACAAGGCCTTGACTATGTGGTTATGATAGAATGGAATTATGCATTCCATCATTATGAAAGTTGTTATTGATATTTCATGCGATTATTTGACTAGTAGAATATCCATGTGAATAAGTAAATCGTAGTATTTAATTTTATTTTTTCTATATTATGCTGAAGTTCAAGTTTAAAAGAATTTTGTTTTAGTTATACGTTGCCTTAAATGTTTGTGCTTATTTATCGAAGTTTCTGCTATATTGTTATTCTTACTGGGCATCTGAGCTCACCCCTTTCTATGTTTAATTTTTACTAGGATGTGAAGAAGTATTCTATGACTTACCTGCAGGGATATTCGAAGGGGATATGAGTGTGGTCTATGAAAACAATGTTATTGTAGTTTTTCATTTTATGATGTAATGTAAACCTTATAAATGTTTCTAGTACTTCCAAGGATACTAAACTAATCAGTATTTCGAGACTCGATCTTTTGTGATCATGCCAATGTTATGTAATAATGCACCAACTCTAGGTAACTAGGGTCGGGGAATTACAGTTGGTATCAGAGGAAGTTTAGTACAAACCTTGGAAACTAGATTTAGATAAACTCTGATAAGAGCACATAGCCCTAAGATAGACTTTGAGGATTAGTATAGAAGAAATTCCTAAAATTTTGGTATTTTATCAATTTTGTGAGTTTTCCAAGAAATACATCCTTGTCTAGATATGAGCAAGTAGAGGCAGCTCTAGCACAGACGTACCTAGGGGTAAATCCTGAAAACACCGCTTTGAGCTAGACCCGAATGGGAACTGGTGCACGACAACGGGCCTTGATGCACTCTTGGTTACGACACTCTTGAGGGATATGCTTAGGATAATTTACATTTTCTTTAGAAACCAATTTGAAGTATTTTAATATAAGATGATAATAAAGGACATTGTTTAATCCAAAGGTGTTTCAAATTAAGAATATGGTGTCATGATATTCTCCAAATGATTTTATGAATACTATTACTCACACAATGCTTTCTGGTTTTAGTCAATGGCTGGATTCCAAGGAAGTCATTGTAACTTTGAGAATGATGTACAAGGTGGGAACGGTGGTGGAAATGAGCAAAAAAATGGAATGTTGATAGGCGTAAAAGATATCGTTTTCATGCCAAATCAGTTTTCAAAAAATATGATCAACAACATATATATTAACAAACTCTCGGACTCAACAAAGAAGATAAAGGTGATGAATAATAAGAGCTCCAGTAGTGGAGACCATAGAGAAAAGAATCATCAATTTCCATCATGCAGAAAATGTGGAAGGAGACACCCAGGAAAGTGTCTCAATGGAATAAATAAATGATTTACATGCGGGAAAGAAGGACATAAAGTGAAAAATTGCTGAGGAAAAATGAAGAGTACTATAGAAGAAAATAAAAATGGTCCCAAGAATTCATTTACATCCATTTTCCGTAAATGTATGGGACCTGTCCATTACCTGAGTGAATGACCTATTCTATATGATATTTTCTTGGTCAAATAAGAATCTATGTGGAAATTAATGGTTGGAGAAATTTTTAAAAGTACTAGTACTCCTTGTTGATGGGATTACTTTGGAATAATTTTCTCTTGTATTTGTAACCCTGTAGTTTTTCATCTGAAAATAATATTTGAGGAAGACTTATCTTTTCTCTTGTGGATATAGTTATAAATAACCATTTGGTTTTATATGATCATTGGGTTTGAGGAAATTACAAGTTATTATATTTTGGGATTAAAATGCAAGGTATGAGATAAAAGTTCTGGTTAAAATTATGTTATGGTTATTTTGAGGGATTTATCTCATTTTTGGTAATGTTATAAAATATAGTTTTTGAAAAAGGAAAACACGCAGACCGTGTGACAACTCGTCACATCGGACAAAGCTATGGGAATCTAACCCACAACCAAAGTGCGATTGGTATTTATCGCCTACCACCAGACTACATGATGTCCCTAGTTAGTGTGACTAATTTTTTTAGTTAAATTATTTTATTGATCAATAATAAGTTTATTTGGGATCTTATGTCTTATCAAATGTATACCCTTAGTATAGGAAAATGATTTGGTGATTAAGTGATAAATGTTATTTTGGAATATGTTCTCTTTGTTGGGAACACTATATGCCCAAGGAAAATAGAATACTATGGGATTTCATTAGAGGAGTAATGGTGGATTTTTATCTATGTTTTTATTGTGGATTTATAGTGATTTGGGTTATTTATTTAAATTATTAACATATAATAGAGAATATGTGATTAGGTTAATTACTTTTAAGTATGTGACTTTAAGAGTAATTGATGTCATTTGGAGATACAATTTAACATGGAAGACTACAGAACCAAATTCTTATAATTTTTGGGTTTAAATATTATTTTGGATTATATTGAAGGATTTTAAGTACAATTGTTTATTGAATGGTATTTATTTAACTTGGGGGTATTGTTGGATTAAATTTAGAAATTAAGATTAGTGTTTCTTTCTCTAATGGAATATCATTTTAGGGGATCATCAGATCTTATACTAACCGTTTTGGTTTTGATTAATCTCTAAAGAAAAGGTAAATATATATCTTATCCTTCATGGATCATGTGATTCTATAGAAGTTTATTCTAGCACTTCCAGTGTGACCATGTTTTCTTGAATACTCATCGTTTAAAAAAATGAGTTAGTGGTAGAAATTTATTAATTAATGAAACTCTACTTAAAAAGTAAGTATATCTCTTTATTTTATTAGTCAATCTCATAAATTAATTCCTCATCTTTATGTAATATAACTTAAAACAAAAAAAATGTTGTCTATTTACTTTTCCTACTGGGAGACTAATGACTATTTGTCCCATCACAAGTTTGTGGTTTTCTTATTGTTATCTTTCTACTGATCATGTTTTTTATCCCTCTCCATCATAACTTGACACTTAGTTTATCTTCCATATCCATGTTTTCTTACATAGAATCCTAGTATGGGTTATCTTGGGTGACCTTTGTACTTCTTTTTCTTTCTTTTAAAGTGATAGTTTTACTGACTTTTTTTCCGATGTGGGACATTCCATTATATTCCCAAGCCCAATTTTAAAAATTTCAAGGATGCAATTTATTGAAGGAGGGGATAATGTAACACCCCAACCTTCCACATTATGTTTCCCTTTGAATAATGAAATAGCTTTCGTTGTACGCGACTTCGAGATTCTAACACACCACAACCAATCAAACTAGCCATTATGAATAATAATACCCACTTTTTGAAATTTTATATATTTTATCTTTCAAAATGGACTTCCTTTTTTGATTTGGAATATCGAAATTATCTTAGGGTGAATTTTTGGTACTTTTCGGATAACTTTCATATTTTGATGAATAGTGAATATTACTAAATTTTAATTAAAAACAACTTTTTTAATAGAAATAATTAATAGTGATAAGTTATGAATTTGAGTGATTTTAAAGTATAATTATATAATATTTTTACCATTTAAATCAATTTTGGTCATTGGACATAATTTCACATTTAAACTGGACATAAGCAAGTGTCAATCTTTTGGTAGTAATTATTTCTTAAAAACGTGCTTTTTGTTTTGACAACGGGAATTAATTTTAAATTAATTTATTCCACTTATGTGTTTTGAATTTAGAAAAATGGATTCCATATTTATAATCATGAGGTAAAAATTGTGTAAATAGGTAACTTTTATTTTAATAAATTTTGAATAATTACTTCGGTAAATATTTTATTTACCATGGTTAAAGGGTAAATCTGGTAAATAAGGGTAAAAAATAATATTATAATAATATCAAATTACCCTAAAACGTTTCCTAACATTATTTTTTGATACATGTTCTACCATGGTCATATTTGGGTCGATTTTGGGACCCCATGGAGCCACTTGTAAGTGATAATGACACTTTATATTAATAAATTTAAACTAAATACAAAAATGACATAAGCATATATCTTTTAGAAAAAGAATTTTTACATAGGGTTATATATGTTATATTTTTAACTATAAATATTAATTAGAAATATAAAAATATTTCCTACATAATGGTATTTTATTTATAATTTTTAGACATTGAATAACTAAATTTATTTATGACACAATAATGATGTAGTATTTTCTTTATTAATGAAAGAATCAAATAATTGGTATTATAAATGTTAAAATAAATATAATTTGAATGTTTTGATGACATACAAGAATTTTATTGTTTAATATGACATGTTATGATTTCTTAAATGATTTTGGTTCGAATTAATAAAGTTTTTAAGACTTAAAAAACAATTATTAAATAGTGTCAAAGTTGACATAAATGAGTTTTTAAAACAAATATTATATTATTAATTGATATTCTATTCATAAAAATCTAATGATTGGAAAAAGGACTTATATAATGATAGGAGTATAATTAATGGACCACTTGGGGGTCTCTTGGAAGTATATAGTAATTTTATTAACTATATAATATAAAAATACAAAGAGACATGGTAAATGTAAAGCAATTTAACTAAGAGTTAAATAAAAAAGATAAAGTTAATATAGTGACCAAAACCTATCTAAAACCTATTTTTTGAGTGGATTTAGACCTGTCCCCACCTTAACCTTTAAATAATTTACTTTGGAGCCATTAGAAACTGAATATGAATTTATTATAAAATAATATTTATAGCTTTTCCTAAGGTGCCCCTCACCCCTCTTATAAAAGGGAACTCCCTCTACTCACTAATTCACACATTCAAAGACTTTTGGATCAGCCAAACCCTGGAAAAATATCCTCTAAACTTCCTTAAATTCATCCTATAGGCCCTCCTTTGGTCATAAAGTCAAAATAAGGATCCCTTTTGATCAAATCAAATGGAAGAACCTGAAGAAGAGGTAATGTTTTCACCACCCTCTTTCAAGTTCCTTTCTTCTTCCACTTATTCTTTCTTTTTTATTTCCATTATAAAATAATAACTCTAGTATATTCTATATACTATGATGTTATTATAAATATGGTACAACCTTTTTCATTATTCTATCCATCCTTCGATTGACATGTCACCATACGTGCATACGTACGGATTACCGTCTCCACGTCGTGGTGTAATTGTTATTCAATACATTATTATTTGGATGGGTATAATAATGATTTTTAATTCATGTAAATAATAAATATAAAATGATAATTATTCTTTATATATGATATAACATCCAATTATATATTATTTTAATATCAAAATAATGATATTGTCGCTCGTGCGTACGTACGGATTACTGTCTCCACGAACGCGATGAGATTCATTCCCCGTCGTATCCATTCAAGACTAAATTTAATTTGATGATTAAAAATAATGTTTAGTGACATGATATAATTATGTATATGAATAATATACATCCCATCAATAACAAATATGGCTCATATAATAAAGAATATAAAGGAAAACGAATCTGCTAACACCCGAAACGACGATAATACTAAGATATTATTAAAAATTCAATATTAAAAGATCATATATGATATCATATTAATGTATATTATTCTTGTATAATTCAATAATAATTATTTCACCATTATAAAGGATCTTAACCCACCCTCTACCAAGTAAAATGTACAATGTAAGGGGTTTCTTATATCACTTTTAATTCTGTGAGATTTCCATTGTTCACCACTTATTTATTGCATGTGGTGTGTGTACTGACCATGGTCGTATTAATTGTGTAATATACTTTAATTTATGGATATTTACATCATCATTTTATGACCTTTATTTCATGGGTGTATGTTTCGTAAGTTTCCAAATCGATAAGGGAATTTGAAATTTCAATTTCCACTCATTCGGCTTTACGCATACTTCATTGATTATTTTACTCCAAGATTATGTGTGGAATCACTATTCATTTTCTTATGTCATAATTTCCACTCCCATTTCTGTGGATATACTTTTTATACACATAATCACTCAATTTATAAATTCTCAAGTCATCTATATGAACTTGATAAGAGTAATTTTAACTCAATCTCCATTTATTGAGTAACATATCCAATTCATTGGTGTTGTTTTTACAAGAATATGTGTGAATGTCCTCTGATTGATTTACACTGAATATCCAATCATACTAAGTGTATTTATATTTTTCACACATAATTATGTCATTTATTTATCCTTAACGTAAGGATACAGTCTTTATAAGATATTTCATCTCAATTTACATTCCATTGAGACTTCTTTGTCGTTATACACCAAATCACTTTTATATGGTGTATAAAATGTACTTTAACATAGTATATCATGAATCCATTTATTCTCATGATATTAAAATGTTTTTATTACCTCAATTATTTGTATTTAAGTGTCTCTATTTTGGTTAGGAACTCTAACTAAAATATCATTTTAAATGTTTTAAAGATTTATTTTTCTAAATATTTCTCATTAATGTCCATGTTTTAAAAATGGTTTTAAAGATTTATTTATATGGACATTAATGTTTTAAAATTAAAATTCCTTTTAAAAGTTTCAAAGTGGTATGGTACACTTTGATTCAAAAATCTATTTTTAAATGGCTTCTTGACAAATAATGTGACTTTTAAATGATTTCAAGAAAAAGGGGATATTTATCTCAAATAGTTTTGATGATTATTTTCATCTATGTCAATATCCTTCATTATTCTCGATTGAGGTTAATCTGTTACAATACAATCTTCCATATTATATTTAATGAGTTATGATTGACTTTGGATGTGTTATTTTTATACCATTCATGGTTTGTGGATAATGTATTGACGTTTCGTATGCTAGTTTCAATATGAATGTTTATGTTATGTTTCAAAATTTTCATATGAGGAATGAATTAGACTTAGTAAGTGACGGGTGGAGCCCGCTATAGCTCCTCGATGCATCGGTAGGTCTCATGAGACAAATTAGTGTCTTGGCACAAGGCCTTGACAAAATCTTATTTGTAGTCTTGGCACAAGGCCTTGACTATGTGGTCATGATAGTATGGCATTATGGATTCCATCATTATGAAAGTGGTTATTGACATTTCATGTGATTATTAAAATAGTAGAATATCCATGTGAATAAGTAAATGGAATTATTTAATTTTATTTTTTCCATATTATGCTGAAGTTCAAGTTTAAAAGACTTTTGTTTTAGTTATACATTGCCTTAAATGTTTGTGTTTATTTATGAAAGTTTCCGATATATTGTTATCCTTTTTGAGCATCTGAGCTCACCCCTTTCTATGTTTAATTTTTCCAGGATGTGAAGAATTATTTTATGACTTAATTGTAGGGATATTCGGAGGGGATATGAGTGTGGTCTATGGAAACAATGTTGTTGCAGTTTTTCATTTTATGATTTAATGTAAACCTTATAACTGTTTCTAGTACTTCCAAGGCTACTATACTAATCGGTATTTTGAGACTTGATCTTTTGTGATCATGCCAATATTATGTAATAATGCACCTACTTTGGGTAACTAGGGTCGGGGGGTTACACCATTTCTATTTTTAAAAATCCTTTACATCATTCTATATCAAAGCATATTGATTTATGATTTCATTTTCTTAGGGATAATATTCCAAAATGAAATATAAATCTGTAATTTTTTCATACATAAAAATTGCTTACTTAAATTTAATCTAAACCCCTAGATTTTACTATGTTTGAAAAAATCAAATTCAAACTTGGTATGATGAAAATTTAACTTTCTAACAATTTTTTGGAGTTTCAATCTATGTTTGGGATGATATTGGGAATATTATTTAATAATTTTTTATTTTACATCTTATTAATCTTATATTATAATAATTTATAGTGTCTTCTTGACACTTGTAATAAAAGTTGTTATTAAATGAAGTTATCTTTAGATTTTAAATTTTATAAACTTCTAATTATTACACTAAAAATTTTAAAAACTGATTATATATTGCAATATTTTTTTACTTTGGTAATTACTAGGTATTTTTTTCTATATCATAGGATAATATTTTTAAATTTATTTTATTTTTATACATTATTTTAAAATATATTTTCATAAATTAAATAGTTATTCTCTTTGTTTTTCTAAGTGGGGTATTTTAAAATAATTTAGTATTCATTTTTTATTAATTCCAATAAGGATTATATATTTTTTAATTAATAATTGGTTTTTTAATTATCAAAATGGAGGATATTATTAGTGTGACTAATTAAACCACATATATATTTTCTATTTTGATAATTAAAAAACTATATTTATTATATTCCCTCTAACATGAGTTTTTTAAAATTATATTTTTTATTTTTTCAGATGCATAATCTATTTTATAAAAGCATAATTATTACTTCTCATAGAATTATTGAGACTTATAATATCCTTTAATTTCATATAGTTTTAACTGCTTGTATAAGAAAATATTTATAGTGACTATTCATTAATCATTCTTTAATTTTTTTTCTTCTTCATATGAACTGATTTTAGAGAAAATTTAACTTAATTATGTATTTTTTCATAACACATATACATAATTTTACATGAATAATAAATTTATGTGAACTTTATTATATGAAATATTTTCTTACGTGAATTCCCTTATGTGAACTATTTTCACTTACATGAAAAATTTATACATGAATATCCTTATGTGGATATTCTTACATGAAGGATATTCTTACTCACGCATGCATGCTTCGATATTTTCAATTGAAATATATATGATTACTAAAAAAATTGATCCTACATTTGAGTATGTCAAACAAAATCTATAAAAGTGTTTGACAAAGACAAAATGAAATAAAATAATAGAAGACTTGTTGTATATAGTGTGTGATATTTTTTGTGAAAAAAAACAGAGCATTGAAAATTAGAGAAAAGGCTACAAACTACATTGTTACATCCATTTTGATCATCATTGAGTTAAATCACACTATCTATTATCAGAAAAGATCCTCTAACCACCAAATTTTGTGTTTTATTTTAAATTATAGTTTTTTGTTATTTCCTATATATCTATTTCCATTGTATGTGTTAGTGTCTGGTTGTGACTCCCATATAAAGATTCTGAATTTTCAGGTTATAAAACCCCAATAAAATGTGTGTCTGGGTTGTGACTATAGGTGAGAAAAAGGTAGTATTGAGTGGGTTTTGAATCCCATTTAAAATTCATTATTGGGTTGTTCCTATATATTGGAAAAGGTGAGGTTATTGGGTTGTGTCTCTAGGTGTGAAAAGGCTAGTTATAAAGGGTTTTGACTCCCCATAAAAAGTCATATTTTATTTAGTATATTTAATTTATCTCTCTATTTGAGAGGAGTGAAGAGTAAATGAATTATCCATTTTATCCAAACTATAATAAAAATATCCCATTCATTATTTTTCATTTATGTCCAATGCCTCAATTTTTTAAAACCCTGATTATAATTCTTAAAATTTGATAAAATTTCAATTCACCCCCACCCCTCCCTCTTGACAATTATTCCATCAATATATCTGGGATCAATAGTTGAGATTTGGTTTAGTGTATACACTATATTCTTTAATTTATATCCCTAAAAGGAAAATAGAAAATATATAGGACACATTATCGACCTCTCCATTTTAAGAAATATGTAGTTCATCCTTTCAAAAACACCATTCCACTATAGTGTATAAGGAGAAGTGAGTTAATATAGAATAAAAACTCTTATAGGTTTTCCATAAATTTCTAGTTAATATATTCTCTACCATTATCAGATCAAATATTCTTTATCTTCTTACCAATATGATTCTAGACTATATTCTTTATTTCCTTAAATTTATCAAAGAATTCTAACTTTTACCTTATTAAGTCTACATAACCATATATACTAAATTCATTGGTAAAAGTTATGAATTATGAGTATCCAGATCCATTATATCAAAAATGGTCCTTACACATATGTGTATACTAATTCTAGAATCACTATTACCCTTTCACCTCACACATGAGCCTCAGCCCAGTTGATGAGGTCTCTCTAAGTGCATCCATGAGACCCAGGTTCAAAACCAAGTGAAGGCATAATTTCGGGGGCACTGTAGTAGTACTATAGCAGGTACTGGAGTAGTTAATATAGCAGTAATGTAGTAGGCACTGTAGCAGTTACTATTCAGTACTGTAGTAGTCGAAACTATTCACCTTGGGCCACCAGTTTAGGCTAGGAGTCCTTAAGGACTTTGGGCCACCCAAGGCCTTCGGGTCAGTGAGGCTTTCGGGCCCCCTCAAGGCCCTCAGGGCCACCTGATTTGCTGTTGCACAGACAGATTCTATAAGGAACCACTCCAGAAGAGGAAAGAGCAGGGCACATCCACCAGAGCAGGGCTAAACGGACTTTGGAAGAATGAGAGGGTATGAAATTTTCCATTGGTACCGCACCTGTGCACCCCTGCACATGGACATGCTAGACGAACAGTCATGCAAAGGTGGAGAGATGATCATGATGCAGATGCTGGGGAGGAGCAGTTCCAAGTAGTCATAGTCTGTATGATTTCCTTAAGACCTACGGGTCATGTAATATCTCCAAGACTACGGGAAATGTAATTACTTAAGCTTACAGGCCTTGTAAGGGTTCCCCTCATCCCTTGAAATGGGGGTTATCATAAAATCAATTAAAAAGAAGGCCTTCGGGCCATTCAGTCCTTTCACCTTTTCGACCAAAATATATTTTTTTCATTTTTCCTTATAAATAAGTTTTATATCTATCAATTTGTTTTAGTTAAAAATAATTAAAATAACTATCATGTTAGATCCCTATGAACATCTTCTCATTTACATGACCTGATTGGTGATTCTAAAACTAGGTGTGATATGAGTCATGAAAATTAGATTTGTTATCAATTTTCAACACTTGGATATAGTAATCTAATACATAAATACAATTATTAATGTGTGTAATACCATAACATATGATATATTTGTAAAATAAACAATTTTTATTTGAAACATGAATAAAAATCAATTCGAGTCCCAAAAATGACATAGTTATAATTTTATTGGTAACACTAGTAACATAATAAAAGTTATTTAAAACCAAGATCAAGCCAATTGGAAAAGTGAGGTGGTGGTCTCCAATGGACAAAGTAGCCAGCCTCACTCCATTAATAGATTGTAGATCCACATCTCCCTTGTAAACCTTCATGAATTTATTTGGTTTCTATATTTGGATACAAATATGATCACCACAATCTATATATAATACCATGTTATATGAAATGGAAATATTTCACTTCATAATTAACCCACTTGAAGCTTCCCCAAGATTTTGGATATTAATGAAATTATTCTTCTACTGACCTTTCTTTACACATAAAAAACATTCTTTATCTTATTCCTTCCCTTGCCTTTGGATCATCTTGTTCTTGGAATGATAGTTCTAAATAGACTTATAATTGGAGTAAGTATTTGGGGACTTTTCCTTGTTCTCTATCTTCTTATTTTCCATAAGGACCATAGGTTTTTCATGTATCATGTCCTTATCATCTTGGTGAATTAAAGTAATAATATCTATGAGATACTTGTCAACATTTTTCATATTATAATTCATAATGAAAATAGAGAATCTTTTTGGTTGTGAGGATAACAATAGATTATTGTGAAACTCATTCAAGAGATTAAAGAAAAAGATTTTCAAGTGTTCAATGTATCCAATTATTTCGATTGGATAAGGCCCAGCTAGCACCCCTTCCCTAAGATTAAACATGAAGAGTGTATTAGAGTTTTGTTTATCTCTATTTTCTGTAATTATATTGATATAATCATAAATATGATCCAACATAATGTATGCATATATTTCCTTATGAATGTTTTGAATCTCTCTAGTCATGGAAGATAAAATCAAACACTGGACTTCTAGTACATCATCCATGTGTTTCTGGTAGAGTGAAAAATCATCATTAGTATAATTATTGGATGGTATATTAAGAACTAGGGACTCATGAATTTAAAATATATGTTTCTAATAAAGAACAATATGGAGTCTTCTATACGACTCTTGGAAATTGGTATCGATGAGGAGGTTATCTTTCTCAAAAATTAATCATAGTGATAATTTTATAGCTGTATTACTTACTATTTTATATTATGAATAAGATAATATTTTAGTACTTTATCTTGATTACCAAATATGTGATGTAATAAATTTTATTTATTAGTCATCCACTATTTAATAAAATCATAATATCCCTCACCATTGGATTCATAGTTTCCTATATCATGTACATTCTAGTTAAAATGATCCATATTCCCTTTCTCATAACCCAAGATTTAGACTGAAAGGAAATTGAAAGGGTTTTAGGAAGGAGTATCTTGCCTACTATATTAACTCATAGCTCGTTGATCCATTGAGGGGGCTCCCCAATATTGAAATTATATACTCATATTTCCTCAACATTTTCCTTCCAATTACACTAATCCCTATTTGTATAGTCAACCCTTGATGTTAACTATGTTAAATCAACCTAAAATTTTAGTTAATACTCGCAAATAATTTAAAGAATCCTAATGTGTTCCCAAAAAGTACATTGAACTATGGTTCCAACTTAACTAAAATAATGGAAGGCTATAGCGACATCATATTTTCATTAAGGTATTTTTATTTTTATATGTAAATTTCCTTATTTTATTTTATTACATTCATGTTAAAATTATTTGGATTTTACATGAGTGATAAACCATGCCTTGATATAATATTTGTGCATAATAAAATTATTTTATTCTATATTTAATGCTTGTTAATTAATTTATTTTATATGATAGAGATAATGGTCTAATAAACATAAATAAGTAACAATTAAACTAATAGAAATAAAATAAATAAAGTGGCATGATCATAAGATTTCTAATGGTCATTTTATCAAGAATATGATAAAATAACCCTTGGACCTAGTGTAATAACTCCTTAAACCAATCTTGGTTTGAGTAGCATCATCCCACATGTCCTCATATGTGTCTCCATGGTTAGTATCTCCTCATATCTAAACTTAAACCTCTTTTACTCACTTGGGAG
This sequence comes from Viscum album, assembly GCA_963277665.1. Taxonomy (NCBI): domain Eukaryota; kingdom Viridiplantae; phylum Streptophyta; class Magnoliopsida; order Santalales; family Viscaceae; genus Viscum; species Viscum album. The sequence continues at coordinate 751,855,071 of OY728145.1, read as the reverse complement.
ATTCATCTTTTATATTTTCATTTAATCACATGGAGGTTAGGGGGTCCAATGGAATAAATAAGGGGTTTATATAAAATAAATCATGGAAATGTAGGACCATACATAATAAGAGGAGGGGGTGACACGAAAGACATCATTTTAATTTAATAATTATTATTATAAAAATATAGGCAATGATAATTAAATTAAAAGCTAACCAACACACACATAGGTTGGTATAAGCTCATGATCATTTACATATGAAATGAATAAACATTTTTTAACTAGATAGAATTTATATCAATTCATTATTTATAATTAAGATAAATTCCTTGAATTAATAAATTAATTATCTTATTAATTGATTAATTCATTTATCTTAATAGTCTATACAAACAATCCTGAGGACATGCATATTTTGTAATTTTAAACAAATTCAATAAATTTATTTTATTCCAAAATAACTAAGTACATGGTTCATACTTGGATTCAACATGGCATGTACCCATCTGAACTATCGGAAATCTTGTATAGTCCTTATCATGTACTATGTAATTACTTGGAATTTATTATACATAGTGTTTCACGTATTTACACAACATGTAGTGTGTCAAATAGAGTCAACATCTCATCTTATTTAAGACACGCAACATGTGTTCAATATATATTTCATGTGAAACTTTTAATGCATGTGTGTACAAATTATTTTTTATAAAAGCGGTGAAATTAATTGATCGCTCAATTCATGCCCCAAATAAATTTATTAAAAGAAAAATATTCAGTACAAACACAAGGTGAAAATAACTTACACCAATACGGATAGAAGGAATACAAGTCAAGATTACCAAGAAGAAAAATCTTTGACAGTAACCGGCCCCTATTCTCCATTAATATGTAGGCCAAAACTAGCATACATCCATCTTCACAGAAGAGAAGTATAAAAGTTGTCACCGCAGTTCCTTCAGCTTCAGCTCAAAAGAATTTTTTTGATTAAAATTTACCAAATCTATCAAGCCTTACTTGTTGAAATTCTCAGAGAAAGCTTTAGCAGACCACTTTGAAGGAGGGAAATAGTCAGGAAGATTGTTCTCCATCTTACCACATTTCAGAATTGAAAAAAAATCCAGCAAAGCTATCACCAAGTAGATATTCAATGAAGCAGATTGTAAAAAAAGATCACACCAACCCCTTGGCAACAAATTATCCTTGAGTAGTGACTAGAAACATGGCGACATCCTAGAGAAAACACCATCACATCAATGACTGATAAAATATAAACTTTCACATGTTGTTCAATAATTTCAACAACTTCAGATAAATCATCTTCCTCCACCAAAAAGGTATACATTTAATTCAAGGTCATAGTAGTTATATCCACATTATATCCCAAAATAAGAAAACACCTATGTTGTGTTAGAGATCCTCAATAACAATAGAATAACACATCTATACGCTTAAATTCAGAACACTAAAAAAACCAATAGTGGCTAGATCTCCAAATAAAAAAAATAAAAAAGTTTTATCACATACATGAGATCTCTCATTCAAACAGGCCAAACAAATAGACACCAAACCTAGCCATAAATAGATTATCTATAAAGGGTATGAAAAAAAAACAAGTAGTAGAATCTTACAAAACCATCAATGAACAGAGCAAATGAGCAGTAAAAATCATTCCCAATGAATGTCTCTAAAGTTGAAATCAAGATTCTTTTTGTATTAATCAAACATCCTAATAAACTTAAATTTCCTAATTTTAAGGTACATCTCATCTAAAATATCACCATTGGTGTATTTCTTGAATGTATCTTCATATTGTTCATCCATTCATGCATCAATTTCTTCTCTCACTTCATCCTTCTCCACCATCTTTTAGGTATCTCTGTACACAGGGTCATCTTTTTCATCATATTATTCCTCTTTTATAGTAGGAGTTGCAGTAGCTTCCACAACTATCAGTTGTTTTGAAGGTTCAGAGTTTTCCTTTCAAGATGGATTGAATGACCTTGTAACTATTGTTTTCTCAAGAGAAAAATAGTCCATATTCCTCCTAGTTTTTTCATAATTCGGTGTGTTGTAACCATTAGCATCCACCATCGGCATTTTCCCCTTCCTGGAATGTGATTTAAAGTATGCTTCCTCAATTTGATTTGTTTTTTCATCATCCTCCTGTAAAGCGTTTCTATAATCATAGAGGTCACCCTTCTCCTTACCACATGTTTCATGTGAATCAATTTGTTTCTCATGCTTCTCCACCAAATTAGGAGTGGTAATGTTGGCACTTGTGGGAGCAGGCTGGGAAACCACAAGGCCTGACATTCCTTTATTTTCAGAGGGATGATCGTTATTAACCAAAGTTTCCTTATTCATATCAATCCTATGCCCTTAAAAATATGTCCTAGGGGGTCCAAATAAACTCTATTGCTACCATTAGTCCCATAAAGTTCCTCATTCTGTTTGTTTTTTTCAACCCAAACAGTTTTTTTGGCCTCAAGGCGGGTGGATTTTTGGACGCAATCTTTTTAAGTGTGCCCAAGCCTAAAGCAATAGGAGCAATAATCTAGAAGGATTTCATAAACAAACTCGTGAAAGAATTGATGATCACCATTCTGAATCCTGATTTGAGGGGGATATTCAGAAACATCTATTTCAATTCAAATCCTAGCAACAGATGGTCTAGAAGGGTTCTTTGTTGCCAAATCCAGCTTTAATGGATTACCAATGAGCGTGGAGATCAGAAACATAGTGGTTTTTAATAGGTGTAGTAGAAGCCTAGGGATGATAGTCCAAATCAAGACAATGGGGGATTTGGAATAGGGATAGAAATTGGGGTTCCATTTGAGGACGTTCATTGAACAAACCCTGAGGAACCATGATATCTTCGCCCATAGACGATAGTAGTCATCCTTGGAAGACAGGAAAAAGACAACATTTAAGAAGTTCAAAAGGCCGATATAGAAGCCTGAAAAACTGATTGCTTCAAGAGAGCTTCTTAAGAATTTCAATGATGGTATATGATTTAAAAATTTCCCAACAAGAATAAAATGAAGATCCTAAGAAAGAACCATTACCTAATTTGTTGAGAAAAAAATCTCCAGTTGGCCATGGTGACAAAAAATCTTAGGATTAATGCAATATTTAGGAGACATGACATCATTTGAGAAAGGATTAGTATACTCAGTCGATCTTCCAGCAACGACATCTATGAAGGATTGCGAACTCAGGTTCCTCTCACCTAGAATCATGTTTCTTACATCTCTACATATCAACCTCTCCATCTACGATTCATTTTTCCTGTAACGTACGTGGTATATTTGATAATCGCATATTCCATGTAGTTCCAAATTTAACCTAAAAATTAATTAGAAATTTATTATTTTGTAAACCCTATTACATGATGTGTGTGCTACCTAAATGACATATAGTTTGGTTTAATGCCTCAATTAATTATATTCCCACATAATTAATTCACATAGTGTATAATTTGAAAGAGGGTGTACTCTGTGTAAATGGGTATGAGATACACAGTGTATACATGATAATTATATGGAATATATCCCTTTATGTGGTTGTTCGTAACACATTCTTCAAGAATCAGGGTGTGATCCATGTGAACATTTATGTGTTATATAGTATACAGGATAGATATACACCATGTAATCCCAATTAACCTGTATTGAATGAATTTATGTTGCTACGCAGTGTGTAATAAATACATGTCACATACTTTGACCGCATGGATTCCATGAAAATTATTGGATGAACTATGTAGAGTTTCACAATATGTACTCTAGCTACACACTATGTAAACCCTAAAATTGTGTGAAATTTGACCGGTCAACACATGGTGTGTAATTACATAATGTGTTCAATTTCCCTTTTGGTGAGCAGTGTGTCCCATAGCTCATCTTGATGTGGTAAACCTAGATACAAAGTGTTTACTTTTCATTTGCATGTCTTATAGTTGTGTATTTCAACTAGAATCTTTAGAAACTTCACACGATATCTCAAATAATTCTTCATATATTCATATATGTTCTTGATCGTATGAAATTCAATGAATCATTTTAATTATTGAGACCTATTAATTTATTTTTGTATTAAATAAAAAATAAAACTAAAATGAATAACTAACAAAAAATGTGTGAATAAATATATGATTAATAAATAATTAGAAATTTTTATGTGATTACACTAATACCACTTGAAATTTTCAAGGTCTATAATAGAAGAATTTGGGCTTAAGCCTAAAGGTTTTTTTCTTATGACCTTGAGATTAATCCATATAAATTAATGATTTATACCCTAGAATAATTGACAAAAGGATTGTCATATATAATTTATAATTAATGTATTTAGGGATCAATAATTACCTAACTTTTAATTCTTTCTTCATAGATTATTTGATTAATCACTCTTATCATGCCATCATTGTGATAAAGGATCCAAGGGTGTAATCCCTCTAGTTGTAATCCATAGATTCTCTAAAACTGATTTATATTATCATAAAGTCATTGAATACTAGTGAAACCAATCCTGATTTCTTGTATTATCCACTATTTATTAAAATAATAATAGTAATTTCCTTGCATGAAGGATTCATAATGATCTATCAAATACATGAGTGGGAGGAGGAGAAATAATGTTATCACCAATTGAGATCATTATAGATATTTCATTATATCTAGGGTTGAGAGAATTATCTAGATAGGGATTCTCTTGGAGTCGATCCGGAGGGGGGAGGATCGTGCGCTGGTTTCTAAGTTTTCCCTTAGTGTAACCTCTTCCTTCCTCACTTGCAGTCGTAGGTTTTTCTTCCTCCCTCGCAAGATTTGGCCCTTGGCGTTTTCATGGTTCTTTTTGGGGTGGTCTTGATGGTGGATGGTCCGAGGGTGGTTTCACGGCATCACGACGTCATTATGGCCTTGCCCTTGGTCCTCACTGGTCTTCCCGCCTTCTGCTTTAGGAGCTTGATCGATTTTTCCTTTGGTGTGTCTTCTCCGTTTCGGCTCAGATCGGCTGCAGTTTAGGTGGGAGGCTTGTGGGTTCATTGCGGTGGGGCTCTGGCATTTTCTAGTGACCGGGTTGCTGTCTTCGTCAGTGAGATTTTCTAAGAAGGTGGTCCTTTTTTATAGTATGATCCAAATCTGTAGTAGGTGTAATGATAGAAACTGTTTTCCTTCCCCAATGATTTTGAATTTTTCTAAATTAAATTTTACTACTTGAATTTTGTTGATGCTTGAGTTTTTTCATGATTTTGTCTTCATGAAATTGGGTTCTTGGTCGCTCTGGTTACCAGTTCCGGTGATAGGGGCGAACACGTTTGAGTTTTTTTTCATGGATGATGGGGTTTCTATGTTTTTGGTGATTTGGTTATCATCTCCGGTAATGATAGGGCGACATTGACATCAAACTTTCTTTCTTGAAGTGTTGTTTAATATGGTGAACAAATTGATGGTGGGAGGCATGATTGGCAGCTGTGGTTCTCGTGACTTGAGGTCTCCTCGAGTCCTGTGGCTATTTTGAATTTTGAGTTTTCATTTTTCAACCTTTGAATTCAGATCCTGCGTTTGGTGTGAGGCTTTTTGGGGGTATTATTTTGTTGTGGTTACCACTCACCCATAAAGCGGGCATTTAGAAAATCAAAAAAGAGAATTTTCATTCAGTCTGAGTATATATAGAGCTTATTTAGGGATAAATAATTTCACATAGGCCCTTATCATTCTTTTAATTCATAGTGAACCCATGTCTATAATGATATAAATATTATTATTATTTCCTTGACGTGTACAAATCCTTCTCATAAAAATATAATTTCTTAAATAAATTAATTAGTATTTTTTAAAATGGTATTTAATATATCATTTTCACATGAACCATTAATTTTTTCCATTATTCTACCTCGATATTTATCAAACATTGAATATTGACTATTTATTTAAATAAATAAAAATCAATACACTATTCAATGTTAAATAAAAAATATTATATTCACTGAACTTGTGAATAAATATTTATTAAATATTCAACTCACACATTTATCCTTTTAAATAATTTACAATTGAATATATGTGATCAACATAAAAACTAAATTAATGTTATTATTAGAATGTTAGAATATATTTTATTCTAATATTAAATTCATATATAATTTAACTAAGGCTTCATGTGCACTTAGTGCATGACCCCTGGGCTTCTTTATTAATTGCATTTGGCTGAATTTTTCAAAAGTCCCACGTTACAAGGAACCCATTGAGAGAGAAGTTAAATTTTACAATGATAATATCCTCCTATGAATGTTGATAATGTATTATTATCCATTTATCATGATATCTCCAATCAATTAGGATGCATACTTTGTTTCATCAACCTATGTGCTCAATTTCAATTTATTTTAATTTCAGAAAATGAACATGCCAATTGTAAACTTCCATGGTGATAGACTTATTCAAGTGGTTCCATTTCAATAAAATAACCTAATATATCATCCTCCATTAACTCAGAAGGGGAAAATCCTATTAAATTATTCTTTAATTCTAAATCACTCATGATGGACCAAATGTATCTTAAACCACTGCAAACATATGTCATCATGGTTTTTGATAATAAATCAAAGCACACAACTCATGACATTCATTTATAATATTATAAAATCAAAGGACCAGTATGCATGATCATATATTGGAATATCCATTAACACATGTAACATGTGTAATTTCTAATGTATGATTATTCTTAGGACCTAATCTCTTAGTGATTACTAAGGGAACACCTCATTTGAAGTAGTATCAGTGTCTTTTGACCCCCTATCCATGATAACATATATCAATTGTGTCCCTTAGATGATATAATCCAACCATAGAACATCAATTTATGAATAATATCATATCATATCAAGGTTCTCAACATAGAGGTGAACTATTATGACCTTTTAAAGAGATAAGTAATCTAAGGACATTATCACATTAAATGTCATGTAAAAGAGAAATCATTATATGATAAGATATTTATAAATATTAAATACTTTTATTATACAAGTAATCATAAATTATAAAGAATTCGGTTCTAGGGTACTAACTCCAACACATAAAACCCACTGTCTAACACAAAATTTCAATATAAATTTATTAAAAGTCATCAAATAAGAATATAAGGAATGGGTACTAAACCAAAATACGAGAGTTCTAAAATGAGTTTTGATTCCACTTAAACCAAAAATATATTTCTTAATTAGATTAATATTATTATTTTTAATTATAACAACATATTTAATATTATTTTTTTAAATGTTAACATTACATTTAGCTATATATTTCTCCATTTACTTTTCCATCAACTTTTTCATTTCATATGTATCAATAAAAGATTCAAATCCTAGTTGTCTTTAGATTTATATACCTGATAAGCCTTTGAAAAATTATATGTTTCATAACTTTTATTTTATTCATGGTTAATATTTAAAATATATTTATTTTAATTCAATCACTAAAAAACTATTTCATTCTCAAAATTATTCTTGTGAAATATTCTCATGGAAATCTTCTTTTACTTCTAAATTAAATCTCTTCTACTCAAAATTCTCATGGCTTTCTTATCCATATTAGCACCCACTTTTCTTGATGATTGTATTTAAAATCCATCTTGCATATCTCTATCAATTATTCATTAAATTTGAATGTAATAAAACCTCTATAATTGTAAAAAATTAATTGTGAGGTATTTTACATCAATGTGACCAGATTGATCACATATTCCATAAAATTCTTGAAAAAATTTTATTTTGAATTTATCACTTCATAATCATATTGAATATCCTAAAAACAAGTTAATTGATTCCTAGAAATATATCATTTTATTCTTTCCACTGTATTAATTTACTATTCAATTATTTTAGCTTCTTTGTAATATCTTATAATGTGTCCAGATCTACCACAGAAGTAGAATCTCTTTATTTACCCTCCTTTCATAGATATCCTTATGGTTTCATATGAAAAAAATTCTTAAGTGAATCTGGATTATATATGTTATCCAATACTTTTCCCTAATTAAGCTCACCAAAACCTTCGTATTTATCTTTTAGTTTATATGATCATGATTGATTCAATATTATATTTCACTTTATTAAATATCATATAGACATAATCTTAAACATCATGATCATATCAATTGTATCTTTTACATACTCTTCTCAAACAATAAAAAAAATTTATTCAAATTTGTCTTTACAACATGATTTTTTTCATTAGGTTTCTTAATATTTATACACTAACTCCTCCTCTATTTAGATATTTTCTTCCCTCCAATATAAGAAATATTTTTCTAGAAACTATGTTTTTATGTCCAAAAATTACAAATAATCAACCATATCCTTTAAACCTTCCATTTCTAATCTTAAATAGATTATTTATAGGATTTTTCCCATGTTATTTTAAAGATAAATATGTGTAATAATGAGCCTTATTTTAGGATAATATTTTTATAGGATTTTTTATAAGCACCCTGATGTAAACATGTATTTTTTTATAATTTTTATAGGCCTAATTTTGCCTATTTTTTTCAAACTTAAACTATTAATTAAAATATTATTTATAAATAATAAATATCCATGGACATATTTTACCTCATTTACTTTAGGTTCTGAATTACTCACATTTGTAGTGAATCCATGTCTCTTCTTCCCTTTATAATTATTTCTTCGAAAGTTAATACAACCCTCCAAATTATATTTTCCATGGTTATCTTTTATATATCCTTAGAAAATTCATCATTAATCTCTTTGGATTTATTAAATCTATCTATCAACTCCTTCAATATGTTCTCAACATCAAGTAACTTTGAATAAATCTTTACCTACTTATTATCTTTGGCCAAAACCTCATCTTTTATCTCATTTCTAATAACATTAAGTTAATTAATTTTTCATTTCATAATTTTGAGTTCTTCAACATTCTAAATTTCTTTTCTTTGAAATTAAGCTTCGTTGTTTTTATGCATCTAAACAACCTTTTTAATTTTATAATATTTACTTAGACCATAATATTTTTATTAAGGCTCATATCATGTTTATATTTTTTTATATTTTCCACATATAATTTCTCATCTTCGCTACTAGAGAAATTTCCATCATACCTACTACTTGAACTATATCCATATTATTTAATAATTGCAATGAAAGTTATTTACCACTCATAATCCTCATCATTTTTTATTCACAATAATAAATAATTTTATCATTATCTTATTATTACTCACTCAAATGGATTCTTATATTGGAAAATATTTTCCTTTTACAGATGTTTCATTACCTATTTTTGAATTATAAGACTTTATATAATTTATTTTAGAGTTAGGATAATCTTGATCCTCTTATTTATAATCAACATCATCTTATTCATCGTTACTTTTCATTGAACATTCAATTAAAAAGTGTGTGATTTTATCACATGAAATACACTTCAAATGTATATTTCCTTGTACTTTTTCTTAATATTTATGAAATTCATTAAAACAAGAGACAAAATATCCTCATGATCCCCATTTTTCACTTTATCTTCCTCAGAGTCAATATGAACCCCATCTTCCTTCTCTTTGGAAATAATTATTTATATAGATTTAAAAAAACATCCTTTTTATTTTTATTTCTATTTTGAAAACTAGATAATTCATCATTTTATATTAAATCAATATGTTATATAAAATCATTAAAAATAAGTCGATTGAAAAATATATAATTATCGAGGATATTTTATAATAAAACATATTAGGAATTATTTGCTAAAACTTATTAATAATGATAGAATACTCTAAATTTTCTCCAAATATTCTGGTGTTTTCATAATATAAATGAATCTTATGAAAAAATAATTAATAGATTCATTATTATTCATATTTATATATTAAAATATTCTTCTATAGATTTAGTGTTTTTCTTCCTTCACTTTAGTGTTCCACTTGTAAATGTGATCAAGATTCTCACAGATTTATTTAGCAATCTTTATGTCCACCACCTTGGTAATTATTTCTCATAGATAAATTATAAGATTAGATTCTTATCCCTTCTATAATACTCAATATTCTTACTCACAAAGAAATTAATTATGGGTTCTAAATAAAAAGGTTGAAAACTAATCAAGGGAATATCAAGTACTTTCATACTTAAAAACAAGAGGCAGGGCAATATCCTATCCTTCCAAGAATGATAATTTTTCTATCAAAGATAGGAATTCATTTGTTATTAAAATAATTCTAATTATGCATAATTATTTAAGAATGATCAATAACATTATAGGGATAAGTTAAATAATAATCTTGATTATATAACATTAATACTAAATAAAGATAAAATCCAATTTTTCCAGATTCCTTGATATAAATTGAATATAAAACTCAGAGAGAACCAATTTGAGGTATAACCTAACAGTTTTGACACCAGTTGAAATGTCCCAAGAAAATGTATGATCAATAGAGGGGATTAGGGGTTAAAATAGTGTTGGTTTTTTAACCACATTATTTGAAATTGAATATATATACTTGTTAAAGTAAACAGATCTACATTAACCAGCTCAATTCAAAAACAAAATATAGATATTAAATCAAAAATTGAAAGTACATGATGTTTTTACAAGGTTTTCTTCCATATTGGAAGGCTACATAATTTTTATTCATTGTAAAGTCCATGGAATAATGATCTACTAATTTTTTATATATTATTATAAAGAAGTATGTATTCACTTTTAACCCATATAATAATTTTAGTATCGTATTAGTTTTCAAAATCATCTTAATTACAACATAAGAGACTATCCTTATTTCTTCATGTTTTTGGGTAACACCATTTTATGAAGAAAATCCTTATAAAATTCTTATATATAAATAACAAAGAACTAAAGAATATTATTCTAGAAGGTATTATCTAAAAATTTGACTCTTCTTTAAATTTTTTTGAATATTATTATCTTTATCTGATTTATTAGATTAGGAAAATATCATTAATTCTCTCTAAGAAATAGCATAATTTTTTTAGATTTTCTTAAATCACTCCAAGGTTCTTCTCACACTCAATAGATTGCACACATGATTCATAATAGTATACCACTACGTATATTTTCTTCCATTTCTATGATAAATTTTTCATATAAATTAATTCTAATATCTTGAATAAAATGATCTTTTTTTATTCATAATATGGAAACATGTTTTCATAATATTCCTCAAATATTATGCTTGATGTTTAGTTTTTCATTCAAATGATAACTAAATAAATCTTAAATAAACCCCCCAATGATATCAATAGATATTAAATAATTAAATAATGGAAATTAATATATCAAAATGAATATCATATTTTCATATAATTAAACTATTACAATCTACCTTCACTATAACATATCCTATATCGATAGTGAAAATATGAGTGACCCAACAAAGTCTGCCTCCACTAGGCTATAGGTTGGCTACAGGTTGGTAACTATCATCAAGGGTATAAATCCTAAAATATGAGAGGTATATTCTTATATAAAACAATAAAATATAAAATAATTCACCATCTAACTCCAATTATATAAAATAGAACATCACATAATCCCAAATTATTATGTTTACCATCAATTTTCTCAATTTCTTATATTTACTATAAATTTTATCTATTTCTTCACAATACTGATTAAAAATATTATTTAAGTCCTCAAAACTATTTTTATCACTGTTTTAATGTTTAGAATATTGAGAATAAAAACTATAATCAATACTAACCTTGATCATATCTGAATCCATGCGACAAAGATTAATCATCTCCTACTCACTTTTAAATTAATAACTGGAATTGGAATTTGTTTCATAACTTCAACTAGTATGAAAAGCCTTTTTATTTTTATTTTTTTCCTTCTTGTATTCTCTTTAATTTTTCAGCCTTGAGAATACATACTTAGTGTGTCCAACATTCTTAAATTTTAGGCATCTAATATTAAATAAGAATTACCTTTCCTACTTTTATCCATGAATTTATTCTTTTACTTCATGTTCTTTAATGTATCATTAGACCTTTTTTTTCTTTATATGTATTTGAATACATCTAAAAGCTTAATTTATATCATCAACTTTAACACACTATAATAATCTAAACAATCACTATAGTAGTTGAAATTAATACATTTAGATTTAAAATTAAATACATTTAAATTTAAAATTAAATCCATTCTTTTTAACATTTGAATCAATCTCATTGTTCTTCAAGTAAATATAATATTATAAAAGTAATCCAATCATCTTATCTATAGAATATTCTGAATATTCATTACTTTATTAAACAAAATCCTTCTTCAAATACCAATTCTTTGGTAAATATCTACGTATTTATTCAATCAAAACTTTATTATTCATATTTCATCCAAGACCAAGCACGATGTTCATGATATTAGTAATTTTTTTGTACATATCATAAATTATATCATGATAAAATAGTATAAACTCTTTAAATTCATCCCTATGAAATACAATCTTTATGCTCTATAATTTTTTAGTTTCTTGATGAGTGAATTTTAAATTCATCCAAATGTTAAAATAAGTTTTAAAAGATGAAATATGTCTAAAAAAACTTCTACTAACTAAAAAATAAAAAAATCATAACCTTTTTATTTAATACATGTTTAGAAGAATCATTTCCATTCCAAGTATTAAGATGATCTCCAAGTGACTTATTCGGTCTATCCATTATAGTCTAGTATTCAACGCTTAAATTCATCAAAAATACCTTTATTATTTCCTTCCAATAAGCACAGTCACTTATATTAAAATTATATGGTCTCAAAGAATTCAAAATTTCATCTTCAAAGATTTTAATTAGTAAAAATATATTTCCTCTAGTATTTTTAAGGACTATGATACAAGTTTGTTCAAATAATGATATAAAAAATCCAAAAGAGTATTATTATATGATACCAATTGATAGATCACAAATGAGTGATTTTTATGATAAGTGGGGAGTGAATTGAAATTATTAAATAATAAGAGTAACTTAAAATATAATACAAAATGTGGTGGTTTAACTAGATTTAAAAATTCAACCATAATAAAATATTAAGTGTATGTGTAAAGAGTATATATAGATTGATAAATATGAGAACATAAGATATTTATAGAAATTCATATCTAAAAAAATATTGTTTCTACTCCTCACACTCAAACTTATAAGTACAGAACTCATAATAATATAAATATGCATTTAAAATAGGTGCAGGCTCAACCTATTATTTTTCAAAGAATCGAAGCTAACCCAGAAATTTTTAAGGAGCTTCCCCAAATATTACATAACCTTTTAAGCAAGAGTAGATAGAACTCAAGATCTCTAACAGGAGAAACCCTAACAAAGTTATTTTTGATAGTATCAATCACAATGTGTTTCAATTCCTTTTTTCATTTGGGAAAAACTAATCTATACCTTTTAAAGGTGTTATAACTCATGTAAGTGTTACAAATTATCTTAAACAACCCCATACAAAAATAAATGAAAAATATAACCCACTAGCAGTTATAGTGATAGTGTTGGAATAAGAATGTTATTATCAACCTATTAAGATTATGTAAATGATAAATTTTGGGAATTATATTAGTTCCTCAACAAATCAGTGAAAAATTGTATCAATTTGAATTTCAAACCATTCAAGTACATCTAGTTCATGTTGTAAGTGTTGAATGAATAATTCTAACATATTTATCTCTACCATTTCATGATTGATTTATCCACCTTAAAAAACTAATTCACCCACGACAATATTATTTTAAAAGTCTAGGATCCTCCATAATTAAATGAGTAACAAAAATATTCATGTAAAGTAGTCTTTAATATTATCAATACTCGATAAATTTTATATAATAGTAAAACCAATAATAAAAAAATTTAAAATAAATATTGAATACTCCATGATAAATATTTATTTAATCATTGTAAAATTTATACTTTAATCATGAGATATATTCCTAATAAATAATGTTAATTTTCTTTAAAAATTCTAAAAAAAGTTTTGAATTTGAGTTTTGAATCCCACATAGATGGAGTAAACATATAAAAAATACACCAGTTTTAAAATATCACATAATTTTTGAATCTCAAACTTTCAAAAATCTTTATGTTTAAAATTCATAAGGGTAAACATTGAATGTTAACATTTTTAATATATATAACAATGTTTATAAGGATACTTCCCAACAATAAAATTCTAATAACCAGGATTACATAAGGTTTACTTCATAAGGATCAATTTGATCATCTGAGGATCATTATTATTTTTATAAGGTACAAGTCCTTTTCCAAATTTACAAACCCTAAAAATTAAAATAATTTTTTATCCATACAAAACATAAATTCCTTAGCCTAAAATTGGTATATAACAAATTTCTCTACTCCAAATAAATACATAACAAACATAGTTGATACATATGTTTTTTCACTTAGAAAAATTCCTGGAGCACAACATGTGAGAAATCACACAATACAAAATAATAACAATAAATAATGAGGGATACTAAAAACAAAATATTAATAACAAAGATCAAGAATAATAATTAACATAAATAATAATCAAATCAAAATTTTTATCATTTTCTATAAATATTTTGGAATTCAAATAACTAATAAAAATATAATAAAGAATGAATAATGAATAAATAATCAGAGGAATTTTTAATTATCAAAACATGAATAAGTAAATTATCAAGGATCCACTCAATAATATGAATTTTAGGTAATTCATTGTACTAGGAGTTAACAATGATGGAATAGTGGTGTTATTTTCATATTTTTTATATAAATGGTAGATAATGGAAATACTAGAAGGAAAGTGTTCACTTTAGAATAAATAGTTTTATAGTATTAAGGAGGTGGTAGATGGTAGAGTTTGGTACAAGGCATAGCTAGTTTTCAAATAAATTATCCCTTTCAAGGGTTCATAAATAATGGGTTTGGTGGAGATACAAACTAAAAGAAGATAACCATTAGTTTTTTTCCTTTGGATAAATTTTCATAAGTTGGATATCCTCGTAATGACCGTTAGTTTCATTATTGACCATGAAAGTTGAGTGTGTTGAAATTACAGAAGTAAGGAAAGAGTTAGTATAGTTGAAGGGTATACTAGAGAAATTTAGGATGAGGTATGATTTCAACATGTTATTCTATGAAATATAGAGAGAGATTCACTTGGATAATGATCTAACATTTCACCCAAAAAAATCAACTAAATTGCCATTTCATTTGGGACCTTTTTGAAGATGGGGTTTCAGGACTATTGGAAAGTTGAAGGGAATCATAATATTGATGATAAGATGAATAAAGTTATAGACCAGGGAAGTCTAAAGAATTGTTTAACTTCATTGGGTCTTGCATAACATGGATGTTTAAATATCTAGAAAGTTCCAACATAATTTAGGTGGAATATATATTTTGATAAACTTAAAAAATGAAAAATAATCTCAAAAGATGACTAAATTATAAAGCTTTCCTCTATCACCTCATCTTAGTTCTTTCCACTGAAATAAATCATAAGTCATTATATTTTAGCATTAGTCTCCACTTCTCTAGGTAACATAGGTTCTTCTTTTTCAAAAATTCTAGAAATTCCCAAACATCCCCCCTCTATAACTATTTTATATTCCTCTTCTTCTAATTTTATTATGGAACATTGAATATTATCTATTTCCTTTCCTTCCCAAAGTTTTGTAGGTTTCTCTTATTTTAAAATTTCAATATGTCTTAAGTACTGTTTCGGTGCGGATGTGCGTCGGGTTACGCTGTTCCGCCAGGACGCGTTCGCGCGTGCACCCATCAACCCGAGGGGATGGGCGCGCGGCTTGTGGTCCCGCAGTCCCGCTTTCCAAGGGCGGGCGGCATCCGTCCCTTATTCAGGGGCGTCTGCTCCTTGATCGAAACCGGGATGATGGGATGTCGGCTTCTCCTTCCTTGGACGTCTCCTCGGAACTTGTCGCCTAATCCGGGTCTCCCTCATAGACTTAAGAATGTTCGTGAATCTCGTTCCCGGCGCCATATCTTCATGGACACCGGTTAATTACGCTGCTTCCGCCCGGACGTTCCAAGGAGTCTGGACGGGGCAGCAACCTGCGGTGAGAAGGCCGGGTGGCTCTGGGTGCTGGGGGCGTGTCGTAACACTGCGGCTCTGCACGTCTGTCTTCCGTCCCTAATAGGGCTTCTCGAAGGCACGATGGCCTGAGGCATCCCGTACTAGGTGCGGGGAACTGTGTCACCTGAGGTTTTCCTCAGCTTCCCGTGTTTAACACGGGGTATGCCGCGAGTTTAACGTCCAGCGGGGACGGCATCGGACCGATCAACACGAAAAGTGGATCAGATGACAGAACCCCTTGCGGGGAACCTCCGACGCTGGGGCCAGCACATGGGCGGCTTCCCAAGTAACGTGGAGTGAAGTGAAGTGGCATGACCCCACCGGTATGTGGCGGCCCGGGTAAGGATCAGGGTGGATGATGGAGTAAAGAGCTTGGACCCCAGAGGGGCTTCCTACGTACCGCGCGTTAACACGGATCAAAGTCAACGTAGTTCGGGCATACAGTTTAACGTCATGCTGGACGTCGGCAAGCCGACTCACGAAGAGGTCGAGGCCGCCGGGCGGAGGATTGAACCGAACCACCTCGCACGGAGGGGGATGGAACGGCCGGGTGGATCACAGTTTCACGTCATGCTGGACGATAAAAGGGGAAATGGAAAAGGGGGGCTGTGGGGAGGCACCGTGGAGATACACACGGGCGGTCTCCCACAGGGGCGGATTCATAGGTGAATCAACGCAAGCGTGAACCCTGGAGGGGTCCACTGATGGACGAACCGACGTAAATACGACCGGGACGACCAGGTGGTGGGCTTGGACCTCAGGGAGGCTTCCTACGTACCCTGTATAGAAGACAGGGATCAAAGTCCACGTAGTTCATTCTGTCAGGACTTACGCACTTGGGGCAGCCCGGATACTGCAAAACTCAGTTGGAAGGGACTTGGACCGAAAGCAAAAGACACCTCGATCCCAGTCAGACCCTCTACTGGCTTCGGCAGTGGGGAGGTGCAATGGAGATACACATGTGCAGCCTCCCACGAGAAACTAGGGGTTTGTAATACCCTGCCCCCGTAGGGAAAAGCCACTCCCATTAAATCGTCCCAAAAGGGGGACAATCCCGACATCCATGCAGAGACGAGCGGGTGGGGGCCACGTCCAAACCGGGGGAGACCCTGCGTGCGGAGCACGGGATCAGGTTGCGGACGGTTTAGCGTCTTGCCAGACGAAGTACAGTTTAACGTCATGTGTTGAGGACGAGGCACTTGGCAGTTTAACGTCTTGCAGCACGGACGATGGGGGCTAGGCAGTTTAACGTCGTGCAGCTTGGACGGGTGTGCAGTTTAACGTCATGCTGGGCATAGGTTGCCGGACGAAGCACTTGGCAGTTTAACGTCTTGCAGCGCGGACGATGTACAGTTTAACGTCGTGCAGGACGTATATGCAGTTTAACGTCATGCTGGACGAGTATGCAGTTTAACGTCATGCTGGACATATATGCAGTTTAACGTCATGCTGGACATAGGTGCGTGTCACTTCGCGCAAGCCTGGAGGGCCGCACGGGAAGACAACGCACGGTGCGGGCACCCGGGATGAGAATCATCGGGTGCCACACAGGCGGGTAACCTTAGGAGGTCAACGGGGACGACCCTGGCAGATTGCGCGCAAAAAGGAAGCTTTGCGCGCAATACTGCGGGCCGGCGCGCAATCGGGGCGGCTGGCGTGCAATTGGGCCAGCGCCTTGCGCGCGGATGCTTGAGATTGCTCACACCGGGCTTCGGATAGCGCGCGGGGGCAACGGCTCATTCTTTAACGAATGGCCACTTGAAAGAAGGGGGGGTGCGCGCAATCAGGCCGGATTGCGCGCACCCCGGGGGCAATTGCGCGCAAGCGGGTTCTTTCGCGCGCAAAGGCCTTAGGGTGAGTTTTTATTCAAATGAAAGGAGCCAGCGGGGATTGCGCGCGAAGGCGGACCCCGAGGCTTTCTTGCGCGAAAGAAAGGAGGTTACCTGAAGTTCGTCATTGCGCGCGGAAGGGGTTGAATTGCGCGCACGGGAGACGTTTCGACTTCCAGCAACCTTTGAAACGTTGGGGGTCGCCTTGTATTTATAGGCAACCCCGGGCGCGGAATCCAGGGTGCGAGCGCGAAATTCTTCTCGCGGGCGCGGAATCGGGCGCGGCGCGTAAGGGAGTCGCGCGGACCCGCGGCGCGCAGAATTGCGCGCCGGACCGGCGCATTGCGCGCATCCCG
This sequence comes from Viscum album, assembly GCA_963277665.1. Lineage (NCBI taxonomy): Eukaryota > Viridiplantae > Streptophyta > Magnoliopsida > Santalales > Viscaceae > Viscum > Viscum album. Next base: position 751,836,780 of record OY728145.1, on the reverse strand, counting down.
GGGGGTTTGCGCGCGGAACATCCCCTTTGCGCGCGTGCCTCTGAAATTCCGCGCAAGGCCTCCGGGCCCTCCGAAACATCCTTCCGACTCCAAATATGACCTCGCTTTCCGCATCCGGAGCTTCGTTTGGGAGCAACGGACTTTTCCGGCATCTACAAAAGCCCCCCCTCGGAATCTGATCGGCGAGAGGTCGCAACGATCGGGTTCCGAGGGAGACGCCGGAATGCCGAAGTCCTGGGCGGCGCGGGACTTAGGCGCGCAAAAAGGGGCACCGGTCGCGAAATTCGCCGCTGCGGTCGCGCAAAGCGCTTTCCGCGCAGCGCGGGCCCGGCCTCGCCTATAAATAGGGGCGCTGGGTCCCGCGTTCCGTACTCTGGCCTTCCGCGCGATAAGCTCCAAAGCTCTCGTGCGCGAAATTGCCTCTTCCGGTCGCGAAATTCGCCCGATCGGCGCGCAAAACCGTCCGGATTTCGCCTGTTTTTGCGCGAAACCCCGGAACTTTGCGCGACAGTCTTCCCAATTGCGCGCCGTCCGCTTGGATTGCGCGCCAACCTTCAAACTTTTCCACCAGCCTCGTCCGATCCCGCACTCTTCATCCCTTAACCCGCACGACTCCCGAAACTTCTGAGATGGCCGCGCACAGAGGAAATGAGGTGGATGCCGCCACTCGCAGAGCTGAGATGGCGACGAACGAGGAGGTTTACGGAGCCAAGGAGATTGTTTCCAACAATCAATCCTTGTTCGACTTACTAACGCCGGGCCAGAAGACATATCCACTGTCGGACAACCTGCCGCTCTGGAACTTCGGCATCCTCGATGAGGTTCCGGTGCCAGGATTCGAGGTTGATGCGCCGCGAACCTGGGTGACTCGGGAGGACGAGCTTCAACGCTATAACATCACCAACAATGGGCATCCTGCCAGGGAAACCAGGCACTTGGATGTCTACGTCCTGAACCCGAGGACGCGAACCATTGATGGGGGTGAGCCTACAGCGGAGAATTCTCCAGCCCTCTACTCGAGCACATACCGTCAGAGTGTCACTGACGACACCAAGGGCTGGCTGAAGGACTGGGACTTGCGATCCGGGGGCAACTTTACCAGTGAATGGGCCTGGGCGTTCTGGGTACGCCACACTTGCGATCACTTCGCAGAGGAGCTGCGGTACATCGGCCTGTTCGAGGCGGTGTGGACGTCGCAGTTCCACTTCTACCAGCAGTCTGAGCTCGGGCCGGAGCTGTTCACTCGCTGGTCCCCGGATACCAACACCTTCCATCTTCACCATGGGGAGGTCGGCATCGGTCTCTGGGACATCCACTGCATCGGAGGTATCCCGCTGGAGGGCTACCAGTACGATGAGTTCCTGCCACCGAAGAACATCTGGGAGGACAGGTCACGGACTCCCATTCTGACCTGGCATCTTCTTGACCTGGCTACGCAGCGGCTCGGGATCCAAGACTTCCAGAAGGACATAGCCTACAAGGATTGGTTCGGCCAGTTCCTGGAGCATGACCCGGCGGTCAAGATGCCAGGCAGGGGGAAGCGGTGCCCGACCGCAGCTCAGAGGAGCCGGAACGGGTCGTACTGGCGGGTCCTGGAGACGGGCGATTACCGCTCATGGGGGTACCGCGTCATCGAGGCCCGGGACCCGAACGTCCGGTACGCGGCGTTCCTGGCCGCCTTTCTGAGCGGGTGGCTCCTGCCAGTGCGGGATGCGAGGATGGGCGTCCGTCCGGCGACGCTGGCGATGGCGGGCGCCATGGCTGCCAATAAGAGGTACAACCTCGGGGTCCCAGTACTGGCGAGGCTGTATGCCATTCTGGGACGCATCTCACGAGGGGGGTCGCCACGAAGGATCTGTTGGCCCTTTCAGTTCTTCCACGGCTGGGTGGCTGCTCACCTTGGTGGGTATACGTTCCCAAATGCCATCAGTCCTCCGGGCAACGGCCTGCGACCCTCCCTGCTGAACATTGCGGGGGTCGCTCCGATGACCCTCAGTGAGGAGGGCGTGAGGGTTCGGATTGGCAATCATGCCAATTTCAACTTCAGCCCGTTCCCCACTCCCGTCGGCCAGATGATCGACAACGGACAGGGCCCGCTGGAGCAGCATGAATACTTCCTGAACATGCGGGGCGGGGTGCTCGTGGCTCGGATCGACGGGAAGGTGATCTGCGAGCCTTACGTGCCGACCCGGTTCGCCAGGCAGTTCGGGTGCCTTCAGCGGATGCCGAAGAGGGTATTCACTGCTGTCCGGGAGGAGACGAACCCCGGCGTCCTTCGCCAGATGTGGCTGATGTTCGTCGCCTTCGGCTCTGGCGACGTCATCACCCTCCCTCCTACCGGAGTTAACGCAGGCTTGGCAACCGAGTACGCCGAACACTGGGCCATCGCGTACCCTGAGGGGCTCTTGCGGAAGCTAGTTCGGCGGCTCGAGGCTACCCGTGCGGAGACCGGGCGTCAAGGAAGGAGGCGAGGCGCCGCCACACGGGGGAGAACGGAGGCGCGCCAAGCAGCGGAGCCGGCGCGGGCAGGGACTTCGGCGGCGGGCGCATCGCAGGCTGCCGCCACGACCTCGGCGCCCAGAGAGGGGGCACATGCGGCGGTCGAGGAGCGGCCCGGGAAGCAGGTGAGACGTCTGCTCGAACCCTCCCACGATGCAGTCTTCCCGGCGCTGTGGTCGGCCTGGATGACCCTGCGGCAGTCACTGGGGACCGACGTCATCTGGCGAAAGATACTCAGAGAAGGAATCTATCTGCCAGAGGTCGGGCGCCTCCAGATCACCGACAGGGTGGACTTCAACCGGCAATATGCATATCTGACGGCCATGGACGAGTACGCGCGCCAACGTGGTCAGCGTGCGGAGCCATCCCTTCTGGTGAAGGTGATGCTCGGTCTCGAGCCCGCTCCGGAACAGATGCCGCCGGAAGAAGATGACAGTAACGACTCCGAGGAGGAGGAGGAGACGGGGGAGGATGAAGGCTCCGAGGGAAGGTCCCATCGGGGGAGCCCACGGGAGAGCGGCGAGGTGGCCGGCTCTGACAACGTTGATGTCACTGAGCTCCTCGAGGTCCGCTTCTATCCCTACTCAACTTGCTTCATCCATTCTCTTATGCAGCTTCTAACCCGTTTCTCCATCCTTCTCAGGAGCACACAGACGTCGGTCAGGCGTCCTCAACAGGAGTAGGAGAGGCGCCAGCAGGACAAGGCGGGGGCCAGGCACCCATTATCGAATTGACAAGCGCTAAGGGGTCCCCTACTGCAACTGTTCCTGCGGCGACCGGGGTAGCGGAAGATGATGCTCCGAACTCCCGTAAGTCTCCCTACTTTACTGCTGGTGCTTGCCATTGACGATCCGTGACTAACCATGGCATGCCCTGCGCAGTGATCTCAACATCGGAGGCTCGTCGGGTTGCCGAACCCGGGCCATCTACGAGTGGACCAGTGGTGGACATGCCGCTTGCTCCGGAACAGGCTTCCCAAACCGAGCCGGCCCCACCAACTGCTGATCAAGGGGCTGCGGGCGTCGGCGGTGCTGCCACCGGAGAGAGGTTGGGGGCTGACGAGGGTGTCAGCGCCGCTGGGGAGAGAGAAGAAGGTTGCCCGGATGTTGGGGAACCTATCCCTCGTGAGGACCTCCCAGGGGCGGACCCTGCAGCAGACCTGCTGGCTGCCTTCCCTGCCTACCGGCCTGCCGACCCAGAGGAGATGGATGACTCGGACGCGGAGGCGGTCGAGGATAGCCGGGTAACGCGACGCAGGGGGTGGAAGTGCATCCAGCGCTTCCTCAAGCGAGACCCATCGGAATGGCTGGGGCGCATGGGATCACTTCAGACCTGGCTGCGCTTCCTGTGTGCCGGGGGAGCTGATGCTCAACGCCTCCATCTGACGGTCCGTGATTTCATGGCCGAGAAGATGCGCGAGAGCCGCCGGCGTGCCGACGTCGCACAAAGTCGGGACATGTCGGAGAGCACGCAGGCGCTCATCGCGGCAGAGCAGGAAGTCCGGCGCCTCGAAGGGCAGGCGGCAGAGAAGGAGGCCTTCGTCGCAGCATGTACCGAGCTTGTGGAGCAACTATCGGCACAACTGATCGACGCTCAGGTACAGCTGACGGAGGCGGGCCAACAGATGGTCACACTCCAAGTCGAGCGGGAGCGTGCACAGGCCAGGATTGACGAACTGCGTGCTGCGACCGCCGACGAGGAGAGGGCACGCAGAGAACGAGAAGCAGCCCTGGAGGCCGCCAGCCAAAGGGTAGCGGCATTAGAAAGACTCATTCAGCACGCTAATCCCTAAGGGCTGTTTTTTGCCATTCCCAGAACATTTGCTTCCGCTACTTAATATTTTGATCCACTTGTATGAATCGCCATATTTATCTGCGTCTTTTGGTTTAACATGCTCAACCACAATTCGTTGTCTTGCGGGAGTGTTAACCAAGCATCAGGCATCCATAATTGGGCCTGGGTTTCTGGAGAAAAGAGGGAGGCCATTCCTGGGAAAGGAGACCTCAGACCTAACTAATGTATCGTCCCCCAACTTGTTCCAACACACGAGCGGGACAACGCTAGGGGCGTTGAGATTTTATCCGAACATAGGGAAATGAGAAAGGGTGAATCGCGTGTCCCGAATCCAGACATCCACAACGATCGGCCTTCCAGGAAATGCCCAAGACGGTAGGCGGACAGTGGATCGACCATAACAACTGCAATAGACGGACCGAAAAAGGCCATCATTCATATTGCAGGAGGCGGACCACATGTCATCATGAATACCGCTTTGGGGTTCCTTCAGACACAAGGGTGGAAAATCCAGATCAACAGGGCATGCGAAGCGTGGGGCGAAGTGACGATTTGTTCGGACAGAATCCAACGCTCTCAAAATTGCGCCACCGTGGGGAAAGCGTATTGGGCGGATGCACTAATCTGGCCGTGAGTCACCTCAATTCTCAGACAGCACCTCTCTGACGAGGAAACTGTCGCTTCCCATCATTGCGATGGGGCATCCCGAGCTGAATCGGGGAGAATATCACAACTGCACCACTCTACCCGAAGTCAGGCCAGACGGCCGGCGACGAGGAGGGGCGGGACTTATCGATCCCTGAGGCTGGACCCGAGTCGAAATGTCCGGGCGTTCCTACGTACTCCATCAGGCTGGAGATCAAGCCACACGTAGTTCTGTGAGTGCAGTTTAACGTCATGCAGGACGTAGGACCCCATTTGGGGTAGATCTTAGTTTAGGGTCTTAGAGCTCGGACCATAAGGGCTGGATCTTAGTTTAAGGTCTTAGAGCTCGGACCATAAAGGTGGAGGATCTTAGTTTAAGGTCTTAGAGCTCGGACCATAAGGGCTAGAGGATCTTAGTTTAAGGTCTTAGAGCTCGGACCATAAGGGCTAGATCTTAGTTTAAGGTCTTAGAGCTCGGACCAGAAGGGGAGATCTTAGTTTAAGGTCTTAGAGCTCGGACCATAAAGGGGGGATCTTAGTTTAAGGTCTTAGAGCTCGGACCATAAGGGGAGATCTTAGTTTAAGGTCTTAGAGCTCGGACCATAAGGGGAGATCTTAGTTTAAGGTCTTAGAGCTCGGACCATAAGGAGAGATCTTAGTTTAAGGTCTTAGAGCTCGGACCATAAGGGCTCAAAGCACGCCACATCGTGGTCATATCCCCTGGATATGCGAAGATGCACTGAGGGATAGTGTCAAGAGTGTCGAGGTTTCGCCTGGTCAGAATGGGAGGTGGAAAATGTGAATCATGCGGCCATTCACTCGAGGACCGGGAGCACCGGCGTGACGATATGAGAATACTGCCGACCGTGGCGGAAAAGCAGCATCAACATCGCACCAACCGTTGGTGGAATGAGGCAGCAAACGAGCATCGACCGCTCAATCGCAGGATTTATATCGATTTGCTGCCCGAGGCCATTGGGGGTACCGGCCCGAGTCGGTGGGAGAGCACTGAGGCATTGTGTCCGAACCGTTCACGGGGGCTCCACCCAGGGCGTAGACGATGGGTCCGAATGAAAGGGAGCACGAAGCCTGAAAAGTGGAGGAAACCTGACCAAGCGGATCCTGACCCTCCTGGAAATAAACCAGAGTACTCTTGACACCGGTGGACCACGGCAAGGGGTCGGGGAACACGCCTTGAGGGTGACCTGAAGGCGGCGGATTCCCCAGAGAAGGGGGAATCTCTAAGAGGTGGGGGGCTGGACCCGAAGTTTCAAACATCCGGGCGTTCCTACGTATCCCATAAGGATGGGAATCAAGCCGCACGTAGTTCTTGAAGCGCGGTGCAACACAATCGGGCACCAGCGCGGGGAAGAGTGCGGGTCTGACCCTCGCACACAAAAGGAGCGGCATTTGATATTTCTTGTTTGTCCTTAAAGATGAATGGTTTTTCTTTGTGCGGCGACATGCCCGTGATTGAGAAATCTCTGGCGTCGCCACAATAATCAAGCCATGGAAGGCATTGATGAATGGCGTGGTCATTAACCAGCGCCCAACATGAGTGTCCCCTGAGGAGGACATCACGATGCAGTGCCGTTTCTCGTCGGGCGGCCAAGACGATCACAGTTTACGGTCGTGTGGTAGGACCAGACAACACAGTTTAAGGTCGTGTGGTTCGGACCATGGAGGAATCCGCTTACCGCGGTACGGCGGACACGGCGGAGGTGGGAGCATACCCAGCCCTGCGGTCACGCACGATTCCAGGAGAAGAGTCTTGGGATGGGGGTCTGCGTATGTCCATCACCCGAGGGGCAGAGATGCTAGCCTCCAGATATACTGGGCCCAGAACGCAATTGTTCGGGCGACTCCCTCCTCCTTATGGGGACGAGGGTCCAGCTACGCATGGCCCTTAGGGAGGATATCTGCATATATCCTTGGTGCTCAGATCATGGGAGCCTCGAACGACATCATTACCCTGGTTGGTCTGCCTAACGTGTAGAGGCGTACCGGAGGTCGGTATGAAGAGAGTGTCAAGATCCCACTACAACGCACAAAGGCGGAGTGTGATGAGGACTGCGCAACCAATGTTCAGAGCCCGAGAGAGCTGACATGGCGATCAAGGACGTTGCTGACGCATTCGCAACACAACATCCGATCGCGTCAGCCTAAGACGGGGCAAGCAAACGAGCATCAACCGCTCAATCGCAGGATTCATATCGATTTGCGGCCCAAGACCCGCCGGTAAATCGACCCGGAGCGGTGGGAGAGCACTGAGGCATCGTACCCAGACCGCTAACGAGGATCCCTTTGAGTGAAGGCTCGAACAAGAGGAAGCGCGAGGCCTGACAAGCAACACAGGACTTGTCGGGATTGAATCTGACACTACGAGTCATAGACCGAAGCACCCCAAAACATGTTAACAGATCTCCGGAAAGGGTCGGAGGACTCACCCTGAGAGCAACCGAAGGGGGGCAGGTCCCCGTGATCAACCAAGAGACGGGGCTGGACCTGAGACACAAGCGTCCAGGCGGTCCTACGTATCCCATAAGGATGGGAATCAAGCCATACGTAGTTCTGGAAAGGCAGTTTAACGTCATGCAGGACGATGAGGGGTGTGAGGTAGTCCCACACACGGGGGAGGCGTACGGCGCGGCCAGTAGACCGACGCGAATGAGGACATAATCCCCCGCTCACGCGATACGCCTCGCACAAAAAGGAGGGGAACTGGGGCCAGAGGCCCAACGCGGGATAGGGATTCCCGGGAAATGGGGCTGGGCCTGAAACATGATGTCCAGGCGGTCCTACGTATCCCATAAGGATGGGAATCAAGCCATACGTAGTTCTTGAAGTGCAGTTTAACGTCATGCAGGACGATGAGGAAAAAAGAAGGGGGGAGCAGAAGGCATCCCCAAACGTGGAGGGGGGCGTACAGCGTGACGAACAAACCGACGTGAATGAGGGCATAGCCCCGCACTCACACCATACGCCGCACACCCCGGGGCAACTGGGCCAAGGGCCCGAGATGGGATGGAAATTCCCGAAGGATGGGGCTGGGCCTGAAACACGAGGGTTCAGGCGGTCCTACGTATCCCATAAGGATGGGAATCAAGCCATACGTAGTTCTGGAGAGGCAGTTTAACGTCATGCAGGACGAATGCTGAACAGTTTAACGTCTTGTAGCTCGGACGTAGTGCAGTTTAGCGTCATGCGGGACGAAGCACTTGGCAGTTTAACGTCTTGCAGCGCGGACGAATGCTGAACAGTTTAATGTCTTGTAGCCTGGACGAATGCAGTTTAACGTCGTGCAGGACGTGGTGACACTCAGGCAAAGTATTGCTTGAGGAACCTAGCGTTGGTGGGAGGAGTGACACGCTCACCATCCATAGTCGCTAGGGAGTACGCGCCATTGGGATAGACCTTGTGGACAACAAAAGGTCCCTCCCACTTGGGCTCCAACTTGGGCGGCTTCCTGCCGGGGATCATCGGTGCTCTTAGGGCTAGCACTAGATCACCCTGTAGGAAGGAGCGGAGGCGAACCTTCTTATTGAAAGCTCGAGCCATCCTGCTTTGATGCCTCTCCAAGTTGTGCAAAGCGCGAAGTCTATTCTCATCCAGTGCTTCCAACTCGACTAGACGGGCTTCAGCAACTCTGTCCGGCGCTTGCTGGTCGTAGACCGCAGTGCGCAAGGACGGTAACTGGATCTCGATGGGCAGGACGGCCTCAGCTCCATACACCAGGGAATAAGGGGTCATCTGGGTGGAATTGCGAGTCGTCGTCCGATAAGCCCAGAGGGCGTTGGGGAGCTTGTCCGGCCAACTCTTCTTGTTCTGACCAACCATCTTTTGCAGAATGTTAGAGAGGGTTTTGTTAAACGCCTCGATCTGTCCATTCGCCTGCGCATGATAGCGAGATGTATGGTTCGAGCGGATGTTATACTTGGCGTACAACTTCTTCAACTCGGCTGCTCGGAAATTGGTTCCGTTATCCGTGAGGATAGCGTGAGGCACTCCAAATCGATAGATGATGTTGGAGGTCACGAAGTCAGCGATCGAACAGGATTTGACCTCTCTGAGCGGAATCGCTTCTGCCCATTTGGAGAAGAAGTCCGTGGCGGTCAGAATGAACCGGCACTGGCGAGCTGTCGCCGGCGGGTAAGGTCCCACAACGTCCAGTCCCCAGACTGCAAAGGGCCAGGAATACCTTGTGGTATGGAGAGGCTCCGGCGGCCGATGCACAAAGTTCGCGTGAACCTGGCACGCATGGCACCTCCTGGCGTACTCGATGCAGTCATGGATCATAGAGGGCCAGAAGTATCCCAACCTCCGAATCTGGTGGGACAGCTTCGGCCCAGTTTGGTGGGCGCCGCATGAACCAGCATGAACCTCTTGCATGACTCGTGGGATCTCAACTCCCTGAAGGCAACGGAGGAGAACACCATCAAATCCGCGTTTGTAGAGGATCTGCTCCAGGACGGGACTGCTCTGGAGGACGAACTGCGATGCACGGCGTCGAACTCGCTCGCGCTCGGCCCGATCTGACGGAAGAATGCCATGTTGGAGGTACTCAACCAAAGGCGTCCTCCAATCAGGGGCTGATCCGACTGCTATATCTGGGGTACTCGGGGCTCCGGGCATAGGGGCAACCGTGGTGAGATTACTTACCAACGGGCCGCGATCTTCTTCCGGGATAACGGGAGCGATGAGCCTGCGGCGCGTCACGCGGACGATCAGGTTGTCCTGTTCAGGTTCCGCAAGTGACGCAGCCAGGCTGGCCAAAGCATCTGCTCGACCGTTCTGCGACCGGGGAATATGGACAATTTCTGGCCGAGAAGGGAACCGGGCCATCAGAAGGAGGGTGCACTCCAACAATGGCACAAGTTCCGGCTTCCTGACAACATAGTCGCCATTGATCTGCTTAATGACCAGCTCAGAGTCCCCTTTCACACACAGATGGGGCACGTCGATCTCGAGAGCTAACTCGAGGCCGGTGATGAGGGCATGGTATTCCGCCTCATTGTTGGTACAGCCCTCTGACAACAGGAAAGAGTATGGCAGCACGGCTCGCTCCGGGGTAATGAAGACGATACCCAAGCCCACTCTGTTGAGCTTAGGATTATCGAGTCTTCTACCGGTGGGGCTCCGGGAGGCACCGTCAAAGTGCATCTGCCAGCATGGATCGGCTCGATCAACCGAGAGAATGGTCTCATCAGGAAAGCCTAGATCCAGCGGCTGATCCGCGGAGGTCGGGTGAGCGGCCAGAAAGTCTGCCAACGCTTGCCCTTTGATGGCCTTCTGAGACACATACCTGATGTCGAACTGCTGGAGAATCACAGCCCACCGCGCTAGACGGCCAGTCAACATAGGTCGGCTCAGGATATATTTCAACGGGTCTACCCGAGAAACCAACTGTACCTCATGGTGCTGCAAGTAGTGCCGTAATTTCTGTACGGCAAATACGAGCGCCAGGCAGCTCTTCTCGATGGGGGAATACCTAACCTCCGCATCGAGGAGCATGCGACTGAGGTAATAGAGGCTATTCTCTGTTCCCTCGTTGTTCTTCTGGGCGAGAAGGGCACCCAGGGACCGTTCCAGGGCGGTCACATAAAGGACCAGCGGCTTTCCGGATACGGGCGGCATCAGGACCGGAGGTTGAAGCAGGTACTGCTTGATTTCCTCGAAAGCGGTCTGACACTCTTTATCCCATACATAGGTGACACCCTTCTTCATAAGCCGAGAAAAGGGCTTACACTTGCCGGCCAGATTCGCGATGAATCGGCGTATATAGGCTAAGTGGCCTTGGAACCCTTGCAGTTCCCGGACGGTACCCGGGGGAGGCATCTGGCTAATCGCCCTGATTTTCTCTGGGTCGATCTCAATACCCCGGTATCTTACCACAAATCCAAGGAACTTTCCGGAGGTGACCCCAAAGGCACACTTCAACGGGTTCATCTTCAGGCAGCGAGACCGGAGGAAGCTGAACACTTTCTCAAGATCTTTGAGATGGTCCTGACGCTGGCGCGATTTGACAACCAAGTCGTCGACGTAGCATTCCACCAGTGTGCCGAGGATTGGCTTGAATATGCGGTGCATCGCCCGTTGGTAGGTGGCACCTGCATTCTTCAGGCCGAAGGGCATGACCCGGTAGCAAAAGGTACCTTGGGGGGCCCTGAAGGCAGTGAACTCCTCATCCTCAGGGGCCATCCGAATTTGGTTGTATCCGGAGTATCCATCCATGAAGGAGAGGGCTTGGAACCCTGCCGTGGCATCAATCAACAGCTCTGTCACTGGAAGGGGAAAATCATCCTTCGGACAGTGGCGGTTGAGATCGCGGAAGTCGATGCAGACTCTAATCTGCCCGTTCTTCTTCCTGACCGGCACAATGTTGGCCAGCCATTTGGGGTACTGAACTTCCCTCACGAAGTTGGCTTTGATAAGCTTGTCAACTTCGGCCTCAACCATGGCACCATGGGATGGGTGCATTTTCCTGGGAGGCTGCTTGAACCCGCGATGGTTCGCCGGGAGACCTAGGCGGTGGACGGCTACCTGAGGATCTAGCCCCGGCATCTCGTCATAGCCCCAAGCGAACACATCACGGTGCTGCCTGAGAAAGTCCACGTACTGCTGCCGCTCCTCAGAGGGCATGGCGGCACTAACCAATGTGGGTCTTGGATCTGCCTCGGTTCCAAGGTTCACCTGTATTAACTCATCGACCGTGGCGGGGACGCCCTCCTCAAAGGCTGGGGGTGCATCTTCCACGTCCTCTCCACTCGGGGAGGGATCATCCACGGGAGAGACTGCGTTGGAAACTGCATTGGGGCTACCAGATCCTGCTGGGCCACTGGTGCTGGCGCGGGCGGTCGCGGCCGTCTCATCAGGAGACTCGCGGACCGTCAAGACCATGGCGACGTCCAACCGGTGAATCGGGAGGACGTAAGCGTCATCCAGACTTGCCCAGGGATCGCTTGCAACAGCGACAGGCTCAACCTCACCTGCCAGGATCTGCTTATCCTTGCTCTTGTAATAGTCCGCGTCCAGATAGCGGGCTTCACATGAGGCAAAAGGAGAGGCATCTCCTTGAAGCACGCCTACTCGACCATTAAGGGAGTATTTGAGGCATTGGTGGTATGACGAGGGAACCGCCGCATGAAGGTGAAGCCATGGCCTGCCCATCAATGCGTTATACGCAGTGTCCTGAGAGACTACCATGAATTCGGTGTTGGCAACCAAGTCACCGAACTGGGTCTTCAAACGTATCTTGCCGACCGGGGTTTGCTCGGTGCGGTCGTACCCCTGGATCCTGAGGTCGGAGGGAATCAAGTCATCCTCAGACAACCCCAATCTCCGGAGCGTCCGAGTTGGAATCAGATTAATCCCGGACCCCGTGTCGACAAGACAACGCCGGACTTCAAGGCCATTGAACTGGCCAGTGACATACAGCGGACGGATGTGTCCCTGTATAGGAGGGTCCTCATCCTTACCAGAGAACGAGATAACTGCCTGACATTCGGCGTCCTCGATCGTTTCGGCGTGGAAGGCCTCTGCAGCCGCAACCTCTGTCTCGAACTGGAGGGGGCTCTTCAGGGCTTCAGCGAGTGCCTCGCGCATCTCAGATGACATGCGCAGAGCCTCAAGGATGGAGAGCCTTGCTGGGATGTCGGCCAAGTGCTTCAGGACATCATACTTTTTGGCCAAGCGCGAGCTCCTGGTTGCAGGAGATTGCTCTGCGGTTGGTGGCATGACGGGCCTTACCGGTTGGATCGGCGGCCGACTGGTACTTGGCGCATCTCGCTGTTCACTGGTCGCAGTCCGGGAAATGGTCACCGTACTGGAGTCAGGAGGCCGGGATGGACTTGTGGCAGGGCGGAGCTGGTCGCGACGCGGCTGAGGCGGTTCTGCCCGGTCCCATACCACAAACAGTGGCGGAGGCGAATCCGTCATCCCCGGATGGGGAGCCTGCGTACGTTGAGCTCGATCTTGAGCCTGCCGCCTAGTCTCAGTGGCGTGCACGGCCTGGCCGGAGGTACCGACGGCTGTGCCCCGGCGACTCCTGCTGCTGCGGTTCTTCCGACGGTGGCGACGACCGGGGACGCTAGGGAGGTCCACCTGGTGTTCTTCAACGTCGGGAACCGAAAAGGGATTTACCAGCTCGACGGTGTTAACCGAAGCGTACCCAATACCGTCATCGGACGAATCATCCATCACCGGGCGGATCCGAGGAGGGACCCCCATCTCCGGGGGCATGAAATCGCCGAGAGTACGGGATAGTGGCGGAACTGGCGGGGCGCGCTCTTCCTTCTTGCGCTGCCGCCGTTTGCTCCTCTTGGAGGAGGCAGACTGGGACGACGATGCCGAAGCAGCACCCGCAGGTTCTGGGGGCTCAGGCTGATTCAAGCGCGCACGGATGATTCCCTGGGCGCGAATGGTCGTCTTGCGGGCCATCCAGTTATTATACTTCTGGGACCCGCGGTCGGAGACCAGCTGCCATTCGTCCTCGTTGCCACTATCGTCATCTGATCCCACGAACACGCCCGCTACCTGTGCTGGAGCTGGGCCCAACCTGATTACATTGTTGTTAATCTGGTCTTGGAGCCAGTCCTTGAACACATAGCACCGCTGGATGGTGTGCCCCAGGGCCCGATGGTAGGGGCAGTAGCGGGGGTTATCCGTGAGATGTGCCTCCTCTGGCCTCCAGCACTCAGGCAATCGCACAATCCTCTGCTCCAGGGCGCTCCGGAAATAACCGGGGACCTGATCCTCATGGAATGAGTACGTCAGGTGTCGCGGGCCCCTGGGAGCGCGGTCTTGACGAGGGGCCGGAGGGGCCTGCCGAGGAGGTGGACCCTGATTATCTCGCCGGGGTTGCGGCGGTACATTACGCGGAGGGGCCGGCCGGTTCTGAGGCTGCCGTTGCTGGGCCGGGAACTGAGCCCGTGGAGGCGGATTCCTGTGAGGCTGCGGAGCTGGCCTCACCGGCAGCAGCTCCAACGGCCTGGGAGCCTCTATCTGGGCCACAGCAGCGGGCTCAGCCCTGCTGGCTCTCCTTGCAGGAATCATAGGAGGCAGCGGGTGTGCCTGGCTGGCCTGTTGCAGGGCTTCCTCAAGACGTTGAGCTTTGTCTGAGAAGTCCCTGAACCCTCCGGGGTAATTCTGAGTAATCAGGGAAGGGACCAGCTCGGTCTTGACGTTCCCGACGCACATTGTCAGCAACTGCTCCTGAGTCAATGGCATGTCAAGGGAATACGTGAGACCCTTCCATCGGGCGACGAAGTCCGCGACTCGCTCATCAGGCCTCTGCTTGCACTTGAAGAGGTCTGCGATACTCGTCTTCCGGGTCGTGGAACTGAACTGGTAGAGGAACTGTCTACGGAGGTCCTCCCAGCTGGTTACCGACCCGACGGGGAGCTGGCTGTACCAGACAAATGCTGGCCCTTCCAGTGTCTGGACAAAGCAGCGAAGCTTAGCGGCCTCTTGCTGCGCCGGAGTCCCCAACATAGGCCCGCACCTCGAGTTGAAATGGGCCAAATGTTGTGGCGGATCTCCGGTCCCGTTGAAGGGGGCGAAAGTGGGATTCCCGAATCCCGGAGGCGCCGGCATGTCATCCACCCATGCTGGGTATGGCTTGCCGTCCGGTGGGATCGCCACCTGCCGAGTCTCCAAGGCTTCCAAGCGGGCAATGAGTGCCGCCATCGGATCGTCCGGACATGGGTTCCAGTCCTGGCGAGGATCTCTAACCACGAGCGCATTGCATGGCCCTTCAATCGGGTCGTCGACCGGATCGTCGAACTCGGCAGCTCGTGGGATGGCTGGCGGAGCGGCCCTTGGGGCAGCGGGAGGAATCCGAGCGGGATCTCCCGGGTAGTCGCGCCGCTCGGGAGGGTGTGGCGAAACATACCGCGCCCTCTTGCCGTAGGCAATGGCCTCTCTCCTGTCGGCGAACACGGCGTAATCACGGTTGCCCGGGAGAGTCTCATCGAGGGGTGGTTGTTCCGGTCCCTGCTGCCCTGGCCTGGGATCACCGTAGTCAGGCCGCCGTTCTGCAGCGCGCTCGGCGAGGAGCTGGTCAACCAGCCTCTTCTGTTCGGCGAGCTGCTGACGTAGCGTAGCCTTCTCGGGATCCTCCTCTGCCTTCCGCATGGAGGCAGATGGGTCGGCGGGCCTTATAGCCTCGCTGTGCTCTTTTCCTTTGCTGACGTTTCGGCTCAACGTCAGTGCTTCAGTGGGTGCGGGGAGCCCCAGGAGGTTCCTCTGATGACGAGTAACTCTCACTGATGGGTCTGACGACGGCTTGTCTTCGGGGGGGAAGCCCCCGTCGAGAAGTTCCAAGTCGTTCCCCTCTCCCGACAGGTCAGCCATATTGACTGTTCCTGTCCCTGGGGATATACCCTCAGGGCCACCCAACGAATCGGGCTGTCGGCGAATCACACTGAAGCGTAGGGCAGCGTACTGCCCCCATCCACGGATATACACGTGGGGAGTGGCTTCCTCGATAACTTTGCGGAGTACTTGAAAGCACTCAACGCATCGTTGTTGGAGGGCCTCGTGGTGCCCAAATGACCCGGGGTGCCGAACCGCGGGGAGCATGGCCAGGTCAATTTGACGGCACTGCTCACCAATATCCTCCAGGTGTAGTTGACTCCCGGGGTATGGCATTTGTAGGCAGTGAAGACGGGAGTGAGTCTCCCGGAGAGTTCGGCGGAAGCACTCGAACTCATCCGGGGTGAGCGATTCGGGTGCATCAAAGCCCGGTCCTGCGACTGGCCAAAACTTCTCAGGGAAGTGGCCCTCTGCAAGGACGGTCCAGAAGCTCCACGACTCAAACTCGGGACCCAGATCTCCTCGGTCCTCTTCCATGGCTGGGAACGGACGGGGAACTGGTAGTGGTGCCGAGGCGGGCCGTCGGGCCGACGGGCTGGCCGGCGGTGAATACGGCGAGCAGGCCGATTGGCCTCCATATCCCGGGCCTCCCCCTGAGGGTGGCGGTGCCCCAGCTACCACATCACGATAGGACGGGCCGGCGAGCGAACATCCTGCCGTAGCATCGGTGCTCGCCGAGGGCGCACCAGATCGTGGTTCGACCGTCGGTCCCCAGAAAAAGTCTCCGGCTTCTCTGATCGAGACGGAAGGCACTTCCGGAGGGGCCGGTACCAACCGCAAGTTTGATCCTTGGGGGTCTACCAGGCCCTCGTTACTCCGGATATACCTTCGGAGAGACGCGGGGATCACATCGATCTCGCTCTCGGGGAGCACGAGGCTGACGTGCCGCATTCCTACCCCTGCCCTTGACTGGCGGGATTGGGGAAGGGGCTCTGTCGCCGAATCGTACTCTGCCTTTGAGTCAGAGAAGCAAACCGGTCGGATCTCTGTCCGGAACTCCGCAACATTCTTCCCTCGGCGTCGACGCCTTGCCTTCCTGCCCCTGGGTGGTTCTTCGGGGCAGGGCTGATCTCTGTCCTGGCGTCCTCCGGCCGCACTGGTGCTGGGGCCGAGAGGACTGGGAACCAAGGTGCGAGGGGCACCGGGACAGATATCAAAGGGGACGCGGGGAGAGATGATCCCGGGCAGGACTCCGGGCCGGGATCGGGAGGTGGGATGACCCATGCCTCCTGGATCGGCCACACAGAGTAGATCCTGCCGGTGAATAGCGCTACCGCGAGGTGGTCCGCGGTGGCTACTGCCAGTGCCAGCAACCGGGAGAGTCAACCCAACCTGCCTTTGGGGCGGTCGGGGCCTCGATCCGGGTCGGGCATAGGAGTTCCCCCGCTCAGGATGCGCAGAGGCCTGGCGACTGGAGCCAGCAGTGGCTTGGGCCAATGCGGCCGCTGTTGCTAGAGCCCCAAGGTGGGCATCCTCTTCCGCTCGTGCCCGACGTTGGCGTCGAGACAGACGAGCCGGGATGAGCGGCGCGGGCAGGTGGAGAGCCTGTTCCTCGACTTGAGGGGCCTGGCGGCGATGTCGCCGTGGCCTGGCGGGAGCCCTTATCGTGGATCCCTGGAGCGGACCTCGGATAGGGTGATCCTGGGCATCTTCCACTTCATCCGCATAGGGAAGGGAACTGTCAGAGCGCTCCGGGGATAAGCTCCCGAAGCGGTTGGACGTTGAGGTAGGCGGCGGTGCCTCCCTGCGCGGCCCTCGGGGGCGGCGGTGGTGGCGAGGCGCAGCCTCCTCAAGGTCTAGGCGAGCCATTTCCCTAGTGGGGATGACTCCCTCTTCCTCGTATCTCCGCACCAGGGTGTTGATCACCCTTCTCTGGATGACCTCCGAGGGGGAGAGAGGGCGTGGTCGTCCCGCAATTGCGGCTGCTGGGACGGCTGTGGAACGGGCGGGACCGCGCGGAGTAGCCGCGTCGGTGTTTCCCCTGTCCCTGCGCCAGTGGGCGGGTGGCGTTCGGGCACTAGATCGGGCGACCTGATTTCTGAAAGCAGGGAGAATGACCCATTAATACTGACAGGAAAAAGGAATCGACAACCAACCATTAGCGCCACGACGCCTTCCGTGGGGGGAACCCAGGCCCTCGACGTTGCGAGACGGAGTGCCCGATGTCCCTTCCCCAGCCCCTGGCGGGTAAGACTGAATGCTTGGCCGGGCAACACGCCGGTCTTCCAACACCTCTGAAAGCCATCGGTCTTTGTATCGAGGAGAAGAGATTCACGTCGGGTTCACCATTTTTCTGTTTCGGTGCGGATGTGCGTCGGGTTACGCTGTTCCGCCAGGACGCGTTCGCGCGTGCACCCGTCAACCCGAGGGGATGGGCGCGCGGCTTGTGGTCCCGCAGTCCCGCTTTCCAAGGGCGGGCGGCATCCGTCCCTTATTCAGGGGCGTCTGCTCCTTGATCGAAACCGGGATGATGGGATGTCGGCTTCTCCTTCCTTGGACGTCTCCTCGGAACTTGTCGCCTAATCCGGGTCTCCCTCATAGACTTAAGAATGTTCGTGAATCTCGTTCCCGGCGCCATATCTTCATGGACACCGGTTAATTACGCTGCTTCCGCCCGGACGTTCCAAGGAGTCTGGACGGGGCAGCAACCTGCGGTGAGAAGGCCGGGTGGCTCTGGGTGCTGGGGGCGTGTCGTAACACTGCGGCTCTGCACGTCTGTCTTCCGTCCCTAATAGGGCTTCTCGAAGGCACGATGGCCTGAGGCATCCCGTACTAGGTGCGGGGAACTGTGTCACCTGAGGTTTTCCTCAGCTTCCCGTGTTTAACACGGGGTATGCCGCGAGTTTAACGTCCAGCGGGGACGGCATCGGACCGATCAACACGAAAAGTGGATCAGATGACAGAACCCCTTGCGGGGAACCTCCGACGCTGGGGCCAGCACATGGGCGGCTTCCCAAGTAACGTGGAGTGAAGTGAAGTGGCATGACCCCACCGGGATGTGGCGGCCCGGGTAAGGATCAGGGTGGATGATGGAGTAAAGAGCTTGGACCCCAGAGGGGCTTCCTACGTACCGCGCGTTAACACGGATCAAAGTCAACGTAGTTCGGGCATACAGTTTAACGTCATGCTGGACGTCGGCAAGCCGACTCACGAAGAGGTCGAGGCCGCCGGGCGGAGGATTGAACCGAACCACCTCGCACGGAGGGGGATGGAACGGCCGGGTGGATCACAGTTTCACGTCATGCTGGACGATAAAAGGGGAAATGGAAAAGGGGGGCTGTGGGGAGGCACCGTGGAGATACACACGGGCGGTCTCCCACAGGGGCGGATTCATAGGTGAATCAACGCAAGCGTGAACCCTGGAGGGGTCCACTGATGGACGAACCGACGTAAATACGACCGGGACGACCAGGTGGTGGGCTTGGACCTCAGGGAGGCTTCCTACGTACCCTGTATAGAAGACAGGGATCAAAGTCCACGTAGTTCATTCTGTCAGGACTTACGCACTTGGGGCAGCCCGGATACTGCAAAACTCAGTTGGAAGGGACTTGGACCGAAAGCAAAAGACACCTCGATCCCAGTCAGACCCTCTACTGGCTTCGGCAGTGGGGAGGTGCAATGGAGATACACATGTGCAGCCTCCCACGAGAAACTAGGGGTTTGTAATACCCTGCCCCCATAGGGAAAAGCCACTCCCATTAAATCGTCCCAAAAGGGGGACAATCCCGACATCCCTGCAGAGACGAGCGGGTGGGGGCCACGTCCAAACCGGGGGAGACCCTGCGTGCGGAGCACGGGATCAGGTTGCGGACGGTTTAGCGTCTTGCCAGACGAAGTACAGTTTAACGTCATGTGTTGAGGACGAGGCACTTGGCAGTTTAACGTCTTGCAGCACGGACGATGGGGGCTAGGCAGTTTAACGTCGTGCAGCTTGGACGGGTGTGCAGTTTAACGTCATGCTGGGCATAGGTTGCCGGACGAAGCACTTGGCAGTTTAACGTCTTGCAGCGCGGACGATGTACAGTTTAACGTCGTGCAGGACGTATATGCAGTTTAACGTCATGCTGGACGAGTATGCAGTTTAACGTCATGCTGGACATATATGCAGTTTAACGTCATGCTGGACATAGGTGCGTGTCACTTCGCGCAAGCCTGGAGGGCCGCACGGGAAGACAACGCACGGTGCGGGCACCCGGGATGAGAATCATCGGGTGCCACACAGGCGGGTAACCTTAGGAGGTCAACGGGGACGACCCTGGCAGATTGCGCGCAAAAAGGAAGCTTTGCGCGCAATACTGCGGGCCGGCGCGCAATCGGGGCGGCTGGCGCGCAATTGGGCCAGCGCCTTGCGCGCGGATGCTTGAGATTGCTCACACCGGGCTTCGGATAGCGCGCGGGGGCAACGGCTCATTCTTTAACGAATGGCCACTTGAAAGAAGGGAGGGTGCGCGCAATCAGGCCGGATTGCGCGCACCCCGGGGGCAATTGCGCGCAAGCGGGTTCTTTCGCGCGCAAAGGCCTTAGGGTGAGTTTTTATTCAAATGAAAGGAGCCAGCGGGGATTGCGCGCGAAGGCGGACCCCGAGGCTTTCTTGCGCGAAAGAAAGGAGGTTACCTGAAGTTCGTCATTGCGCGCGGAAGGGGTTGAATTGCGCGCACGGGAGACGTTTCGACTTCCAGCAACCTTTGAAACGTTGGGGGTCGCCTTGTATTTATAGGCAACCCCGGGCGCGGAATCCAGGGTGCGAGCGCGAAATTCTTCTCGCGGGCGCGGAATCGGGCGCGGCGCGTAAGGGAGTCGCGCGGACCCGCGGCGCGCAGAATTGCGCGCCGGACCGGCGCATTGCGCGCATCCCGGGGGGTTTGCGCGCGGAACATCCCCTTTGCGCGCGTGCCTCTGAAATTCCACGCAAGGCCTCCGGGCCCTCCGAAACATCCTTCCGACTCCAAATATGACCTCGCTTTCCGCATCCGGAGCTTCGTTTGGGAGCAACGGACTTTTCCGGCGTCTACAAGTACCCATCCTCTAATACTTTTTATTCCTTATTCTCTTTTTGAGTTTGGGGTTCTTTTTCCACAGGAATTTCAGTAGGTTTACTAAACTCAATGTACTTCAAAACTTCCTCTTATTACACCTCTTTAATTTCAGTGTCGCCTTTATCTGGGGACTACACTTATCTCTCCTTCACTAGTTCATTTGTGAGAGTAATAATTATCTATTATTCTTCTTTTTTCATTCATAGAAGTGATGATTGTTCTTATTTCTCATTGTCATCCTCTATCGTTACTCCAACAACTAAAACTTCTTGTATATTTTATTTATTTCCACTTTTATATTCCTTATAGCATGATGTAAAAATTATTTATTCGAGATGGAATCTAATATATTTCCATTTTTTACATGTTATTTTTCATCTCTTATTATTCCTTGAGAATATTCTCATGTTCCTTGAGTTGTGACTTTTTTTATATGATTAAACTATTATTTTATTTAGTAAACTTCAAGTGGACATCCATAATACTTTATCATGAATTTTTAACTTGATTCATTTAAAATGAAAGCACTACTTGGTAGTTCTACTTAGCCCATTTCTCACCTTAGGTGTTAAAAAAATCAAGGGATTCTATGAAGGGATGATAATAAGTTTCATGTAATTTATGTATTTAAAATTCATCATATCCATAGGAATATGAATCATTAAATTCATATCCATGCTCCAACCAAAAATCCAAATTATACGTTTCCCAAAATTATAACTACTCTCAATAATTTGAATACTCTAGTGGAATAGAAGAGTACTGATACATTTTTTAATCTATCATGTGCACCATCACATAAAACAATCATGTACAATGAAAAATAAACACAAAAAACAAAACCAAGAGAAAAAACTAAAATAAAATTAGGAAATAAAAATGTGGAGGGAAAATTATTGATCTAATCAATTTATTTTTTATTCATTACCAGTTTCCATTATTCCCTTGAAAAGGTATCAAAAACATGGTAGTTCATGTTGATGTCATTACTTATGAAAGGCTGCCCATGTTTAGAATTTATTTTCTTTTCCCAAAAAATCACTAACCTTAACATTTTGTAAAGTGAAAGAATGGGATCAATATCATGAGGAATAAGGAATCCCAGTTACAATATTCAATATAATTGTTAGATATTCATAATTTTGTCACTAATTTTAAAATTAAACTAATGTAAACAAAACATAGACTATATAATTTGTCTACTAAGTTTATGAATTTTGTTTTAATGGAGAGAATAATATGAGGGGAAATGATATCCAAATGTGGTTTTATTTAATTAAATACATTCAACTCCACTCATAGGATTAATCAGATCAAAACTAATGAGGCTTCTTGAATTAACTAGTTTCACTTGGTTGGAATCAACTAAAACAACATAAGACCATTTATTAATTTTGTTAAAGTAACTTAATGAGACATATATGTATTATGTTCAACATCTAAACAAAAATTTGGTGTTAAGTTATCTCTCACAACTTCCCTCTATTAAATTGTGTTTCATCTCCTAATCACTATCACTCTATCTAGGAAACTAGGGTATATGGTTTTAATAAATCACAACATAATACTAATTAATATAAAAAATTGATGAGTGTAGAATATAGTAAATCATGATGCATGAATCCTGTTTTCTCAATTACACCCTCCTATATGATATTAGCCACTCTTGATCGAATGGTCATCAATCATGGATAAACTATATATGATTGGAGTGGGAATAAAATTATTTAGTAAAATAAAAGTGATTCAAACAGATATTAAATATAATTGAATTACAACAAAACAACCAACATATGAAATATATAATTACATAATGAAATAAGAAAATAGAAAATAATACCTAACTACACAAAGCCTCTAATGGTCAAAGTCACTCTCAATCCTTGATCAGCCAAGTAGGACATCCCTTTTCTTAATTCCTCTTACTCACTTTATAGATTTATTTTTCCTTTGATGGTTAAGTTATCTACTTGTTCATAAAATTATTAGTTAAATTTAATATTGTAAAATTCAATGAGATTCCTAAAACATAAAAATTCTCATTAAATAAAATCTATTGAATTAATTTATTTGCAGTGTAACCATAAAAACCATGTTGCAGAAACTCCTCTATGAACACCTAACTTTAGCCTTTATGAGTACCTTCATAATTTAATGAGGAACTCCACAACATATAAAACCTATTAAATAAGTACCTGAAATTTCACCCCTAGTGTGCGCATGTTTTCATCAAAATGGATGTGTCAAGGGTTCTTCCTCATCACATTTGGCTTTCTATGGGTGGTGAGGATGGCTTCTGGAAACGAATCAGCTGTGAAATGGTTGGGGGTGTTTGTTCATACTACTTCTGTCAAGGGAATTTGATATCTAGATTTCATAGGAATAGAGGTCTTCATCAAAGAGGTCCCCTTTCTTCTCGGGTAGATAAGGCCTCGTATGCGAATTATGGTCCTGTTCAGCCTCCATCTTTTGTGAAAATGCTGATTCCCTCCACTATTCGTGCCTGAGTTCTAGTGATCCCCGACTCCCCAAGAACCCCACTAAAATATTATCAAACAGAGGTTATGTATGATAAAGAGTGTTATAGGGTGTGCATTACCCTGGTTTATCACTATTCCCCTAGGGATGATCATGTTTCAAGTGCGAATATTGGACAGGTACACCCCTTGCTAGTGTCTGCTGGTGTGGTTCTGACTGCGATGGATCCCTATACATCTCCTATGAAGAAGGTTAAACAAGTGGTGTTTGAGGAGGATGGATTCACTCTCTACCAAGGAATGATGTCAAAAATGTGTAAAGACTACTATTACCTATCTAGAAAGGTTGGGTCTGAAGTAGGTAGCCTATCTTGTCCTCCTAAACATAGGAAAGATAATGTAGGAATTGAAAAACCAAAAGCTCCACCCATCTTAGGTGGCAGTTATTCCACTCATTATTCAAGTTTTAAAAATGTGGTGTGTCCCCTATTATGAGACCTTATCCCAAATATTTATAATTATCCCCCCATATCCATCATGAAACAGGCCAAGAAGATGGCAGTAGTGGACTTGGGTAAACAAATTTTCATGATAAGTCGATCCAGATAATGTTTCAAGTGAATGTTTTTATGCTTCCTTTTATTGAATTTGTGATAGTTTGTTAGATTTTTGTTATTTTTTTATGTTTTTTGAATGTGAAAGTCATCATTCATACTATGAGGATCTGCCTCAGATGTGGTTTCAGAGTAGAAAGTGTCCACCAATGGATAGCCATATGGATTAGGACGAAAGATAGGGTATGACACTTGTCATTGATATCAGGCCCGTGAAACCCTACACATGATTTCTAGTTGAGCGTCCATATGAAGGTGGAGGCTTGTTTTATTGATTTAGGTTCTAGGGAGTGGAATCTCCAAATAGTCTTTATTTTTATTTATTTTACTTTTTAATGGTTTGATTTGGTTGAAATTGTTTGGGTTCACACTTACCTTTAAAAGTGTCAGTTGAAAATAATAATAAAATGGATTGGTAAGGAATAGGTACCTGAAAACTATGGAAGGAAGATCTATTAAAATATCCCAATATAGATTTCATTTTCCCCAAAAAACTCTACCATGGTTTTAAATTATTTATTCCATAATAACAGTCAGGCCACGACATGAAGCTGGTAATGTGGCATGGAGGTAATGATATCGACACTTCAACCTACCCATATTCCCAATACTTATCCTACAATGTGTATTAGGTAGTATGAATACTACACATTAATAGGATCCCACAAAATACAAATACTCATTGAAGTGCATGACATTTCATCTATGTTGTGAGGAAACAAAATAATGACATAAAAAACTGCATGAGGACAATGTTGCATCACTCCATAGTTAAAAAATGAAGTCTATGGTGTAAGAATATTGAAAACTACAATGCCGAGTGAAATAGTTGAGCATATTAATTATGATTAACAATAGTCCTTGAAGATGACTCCCACATCAATTTTTCACTCAATGTGTAATTTCCTTATAATATCAAGCATGGTAGGAAACTACTAAATGAGAAACACTAGTACGTACCTATATTGGTCCTCTTATCTACAAACCCCCTTTTGACTAATTACCACTTCTTATCACTGACCAACACTATTCCTTTATACCTCTTTACACTACCCTCATTGCCACTTATGGTTGATAAATCAGCTACCTCATAGTGGTTGGCTCTCCTATGGTTGATAACTTGATGGTTTGACCCTATTTTAGTGCTTCCTTATTATCTCAGGTGTTTTTAATTTTAGTATTTTCCAAATTCAAGCACATTATTCCCAGAGTTATCCAAAACAGTATAAATATTCTTATAACTCTAATATAATCATTTCCTATAAAAAATGAATAAAAACAAAATAATTAGATGAGAATGGTAATAAAAATATTGAAATCAATGATGAAAATTCATATATAATTTGTATTTGTCATTATGTTTCCTTATTAATTCATTACAAAATATTTATCCATTATTAAATCAAGAATAACATCACCTATGGGGGTTTTATATCCTACACTATGAATCCCAACCCCTAATAAATGAAAAAAGTTTCATTAGGTAGTCAACAACTAGAGTAAAATATCATCGAATGTTTTTATGACATGGATCAAATGTATTAATATTTTAATACTAGGTCATTTCCCTAAATAAACACATTTCATGACTCGAGTGAGGTGTCAAATGAGATAGAGTCACTAAATAGATGAAAATCACAACTTTCTAGATATATTTGGAGGGTAAGGAAGCTAATCAATTCTCATAATTTTAATATAGCTAGTTAGAATATTGGAAAATTAATAGGTAAATCAATGGAATTGAAATATATCATGATTATAATAGATATTTTTGTATTGTGTATACAAGGGACTAAATGGGTGGTAGAAAAGGAAAAATAACTTGACAACTCTAGTTTTAAACATTGGTACTCGGGTAAAAGTAAGACAAAATATGGTGTTATTATTATGGTGGATAAGACTTTTATAGATACAGTGGTTAACATAATTAGATTAGGGAATGTAATCATAGACATTAATATAGATATATAAAATAAGAATTTAATTATAATAATTGTTAATGCACCTAAATTAGGTCTATACGAACAATATATGTTTAATTTTTAGGTCAAATAAGAATGTTTTATTAATAGATTGTATCAACATGATAGGAGTTCTATAGGTGGTGACCCAAATGGACATGTAGGAAAGGATTTTGAAGATCACATATATTTCCATGGATGGTTTTGTTTGGATTTACTAAATGATAACAGATTGATTATATTATATGTTTCCTATAGTTTTAATTTTTTGGTAGTAAATACACTATTTAGGAAATAAGAGAAAAATTATTACTTATAATATAGATGTCCCAAGATCCAAAATTGATTATTTCATGGTAAAATTCTAATATATAAGATTTATTAAGGATTTTAAGGTTATACCTAATGAAATTATAACCACCCAACATAATTTATTATTATTATACTTATAAGTTAAGAATTAAAAGAGAAATATGAAGCAATTATGGAATCCAAGAATCAGATGGTTTCACCTAAAGGATGAATTTATAGTGGAATTTAAGAAAAAAATTAAATAAGTTGATAGGGATGTTGAAAGAACCACTAACTATATACGGCTAAAAGTGTTCATGATATAAATTTATCTATTATAAGAGTATAAGAATTATTGTTTTTAAAAGGGAAAAAATCATGGTGGTTGAATGAGAATGGACAACTAAAAGTTAAATAAAAACATTAGTGTTTTAAAGATTTACACCTTTGTAGTAATGAAGATAGTTGGGCCTGATATCATGTTTCTCATAAAGAGGATAATAGATTTTTTAGTGAGGATAAATAACGAGTTTTTTAAGAGTTATACCATTCATTACATATGAACAATAGTGAAATGTTAGTCTATAGTTTAATAAAGATCATAAATCTAGATATTTAGATAAATTTTGGTGCATAAAATATAATGGAGATAAAAAATTTAAGGATGAGGAAATTAAGAAAAATAGGGATACTAAATTAATATACTCTTAAATAAAGATCATATGTGTGTATTAGAGTTAAATAACTTAATTAGTAGTAGAGAAGAACAAAATTATAGATATTGGTGAAAAGTTTTTCCTTTTGAGGTTAAATATGCTTTATAGAGTATAGAAAATTATAAAGAAACCAGGTTAGATAACATCTTCATTAAAGTGTGTAAATATTCAGGATATTTATGTAGTAATTGGATAACTAGGTTATCTAATTAGATTATTAAATCTAAGAAAATATATGATGAATAGAGGAAGAGTTTTCTGGAACCAATGTATTAAAATAAAGGAGAAATTTTATGTTATGGGAATTATAAATGAATAAAGATTATGATCCATACCATGAAATTTGGGGATAGAGTGATTGAATAAAGTATTTATATGGAAATAATATTTTCAAATAATCAATTTTTATTTATACATGTATGTTCAATCATAGAAGCAATTTATTTTATTAGCAGTGTGATGGAGTATTATTTATAAAAATCCAAATATTTTCATATGGTTTTCATTAATTTAGAAAATTCATATGATAAAGTTTTGATAAATAATTTATTGAAATCTATTGAATGAAAAGGTTTTTAGGTAGTGTATATCAAACTCATCCAAGACATGTATGAAGGGATCTTGACTCATATTTGAAACTAATAAGTGTTGCTACAGATTTTTATGTCTCAATAGGAAAACATGATGGTTTGTATTTAAGCCCATACCTTTTTTACTTTAGTATTAGATTAAATTAAAATGTATATTCAAGATAAGATACCTAATTTCATGTGTTTTAAAAATGATATAGTTCTTATTACAAAATCAAAAGATCCTATCAATTTAAATTGAGTGATTTTGAGATAGATTTTATAATCAAAAGGTTTCCATATTAGTTGGGATAAAATATAATATATAGAGTATCTTTTCCTTATAGTATTGTATAGTATTGTTGATATGATATTGGGAGACAATATTATTTAAAAATTTCATTATTTTTTATATTTAGGATCTTTTTGCAATTTTATGGTTATATTAATGCAGATTTCTCTCACAGGATTCAAACTGGGGGATAAAATGGATAAAGGATTTTGGGGTGATTTGTGATCATAAAATTACTATAAAATTAAAGAATAATTTTTATAGGATTGTTATCAACCCTACTATTCTATATGGTAGTGTGTTTTAGCCTTTGATAGAACATATTGAATAGAAAATAAGGGTAGTGGGAATGAAAATGTTAAGAAAGACATGTTATCATACAAATATGGATAAGATTAGAAATTAATATGTTTGAGAGAAAATTAAATTAATTTTTATTGATGATAAGATGATTGAGACTATATTAATATGGTTTGTACAAGTTGTAAGAATACCTAGATACACACCTATTAATGGGGTAAGGTTAATTAAAATTTTACTTATTAAAAGAAGTAGAGGTGGACCTAAAATGACCCGTAAATAAATCATTCAATATGATCTTATTTGAAATGGTTTCAATTAAAATATAGTATTCAATATAGCTAATTTGAAATGTTTAATTCCTATAGTTTATAGAATTTAATTTGGTTGAAGGATTTTTATTTTTGTTGTGTTGTTGTATTATTTTATTAAATACTATAAATATATCACAAAACTTGATCTACTAAATAAACTTCATTCCCTAAAGTGAATGTGGTTATAGTTAAGATTTTCATAAAAATCAATATGGTTAAGTTCTATGAAAATATTATGATCAAGGTTTTCAACATTGAATGTAAAGACGTACGTACACTACTAGAAGTGATTTAATGATGAAAATTCACACCCAAATAAACCAAATCATGATAAAAATAAATTTTTCTTATGTGACATAAAGGGTAACTAGTCATATTCTTGTCATACATTGAATCATTTTATTGATCTTTATTCACAATCAATTTAAAGAAAAAAAATGATTGAAGAAAAAATTGTAGACCAATCCATGATTCAAGATGATGATATCAAGAATTATTTCATCTCCAACTATTTTGTAAACCTATAAGTCATTAATCAAAATAAAAATATATTAATTCTTATATAGGATATCTTCTCTTTCTTGTAATTTTTTTCAATTAATATGTTTTATTTATTTTCTCTTTTATTTTACTTTTTATATGTAAGATCAATTTTTTTATTCAGAATGAATAAAAATTTTGTATTTTAAATTCATGTTATTGATCCTCAACACAACATAAATATGAATTAAATAATTTTATATCATTCCCTAAAGTGAGTGTGAATATTTATTAAAAATAAGGTTGAGAATATGAAGTATTGTATCCCTAAAAAAGAATATGAAAATTATTATTAATATTATGTTGAATAATATTTAAATTTATCAAATTTTTATCCTCCGATATGGAGATAATATTTTGTTACATGTTATATCACTGTCACCAACCCATTTTTTAGATTATATATAAATTCATATCTAGGCTAGTAAATCCCAATACAAATTGTAGGCCTAAAAAAGGTGGGTCAACACATACAAAAAATAATACCATAGCACAATAATGAACCATCCAAATAGAAACAATGAAACCTAGAAAAATCAAACCTAGTTTTTTTGGACCAAAACATTGTTACTGTGTTTCATCATCATCTATGGAAGAATCTAGACTATATAACACCAGTAAAGAAAAAGTGATGGGAATGATCATCAATGAGAATGAGAATATAATGGGAATACTTTAGTCAGGGATTAATTATAACCGAAAGATTCACCGCTAATGGAACCATCAGGTTTGAACAGTCATGAATGGAGTTCAACCATTTAAAACAATCATTGGAAGTTTGTAACTAAAATAACATCAATGAGACAATAGCTCTGAGGAAAAAACCTCATTGGGAGAACCATCAAAACCCTAAGAGGTAAAAAAACATGACAAGTATGGGATAAAGTCATGAAGTTGGATATAGTATGTAGAGACTAGGTTTTTCCTTATGAGACTTTTAAATATTTCTAAATATTTTTCTTGAGCTAGGCATTGAGACGGTGTGAGATTTTGAGGCCCAGTGTTCCTGGAATTAATTTTATAAAAATATTAAAGGTATTTTATATTATGTTTGTGTGGTTAATTAGAGAAAATGGGGTAAATCATAAATGGATTGTTATATTAGAAATTTGATACCATGGTTGGGTCCAGGACTTGGGGTTTCCCCTAGGCGTGACATAAAATAAGTCGGCACGGGACATCCTGACCCCTCGCTTATTGGCGATGCATTTAATTGATTAAATAAACAAATTTATTTAATTAATGAAATTTCATTTATCCTAAGTGTGAATCTATAAGTATATCACTATATATATTTTCTAGCATTGATTCATAATCTTGTGCTTTTCCAACGATTCCACCTTTCCTCTCCTTTCTGTTGGTGAATGATGAATAAAGAACGATAATGGAACCTTGTATCCAGGTGGATCAAAGTGTGATGAACGCAATAGATTTCATTGAATGTTTTCTTCATAAAAAATGATCAATCCAATACAAATAGGAATCTTATTTAGTTTTTTTATTCCTCTAACTAAACTTTGAGAATTTTTTCAATTCTTTCTTCAATATGCACCCCCTTGGACCTACCTGATTGTCAAAAATATATTTTTTATAAATTTTTCATCTAACCTAAATTCTCATTATTGTTCAGTTGTCGAAGAACACATTTATAATGATCCAAAACTTCTCTTATTTTCCTTTCCCTCCCCAATTATTTGTGTTCTTCACTAGAGGAACGCTATAGTTCTTGACTCAATAATTGTCGGGTGACCCGAGCTCGATCGGGCACCCATATTCGGGACAAATTTTTGGAATAGTGATGGATTTGTGAGAAAGGAATAGATTTAGAAATAGAATGACACAATGATGAAGAATACAATGGTTTCATTTCAATACGATGAGGATCAAACCCGCAACAGTGTGCAGAAGATCCGGCCAAACCCTCATTTGTGAACAAGGCCAATTTGTGATGAATAGTGATGGGAATTTGCATTCACTAGAAAAATATGGATATTTTGGAGCAGAATCAGGTGTATTTGTCCATGGTCGAATCATATTTGGAATGGAAGTCAAAATCGAAGAAACCCTGGGGTTTTCTAAAAAACCCAACTACACACCTGTACAATAATGAACACACAACATGTATCATCCCTCTGTGGCGGCGCTAGGGTTTTGGGGATGATAACGAGGAGACAGAATGTACTCCCCTTGGCATGTCGTGTACTATCTTCCCATGTGAATAATCCATGTGAAGTACTACATGGCCAGGTACCCATAATGTGCTGACTACATGGGTTTTCCACACAAATAGAATCCAATGTGGACCAACACGCCATGTACCAGAGTACATGAACATGGGGTCCGAGTACACATACACAACTAGCAGACACAGTCCCAATCTAGGATAGTTAGGACACGGCATGTAGTCCACTTAAAAGGTGTGTTATACTATATTAGGTGGGAACCATGTAATGGATAGAGACATGTCTAAGAAGCAGAGAATTACCACACACCATGTGGGTCCCTCTCACACCACGTACTTTTGATATCTTCTAAGAAATATTTAAACCCTCGTATCTTCTTTGTTTGAACTCGGATTTTGGACCCCAAGATACCTATCCTAAGTTTTTTTTTCATTTATAAGACGACGGTGACCTCAGAAGTAGATTTCGAGTTATGACATGAATATTCTGGGTTTGGAAATAATAGATATGACATCCAATGACATTAGCGATCAGACATGTTTACCAAAGTAGTACTAGGAGTACTCTCTAGAAGGGCTGGGTAGTGGTGTTCACCGATGGTAGTTCTCATCTTACCTTCCTATAGGACTGGGCATTGGAGTTCCCTGATGATCTTCCCGAGTTACCCTCCAGTAGGATATGGGTAGTGGAGTTCCTTGATGTTCCAGTATTACCCTTCATTTGGGATGGTTAGTGGAATTCCCCGATGATATTACGGGCATAACCCTCCAGCTGGGATGGGAAGTGGTGTTTCCTTGATGACTTACTAGGCTTACCTCTAGTAGTTTTTGGGCATTGGAATTCCCCAGTGACTTTCCTAAGTAGTACCCTCTATCTGGGATAGGTAGTGGAGTTTCTTGGAGGATAACCAAGAATACACTTGATTGTGCGGCATAGTGATGAGGTGTGGTTGGACTTACCTTTAGACTCACGAGAAACAGGGACATGTTACCAACTGAGACATGTTCTTGTGATGTGACTTAAAAACTATCTAGGTTATTTAGTGATACCAAAATCAGATAGTATTGAGGTTGTAAGAACCCGGATCTTTGTTCAGTTATGTTTTTCCTTTTTTATGAAGTTTTTAAGAAAAATAAAGTTTCTGGAGATTTTTGAAGTACACGCCGTGTACTTCTTGAGTACATGTCGTGTAATCTTTTCCCGCTCGAAGCCGTGTACTGGCCGTGTCTGGGCCACACACATGGTGTGTAGGGGTGACGTGGAGGCTGTTTTTGGCGGAGTATGGAAAGACCTAGTACACTCTGTGTACTCTAAAAGTACATGTCGTGTACTTTATTTTTTTCACTAAATGTACGAGGGTCGCGCCTAACGGACAGAACTTGCTTCTTCTTCAGGATCTTCGTCTGAGAACAACCCGTACGGCCGAAAATCTTCCCCGAGCCCCCGTGCCTCCTTCCGATCTCGGTTCCAACCACTGTCGATTGCGTTGGGATCGCCTCAGTAATCTCTCTCTTCTGCTTTATCCCTATTCCATGGTTCCTCCTCGTTTTCAGGTTATCGTAGGTTGATCGTTTTGTGCGTTTTCTTAGATCTATGCCATTCTGAGGAGAATCAGGCATCGTGGTTCAAGTATACCGATCTCCTAGGATCAAGGTAGGTGGTTTGTGCCTTTCTGTAGGAAGTCCTTGAATATTTTGTGCAATTTGTACAATTCCCTTGAACGGGAATTGTGTGTTTTCCTATTTTTCCCTTGATTGATTTATTGTTTTCTTGATTGCTATAGTAGAGGTTTACCTTTGTGAATAGAGTAGTTTTTACTGTACCCTGGTTGTTTGTTGTACTTTCTTTCTTGTTAGGTGTTATGCCAGTTGTCATGCCTAGTTGTAGGATAGTGGAACTGTTGTGCTATTTTGCTGTTGAGCCTTATAATGATATTCAATTAGTTCTTGAGGTTTACTTGGTCTATACACGCGCGCTATGCATGTTTATTTTACACAGGGCTGCAAGAACCTAGTGGAGAATGGATGGAAGGGCTTCTCCAGAGTGTCTTTAATTACGATTCGAGACCATAGGGGGAATTTATGATGAGTGCTTCCCCAGAGAGTCTGTAGTTCCTCGATGTAGGACACAGGGGGAATTGACGTTGAGTGCTTCCCTAGAGAGCCTTTAGTACAATATGAGACTATAGGGGGAATTGACGGTGAGTGTTTCCCAAGAGAGTCTATTCTTTAGCTGAACCAGAGGGGTGAGACTGTGTGTGCCTCCCAGGGGGTTACTAGTACCTATAGGTTGAACCATAAGGGTTAGGCTGTGAGAACTACCCAGGGGGTTACTTTGTTTTACTTGTTGATTGTTTTGTACTTGTGTATTTTATATTCTAGACTGTAAATTGTAGCTGCTATGTATTTTCTTGTATATTGTTCCTGTACTTTACTGCCATGTATTCATTGAATGTTAGGCATAGATCTTTGGGTGGTTGACTACTGGGACTTTGTCTCACACCCTATTTGGTCCATGCTTTTGGGCCCAAGTAGACTATGTTGTTGTAGGTATAGATAAGGGCAAGTGCCCTTCTACTTCAGGTTCTTGATTGAACAAGGGCTGGAGAGAATGGGACCGAGCTGAGGCTTGCGATACTGAGGAGTTGCTCATCTATTTTCTTTTTCTATTGTTTTAGTACTTGTGTTCAGTTGTATTTTAGTATTTTGTTGTGTTTTTTTCTTTCCTTAAATATTTGTACCTGCTGCATCATTATCATCATGGCTATATATTTATTCTTCCACTATATGGTTCCAGTTATGTATGTTGTTTCTACTTCCGCTATTGACTATTGTTTTTCTTACCTTGTATACCTTATCAAATGAGGGAATAGTTTCCCCAATAACTTACCAAGGCCCTCGCTGCTAGTCTGTAGCCTCTGGCATTTGGGGAAATGCGCTTGAGGTCATGTGGTGAATTAGGTTTGGGGCACCAGTGGAAGGGCTCTGGATTCGGGTCGTTACAAAGTGGTAACAGAGGATTTATTTTCTCTTGCTTTACTGTTTGGAGACTTTAGCCAGGTATAGGACGGATTCGGTACTTGGTATTAAGCTGTTCTTGAGAGTAGCTAACCCGTGTACAGGGAAAATCCATACTACCTCATTAATTGAAGTTTGCTAGTTTTGAGATTTTACGATTGATATGATTTCACCTAGAGTGATTCACATGCTTTGTGTTGTTATTTTCTTGACGATTGTGGTTCTATTTCTATTGCAACCCGATGAGATGAGATTATGCTATCTCATGCATCATATAGGCACTTGTAGAAATCACATGCCATGCATTCTTTCCATGCCATCTAGGGTGCATTAGCGATTGCATGTTGTTTTGATAGACTTTGTGTAGATTATGCATGTTGTTGTGATAGATTCTTGATAGAATCTATAATGCCTTGTTAGATGATTGTTTGTTTCCTAACTTGATTAAATGAACACCAAATTTTGATTCTTGAGGTGTTATGGGCCCCCACAAATCGGGATTTGGCACCTCCTTACCTTGTTTTCTGTGTTTTCTGGGGTTCTATGCAGTTTCTAAGCTACTGCCCAGAAAAACCCAGAATACACGGCGTGTACTTTTTGACTACACGCCATGTATTTTTTATACCGTGTCACTAACTGTGTGAGCAAGGACACACAGTTGTAGAAATAACTTCAGGAACAAACCGTGTATGATAGGTACATGCCGTGTAGTTCGGAGCCGTGTACCCGGTCGTGTCACCAACAACACGGGTCGGGGAATCTCGGGTATAACACGTCGTGTTGTAAAGGAACACGTCGTGTAGTCCTGTCCAGGTACCCGGCCGTGTCACGAACAACATGGGTCGGTGTTACCTTCTCTTCAATACACCGTGTTGTTTTCAGAACACGCCGTGTAGTCTTGTTCAGGTACCTGGCTGTGTCACAAACAACACGGGATGGTTTCACCTTCACCTATACACGCCGTGTTTTTTCGAAACACGTCGTGTAAGGTTCAGCCGTGTAGACAGCCGTGTGTTTGACAACATGGGCCACCGAAGCCTTGTCTTGTACACGCCGTGTTTGTTTAGAACACATCGTGTAGTCTCGGGTTAAGTCGGACCGTGTGGGTTAGCCGTGTAAAGAGACTCGGGCAGGGGAATAGTTTTCCAGTACACGCCATGTGTTGGGTCAACACTCTATGTAGTTTTAGGTGTTACACAACTTGTATGGTAGGAGTACACGCCCATGTCAGTTGCTTAAGAAGATACACCGTGTAGTTTTTATACACGTCGTGTAGTCGTGTTTTTTAAACTTGTGTGTTTTCTTCCCCTGTTCCTGTTTTGTACTCTTGTGTTCTCAGTATTTGTTAATTATAATCTAAGGTGTGTTTTTGATATTTCAGAGCTATGCCTCTGAGACATCCTCCGGTTGTACGTCTGTTGTCAGGCAGTGATCAGACGCCAGATATGGCTGATCAGGGACTTCCTATTGATCCTCCAGTCGGGCCAGCCTTGGCACCGGCTGTCATACCAGTTGCAGGTGCTGATGCACAGTTCAGGGAAGGTTTTATGAGGATGATGCAGACCTTTCAAGTAGCACCGCCTCCTGCCTCGACTATGGCAGACTTAACGCTGGTTTTTTAGCAGCAGCAACCTCCCACGTTCTCATGGGAAGGAGGACCTCAAGCTGTAGAGTCATGGCTGGAAGCCATGATAACTATCTTTGAGCATCTGGAGACACCTCCAGAGAGGCAGTTCAAACTCACTACCTACATGATCCGAGACTCCTCCAAGAGGTGGTGGGATGTGATCTCATAGGCAGGTCATCAGCAGGATATGTCTTGGGAGGAGTTTCAGCACATCTTCTATGACTAATTCTCCCCAGAGACCCTGAGGGCCGACCGAGCCTGGGAGTTCATGAGATTAGAGCAGGGTACTCTTTATTTCATGGAGTATTCCTCTCGTTTCACCAAGCTGCAGCATTTCACACCCCTATAGGATGGGAGTGGGGTGTTCTTATCAAGGAAGTTTTAAGATGGACTCAGGCGAGAGATTCGCTCGCAGGTGAACATCTTCCAGTTGACTTCCATCACTTCCATCACTTCCATCGTGAACCAGGCACTGATTGCGGAGTGCAATCTGAGAGATTTCGGAGTTGTGAGCCAGGGTGGTTCTGCTTCCAGATCTAGTGTTCCTCTAGTTGACAGCAGGAAGCGCCGTAGGGAGCCTACGCGCGGTGATCTGAGGAGGCGAGATACATCTTCATGTATCCAGGTAGTATGCTACCAGTGTGGAAGGGCTGGGCACACGAGGTCGCAGTGCCAGAGGGACCCAGTGGAGTGTCGATCTTGCGGCAAGATGGGTCACCTTCAGCGTTTCTTCCAGGTTTTCTCTCCAATAGATGGTGACGGGGGTTCTTCCATGACTCCTCATTCAGGAGCAACACCACCGGTTTCACAGCAGTCAGGGAACTGGAGTTCTTCCGGCTGTTCGGGCCAAGGTAGAGGTCGAGGCCGTGGCAGTCAGTCACCAGTTCTTCACTGCCAATAGGGTGGTTCAGCTCAGAGTGGTCACGTAGGGTCACAGGGCCACAGGGCAGGCTAGAATTTTGCAGTGGGGCAGACCTATCAGGATCAAGATCCTAGACCTTCTACAGTTCGAGGTACGATTTTAGTAGCCTCGGTTTTATCTTCATCTCTTTTCGATACCAGTGCCACGCATAGCTTTATCTCTATTGTGGTTGTGTAAATCCTTGGTCTATGTGTCTTTTCTTCTTCCGACTCATCGACACTAGACACACCTTTGGGGACGAGGGCATCTAGTGTATGCCAATATAGAGAGTGACCTCTCGAGGTGTCAGTGTATTGTTTCTCAAGGGACCTCTATGTACTAGGGATGACAGGCTATGATTTCATCCTCAGGATGGACTGGTTGGTTCCCTTCCAGGCAGTCGTCGACTGTTATCACTGCAGAGTGAGTTTCATTTCACCTAAGGGTGAGTCTTTTCTTCATAGAGGTGAATGGGACGTTCAAGCGATTCGAGAAGGACTCGAGCATCATGGGCTCTGAAGGGTGACAGCCCATATTTCTAGTCTTTATCTAGATGATCCGGGAACTTCACAGGTAGACTTTCCTCCAGAGGTGGATTGTTTCAGGGATGTCTTTCCAGAGGACTTTTTAGGTTTTCCTCTAGAGCGTGAGGTAGACTTATCGATTGAGCTCATTCCAGGAGCGACACTGGTGTTCATTCCTCCTTATAGGATAGCTACACCTGAGTTGCAGGAGCTCAAGAAGCAGTTAGAGGAGTTACAGGCAAAGGGTTTCATCCAACCTAGTACTTCTCCTTGGGGTTCGCCTATCCTATTTGTGAAGAAGGCAGACGGTACCCTTCAACTTTGTGTGGATTATCGGAAGCTGAACCAGTTGATGGTCAAGAACCGATATCCCTTGTCGAGGATCGATGACCTCTTTGATCAGCTTCGAGGAGCTCGGGTGTTCTTGAAGATTGACTTGAGGTCCAGTTATCATTAGTTTCCCATTAGACCATTCGATATACCTCTGATAGCCTTCAGGAGAAGGTATGGTCTATACGAGTATACAGTCATGTTATTTGGTCTCACGAACGTGCCTGCAGTTTTCTTGGCACTGATGAACTGAGTGTTCCATACTTACGTGGACTCCTTCATCATGGTCTTCGTGGACGATATCTTGGTGTACTCTCACACTCGACATGACCATGCCACACATCTTGAGATCATTCTGAGTACACTGAGAGAGCATCAGATCTATGCTAAACTCTCGAAGTGCCAATTTTGGATGGAACAGATTCACTTCTTAGGTTATGTAATCTCATAGGAAGGAGTATCTGTGGACCTAGATAAAGTGAGAGCTATAGTTTCCTAGGAACAGCTGAAGAATGTTTTTGAGGTACGGAGTTTCCTAGGGCTAGCTGGATACTACAGACGCTTCATTAAAAACTTTTCACACCTAGCAGCACCTTTGACGGGTCTGACCAAGAAGGGGGCGAAGTTCTTATGGTCAGATTCTTGTGAGTCATCCTTTCAGGAGCTAAATGGGAGGTTGACGTCGGAATCGATACTATTCTTTCCAGAGCCAGGCAATAGCTACACAATTTTTTGTGATGCTTCAGGTATCGGGCTAGGAGTCGTTCTTATGCAAGGAGATGGAGTCGTCGCGTACGGGTCTCGGCAATTGAGGCCACATGAGAGGAACTACCCGATGCACGATCTGGAGTTGGCAGCTGTTGTTCATGCCTACACTGTTGGAGACACTGTCTTCTGGGAGAGAACTTTGTGGTCTTCACCAACCACAAGAGTCTCAAGTATATCTTCACTCAGCATGATATGAATCTGAGGCAGTCCAGGTGGGTCGAGTATCTTCAGTCTTTTGATTTCGAACTCGCCTATATTTCAGGAAAGGGAAACGCAGTGGAAGATATGTTGAGCAGGAGAACTCAGATTTAGGCAGTTCAGGAGGATAGCAGTGAGTGGAAGCTTATGGCTCTGTTCTCTGAGATGCATCTGGAGGTGCACGATAGACAGGGACAGACTCTCCTATCTTCTGTAGCTATTACCTCTAAACTACTTGATCAGGTACAGATGAGGCAGTTATTAGACTCAGAAGGCTTAGTACTGATGGAGAGTGTGTCAGGAGAGGACCCTATTCCTGGATGGACAGTGGGCAAGAATGAGATCTTGTGTTTCCAGGGACACGTATGGGTGATAGCAAACATACGCGAGGAGCTGATGTGAGATTTTCATTCCTCAGTTTGGGTAGTTCATCCTGGCGTCACCAAGATGTATCGGGATCTTCATCACCAGTACTGGTGGCCAGGTATGAAGAGGGATTTTTCTGGTTTTGTCATGATATGCTCTACTTATCAGCAGGTGAATGCAGAGAATCAGCGACCAGCAGGCCTTTTATAGAAGTTACTCATTCTGGAGTGGAAGTGGAATGATGTTGTGATGGACTTCGTGACCAGGTTGCCGAGGTCGCCTCGGGGGAACGATACTGTTTGGGTTGTCGTTGAAAGACTTATGAATGTTGCTCACTTCTTGCCGATCAAGGAGACCTTCAGTGCTGATGATCTTGGGTGACTTTACATCAGAGATATCATTCGTCTTCATGGATTTCCACACTCTATTGTTTCAGACAGAGATGTGCACTTTACTTCTCGGTTCTGGCAGGGAATTCAAAAGTTTTTGGGTACACAGGTACTTTTGAGTATAACATACCATCCCCAGACTGATGGCCAGTCCGAACGTACGATCCATGTGCTAGAGGATATTCTCAGATCTTGCATTCTTGATATTGGCGGTTCTTGGGAGAAGCATATTCCTCTGGTGGAGTTCACCTACAACAACAGTTTTTAGGAGACTATTCATATGGAACCTTATGAGGCTTTGTACGGTAGTCCATGCCGATCACCCTTATGCTGGCTGGAGGCAGGAGAGGCATCTTTTCTGGGACCTCATCTTATTCAGGAGACCTCTGAGTAGATAGAGTTAATTCGGAAGAGGATGGATACAGCACAGTCTCGAAAAAAGTCTTATGCTGATCAACAGAGACGACCTCTGTAGTTCGAGGTCGGGGATCAGGATTTCCTACGTGTCACACCGAGGTTGGGACACAAGAGGATTTGGAGGCAGGGTAAGCTTTCACCACGGTACGTCGGGCCGTTTGAGGTTTTGGAGAGAGTTGGGTCGGTCGCCTATCGGTTGCAGCTACCCCAAAGGTATCAGGCCATGCACGATGTCTTCCATGTCTCTAAGCTCCGACGTTACTTTTCATACCCTTCTCATGTCTTTTATCCTGAGGAGGTTGAGCTCGAAGTGGATGCATCGTTTGAGGAGCATCCCATCCGGATTGTCGATCGCAGTACGAAGGTTCTCTGTGGGCAGTATGTCGCTCTTGTATGGGTGCTATGGCAGCATGGGTGAGTATAGGATGAGACCTGGAATAGGGAGGCCGATGTACGATCATAGTGGTCGGAGCTGTTCGGGGTTCCTCCTTCTCCACCTCGTTAGGGAAATTCAGGGACAAATTTCTTTAAGGGGGGAAGTTTGTAAGAACCCGGATCTTCGTTCAGGTATGTTTTTCCTTTTTTTTCTGGATTTTTTAATAAAAATAAAGTTTCTGGAAATTTATGAAGTACACGTCGTGTACTTCCGGAGTACATGCTGTGTACTCTTTTCCCAC
This sequence comes from Viscum album, assembly GCA_963277665.1. NCBI lineage: Eukaryota > Viridiplantae > Streptophyta > Magnoliopsida > Santalales > Viscaceae > Viscum > Viscum album. Next base: position 751,796,964 of record OY728145.1, on the reverse strand, counting down.
TCGAAGTCATGTACATGCCGTGTCTGGGCCACACACATAGTGTGTAGGGGTGACGTGGAGGCCAATTTTGGTGGAGTACAAAAAGACCTAGTACACGCCGTGTACTTTCTTTTTTTCACTAAACGCACTGGGGTCATGCCTGACGGACAGAACATGTTTCTTCTTCAGGATCTTCGTCTGAGAACAACTTGTAAGGCTTAAAATCTTCCCCGAGCCCCCATGCCTCCGTTCGATTTCTGTTCTAACCACCAACAATTGCGTTTGGATCACCTCGGTAAGCTCTCTCTTCTGCTTTAGCCCTGTTCCATGGTTCCTCCTCATTTTCAGGTTATCGTGGGTTGAGCGTTTTGTTTGTTTTCTTAGATCTACACCGTTCTGAGGAGAATCAGGCATCATGGTTCAAGTATACTAATCTCCTAGGATCAAGGTAGGTGTTTTGTGCCTTTCTGTAGAAAGTCCTTGAATATTTTGTGCAATTTCTCCAATTCCCTTGAATGAGAATTGTGTTTTTTCCTATTTTTCCCTTGATAGATTGCCTATTTTCTTGGTTTCTATAGTAGAGGTTTACCTTTGTGAATAGAGTAGTTTTTACTGTACTCTGGTTGTTTTCTATACTTGCTTGCTTGTTAGGCGTTATGCCAGTTCCCATTCCTAGTTGTAGGATAGTGGAACTGTGTGTTGTTTTGCTGATGAGACTTAGAATGATAGCCAAGTAGTTCTTGAGATTTACTTGGTTGATACATGTGCGCTATGCATGTTTATTTTATACAGGGCTACGAGAACCTAGTGTAGTAGACCATAGGGAGAATGGATAGAAGGGCTTCTCCATAGTGTCTTTAATTGCGATGTGAGACCATAGGGGGAATTGACGATGAGTGCTTCCGTAGAGAGTCTGTAGTTCCTCAACGTGGGCCACATGGGGAATTTATGTTGAGTACTTCCCCAGAGAGCCTTTAGTACGATACAAGACTATAGGGGGAATTGATAGTGAGTGCTTCCCCAGAGAGTCTATTCTTTAGCTGAACCAGAGGGGTGAGACTGTGTGTGCCTCCCAGGGGTTTGCTAGTACCTATAGGTTGAACCGTAAGGGTAAGGCTATGAGAACTACCCAGGGGGTTACCTTGTTTTACTTGTTGATTGTTCTGTACTTGTGTAGTTTATATGATAGACTATAAATTGTAGCTCCTATGAATTTTCTTGTCTACTGTTCCTGTACTTTACTATCATGTATTCATTGACTATTAGGCACAGATCTTTGGGTGGTTGCCTACTGGGACTTTGTCTCACACCCTATTTGGTCCATGCTTTTGGGCCCAAGCAGACTATGTTGTTGTAGGTATAGATAAGGGCAAGTTCCCTTCTACTTCAGGTTCTTGATTTCATTGGGGCTGGAGAGCATGGGACCGAGCTGAGGATTACGATGTTGAGGAGTTTCTCATCTGTTTTCTTTCAATGTTGTTTTAGTACTTGTGTTCAGTTGTATTTCAGCACGTTTTTGTGTTTGCTACTTTCCTTATATATTTGTACCTGCTGCATCATTATCATCATGGCTATATATTTATTCTTCCGTTGTATGGTTCCAGTTATGTATGTTGTTACTTCTTTCACTATTTTATATTGTTTTTCTTACCTTGTATACCTTATCAAATGAGGGTATAGTTTCCCCAATAACTTACCAAGGCCCTCGCTACTAGTCGACAGCCTCTAAAGTTTAGGGAAATGATCTTGAGGTCATGTGGCGAACTGCGTACAGGGCACCAGTGGAAGGGCTTTGGATTCGGGTCATTGCAGAGGTGTGGTAATTTTATCCCCTTTTACTTGTGTCTCCTGGGTAGACGCATGAGGTGTTGGACATCATAGATGATTTTACCTTGGAACTGTTGGCTACTCACTTTCTTGGGCTGAGCTGTGAGATGGAGATCCCCTTACTCTCTCATTTGGGCTTCTTTGACTGGTTATATATATCTATCCTATTATAGTACCCACTCCTTGGGTCTTGGTTACTCTCCTTCTAGGAGGGGTAAAGATGCATAGGGTATTCCACGTGCTTTCCAAGTCTAGCTTCTCATGGTTGGATGGGTCTACTCTCTGGTTATAGGTAGCGAAGACTCGACAAGGAGTTTATCTCCTCACTGTTTCAGTCCCCTTGTGTTCAAGTGAGTCTACTTTCACTCTCTTGTTGGGTTAAGTTTTACTCTTCCTATTCTCTTTTAGTGTACCTTTTTCTATCTATTACTTCTCTTCAATTGTATCTCTCACTTCTCCCCCCTTTACATTTTTGGGGAATTCTACTAGTTATGTATATACTCACCCCTACATGGGATTTCCCCAATATGTGTTGTGTTTTTTCAATACAGTAGTTAGGTTGATCATGATCTTATAGGAGATTAGGGATACGGGCTATGTGGACCACGTACGGTGGTCAGAGTTGGGATATAGGAGTGGATATCTTTCGGCTATTACTCTTTTTTTGTTTCCTTCTTTTTGGGATGGGTTTATAGTTTGTGCATGTGTTTCACCCCATTAATTTTTAGTTTACACTTCCATACTCTTGTATCATATAGAGGTTCATGCTTGTTCATTTTACTTTTTAGTAGTTTTCACTTTTTCTTCCTTTCCTCTTAACTTTTTCATTTAGTTTGATACATACAAGTGTATGGGTTTTAGGAAAATCCTCCTTGAGTTTAGTTGTGCCTTCGATGCTTGTATCCAACCCCTATCCTATGGAGGTGGGCTTGGGGTAGTTGTGGATTGAGCCCCAGCTTGGGTCGGGTCATGATAGAGTGGTATCAAAGGTGGTTTCTTCCTTAAGATGTAGTTTGGATGTTCCCTAAAAAGGATTGGTTGGGATTTAGGGAAACAGTGTCAAAGATTCTTGAGAGTGTCTCTCAGGACAGGGAGTCCAGTGATGGTATGGGTAGACGATATATCCATTCACTAGGACCCTGATTACCCGCTTATCGACTCGGCCCCCTAAGACATTTTTTGCAGGGAAAAATCGTTCCTGAATCATATAGGATTGAATCTTTGACTGTACTTCTTAAGTCAGATCCCCACTTTCTTGGATATATACATATATATATATATATATATATATATATATATATATATTCTTATCTGAACATAGTACTCCTTGATAACTTTCAAGATTCCTCCGTGATAATAGCCAGCTAGTATACAAGATCTGGTTCATAACAACAACCCTATGAGTGATGAGGCCTCGATTTAGGGTCCATTATGTGATCCCCTTCCTCCATGTGGGTAGGTATAAGCACCCCCACCCATTTAAAATAAGATAGTATAAGAAGAGTAGGATGAGGATGGGACTATTCTAAGTACATTCTGTGAGTTTCAGTGATAGAGACCGTTGAGGTTCCACAATGAACGAGATCCTCATGCAGTAGATGATTGGTTGGGTTTGGCGGTACACATCTTTAGGCTTATTTGGAGACTGACAAATTAGATGGTGAATTTGGTATATATTATTTTCTATAGAGCATCTAGGCATTGGTGGAGCTTAGTTAATCAGATTCATGATGAGTTGACACTCTCATGGGATGACTTACAACAGTTGTTTCATGAGGAGTACTACCCATCCTTCCTATGATTCATTCATCTAAATGATCTTTTGGAGATTCAGAAGGGAGGGATAACATTTATATAGTACGAAGTGAGGTTCATCAACCTTATGCTCTACTCTCTCAACATGATCAGAAATGGCTAATTCTGAGCATGGAAGTTTGAGCAGGGACTCCGTAGAGAGATCTGGACCAACGTAGTGCCCTCGGGAATCCACACCTATGTTGAGGTGTGAAAGAGGACACTTGTTATGGAGATCTTATTGATAAAGGTACATTATATAATTCGCTTTGCCGGAAGGTGCAACAGGGTAGAGTCATCTGCAGTAGTAGGTAGATTCCAGAGATCTCAGAATAGGAGACCCTTCCATGAGAAGACTCAGGGGAATGGTTGTACCATACAGGGAAGCACAATGCTCCAAGGAAACCTGGAGAGGGTTGATGTTATACTTGTTATGGGTGAGGTCACATGGTATGAGACTACCAGACCAGGTGTGTTGAGCATCCTAGGTAGGTAGCATATGAACGCCACGATAGAGACAACACGGTGACCAGGGATATACCAGGTAGGGATACGGTGGTCCCCATGGAGGAAGAGCTGGCAGAGGAGTAGGAGGAGGAAAAAGTGGGGTACGATGCTATGAGGTCCTTCACCAGCACCACCAGGAATCCCACGTTAGGCTCAGGAGGCTAGAGGATGGGGCCGTAAATAGATGCAGGATTTGGAAGTCTATGATCCTGCAACACACTAGATGGTTCGAGGTATGATATGTGTTCATTCTACTCTTGCCTCATGATTAGTAGACACAAGTGATATCCTTTATTTTATCTATTGGATCTTGGTGTGGGATATGGAGATCCCAATAGAGATGCTAGCATAATATCTATTCCTTGAGGTTCCTACAGGGAATGCTTCTTTCATATCTATCATCTGCCAGTAGTGAGAGCTATCTCTTAGAGGAGAGAGGTTAACATTAGACATACTAGTCATCATTATGGAACCCTATGACATTATCATGGGAATGGATTATCTTTCCATGGTTCAATCCCAGATTGACTATCACCATAGACTAGTTAGATTCCTATACACTGATGGGATGAGGTTCTCCTTCTTTGGTGAGAGTGACCTCGTATCAGGATGAGCGGGTTCTATAAGAAAGCAGTTATAGCCTATTACCCATCAGCAAGCGAGTATGAACCATGGAGAAGAAGACTCCTTAGGTGTCTGGATTCCTTTAGTTGTGATTTATTATATGGATTTATTTCTTAATGACATTCCAAGACTACCTCTGAGGAAGGAGTTGGAGTTTTTCATCAACTTGAAACTAGGTACTACCCTAATATCTTCTACAGAATATCATATGGAACCCACTGAGATCTAGGAGTTGATGTTTCAACTAGAGGACCTTCATGAGAAAGGTTTCATCAGCCCTGGTGTGTCCCACTGGGTGGCTCTAGTTTTTTTCTGTGAATAAGGAAGACAGAAGCTTACGACTTTGTGTGGATTATCATCACTTGAACCAAGGCATGATAAATAAATAGTACCCCTTACTGAGTATTGAAGACCTATTCGATCCATTTCGAGGCAAAAGATAGTTCTCCAAGATCAATCTCAAGTCTGGCTACCACCAGTTGTGGGTTCGTGAAGTCAATATTCCGAAGTTGGTTTTTCAATGTTTCTATGGACACTACAAGTTTCTAGTGATTCTCTTTGGTGTGAAAAAATCTCCCTCCATTTTCATGGATTTGATGAACCTGGTCTTGTATCCATGTTTGGACCATTTTTTCATTGTCTTCATCGATAACATACTCGTCTACTCTACAGTAGAGGAGGAACATGCAGAGCACTTGAGAAGGGTTCTTGAATTACTTTGAGAGGACCATCTTTATGGAATTTTCTCGACATAATAGTTCTAGATACAAAAGGTTCACTTTCTAGGGAAATTAATTTCTAAATAAGTTTTAGCCATGGATCTAGAAAAGATTGAATTCATTCTATCTTGGAATCCACCTAAGAATTTTTCGAAGGTACTGAGTTTTTTTGGCTAGGTAGGATACTACTAGATATTTTTATTAGATTTCTCTAGTATCACAACCCCTTTGACCACTATGATGTGGAAGGGATAGTTGTTTACCTGGTATAATTAGTTCTAAAAATACATTGAGGAGTTGAGGGAATGGTTGACGATAACCCCAATTTTGAGATTATCATAAGAAGGTGTTTAGTTCATGGTGTACTGAGATGCATTAGGAGTTGGTATTAGTTGTGTGATGATGCAATGATAGGAGGTTATCGCATATGGGTTGAGGTATTTGAGACCCCATTAGTAGAACTGTGTTAATAATGATATAGATCTATTAGTGATAGTCTTCTCATTGAGGATACTGAGGCACTACCTTCTGGGAGAGTGCTTTATGGTTTACTCAGACCACCAGAGTCTCAGATACATCTTCGCCTATATAGAACTGAACCTAAGGAAGCAACGCTGGTTAGAGTTATTGTAGAACTATGACTTTAAGATAGTCTATACTCAAGGTAAGGGAAATGTTGTAGAAGATTCCCTTAGTAGAAATTCCTAGTCTTTCCTAGTAAGGGAAGTTTTAGAGTAGTTATCTTCCTTACAACTAACCCTAATGGAGTTGGAGGGTACAATTTTCCTATAGTTAATGGTGTTGAATCCTTCGCACCTTTAGAATGTGAAAGATTCCCATCTAGAAGACATTGAATTCAAAGTTTTTCTTGACTATATATCCATAGGTGACACACCATATTAATATTCTGAAAAAGATAATCATGGGATCTTATTCCAATGGTGAATAGTGGTTCCAGTCTTGATGCGGGAGGAGGTGATGCAGGAGTTCCACACTTCTCCCTTAGTTGTACATCTTAATGTGGAGAAGATGTATAGGTATATTCAGTATAATTTATGGTGGTTTGACATGATAATAAGCATAGATGAGTTCATTTCACAATTCCTTACCTATAAGTAGGTGAAGGCCGAGAACCTGGTTACATAGGGTTTTTTACAGCCTCTTGATATTCTGGAGTAAAAATGGGATGGTATATCCATGAAATTAATCATAATGATTATTCACACAGTGAGAGGCCATGACACTATATGGGTGATAGTATACTAACTCATGAAGTTGGAGCAATTCATTTCTATTAGGTAGTAGAGTTTGGTGGAGGGTTTGGGGAAGCTATATGCATAGGAGATCATCCTCCTTCACAGGGTACCCTCTATGTTTTTCTCAGATCATGTTGTGAGATTTACATCATGATTGTGGAGAGGAATGAAGGAGGAATTAGAGACCCAGTTGTTGATGAGTACTACCTTTCACCCATATACCAACGGGAAGACCAAGCACACTATCCAGGATCTAGAGGATATGTTGAGGTCTTGCGTGTTGGATTTCAGCTAGATCTGGGAGGATCACATGCCTTTTGTGGAGTTTGTGTACAACAACAAATAAAAATCTAACATCAACATGCCACCTTTTTAGGCATTATAATGGAGACCCTATAGGTCACCCTTGTGTTCGATGAAGATTGGAGAGTCATCTCTTATGGGCCCAGAGTTGGTGCAGGTGACGATGGATAAAGTACAGGTTATTTTTGAATAGATGAAGATGGATCAGAGCAGATAGAAATCCTATGAAGATTGTCATCGTAGGCCCTTAGAGTTCAAGTAGGGAGACCACATCTTCTTTAAAGTCTCCTCATTATGTGGAATGAAGAGGTTCTGCCATGGAGGCAAGCTATCCCCGAGGTTCATCAGGCCATTCGAGATCATGTAGAGGATCAGCGAGGATGCATATCACCTCACCTTACCCCCATGGTTGGAGTGGGTGCATGATGTTTTCCATTTGTCATAGCTGAGGAGATACTTTCATGACCCCATGCACATTATTGAATGGGGTGAGTTGGACATCAAGGATGGATCCACCTTTTTAGAGCACCTGGTGGCGATCGAGGACCAATGTGAGCGGACCTTGTGGGGACAAACCATACCTCTAGTTCGGGTGTTATAGCAGCATGGAAATGTGAAATAGAGTTTCTAGGAGTGGGAGAGCCAAATGTGGGATCAGTATCCTGATTTGTTTTATATTTTTCTTTTTAGGGATGAAAATATTGAAGGAGGGGATGATGTAGAGACCTGGTTTTTTCCTTGTAATACTTTGAAATATTTCTATATATTTTTCCGGATCCAGACACTAAGACGACATACAATTCCAAGGCCCAGTGTGCTCGGAATTAATTTTATGAAAATATTAAAGAAATTTTATATTACGCTTGTGTGGTTAATTAGATAAAATGGTATAACTATTAAACGGATGGTCAGATAATAAATATGATACCAAAGTTGGGTTCGATATATGGTGTTTCTCCTAGGCATGACATAAAATAATTTGGCACGGGATGTCCTGACCCCTCACTCATTGGTGGTGAATTTAATTAAATAAATAAACATATTTATTTAATTAATTAAATTTAATTTAACATAAGTGAGAATCTATAAGTATATCTCTGTAGATATTTTTTAGGGTTTCTTCATTATCCTATGCTTTACCAACGATCCCACATTTCCTCTCTATTCTGTTGGAGAACGAAGAGTGAAGAACAATGATGGAACCTTGGATCTTGGCGGATCGAAGCACGAAAAACACAACAGATGTCAGTGAACAAGTTCTCCATCAACATCAATCGATCTAATCTAGGTAGGACTCATGTTAAGTTTTTTTATGCCTCTAATTAAACTTTGTGCATGTTGTAAATTAATTCTTCAATCTGTGCCCCCTTACACATACCTGATTGTTGAAAATATATTGTTCATCAATTTTTCATCTAACCTGGATTCCCATTCTTGATCATTTCTCTAAGAACACTTGGAAAAAAATCCAAACCTTCTCTTATGTGCATTTCCCTCCCCTATTCTTTTCTTTATTCGCCAGCAAAACCCTATGGTTCTTAGATCCGCAATTATCGGGTGACCCAAGCTCGATCGGGCACCCAGATTTGGGATGGATTTGTGGAATGGTGATGGATTTGCGAGAAACACATAGATTTGGAAATGGAACTATGCAAGGATGAATAATATGAAGGTTTTGTTTCAATCTAATAAGGATTGATGTCGCGACGGTGTGCGGAAGCTCCATCTAGATGCTCATTTCTAAACAAGGATGATTCATGATGAACGATGATAGTAATCCGAATTCTCTAGCCTGATTTGGAGATTTTACAGTAGAATTGGGTGGATTTTACCACAATTAATGAATATTTGTAATCTGAAGTTGAAATTAAAGAAACCCTAGGGTTTTCTTGAAAACCTCAACTACACATTGTGAAAAATGAAGACTACATGGCGTGTAGCCTCCCTCAGAAGTGGTGTGGGGGTTTTGAGTAAGTTAAGGAGGACATGGAATGTACTCCCCTTGACAAATTGTTTACCCCCCCCCCCCTTCCTGTGTGAATAATCCATATGAAGGACCACACGGCAAGGCACACGCCATGTGCCAACCACACGGAAAGACACACACCACGTGCCGACCACATGGGTTGTCCACACGGATAGCATCTCATGTGGACCAACATGCTATGTATCAAAGTACATGTACATGGGGTTTGAGTACACTAACATGACCAACAAACATAGTCCTGGTCCCATATAGTTAGGACATGATGTGTAGTCCACCTATACATAGTGTTTTACTACATGGGGTCGGACATGTGTATCGGCTAGAGACACGAATAGGTAGTAGAGAAGGACCACACATCATGTGGGTCCCTCACATGCCATGCACTTTTGATCTCTTCCAAGAAATATTTAAACCCTCATATATCCTTTGTTTGAACTCGGATTATGGCCCGCGAGATTCCTATACTGAGTGTTTTTTCACATAGAACATGATCGTGCCCTCAAAAGTAGATTTTAAGTTATGATATTAATGTTCTAGGATTGGAATGTGTAGAGGTGACACCCAATGACGGTAGAAATCAGAAAAGTTTACTAGAGTAGTACTAGGATTACCCTTTATCTGGGTTCGGAAGTGGTGTTCCCTAATGGATTTTTTAGGTTTAACCTCTAGTAAGATTGGGCAGTGGTATTCCATGATGATCTTCCTAAGTTACCATCTATTAGGATCTTGTTAGTGGAGTTCTTCAATGTTTTGGGCATACCCACTAGTGGGGCTAGGCAGTTGCGTTCCCTAACCATCTTCCAGGAATAACCCTACAGCTGTGTTGGGTAGTGGCATTTCCCCAAAGACTCATCGAGCATACCCTTTAGTAGTGGCTGGGTAGTGGTGTTCCTCGACAACTTCCCTAAGTGGTACCCTCTAGCGAGGCTGGGCAGTGGCGTTGCTCAGAGGCTACCTGAGAAGACCCTCGATTGTGCGCCATAGTGATGATACATGGTTATAATTACCTTCAGACTCAAGAAAAAGAGGGGCACTTTCCCCATCAAGACACATTCTTGTAGCGTGACTTAAAAAATGTGTGGGTGATTCAGTTCTGCCCAAAGAAGATAATATCAAGGTTTGGGGATTTTATCCCCTTTGACTTGTGTCTCCTAGGCAGGCGCATGAGGTGTTGGGTATCGCAGATGATTTTACCTTGGAACTGGTGGATAATCACTTTTTTGGGATGATATGTGAGATGAAGATCCCCTTACTCTCTCATTCTGGCTTCTTTGACTAGGCATATATATCTATCCCGTTTCAATACCCACTCCTTGGGACTTGGTTACTCTTCTTCCAAGAGGATCGAAGATGCACGGGGTATGCCATGTTATTTCCATTTCTAGATTATCATGATTGGATGAGTATACTCTCCAGGTATAGGTAGCTAAGAATTAATGAGGAGTTCATCTCCTCACTGTTTTGAGTCCCTTTTGTTGAGATGATTCTACTTTCACTCTCTTGTTGGGTTGATATGTAATATTTCTGTTCTCTTTTATTGTACTTTGTTCTATCTACTTCTTATCTTTAGTTGTATATCTGACTGCTCCCCCTTCACCTTTTGGGCAATTCTACTGGGTATGTATATACTCACCCATGCATGGGATTTTCCCAACACGTGTCATGTATTTTTCATACAGTGGACAAGTTAATATTGATCTCAGAGGAGCTTAGGGATATAGGTTGTGTAGACCACGTACAGTGGTCAAAGTTAGGATACAAGAGCGGACCTCTCTCAACTATTACTCTTTTTTAGTTTCCTTCAGGTTAGGACAGGTTTCTAGTTTGGGTGTGTGTTTCTTCCCTTTTAGTTTTTAGTTGAAACTACCGTACTATTGTACCATCCAGAGGTTTATGCATTTTCATTTTACCTTATAGTAGTTTTCACTCTTTATATCTTTTCTATACAATTTTCTATTGAGTTGGTTGTGTGTGTGTGTACAGGTTTTAGGTAAAGGCCTCCCCGAGTTTAGTTATGCCATCAGTGCTTGTCACCACCCCTAGCCTATGGAGCCGGGCTTGGGGTAGTTTCGGCTTGACCCCCAACTTGGTTCAGGTTGACACATAGTAATACACATGAACAAACAAATTCTTAGAAGAGAGTTATTGTGGTAACAATTTTTTCAAGGATATGATCCATCAACATGGGATATGTAAACAGACCATCGGAAAGGGGAACCAATAATCAATGTTAGTGGAAAGAATACCATGAGAACTGAAAAACTCCATAGCCTCCCACCAACCATAGCATCATAGCGAAGGACTAGGAATCTGAAAGGCACCATCCTAGTACATGGTTAATAACAACATCAAGCATCATAGGATGAAAGACACATTCTTGACTAAAACAACCAACCAAATTACAATGAAATAGTTTAATATTTTGTAGACCTATTGCATAAGTGTATGAGTTGAATTCAAGCACAATAATACTTAAATAATCAATGAGCATGGATAACTAACAGCCGAAAATGTAAACAAACACAAAATTAGTGGATATAAAAATAATATCCTTCATAACCAACCCCTAATATAAAATAGGGAAGAAGATACATACCCTCCCATCATGAGCCATCATTGTAGAACCTATCAAACAGGAGCCCCATCTCTGACTAGAAGAGAACCCCCTATAAATGAATAGCGAACCTAGTGTGGGAATAATCCTTGAGAGATCCCTATAAAATGAGATCTCTTTGAAAAGGATGAAAATGGTAGAGAAAACTTACACATGAGAGTGAGTAATAATTTATCATCTTAGATTAATAATATAATTCCATATAATTGACTTTAAATTAGCCCATGATATCATTTTATTATATTTTATGGTAGAATATATTTTGATGATAAAATATAAAATAATTAATTAATTTCAATACTTTAAATAGTTAAATGATGATCATCGTTATATATAAAATAAATATTTTTTCATGATATAATCATTATTATTAAATAATGAATTATCAAAAAATATGAAACCTAATAAATTATTTCTCAAATTCATGCATTCCAAAAACTTAATCATTGCATGTAATTTTAATAATTATATTTTATCCAATAATTGAATGAAATTATTCATTAATTTTTTATAAAATTTATATTTTCAATTACAGATATTTTATAAATCATAAAATTTGATCAACTAATTTTTCCTTCATTCCTTGAAGTGAATAAGATTAAAAAATAATTTTATGATTTACAATCATTATCGTAAGGAAGAATGTGTTATGAATCCTAAAAAAAATTCTAGATAACTTCATGTTTCATATGTATGATCCACAAAATTCTAGGGGACTCCTCACCCTAGTAGACATATTTTAAAATGTCCATGCCAAAACTACCTAAGCATATAATATCCTCTTAGTGATAGATCTAAATTTCATGAATCATCCTAGGTCGACCTGACCCATCACCCGATCTAACTCATGAAAATGTATCAAATATGACTCCATGTACACTTGTGGTTGTCCACTAGTAGTGGGTGCCTCATCTATATAGGCAGGTGATTCCCTTAGATCATATTAAATAAATTGTGGAAAATATCTAAACATACACACATCCATGAATAGAAATAAAATTATGTGTAATACATAAACCAAGAAGTATCATGCCATATATAATGGAATACAAAATAAAAAAACCGTTATACACTTGGTCATGGTGAAATGTTTTTCTGAAGAAAAAAAAATCAACTATGATGCATCGAGTCATGGTGAAAGTCATGTCAGGAAGTTTGATGTAGTTAAGAGCGATTTTGATGATGTGGCATCATAGGCATTTCAAGGGCTCTCTAACTTGGTCTATGAGGTCATTTTTGGAAGCATCAATGATATCTAGAAGATATAACATTATTTAATGGCTTGAATTAAAAAGGAAGAAGTTATGGATGTTTTTGAAAGAAGCTTCAGAATTTGAAATTGAAATTAAAATTCAAACATAATAAAGGATGTTATGTAAATAAGTTAATATATATGTAGTAGAGTGAAGAAAGATAAATATATAGAGGGTGTATAGTTCAACACTATCATTTTTAGTGAACATACCTAGTATCAATAAAAGTGGTAGTTCATCACTACCATTTCAAAGAGAGGAATAATTGTTTATGTGCCGAGATTCAAGGTGATTCTATAGAGAACTAAACCTATAGTTATTTTTTGTGTATTGAAGCCATAAGAAGAAGTAGTGCAACTTATTTCATGCACTTGAGAAAGAATAAGTAAATGGAAGAATAAATTTGGTATTGTTTAATGTTGTTGTATAGGATGAAGAATAATAATAATGGAAGGAATATTTATCATTGTACACATAATATTTATATAGAAATAAGAGGAAGAAGGAAGTCTTGATCCTAAAAAAATATTTTTAGCACCAAAATATTGATAATATGAATTTAAATAATTGTGCATGAATTTATGTTTGTATATAAAAGAAAATGTCTTTGTATGTTGATATGTAAGTAAAAGGAAATGAGGAATAAGAAGGGAAGTAGTGCATCACCAACCTTATAGTGATTCTGAAGAAGACTCTTCAGTTTTTGTATCTAGAGAAGAGAAACTATCATGATTGTGGCATAAATATGTAGAGGGTTTTTTTATAGTATGGGATACACCAAACATGGGTTCATGGATAAACCCTGACCATTTGTATTCATAGGTTGACACTAGTGTATGGCATCATCTCCACAGAATCCAAATTGTACCATGACAACCCTTTTCTTTTGAATTCTAAACCTTGTAAATAATTTTGTATCTTGTGTGTATGTTTTTAGAAATGTTTCTGGAAAGAAAAATGAATATGAGAAAGATAAGGGGAATTATCACCTAATAATAAAAGTAATAAAAGTATAAATGGTATTTAAAAAGTGATAATTGGTCATTAACGCTGATTCCCCCCCCCCCCTCAATGCATAACATATTCACAACTGATCCTCCTTAAGTGGTATCAAAGGGATAGTTTAACCTAAATTGGATTGTCAATTGGTATCTGATCAACATTCACCAGTGAGTGTATTATCAATGTGAAATTGGTCTCTTTGAACATTTTAAGATTCTTTCCTATAATTATTATGATGTGAAGTTTTGTAGAAGTTATTTCTATATAAAATAAGAACTCATTTTCTTCTAAGACTTTGATGAATAATAAAAATAAATAGAATAAGATTATTAAGAACATGTCCATCTTATAAAAATAAGAATAAGTTTCTTCATATAAGATTTCAAAAGAAGAAAAATCTATTATGGAAGGAGAAGAACGGGTGCTTTGGTCAACTAATAAGGTTTTTGGGAATTTAATCTACCTTAGTTAATTCATGTCACTCAATAAATCAAGAGTTATGTTCAAATCCATGTCATAACTATTCAAAATATGGTCCAATACCAATTGAGTGTGATAATATATAAGTAGATTTATCTATTGATTCCCTAAAAGACATGACTTATTCTTTTTTCCATGAAATGGTTTCTTTTATCTATGGATTTTTTAAAGTTTTGTAGGAATAATTCACTCAAACTGAAGATAAAATAGATAGCTTGGAGAAGGCTTTGATAGAAATAGTGATATCATGCATAAATATATCAGAATAAGTTACTATCCAAGAAGGGTAGTGTGAGGAACTTGATGGAAGATAGTCCAAATTGGAAGAGAAGTGTCTCAACACAATATGAGAGAAGGATGATTCCACTAATTAATTTGAGAATAATATCTATGCATTTGAAGAAAATATAAAACATATAATTGATGTCAATAAAGTATAATTGGATATCAAATAGAAAAGTATCAAAAATCTTTACATATTGTTATAAGAGAATGTTTTAAATAATAAGGAGGAATTTGAGAATATGAGTAAGGACTATGAATATATAATAGAATTTATTGAAGATAAAAATAATTATCTTTCTAGTAAGTGTCTTGAATTGGAAATAAGGTAATCCAATTTAGAAATGAAACAAATTGAGTTTTTACAATCAAATAAATATGGATCTTTTGCTAAAAGTTATTATAAGGAGGATTTGAGTCTTAAAGGACCTCTGTTATGTGTCAAGAAGATCATGACATATTTTTATGATCTTTCTAAAGTAGTCTTAAACAAATATGTTTTGTAAAGATATCATTATAATAATATTTCAAAAAAAATTCTATAAAAATATTTAGGTTTATATAAAAATATGAATGAGGAGAAATGGAAAAGAACTAACCATCACATTCATAGTGTATAGAATAAGATTTATAAGTACAGGTTCTATAAGTTATGTTAAACCAGTGATAAATAAATCCCAAATATAGCATGCTGTTGAATCTAAAACAAATATGGACAACATGCACTAAAGATGAGTATAACATGGTTTTTTTGGGAAATTATGGGGGTGTAATCAATTTGATAATTGTTAATTGTATTTTTGGTAAAATCATTTTAATGATAATGATTATAGGAATCCCATTTGAAGGGGGAGAAATCTGGTGAAGATGAAACAATCATAGTCTAAGAAAAAGTAGTCAGGTTCAAAAAAAAATCAAGTTCTTGATTATATCTATGATGTTTGTAATCAAGGTGGTCACAAAATTGATACATATTCATCTTGACGTTTATAAAAATAGAATTGGAATAAAATACCACAATAGTTGGTAATTAATAAGGAAGATTCATCCTTGAGTAGAAATTTAAAGAACTTTTCAAAACTGATTATACCCTAGAAGTCTTAGAAGATGTCATCCTTGGATAAAATTCATAGAAAATATCAAATTCAATGAATTTACAAGAATACTATGAATTTTGAATCAACAATTTTTCAATATTCCTAAATACATATTATTTTTTTTCATCTGATATAGAAATATATAAGAGTGTGAATGGAGGATAAACAAAAGAAAGTTCTAAAGGAAAGAAGAAGATTCTGCATAAAGAAGTAGAATTTCACGAGAGGTTTTCAACAAATGAAAATAGTTATTTATGAAAAGTTTTGTATGAGAAATTAAATATAGATGGAAACATTGAAAAAGGATGTTTAACCACATTTCCATCAAAATAATAATCCATGAAGAGAAGGAATATTTCATCTGGAGATGCATATATGGGTAAAAAGAGAAAAATTATATAACATAATGAAATAGAAGAAGTGATGAGATCCATGTTGCATCATGATAATTAAAAAATTAAAACATATTTGGTCAAGAATGAATACTATAGGAAATGGAGAAACTTGGTTAAGAAAAACTAAACCTAACTATTCACGTATAGAAGCAGGGAAATCCACCTTATTCCCTTAACACTAGTGTATGGTATTTGTACTTAAAATGTAGGGAATTGAAGGTCAAGCATGATCACAAGGGGAGTACTGAGATGGAGTATACATTTTTAGGACTGGATAGTGAGAATTTGAATATTCCACCATGGATTGATCTATATATTCTCAAAATTATCCATTAAATAAATTCCTTGGTGAAGATGTGTAAATTTTCAAATCTTCATAACCACATAAAGGAACCATTTTGGTGTATTATTGTATTTTAATATCTTGAAATACATTATTAAATATATTCATGATTATTAATGTTATTATGAGTTCTTCCCTTGAGGGGGAGACAAGTGAAAATGAAGAAGAAGCTTCCAGAAAATATCATATCATGAAAAAATGAATTTATCTGGAAAGTGATTGAAGGTGGTGTCATTGAAAAGGAATATACCATAATCTATCATACTTGATAATAAAAATAATATTATAATATAAATGAGGATAATTGTAATCATTTACCAAAAGTGTAAATTTGAAAAAGTGCCAAGGTTTGTGTCCTGTTGTAATATTCCAGTGTGCCTATGTGAAACAATCATGACCAAAATGGACATAGAGGTCCCTATAGTGTTTGTTGAGACTACCTGCATGAAACCAATTGAGGAAAGAGACTACACCCATGGTGGAGGAATTCATGGTTTATGGGTACAGTCGCATTTCAAAAATGTACATAAGGAGGAGGACTACTCGCATTATGAAAGGCATTTTTAAAAGGTAAAATGGACAAACATTGTTATCGTGTTGTGATGAAAGTTGTATTGGGGAGTTTTTTTTAGTTAGGAGTAGTTTTGATGATTTGGATTTATGGGATATTCATATGCTCTCTAACCCAATATATGAGGATGTTCTTGGAAACATCAATGGTATCTAGAAGATATGACATGATCCAATAGCTAGAATTATTGAGGAATAAGTTATGGAAGATGTTGAATGAAGTTTTATCATTTGAATTTGGAATTTAAATTCAAATATAATAAAGGATATTTTGAAATGAAATTAATATATATTAATTAGAGTTAATAAGGATAAATATATAGAGGGTCTATAGTTTTTCACTGGTATTTTTAGTGAAAAATCCTTTTTAGTGTCAAGAAATGAGGGATTTCAGCACTACCATTTCAGAGAGAAGAATCATTATGTATGTTCTAAGATTCAAAGTGATTCTAACCAACAATAAACCTGAATATATTTGTTATATATTGAATCTAGAAGAAGAAGTAGTGTAACTTAGTTCATGCACTGAAGAAGGAAGAAGTAATGGGAATAAGAAAAGTGGTGTTGGGAAAATATTTTGTATAGTAATAAGAAGAAGAAGGGAAAAAAGATTGATCTCTATAAAAATTAGATTTGTATTGAATGAAGAGGAAGAAATAAATCTCACTTCTATGAAATATTGTTAGAACATAGATATTTCTACTATAAAGATAAAGAAGTGTGTGTAAATTTTGGGTCCTAAATAATTTTCAAGGTAAAAATAATAATCCTGTTAATTTGGAAAAGGAAGGAAAATAAATTGAAAGAATATTTTAAGGAAAAATATTTAAAGGATCAAAAATGGAAAAGAAATAAAGGATGTCATGAAGTACAAAATCCTTTGTGGATCGTCACTCCACATGGAGACCCACTTTGAGAAGACGCTCATGAACTAAATAGTTCATGGGAGAAAGATAGTGATGCTAGCCCCCAAAAATAGAATCAAATCGTCTTTGGGAAGGGGGTGGAAATATCTACCTTGCAGAAAATGACCCCTGCGAACTAAAATGGTTCGTGAGAAATGTGAAGCTGAAAACTCCTCATGAATGAAACGAAGACATTTATGGGAGCAATTCAGTGATCCTTCCCACCACAGAAGATGACCTTGTACCCCTGCTAAATAATCCATCTGTGGGCCAAGTTTATTTCATGGGATTCCACCAAAGAGGGATCATGTCATCATCGTAGACAACTGGATACACTAGTATCCAGTTCCCCAATTATCTATAAATTGAGCTCAAGGGGATCTAAGATCAATGGTCACAGGATTGAAGGATCAATAGATAGAGGAGATCAAATGAAAGGGTCGACTGAGAGATTGATAGATCAGAAAAAGACAGACTCCTTTGATGATTCCCCATAGGTAAAATATTAGGACATAGCATTGAAGAGGAAAAAAATTAAAACCAATTGGAATTCCGTGAACTAAAAATACTTCATGGTCATATCTCCTATGAGGTACAGAACCAATGGCATCATTTCCACCTAGAATCACATGTGTGAAATCCCAATGAGGGTGGAACCCTACCCTAAGTAGAAAATAAATACGTGCGAGGAACTCGAGTCCATGAAAAACCATGATATGTGGATGAAACCTGGACCCACGAAACAAAGAGCTATGAAAACTGAACCCATGTCTGTGTACCACCATGATATAAGGACAGCCCCCTTTCCCATGTTATAATCCCCTACTTAGAAGAAGCCTCATCATTTGTAAGAACATGCTACATGGAATAAGATATCCTAGGGCATTCCACTCTTAGGATTTGATCACTCACTTATTTCACATCATTATCCTCGTGTTGCCCCCTCTGTGAACCAGTCTAACAGCATCATGAGAAGGCCTCCTATAAAGCCACCATACATATATAGTAAAACTATAGGGAACACCATCTTGTCCTTTTGATTTTAAATACCCATGGTAAGATGATTCATGTTTGTTACACTAGTAGTGAGGTGGACCCCTGAAATGACTATGAGCTTACATTCCCATTGTAACAGGGTTTCTGACCTTGGGGTGAAAATTTGACCTCCACATTTCAGGCACAAATAGAGGGGATCACACCTATGATTCCTTTCTAAAAGGAATGAGATACTCCTCATGAAACCGAATTCAGGGAACTCCCACTAAGGTATTCCCATATCCGTTCTTGTAAGTGGTGGAACCTGCACTCCTCTTTGCCTTCACCCAAGAAGTATTCAGATATATCTCTAGATATGACTATCAAGGATATGAAAACAAGATATGAAATGGGAACATTAAACACCCTCTGCCTCCCTCTATTTGGGTTTCAGTACCATCTATCAATAGATGAAGTGGGATGTGTGATCTCTAGATCCACTACCTCCTCTTATTTCTCACACCGAGCATGACTCACATGGGATTAGAGTTTAGAGGCTATCATGACATTCAGATGATCCTAAATCAATTCAAATGGACCTTATCCATATATATAATCCCCAATGTTAATCCCAAAACATTGTCCTTATCTCTATATGTAATCCTTAACTTCAATCTAAAAGGGCCTCATAGAAGGTGTAAGTCTTGATCAAATCCACCCAAATGGGAAGCTCCCATGAATAAGCCAAAATTATCCTACCTTAAAGGGCCTCCTCAAAAGTGTAAGTCCCAACTCGAACTGAACAATGAGGGATTTCATTTCCAAATAATTAGGATATGTAGAAATCCCTAATGAGGTCCAAACACGACACCCAAATCACCATAATGTTATCCAGGACATAGTCCCAATAGGGTCACATTAATTTGGGAGATAATATCTCTTCTAGGTATCTCAGGATACCTCAGCATAAGTCCCATACCATCTTTTCTTGGTAACCTTTCATCAGTATGTCCTTGTCACATGATGATAAACTGTGTGGTTGGGTCCTTGTCGCACGACCCTAAAAGGTGATGTGTCTAGTAAAGAGACATCAAACTTTGTGGATTCTGATTCCTCTCACAAGGATATGTAAGAAGACCATATTATGGGTTTGACCCCAACATCAAAATAGCTTTTCCCCCTAGATGTCGATAAACTCAATAGCGCCATCCAATGTGGCTTAAAACCATTGTTTTTTGAGTGAATGACCAAATAATACCTGATTTATCCATAAAAGGGTGACATTGATAGAGAACATTGGATACATATGGATCCTTCCATTGATGGAGAACCTCAGATACATATAGATGATCCAAACCCATGCATAGTCATGATTAATGTTTTCTCTATGGATAATCCATAGACACGTGGGTGGCAATGAACTAAGTATTCAAAAACATATGAACATAGCTTAGATCGATAAGAGAGTCCTAGGATAGGAAATAGTCCCCCCCCCAAGGGTGATATGATCCCGAGCTCTCATATTCTTTACAAATGTGAGTTTTTTAAGTTTCATTGGACAAATCATCCAACAAACACCTGACTTTGGAAGGTAGGTCCATGGATCATGGATGTGAGAGCCATTGGGTGTTTTTGGATCCATGAAAAAACCCATTGGAGACTATTAAAATATTTTATGCTTGAAATCAGTGATTTTACACTAGTTAACCCCTGTAATTGACCCACTCAGACATAAGCCTATATTTTACAGAAACATAATGGTAAACCTAACATAAATATCTTAATTGTGGCACCTCCTTCACAAGATAAAAAAGGATATGTTTCCTGGTCCACGTTGGAGCATTTCATTCTGGGCCTCATAACATTTTCTTTGGAAACAAAAATGGTGAAACTGATGTGAATCCTTAACCAAGGTGGCAGCCTTACCCCCTAAAGGCCCATTTCACTTCCATAAAGAAAGAGAACCAAGAAAGATAATCAATTATGCATGTGGTCATGAGATGCTACATTAATGGGGTTTTGTTTTTTTTACATGTCACATATATTGAACGAATTATTCATATCTTCCTTCAATCCAATGGCATCCCATAATTTATCATATATGTACCTTATAACCAAAATGTTGGTCGAGTCCTCAACAAAGAGTAGGACTCCATCACCCACCCAACATCTCCAATGATAGGTCTCAAATGCACTGATTTAGGAGAACCACTATAATAGTACTCTCCCAACAATAGAGGCAGCATGACATTCCCTCCATTCTGTGAAATCTCACCATATACCCACTCAGAAATGGTTAGAAGTCCAGAATTGTGTCGCTCTTTTAGCCATCTCTAATCATTTTAGGATCCTTTCCCCGGAATGTGACAATGAGTACCTCTCGTATCTTAGGTAGGTGGATAAAGTCATCACCAATGACTTCGTCCCTGCTACACAGGGGTCCCGATCAAGGGCCCCTACCGGTAGACATTGCCACCAATTCTATGAATCCCAGTATCCTCACTCTGAGGATAATATAGCTCCAAGGGTCCCTGTGGAAGGCATATAGACACAAGTCCCCTCAACCGCCCACCGATGGCGACGAAGATATGACTAGGAATAGGACATCACCCTAGTTCATAAGGAATATATCCTCCATGAAATTATGATTGCGCACTATGATAATATGTATATTACCACTCTCTCTTCTTAATCCCTCCATGAAAATACAATGTAAAATAACAAGAAACTATAAATTCCTACGAATGCTCGCCTAAACCACCGCACAAGTAGGGTGTAAAATTATAGAAAGATGAAAATTACTACCAATGTGCATGAAGCCTATCATCCAAATAGGGTGGAAACCAACTACGGGAAGTCATATACCTATTTCAATGCATATCAATACCATCATTCAAGTATGATGGAAATCAATAGGAAGACACAAATCCTTACTTTCTAATATGAAGACCATCAGTCAAATATAGTGTCAATCAAATATAATAAAATTCAAATTCTTGTGGATTAATATCAATCCCATCATAAAAATAAAGTGTAAAATGAGTAGATGAAAATACATTCTCACAAATATGAATCCCACCAATCAAATATGATGGAAACTAGAGAAAAAAACTAACATATCCAAGTAATACATTAAGGGCACACTCATTCCTCTACCCCAGCATAGGAGAACCACGAATAACCACTAACAAAACATGGTGGACTAGAGAGGGAACGTATTCTATCCATGACATTGGATTGGGAAAAAATCCCCATTCCAGCTGAAGATGTATCTCAACACATCTTGGAAATGATGGAGGATCAAACATAAATTCTTGACCATATCCTCTAAACCTGTCAAGATGTAATCATGTCTATGGTAATAGAAAGGAGTCGGGCCCACAACCCCATCTACCCAAGTGGGGTGACTCATCCACAAGATATGATATTCACTTTGGATCATAATTCCATCCATTATCTAGTCTAGGAGGGTTATCAACCATATTCTATGATAAATGGATAACCGGATTGGGAAAAAATACCCATTCTAATTGGGGGATGCCGGTCCAACATGGTGGGAACTTCAGGACATGCATATAAACCTATCAAAACTCAAGATGCTTATCGGCATATCTATGAGGCATCATGGGAACCACTCAAAGAGGAAACCATATATGAAGACCATTACCAACATAAGGTATCCATAGTCACCCATAAAAGAGTGCATAAAAATGAAATGCGCCTAAGGAAACTGGAAAATGAAGAGTACAATCATGAACCTGATCTACTGGAAGCTAGAGTTCTTGATGCCATCAAACACTTATCAATGGAGAATCAAGATCCTATCAGTATACTACCAAATTACGAAAGTGTTTGTAGGATTTGATAAGGTCCTCCTAGAAACATTTTTACTAGAAGCTCTAAATTTCTTCCACAGATCATATACCATGAAGGCTTACTTCATGGGAATAAAACCATAGACCGTGATATGAATAAAACCATAGATCATGATATCATATCTCTTGATGAGAATCATGATATCCCTCCTCATGACCAGAAGATAGAAAAACAAGAAGGTTCTCCCTTTTCTATTATCCTCCCTGATAGTCATCCTCAGGGTATATTCTGCAGAAAGTCTACCTATATTTAGAAATTTGGCTATAATGGTTGTCCTTTCCACGGTGGCAGTCACTCTGAAGGCCCTCCCCATAATGACACCAGGTAGCAAGAAGGTCATCCCCTTATTGTAGTATATCCAGAAGGTCTTCCCCAAGATTCACATCGTAGATATTTTCTTTGCGGACGGATACCAATTTGTGATGGTAACCCTCTCCACCACAGAATTGACTATGAAGTTCCTCCCCATAGTCAAATATCACACCAGCAATAAGGTCATACCCTTTCCAATTCAAGCATGAGGAAGCCCTCATATTCTGAGGTTCTTGAAAAAATGGGGTTAGGCATGTTAGATATCCTATCAATAATAAGAGACATCCTTTCACAACTATAAAATGGCCTGAGGCCATGCTCATCCTATGAGACACCCCCACACCATTCTCATATTAATGAGGTCCCTATGAGCCTGACTACTTGTGATGAAATCATCAAGAAGTTTCCAAATTGGGTAGATTAAGTAGAGGAAAGTTTGGTGGAATAACAACCCAATATATTTCTCATGAGAAGACAGTTACCCAGGGATGACATAGTAGTTATTTTTTCTCCCACAACCACTTCTCATTTCGACATACAGAGGGAATTGTCAGAGGAATGCATGCATAATTTTTTTTCAATCTTTAGAAAACCCTATTCCACATGAAAACAATGTTATTATCTTGTGATGGGTATGCATACCATGTCAAAATATTAGAAGATATTCACCATAAAATCGACTACGAATCCCTTATTTCTATATGGATACCACAATCAAATAGGAAGAAGAAATATCTTGAACTGACCTACCTCAATGTGTGCCATAAGTTGCATCATCTAATCAGATATTCCCTATATAATATTCACACTTGGGGGTATGTAGAGCATGGATCATTGCACTTCACCCCACACCCTATCTAGTAGAACCCATAGAAAGTGACATCTTTTAATGTCATTATCCCAAGATGGTTATCAAATAAAATCTTCAATAAAGGCAATATTCTCGATAAGAATCGGCCTTTAGTGACTATCAAAATCATCAGGCTTGAAGAGAGAAATCCATTGAAAAAACTTTTGAATCAGGAAACCGAGAACATTCAATGGGATTATCATATAAGGGAAGACAATCAATAAGCACTGATAACATCCTTAGAAGAAAATATGTCACGTAAAGAGCTAGCATCACATCTGACTAACACCTGAATGAGAATCTTGAGATCAAGAAAGTGGAAACATCAGCAGTAATTGTCGCAATACGGGATGAGCCCCATCCCATGGGGTTGGGGGAATTTTTAACGTAAAATATCCTTATAAGACCAACAAATATTCCCTAAGTTATCATAACATGGAAATGGGAACAACCCCATCCCATAGGGTTGGGGGTATTTTTACCACAACCACCCACACAATAGATGTCAGTCTTTTAACACCTAGGGAAGATGAAAAGTATATATTTCCCCCATCCCATCCTAGCATGTGACTCATTTCTCACATAAGGTAGGCATATTGAAAGGTCATAAAAAGGTTCTCTCTAATTTACCCTTCACTAGGAAACCTGAATATGACCCTGGAATGGAAGGATAATATCCAACAAAGGCCTGAAAGATCTCTCCTACCATTTGGTAGCTAGTAAAACACCTATAATGTGTTATGAAGCAGTGAACATCGTAGACATCAATCCTACAGACCACACTGAAAATGATGCAAATTCATAAACAATAGGATATGATGGTTTTGCTCAAAATAAAATTCATACCAAACCTGAAGGCGTGTATAACCTGAACTAAAGAGCCACCCTAAATTTGGTAACTCCCCCATCCAATACCTAATTACCTCTTTTTTTAATCAGTAAAAAATAGAAGAAAAAGAACAAGGTCACATATGACCCATCCCCTCCTCTCGACAAGAATGATCCCCTCATGCACAAGGAAATAATCACTTGGTAGGAGAAATTAAGGAAATAGTTAAGGTGAATAAATGTTGAGTTCCTCTCAAGTAGTTGTTGTATTGAATATTCTCCTCTGGTTCATATAAAAGAGCCTCAACATACACTTCTAGTAGTTTTACCTTAGTCATGAAGGTTTATCATAAAAAATAAAGCACAACTAGGATTTTCATCAAACACAACACCAGGACCATTAGTCTACCTAAATTTGATCCCACGAGGATATTAATATTTCCCCCCATGGAGGAATCAACTAGAATAGGTTCAGTAAAATCCATAAAGGATACCCCTAATCAAGTATCCGTCTAAATTACCAATAGCACTAGAATGACCAATATTGGCCCCTACTGTGCCCGCCCATGCCCAGGTTCAATAGGACATGCATCAAGGGATCATTAATACCATCAAGTAATTGTAATCTCTATTGGAATTCATATAAGGATGTAATTATATGATACAACTATAATGGAAACCATAGCTCGACTGGGTGATTAACATTCTTCCACCACTAAATTTTGGGAACCTCGTATTCTGAGTATTCAATAGCTCTAGTGACCTAGAGAAACATTTAATGCATTATGCATCCTATTGCGGTTCAATGATGATAATAGCAGAGTATTAAGAAGTAGTGAAACTTAGATTCTTCGTGCAAACTTCTCAAGGTTCAACCATTGTATCGTACACAAGTTTTCCAGCTCAATCGATAATAGGATGGGAGGATCTGTGTTGTGAGTTCCTTTTCCAATTCAGTTCAACACTACCAATGACAGTATTCAACAACCTCATGAATTGTAAAAAGTGGGAGAATGAGAAAGTCTAAGACATTATTTATAGGTGGAAAGGGTTGACCTACTCCTTGAACTGGCCACTCCCTGAGGATGAGATGATCTCTATATGCATCAATAACCTCTATGACGAGCTACAAACACCACTCATACTAGTGATATATATAAGTTGATTCTGGGATTTCTCTTCTATTTCCCAAAGAATAGAAGACTCCTCATAATGAACTAAACTCAATTCCAAAGTATCCCCACCATCCCTAGAAAAAATGGTGGGAATATTTGAATTGGATTCCATTACACTTAAGCCACCCCCTACACATGTTCCAGTTCTGAGGCCTACACCGGATCATGCAGGACCCCCTGGAAGTCAAAAGAAACCCCATACTCGACAAGAATAGTAAAGGTTACCCAGGAAAAATCAGCTTGGGGAATAGAGAAACAACTTTTACTCATTCCAAGATGATCAAGTCCATGGATATTTTGTAGCTACCATGAACTGCAATTTACTTCATCTACTAGGGCCAAAACGGGATGATGAAGTAGGTCTCAATGACTATCCATATTATTCACCCATCCACTAGATACCGGTACACCCCATCCAGGAATTTTTTGTCTTTAAATACCTCATAAAGAAGATAATAGATTATAGTAAAGTAAAATTGGGACAACTTCCTGCTCAAGTATCATATGTGTCCACTACTTCCCTTAATGAAAGAGATGATTGGAAAGATGTTGTTATCAAGAGAGAGAAAATTTTTGATAGTTGGATGAATCGAACAAAAATCAATTGAACTCATGGAATTATTCAAGAATAGTTGAAATAACCAAATGTACCCCAATTTTCCCATTCTATAACAGAGTTGAAAACCACAACCCCATGGTCCTCTAGAAGTTGACTCTCTATAAAATTGTTTGATAAGAAACATAAGGAGAAAGTGCGTGAATATGAACTTATGTAAAGGAAAAAATTATCCTTGACTATCTCAGATTTTATTCCATCATATCTAAAACAATGAACACTACCCCACAAAATGGCACCACTAAAAGCAATTGATCAGGCATAGTCATCATCAAAAGAGGAGTTGGTTTTTGGTTTCTTTAATGTTATTCACTTAATGGATCCCTTCTCTCACGAAGAGTATGGATATGAACACAAGTATCCCACACCCAATTGAGGAACCATAGGAAGAGGCCGCAGAAGCCAAGGATACCTAACAAGATGCATTTATGGAAGAAACTAAGATTATGGTCACACCCCTGCTCAAACATTCAATGTAATAGAAACTCTTGGAAGAGCAATTTAGAAGACCAAATAGGAGTAGGGGAGTTCCCTATCACTGACTAGAATCCACTCTAACCCGATCATTCTGGAATACCAATTAGAATAAGAACAGGTGTCTGGTTTCTGAAGGTGCATGGGTAAACCTACCCAACCCAAACTAAAAATAAAAGAAGCTCCTCTAGATCATACTATGAGGGCCAATGCATCTTCGTCTAATAATAAATCCACTAAAGTGCTTGTGAAAGAGAATCCCCACACTGGTAAGCATAAAATATTAGATGATAAGTATGATATTCTGAAGCAATTAAACTCAGCGCTATCCAAACTATCAATCCTGGAAGCCCAGAGTTTATCAAGTGACCTCAAAGAAGAACTCAATAGAGGTTCTGCTAATCCCCTAGTAGTTTGAAGCCAAAGTGGCCTCCATCTAAGTCTATTGGATAGATACTATTCCTATAGAATTTCATGCAGTTATCTTTTTCAAAAATCCATAAAAAGACATTGTTATCTAGGGGAACATTAGTCCCTTGTATGTGTATGAAAAGATATATAGTGTTGATAGATGAAAAGTATTTTTTGAAAATGGTTCTAGAGTTAATCTCATCCCAGTGTGAACACTTCACTGGTTGGGCTGCAATTAGGATAATCTAGAACCTTCCTCCATAACCCTACAAGGCTATGAAAAAACTGAGCAGAATACACTGGGTCAAATTAATCTCAAATCCCAATTCATATACCTTGTGGACGACTCATACATTTTGGTCATGAAAAAAAACACAGCCTTCAACATCTTACTCGAAAGGCCTTGGTTGCGCCAATATGCAGCAGTTCCCTCAACATACCATTAGTGCATCAAATATTGCATTAATGGATAAATAGGTATGTTATGTAGAGATAAAGCCCCATTAAAATCCTATGAGTTCCATTATATCAATGCAGGATTTTATTAGCAGAATGGGAAGTAAACCCTAGTTGATGGTATTGATTGGGTCACCACCCAGAATGGTATGGAAATGAACCCCAAAAATCTCTTTAAACAACTCAATAAAGAATAAGTAATCCCCATCAATCTGGTTGGGTGTACAAGGCTGAGTTCATAGTCATGTTCAACAGTCCTCATGATTGCAGTCATGGCCCCTAAGTCTAATAGCATGGTGTAATCTACTATAACCAAAGATGATAATGAATTCTATGATGAAAATTCCATAAAATAATCCTTAGAACTCCAAAAAATGCCTTCCTCACCCACCATGGTAGAAGAAGAAGAAAATGCTATTCCTTCTTTCACTCCATCCTCTCCAGAAAATCCCCCATCATCATCCGGGTTAGAGTAAGTCACTTCATCCTCTAAATTTAAACATCTATACTCTTCTCCAAACTCTATAGATCTCATCTCAAGAATCATTTCCCCATCAAAAGAAAATGATGAAGAATAAGAAGAAAAGGGAGAGGATGGAGTGGAAGATAATATTAGAGATTCCCCTCCATTACTTGAAAAAGGTTTATCTACCACCATTGATAAACTCAAGGAAATAAATCTGGGTATGGAATAAGATCCATGACCCACCCTGATTAGTGCATCCATGTCTCCTAAGGAGAAATAGGTGTACACCTCCTTCGTAAGGAAGCGTCGAGATGTTTTTTCCTAAAACTACACAAAAATTCAAGGCCGCAATTCCAAAGTGGTCACTCACCACCTGGTCATGCTAGAAGATCATTAAGGTTATAAAAAGGTGGCCAGAAGGACACCCCCGACACATTATACCAAAATAGAGTCTAAATTTGTAAAACTAATTAGATCTAACTTCATTCAGTAGGTTCAATGTACCATCTGGTTGTCTAATATAGTCCTCATAAAAAAGAATAATGGATAAATTAGAGTTTGTATCAATTTTAGAGATCTCAATCATTACTGTCTAAAAGATTATTTATTGATCCCAATCATAGAATTATTGATTGATATAACTACTGGATATCAGAATCTATCTTTCATCAATGGATACTTAGGATACACCAGATCTGATTGGATTGAGAAGATAAAGAATCCACTACCTTTAGGCCTCCCTAGGGAGTATTTTTCATTATAGAGATTCCCTTTAGTTTGAATAATGTTGGAACCACATATAAATGTGTCATGCATCACATATTTAATCCCTTCCTGGGAAAGTTTTTCAAATTCTATGTTGATGACCCGGTGGTTAAATCATGACAATTCTTAGACCACCTATTAGATCATGAAATCATCTTCGACAAACTATAACAGCATAGTCTGAAAATGAACCCCTTGAAATGTCCCTTCGGTGTTACCTCAAGAAAGTTCTATAGTTTCATCATACACCATCATGGAATTGAAGTCGAACCCATGAATACAAAGACCATCCTTAACCTATCCCCTCCTCATAACCTTACTAAGTTAAGAGTACTACAAGGACACTTGGACTTCATATGATGCTTCATAGCCAACCTTCTTGGGAAATGTATTCCCTTTACCATGCTAATGAAGAAATGGGTTTCATATCAATGGAATGATTCTTTTAAAGAATCATTCAACAATCTCATGAAATATCTCTTAAGTTTTCAAGTGCTAATTTCGCCCGTTGAAGGAAGACCACTTATCTTGTATGAAAATGCCTAGGAGCGATCTCTAGGTGCCTTCCACGCACAAAAGAATGACATTTCTAGTGAAAACAGTCTTTATTATCTCATTTGAACCATGATTAATTATGAGAATCATTACTCAAATATTGAGAAAATCTTTTTGGCATTGATATTTACTATCCAAAAATTGAGTTATTGCCTAAAGAATCATGAGGTCCACTTGGTCTCTCATAGAAACACACTCAAGTACATTGTCAACCATCCAATGCTGACTTGACATTTTTTTATGATGGGAGGTCATCCTACAATAATTTTACATACAGATTGTACCTAAAAAATCCATCAATGGCTAGGAATTGTTAAATTTCTGGGCCGAGCACCCCTCAGAAGAAATGTCTTCATTAGAAGAGGAACTATCAGATGAAGATCTTTTCTATGTAATGGAAGATCCCCAAACATGGGAGATTCATTTTGAAGGTTCATCCAGAAACCCAATGGGGAAAAGGATGGAAGATCCCAAGCTCAAGAAAGTGGGGAGGAGAGTCATACTCATATCCTCAGAAAAGGTCGTATTGTATTACTCCTTCTTGTTTATGGAGGGGATCACAAACAATTAACCATAATATAAATATATCATTGCAGCTATAGAGCTAGAACTTTAATTACAAGTAAAACACTTGAAGATAAAAGGTGATTTGGAACTGTTCATCAATCAGGTCAATAGTGGTTATGCCATAAAAAATAAAGAACTAATCCCATTGTTTGATCATGTTTGAGAGATGATGGTAGAATTACCATCTAAGAATACATTAACCTATGTCCCCCAGTCAGAAAATTCCCGAGATGATGCATTGGAAAATGAATCCATAACTCTGGCGGATCCAGACTAGTCTGAAAAAATCATCGGTATTTCGCTTCTCCAGATGGTTTCACTATTCGTTTATGTCGACACAGAAGAAATAAATGAGATCAGCCCCATCCCTAAGTCATATGGTCTTACCACTGGCTATATGACTCCCATTGTGGACTATCTCAAAAAAGGAGAGATCCTACCACATAGAGCCAGGAGGAATTAAATCTAGAGATGAGAGAATAATTTTTTTTTGTATGATGTCCCAAATCAACAAAAGTTACTCTATAAGTGAGGCCCTGATTGGATCCTTCTTAGGTTAATTGATGGAGAAGAGGCCACTTCCTTCATGAAATAAGTACACACTAGTGCATGTGGTTCACATCAATTCAGAACCAAGACTTCCCATAAAATCTGAAGGCTTGGATACTACTAGCCCACTATGATGTAGGACTAAACTGAATTCATTAAAAATTGTAATTCTTTCCATGTTCATACTAATTTCCTCCACCAACCCCCAAAGTTACTTTACATAGAGAAGTACTCCTGGCCATTTTCCATATGGGGAATGGATTTTGTGGAACCAAATTGTAACACCCCAGGTAAATGAAGAATAAGGTATATTTCATATTTATTAATATTTTTGAATTAAATATTAATTTTACTTTAAAGGGGTTTCTATGTTCGATAGCGTACCTGATACGCAACGGCGGGTTTCTTTGGAATCTTACGTTGCACACTAATAATATAATATTATTATTTTAAATTGTAGTTAACTCCTAGCTATTATATTGGTGGGAATTAATGAAACTAAATACAATATGATTATTCATGATTGTTAAATGTATTTACATTTATCCAATAAAAAGTTAGAGGCTTAAAATATGAATAAATCTAATTTTAAGCATAATTTACATTAAAAGGCCGATTTACCGCCTTTTAATGGAGAACCCTCTTTAAATATAGTTTTGGTCACTTTAATACATTATAATTTACCAAATATAATCCTTCTTTAGAATGGGGATATCAAATTTTACTTTGGGTAATTGTTTGGTATTTTTTTGATAAAGTTCATTTTTTTAATGAATAGTGAAAAATACTGTATTTTAATTCAAAAGTTCCTTTTAATCTAATTTATTTATATGGTTAGATTATCTTTTTAGTTTGTTTTAAAGTGAAATTGAAATATATTTTTACCATTTAATCCAATTTTGGTCATTACAATTAATTTCACTTTGAAATTGGACATAAACAAGTATCAATCTTTTGATAGTTATTGTTTCTTAAAAACACTATTTGTTTTAACAACAGGAATTAATTTTTAAATTAATTAATTCCACTTCTATGTTTTGAATTTGGAAAAATAGAAATTAATTTTGAATTCGGAATATCAAAAAAAAATTAGGCTGATTTTTTGGTATTTTTATGAAAAACTTCATTTTTTGATGAATAGTGACACCACTTAGTGGTAGTTAAAAACTGACTTTTTCATTTAAATGAAATTTTACCACTTCTATGAATTGAATTTAAAAAATCCAACATACATGGTTATTATCAAGAAGTAAAATGTGGTTCATTAAGATGAAAATAATTTTTGGTGAATAGTAACTTTTGACTTTTATTTACCGTGGTTAAAGGTAAATAGGGTAATTCAAGGTTAAAAGAATATTATAATAATTCAAAATTTCCTTAACAATTATCCTAACATTATTGGTTGAGTATTGGCCGACCATGGAAATCCTCAGGTCGATTTTGGGACCCCATGGAGCCACTTATGAAAGATAATGACACTTTGGATTAATTAATTTAATGTAAAGGTAAAATTGACAATAACAAAACTCTTTTAGTAATTAATTTTTATATGGTGTTATATAAGTCCTATATAGACTATAAATATTCATTGGAAAGATAAAAAGATTTCATACATGATATTATTTTTTTATAATTTTTAGAAATAGAATAAATTAAATTATTTATGACATAATAATGATGCAGTATTTACCTCATTAATAAATGATTTAAATAAAAAAGATTATAATTATTAAAATATTATCCAAAACATGTCCAATTATGATTGGATGATTTTATTTCCACCATGACTCATCTTATCTTTGACTATAATGATTTTTGGACCATTATAAACTGAATATCATTATATTATAAAATAATACTTTCACACTTTCCTAAAGAGCCCCTCCTCTCCCTTATAAAAGGAGACCACTTCTAACCAATTCCTAACACCTTTCAAGCCATTTGGCTCATCCAAACTCTGCCCAATTAAGCTCCCAACATCCCTATCATCCCCCTAGAAGCCTTACTTTAGGCATAAGGCACGTCAATAAGACCTTTTGTTTCAAACCAAATGAAGTTACCCAAATTAAAGGTAATGGTTTCTCTTAAATTGTTTTCTTTTATTTTACTTTTTCAACCCATTAAATCATTTTTATTCCTTTCTTTTGTAACAACACCAGTATACTCAATATAATAGGATTTTTTTATGAGATGTATTCGAACTACACTTACACACACCTCCATCTAATGGATGAAGAACATAATGTTTCTATGGATGAAAAACTAAGGCCTCACGAAATGATGATTGTTCAATTACATCTTATCGCCTCTCATGGTGGCCATTATGATGGAACTGTATTTATATATGATATATATTATTTTTATGATTTCCTTATGCTTCTGTACTTCCCATTTATAGCACGCCTTTATGGTTTCCATAGTGGGTAAATATGATAATCTCATTTGAGGAAGTGCGGACTACCGCCCCCTCAAAGTGATTTGATTCGTTAATGCCTTATGTGGGATATATAAAGGATGGATTTAACGATATTATATATGATATTATACTGGAATTATAATATACCTATGTATCATTATGTTTTATCTCCATTAAAATAATAAATAGAAATGAAAGTAGCGTTCATGCGTACGTACGGCTTACCGTCTCCATGAACGGTGCATTTCATTTCTTACCTCTAAATGTTATGTACTGTTATAAAAACATGTATATACTGGATATATATGATATATATAATATCCAAATCATGAATATCATTCTCGACATAATGAACCTATTACCACATGAAAAACTTGTAAATATAAGGTGTTCATTTTTACTCAAGTACCAAATATCGACAAAATGAACGTTATTAACTTAAATGATTAAATAATGTTTATAACATGGTAATAAGTGATATAAAAGGAATAATAAACATGAAAAAGGTTCTTAAGAAAGTATAAATTAAATTTATTTTATTATTCAGGAGATTAAAGAACGATCGAGTCAAGTCGGACGCGAGGTAAGGGACTTCGTCTCAATCTCCTTTCATTGAGGCATTTTTAGTTTTATACATGACTTTATTTTATACGGTGTATAAAACCCTTTGGATTTTCATTATATTCAAAGGGAATATTTTTATATGAAGTGTTTTACTAAATTAAAAAAAGGAATATTTTTTTTAATGTAAGCGGTGGAAATGACCTTTTCGCCGCCGCGAGTATTATTTGATCTTTGGCTTCCTTAACAAGACAAAATGTTTTTAAAAGGAAGAATAAATACCATATAATCTTTTTATGTATTTTGGTATTGAAAATGATTTTGACAGTGGATTTATTATTTCACTATCTTGAAATGATATTTTATTATTGCAATGTGGAAATGTTATCTTTCCTTTATGCTTATGTTATGTGTTATGATCATGTTATGGTTATTGGGAATTATTTATGTATATGGGTGGTTCCGTGATAAACCTAGGGTGGGTGAGCCCGAGATAGCTCGCAAATACATTGAGTAATGTGACGGAGGTAAACGTGAATGTTTCTCCTAAGAGATTTAGGTAATATACTGTGATGGGTATTCCAAAGTAACTCCCTATGTAGCTGTGATAGCTACAATGTAAATATGATATAGATGCCACAAGTTACCTTTATGATTTATGATTTCTATGTGTCTTTCATAAATCTTATGATTTCATGAGGTAAGTAAAAGAGTTCATGTTTTTTATGTATTTATGAACAAATGTTTTCTTTCTTTGTTTTATAACCCTTACTGAGCTTTTTATGCTCATCCCACGTTTTGAAATTTGTTCACAGGACATAAAGATGAATAAGGTCAATGATGGGAATAAGGAAAAGTCATGCTATCTAAAACATGAAATTATACATGACTCTTTTTTTCAACAGTTTTTATTTTATGAAAAAATGGGAACTATGTAGATATTTCTACCTTGTAATCTTTTGAGATGTAATAGTTATGTCCTGATTCTCTAAAACTCTAAACCTAAAAAGATCCTCAATGTGAATTATTTATTTAATTGAATATTATATAATGTTTAAGGCCGAGTCCTTATAGTTGGTATCAGAGGTCGGTTTAGATAACTTTTGGAGTTAGGGTGTTTTTAAATAAATGTCCATAAAGTAATTTATGTTAATATTGAAATCATATAGAATTTACAGATTACCATGTTGCTTCGTCTAAGATATTTCTTTGTTCAGAATGGTTTTCCATAGAGGAAATAGGGTAGCTATGTTGGGACGACATCAGGAGGAAGAAAACCCTCCAAATCAGCAACCTGAGATGGTCGGAATCAGAACTAAACAGTTTGTTGCAGTGATGGCACAGTTGACTCAGGCGATAAACAGTGGTGGTATCCATGTACGAGATCAGCCAGATCAACCACAGAGGAAAATGTACATAGTGGAGCATTTCATGAGGCAAAATCCCCCATTATTCAGAGGATCATCTGACCCTGTGCTAGCTGAAGGATGGATTAAAGCATTAGAGAATATTTTTGATATCATGGGTTGTTTAAAACATCAAAAGGTTAGTCTTTCTGTTTACCATTTTGAAGGTGAAGCTGATCAGTGGTGGTCGATGGTGAAAAATATTAGGGATAGTGAGGAGATTGATGCTCTCGATTGGGATGAATTCAAAGGTATGTTTCTTGAGAAATATTTTCCTAAGGTGGTTCATCTTAGGATGGAAAAACAATTCCTGAAATTGAGGCAATAGGATGAATCAGTGGCTGCTTATGAAGAAAAATTCACTCGACTGGCAAGGTATGCTCCAAATTTCATATGAGATCTTGATGGTAAAATCAACCATTTTACTTAGGATTAAAGCCAAAGTATCGAAGGGCTTTAGCTTCTTGTGAGTTCAAAAGTTATGAAAAACTTGTTCATTGTGTAGAGAAGGTGGAAATGGAGTTTTACGATGATCAAGTATTCTTTGACAAACAACAGAATAAGAGGATGAGGTGGCGGGTGAAAGGGAAGAACTCTTCAAAAAAGTATGATGGTAAGAAACTTAAGTTTACAGTTTGTAAAAATTGTGGTAAAAAGCACGCTGGGGAATGTCTTTTGAATTATGGTAAGTGCTACCGATGTGGTAAAATGGGACATAAGGCTCGTAATTGCACTGAAAAAGATCAGGGTAATGGTAAAAAAATCTGATTTACAGTCAGTAAAATGTTTTAAGTGAAATGAAATGGTTCATTATGAAAATGAGTGTCCAACAAAGAACTCAACCGAAGGAAAGCAGACAGACTACAAGCAGAAATGGGTGGTGAAATCCTTTGAAACTACTTCAGCAGATGTTGGGCCATCAAAAGAAGTTGTATCAGGTACACTGTTTGTTTGTTCAGATTATGCCAATGTGTTGTTTGATTCGGGGTCTACACACTCTTTCATTTTTGAGAAGTTTTCTATTAAATTGGGAATTACAACTCAAGATATGAATACAGAACTTACGGTAAAAACACCTGTAGGAAATGTTGAGACAAAAAGAAAACATAAGAACAGTCCTGTCATTGTGTGCGGAAAGAATCTACCTACAAACCTTATTGTTTTTCCTCTAGTAGAGTTTGATGTTATTTTGGGCATGGATTGGCTTTCTGTTTATCATGCTAAGATTTATTGTATAGCTAAAGAGGTTTCTTTTCAAAATGATTTTCAATTTGTATACAAAAATGAACCCTTATTTTTTATAACATATCAGGAATCTGAGAAACTAGTAAAAGATGGAAATGAATGTTACCTTGCACATATTGTTGAAAACAAAGAAACTATTCATATTAATGATGTGCCAGTGGTAAACGAGTTCCTTGATGTTTTTCCTGATTATTTGCCTGGAATTATACCTGATCGGGAAGTTTAATTTACTATTGAATTAGTTCCTGGTGCTAATCCAATTTCAAAACCCCTTATCGAATGGCACAAATTGAACATTTAGAGTTAAAGAAGAAATTGCAGGAGTTATTAGTTAAAGGTTTCATTCGACCTAGCACGTCACCATGGGGTGATCCTGTCTTGTTTGTTAAAAAGAAAGATGGTTCAATGAGACTTTGCATTGATTATAGAGCATTGAATAACATCACTATTAAGAATAAGTATCCTTTTCCTCATATTGATGATTTGTTTGATTAGATCCAGGGAGCGTAGTATTTTTCGAAGATTGACTTGAGCTCGGGGTACCATCAGTTGATAGTAAAGGAAGCTGAAATTCCAAATACCATGTTTCGTACTAGATATGGCCATTATGAATTTGTAGTTATGCCTTTTGGGTTAACCAATGCACCTACTGTATTCATGGATAAGTTTTTGGTTGTGTTCATTGATGAAATTTTGGTTTATTCCAAAAGTAAAGAGGAACATAAAAGTCATTTAAGGGTTGTCTTGCAAACCTTATAAGAAAATAAACTATTTGGGAAATTCATAAAGTGTGAGTTTTGGTTACAAAAAATTTCTTTCCTTGGTCACATTGTTTCAAAAAATGGCATAACTGTTGATCCTGCTAAAACGAAATTTGTTGAAGAATGGGCAAGACCCACAAATATAGCTGAGATTTGTAGTTTTCTTGGTTTGGCTGGTTATTACCAAAGGTTTGTTGAAAATTTTGCATGGTTATCTAGTCCAATGACTAAGTTAACTCGAAAAGGTGTTAAGTTCATCTCGACAAATGAATGTGATGATTGTTTTCAGGAATTGAAAAGAAGATTGGTGAATGCTCCAGTTTTGGCACTAACTTCTAGAAATGGTGAGTTTGTTATCTACTGTGATGCTTCGTTGAAAGGACTGGGTTGTTTCCTAATGAAAAATGATTAGGTAATTGCTTATGCTTCACGTTAGTTGAAACCACATGAGTTAAATTACCCTACACATGATTTGGAATTAGCTTCTATTGTTTTTGCTTTAAAAATTTGGAGGCATCATTTGTATGGAGTGAAGTGTGAAATATATACTGATCATAAAAGTTTGAAGTATATATTCACTCAGAAAGAATTGAACATGAGACAAAGGAGATGGTTGGAATTAATCAAGGATTATTATTGCACGATCCTTTATCATCCGGGGAAATCAAATAAAGTGGTTGATGCTTTGAGTCAAAAAATTAATTCTTCATTAACCATATTACGTTTGGAACGAGATCCTTTGGTTTTGATTTGATGAACTTTGGAATAGAAGTTGTTGTTGCAGGAAATTCTTCTGTTTTGTTTCAGGTGTCAGTGAAATCATCTCTATC
Organism: Viscum album; assembly: GCA_963277665.1. NCBI lineage: Eukaryota > Viridiplantae > Streptophyta > Magnoliopsida > Santalales > Viscaceae > Viscum > Viscum album. The sequence goes on along the minus strand of OY728145.1, from coordinate 751,758,933 downwards.
AGATAGAATTAAGCAAGCATATAAAGAAGACAGTGAGTAGCAGAAAAAGGTAGAGTTGGTTCAGAAGGGTAAGTTGCCTGATTTTAACATTGACAATGATTGTGTTTTGAGATTTGGAAAGATATTGTGTGTGCCTTGTGATTCACAGTTGAAGAATGAGTTGTTATATAAAGCTCATAGTTCTCCTTTTTCAGTTCATCCTGGAAGTACTAAGATGTACAGAAATCTTCAATAGTATTACTGGTGGGATGGAATGAAAAGAGATATTTCTGATTTTACTGTGAAGTGTTTGACTTGTCAGTAGGTTAAAGTATAGCGACAGTTACTGAAGGTAATGCTTCAGCCTTTACCGGTGCCAGAGTGGAAATGGAAAAATATATCCATGGAATTTGTTGTGGGATTACCAAAGACATCTCGAGGTAATAATGCAATCTGGGTTATAGTTGACCGATTGACTAAATCTTCTCATTTCCTTCCTATTAGAGATACTTTGTCTCTAGATCAACTTGCTCAGTTGAATGTCAAAGAGATAGTCAGGTTGCATGGATTTCCCCTATCCATTGTATCTGATTGTGATCCCATGTTCACTTCTAACATTTGGAAAGGCCTTCAGAAGTCATTGGGTACTGAATTAAATTTTAGTACAGCTTTTCATCCTCAATCAGATGGGCAGTCAGAATGAACAATTCAGACCTTGTAGGATATGTTCCGTGCTTGGTTGATAGATTACCAGGGATTTTGGGACCAACATCTTTCTTTGTTTGAATTTTCTTATAATAACAGTTTTCATTCCTGTATACAGATGGCTCCATTTGAGGCATTATATAGAAAGCATTTTCGAACTCCATCATTCTGGGATGAAGTAGGTGAAAGGAATTTGATGGGACCAGAATTGGTAGAAGAGATGGCAGAGAAAGTTCAGTTGATTCAGAAGCACATGAGAATAGCTCAGAGTAGACAGAAAATTTATGCATATAACCGGAGGAAGGATGTTTCCTTTGAGGTTTGTGATCATGTCTTTCTCAAAGTTTCTCTATGGAAAAGTGTGATGCGTTTTGGTAAGAAGGGAAAGTTGAGTATGAGGTTCATTAGACCTTATGAAATTCTGGAAAAAGTTGGATCAGTTGTGTACAGAGTGGCTTTACCCCCAAGTTTATCCCAGGTATACAATGTTTTTCATGTTTCGATGTTGAGAAAGTATATGACAGATCCATCTCATGTTTTGAGCCCATAGGTAGTTCAGTTGGAAGAGAATCTCTCTTATGAAGAACAACCAGTCCAGATTCTTGACCGTAGAGAGAAAGTGTTGCGGAATAAGGTAATTCACCAGGAAAAGGTTTTGTGGAAAACTCATATGGTTAAAGAGGCGACGTGGGAATCTGAAAATGCTATGAGGGATAAATACCCCCACTTATTTTGATAAGTGAATAAAAATTGCGAGGACACAATTTCCAAAACGGGGAAGGATGTAACACCCCGGGTAAATGAAGAATAAGACATATTTCATATTTATTAATATTTTTTAATTAAATATTAATTTTACTTTAAAGGGGTTTCTATGTTTGATAGCATACCCAATACGCAATAGCGGGTTTCTTTGGAATCTTACGTTGCACACTAATAATATAATATTATTATTTTAAATTGTAGTTAACTCCTAGTCGTTGTATTGGAGTAAATGAATGAAACTAACTACAATATGATTATACATGATTGTTAAATGTATTTACATTTATCCAATAAAAATTTAGAGGCTTAAAATATGAATGAATCCAATTTTAAGCATAATTTACATTAAAAGGCCGATTTACCGCCTTTTAATGGCGAACCCTCATTAAATATAGTTTTGGTCACTTTAATACATTCTAATTGACTAAATATAACCCTTCTTTAGAATGGGGACATCAAATTTTACTTTGGGTAAATTTTTGGTATTTTTTTTGATAAAGTTCATTTTTTAATGAATAGTGAAAATACTGTATTTTAATTCAAAAGTGCCTTTTAATCTGATTTATTTATATGGTTATATTATATTTTTAGTTTGTTTTAAAGTGAAATTGAAATATATTTTTACCATTTAATCCAATGTCGGTCATTAGAATTAATTTCACTTTGAAATTGGACATAAACAAGTATCAATCTTTTGATAGTTATTGTTTCTTAAAAACACGCTATTTGTTTTAACAACGGGAATTAATTTTTAAATTAATTAATGCCAATTATATGTTTTAAATTTGAAAAAATAGAAATTAATTTTGAATTTGGAATATCAAAAAATTCTTAGGCATAATTTTTGGTATTTTTCGGAAAAACTTCATTTTTTGATGAATAGTGACACCACTTAGTGGTAGTTAAAAAACTAACCTTTTCTTTTAAATGAAATTTTACCACTTTTGTGAATTGAATTTCAAAAATCTGACATACATGGTTGTTATCAAGAAGTAAAATGTGGTTCATTAAGATGAAAATAATTTTTGGTGAATAGTAACTTTTGACTTTTATTTACCACGGTTAAAGGTAAATAGGGTAATTCAAGGTTAAAAGAATATTATAATAATTCAAAATTACCTTAACACATGTCCTAAAATTATTGGTTGATTAGTGGCCAACCATGGGAATCCTTGGGTCGATTTTGGGACCCCATGGAGCCACTTATTAAAGATAATGACACTTTGGATTAATTAATTTAATGTAAAGGAAAAATTGACAATAACAAAACTCTTTTAGTAATTAATTTTTATATGGTGTTATATAAGTCCTATTTTAGACTATAAATATTTATTGGAAATCTAAAAAGATTTCATACATGATATTATTTTTTTATAATTTTTAGAAATCGAATAAATTAAATTATTTATGACACAATAATGATGTAGTATTTACCTCGTTAATAAATGATTTAAATAAATAAGATTATAATGATTAAAATATTATCCAAAACATGTCCAATTCTGATTGGATGATTTTATTTCCACCATGAATCATCTTATCTTTGACTATAATGATTTTTGGACCATTCTAAACCGAATATCATTATATTATAAAATAATACTTTCACACTTTCCTATAGAGACCCTCCTCTCCCTTATAAAAGGAGACCACTTCTAACCAATTCCTCACACCTTTCAAGAAATTTGGCTCGTACAACCTCTGCCCAATTAAGCTTCCAACATCCTTCTCATCCCCCTAGAATCCTTACTTTAGGTAGAAGTCACTTCAAGAAGTCCTTTTGGTTCAAACCAAAAGAAGTTACCCAAATTATAGGTAATGGTTTCTGTTAAATTGTTTTCTTTTATTTTACTTCTCCAACCCCTAAAATATTTTTTATTCATTTATTTTGTAACAACACCAGTATCTTAAATATACTAGGATGTCTTTATGAGAATGATTCTAACTACACTTACACACACCTCCATCTAATGGATGAAGAACATAATGTTTCTGTGGATGACAAACTAAGACCTCACGAAATTATGATTGTTCAATTACATCTTACCGCCTTTCATGGTGGACATTATGATGAAACAGTATTTATATATGATATATATTATGTTTATGATTTCCTTATGCTTCTATACTTCCCATTTATAGCACGCCTTTATGGTTTCCATAGTGGGTAAATACGATAATCTCATTTGAGGAAGTGCGGACTACCGCCCCCTCAAAGTGATTTGATTCGTTAATGCCTTATGTGGGATGTATAAAGGATGGAGTTAATGGTATTTTATATGATATTATACTGTAATTATAATATACCTATGTATAATTATGTTTTATTTCCATTAAAATAAGAAATAGAAATGAAAGTAGCGTTCATGCGTACGTACGACTTACCGTCTCCATGAACGGTGCATTTCATTTCTTACCTCTAAATGTTATGTACTATTATAAAAACATGTATATACTAGATATATATGATATATATAATATCCAAATCATCAATATCAATCTATATATAATGAACCTTTGACCACATGGACAACTTGTAAATATAAGGTGTTCATTTTTACTCAAGTACCAAATATCGACAAAATGAATGTTATTAACTTAAATGATTAAAAAATGTTTATAGCATGGTAATAAGTGATCTAAAAGGAATAATAAACTTGTAAAATGTTCTTAAGAAAGTATAAATTAACTTTATTTTATTATTCAGGAGATTATAGAACGATCGAGTCAAGTCGGATGCGAGGTAAGGGACTTCGTCTCAATCTCCTTTCATTGAGGCATTTTTAGTTTTATACACGACTTTATTTTATACGGTGTATAAACCTATTTGACTTTTCATTTTATTCAAACAGAATCTTTTTATACGAAGCACTTTACTAAACGACACAAAGGAATGTTTTTTTAACATAAGAGATGACAATGACCTTTCCGCCGCCGTGAGTATTATTTGATCTTTCGCTTACTTAACAAGCCAGAATGTTTTTAAAAGGAAGAATAAATACCATATACTCTTTTTATGTATTTTGGTATTGAAAATGATTTTTACAATGGATTTATTATTTCACTATCTTGAAATGATATTTTATTATTGCAATGTGGAAATATTATCTTTCCTTTATGCTTATGTTATGTGTTATGATCATGTTATGGTTCTTGGGAATTATTTACGTATACGGGTGGTTCCATGATAAACCTAGGGTGGGTGAGCCCGAGATAGCTCTCCAATGCATTGGGTAATGTGATGGAGGTAAACGTGAATGTTTTTACTAATATATTTAGGGAATATACTGTGATGGGTATTCCAAAGTAACTCCCTATGTAGCTGTGATAGCTATAATGTAAGTATGATATGGATGCCACAAATTACATTTATGATTTATTATTTCTATGTGTCTTTCATAAATCTTATGATTTTATGAGGTAAGTAAAAGAGTTCGTGTTTTGTATGTATTTATGAACAAATGTTTTCTTTCTTTGTTTTATAACCCTTACTGAGCTTTTTATGCTCATCACAAGTTTTGAAATGTTTTCACAGGACATAAAGATGAATAAGGTCAAGGATGGGATCAAGGAAAAGTCATGCTATCTAAAACATGGAACTAGAAATTACTATTTTTTTTTCAGGAGTTTCTATTTTATGAAAAAAATGGGAACTATGTAGATATGTCTACCTTGTAATATTTTGAGATGTAATAGTTATGTCCTGATTCTCTAAAACTCTAAACCTGAAAAGATCCTCAATGTGAATTATTCATTTAATTCAATATTATGTAATGTTTAAGGCTGGGTACTTATACATATTCTCTTGATATGGCTAATAAATTCAAGAATATCTTCACAGAAACCAACTTCTTTTCCTAATGGTTTGAAGCGGTACCCCTTAATGAAGTCGAAGAAAGAAACATTGTTAGATTTTTGAAAGCCAACATAATCCCCATACTTGGGGTCCCTCAAAACATACTGATATAAAATGAAATGAAATTATATTTTTCTGGGTTGTAGAAATTATATCAAGAGTATGGAATCAGGACTAAGCGATCATCCTGCTATCATGCAGCAATTAACGGACAAATAGAGGCCTTCATAAATACCATATTCAATATACTCCAAAAGATGGTGGATAGGGATTAGAAGTTGTGGTAGTATAATATCCTCCATGATCTATGGGCCTACCTGACCATGACCCATACCACTACCCAATCATCCCCGTATTCATTGGTGTACGAGACAAAGGTGGTCCTACCGATTGAAGTCAAACTTCCCTCACTCTTATGTTTCCATATGTGATCAATAATCCATAGATTATGAATATGAAAAGAAAATGGATGAATTTTAGTGACTCAGTGAAAATAGATTACATACCTTGCACCATTTGGATGTTTACTAAAACTAGATTACATGATCCTTCAACAAAAAGGTGTGCCTATGGTCTTTCCTCAATGGAGAAATGGAATTCATTCTCACAACTCTAATGATACTAGGGAAGAAGCATCCAAAAATGGAACCAAAATGTGAAGGACCATATGTAATGCATATGGTATACTGTAATGGATCATATTTCTTAATTTCAATGGATTCCCATTTCATTACAACACCTACCAATGCAAGGTTCCTAAAGAAATATCTCATGTAGCCAAAGGAAAAAAAAGTCTTGGTTGTAAGATGTTAAACTGAAATATTAAATGTCCTTACTGCATGACATTAAACTATATAGCATGAATTTCCTAACCACGTGACATTAAACTGTATGGAATTCTTCCCTACAACATGATTTTAAACTATGCTTCCACCCTCTTGATCACAAGACATTTGATTATAGGATACAATCTGCATTTTCCTTCATGTCGAGTGATCAGGTTCCTTACCACAAGATTTTAAACTGCATGGCATCTATCATCCTAACCACATGAAATTAACTATATGCAGGCCATAATTCCAATCAATTATTCACTGCACAATATTCATATCTGTATAGGAGAAAAATGAAATTTCCCTATTCTTACGTAAGAATCAAATACATGTAGAAACTCCCCTTTCTATAAAACTAGGTGTTTATTGATTCTCGTTTCAATGGTATATATAGTGATTCTAAGACTCAACGTCATGGGCCTAGCAACAAACAACAAGAAAAATTCCCTCCTCCATAAATGGGTCAGACCTGCGTGGATAATCCCTCTCAAGAACTATGTACATCTTGATTCCTATCATCGCAGGATACATAGTAATGCCCAAATTTCATATCTTGGGTCCAAATACCATAAATTAAAAAAATTCTCCCTCCTTCATACAAGAAAAACCCATTAAAGGATTTTTTTTTATCCAAGAATCATGCATGGATTCATTCCCATTCACATGGGATACGTAGCAATGCCTGAATGTCAGATATTAGGCCCATCCACAGATCCATTCATCCTTCCATCCCCTTGGACTAAGTTACCTTCCACATTGTGTGATGTGGAATAGGGACTATTCAGTCCTCATTCATTTTAGGTTATATCAGATGCACTATGAACCTGCCATTGGAACATCACTTCTCCCAACATCCTAGCTGCACAATGATAAACTATGAAACACCATTATGATTCCCTCACCTGAAAGGACATCACCCCAGGAATTGGTTATCCACCGTGTCATGTTCAAAAATTACCTCCTTCTTATGTAGAATCCAAATCCACATAAGGATCCCTCAAGAAATTCACATGGATTTACTATTACTTTTTCAAGATATGTAGCGACTTCCAGATCTCCAACCTTGGGTCCAGCCACAATCAAAAAATAAAATCTCATTCCCTGTGAATGGACTATACCTATACAGGGAACCCTTTTCAAGAACTGTGTATCTCAATTATTACCTTGGAAGAGACATGGAGATATCTGGGTTTTATATCTTGATATTGGAAACATCATTTACCCTCATCCCTGCCAGTTTAACTTCGTCCTTATTTTATGATGTTAAACTGCGTAGGGTCTCATGAACTACACACGGCTTGATTCTCATTCCAATGAGATATATAGTGACACCTAGGCCCTGTATCCTAGTCCCAACCACAAATACAATAAAATAAAAATATTCTTGTATGAAAACTTATACAAGAGATTTTAAGTTTAGGTCCTTTCTTTAGGGATCCATCAATGAAACAGAAACCCCCTGCATATAAGTATGATCTATATAGGAGGTTTCACCATTTATGGCCGATCATGGATGGGATATTTCTTACATTCCTAGACATCCCCTTTACATACATAAAACTCTATACCATAGTGAATTTTTGATATTCATAAACCAGCATGGCCATCAGATATGGATGGACAATGTCCTGAGGACACCTCTATTTGACTATGCATAATATGCCTCGATTGACTCTACATACATTTCCCACAAAAAAGGCCCATCAACCAGAGAAAAATTAGTCCTCATGAGAGTATTTTCCTACCTCTGTACTCCCCAATGGCTCTCATTCCCCATATCATTCTTCCTAATATAAGAATCCTAAAAATCATAGTTTACACTTTCCATCCCCCACATGTATAGATCAAGTCAGAATATACTAGCCCGATTTTCCTCCATTCACTCATGGTTTATATGGAAATTTTTCCCCATAACATGACACTAAATTTTTCTACCAACGTCCTAACCTCGCGAAATTAAAATGCATGGAAAATTCCTAATCACATGACATTAAACTGTAAGATATCAAGAACTATGTGTGTCTTGATTCCTACTCATATAGGATATGTAGTGATTCTTGAATTTTTATATATTGGTTCAGCCACCCTAAATTAAAAATCACCCCTATCTGTGTATGAATAAAACCTATGCAGGAAGTTTTTCATCAAGAACTATGTATGGTTTGATTCTTTCCCTTACAGGATACATAGTGACACTCAAAATTCAATCTTGGATCTATCTAAGGGGAGAAAATGTTTATATCCCAGTATATGGGTTTGATTGGTATAGGGATCTTCTGATACCCTCATAAGGGAAACATCATTACCAATTCCTAGGAAATTTAGGCTTAACATACCCCCTTTCTTGTTTAGGAACCCTCCTTTCATAGACCACACTCTATGTATGGGAAGGTTGGAATCCCCATAACCTTCCCCGACCATTAGAAACGAAGGGTCAGTGTTCTGAGGATACCATTGTTTGACTATGTTTAATATGCCCCGGTTGGATTTTCATTAATTTCCCAAAAAAAATCTTATCAAAAAGAGAAAAGTTCATTCTCATTAGAATCTTTTCCTACATCCATATTCCCCAAATGGATCCAATTCCCCATACTAATCCTTGGATTTAAAACCCCCCCAGATTATAGTTTACATCCCTCCCCCCTTCATGTATAAATACTATAGAACATTTCTACTTAGACTACTGTGAAAAGGGATAATTGTTTACCCCCTTGGTCTTTATATAAATCCCAAAAGTCCTAGTGGTATGATGTTAAACTACACCATGATTCCACACTCCTTTATAAAAGACAAATTCATATAGGAGTGGTCTCTCATTCATGATTTTTTTTCTAAAAAACTTTTTGACATGGATGTGCCCATACTTTTCAGATACCACTCCTTTGAAAAGCCACTCATCGTGGTCTTGAGAAATATGAAATCCCATAAAATAACTTTGTCATCATAAATGGATGGACAATGTCATGAGAAAACCTTTTTTGACTATGGTAATGTGCCCTAGTTGGATTTACATATATTTCCCACAAAAAAGGCCTATCAACTGGAGACAAATTCATCCTCATGATAGTATTTTCCTACATTCGTACACCCCCCTTCAGCAACATCACATTGGAAACCATTCTCATGATTACTCCTTCCATTCTTTCCACATATCATGTTTCATATTTATAAATCATAAAACCATGGCCAAGAAAAATACCTCACTCGTGTCTAAAAAATATTAGGGCATTCTATGCCAATACACCCTATTGGTTTCCTTTACCCACAATTCATGGTTAAATCTATTTTGACCTAAAACATCAGTAATGTCAGTCTATTTTTCATGTCTTTAAACTACCTATGAAAAGAGATTTGAAAATCACAAGGTTGAAAACCTATAAATGGAACCATAGGTAAAATTCAAGTATCAAATCTCTAAACCTACACATTTTATAGTTTATGAAAAATATATATCAATCAAGAATTAAAGTGACACAAATATTGTTAGGTCAAAAACGCACAAAGGGTGGCCTAGGAAAAATTCAAGTTATACCCACTAAGACCATAATAAAATTAAGAAAAAATTAGGGTTATAACAAAAAATGATGCAAATCTTGTAGGATCTTTGATGTGACCCATGAAATAGTCAAGTTACACTCATTGAGTCCCTCAAATCAGAAAATAAATAGATCATTCTTTGATGATTTCAATTTAATTACCCCAGATCGTGATTTAAATCAATATCTGATGGATATTATCATTTATAGAGAAGATAAATGAAACAACTAGAGATAAAAAAAGTTTTCATTCTATTGAATATGAATGGGGTAGCATCCCTAATCTGTAGTTTCTCCTCGATGTAAAAACAAATAAAGGAATGTAGAGACCCCGACCCTAGTTGCTTAGAGATGGGGCCTTACTAAATTACATTGGAATAATAAATAAGGATGTTGTTTCCTGAAGGACTGAATAGTTTAGTAATTTTTTAAAATTAGATACAAACATAAATTTTACATTACAACTTTCAAATGAAATAATATAGATAAATTCCATTGGAAACGTCCATAACTCCTAGATTATCCTCACAAGCCATTCATAATATTCATATTCACATCCTAAGTAAAAATAAATCATAATAAATGGGTGATATTAGGTGCTCAGTAAGGGTAATTAATATAGGGTAATCATAATTAATAAGGAATGGTGAATAAATAAAAGTACACATTCCATTAAAACATAATCTTGTGCATAATATGGCAGGAATAAAATCTAATTTAATAATACTATAATAAAACATAACCATGAATATTATACTAGTCAAATAATCACATGGAATATCAATTACTATTTTCATAATGGTGGAATGAATAATTCTATACATCATAAACATATCATCAAGGCCTCGACCAAGACACCATACATAGTGGGTAAAAACCCAGTCTAGTTTGTCTCATGATACCTATCGATTCATAGAGAGGATATAGTGGGCCCCATCCATCACTTAATAAGTCCAATTCATTCCTCATATGAATGGGGATAATTATTAAAAACATATACATATGAAATGTAAATAATTATATCTAATATGTATACATAATCACTAACCATTCTGAGTAGTATGGTGAATGGTATTTGGATAGCACATCCACAGTCAAACTAAACATAAAATATTTAGTAAAATATGGTGAGTGATAAGAATAAGAGATCCATATCAATAAATCCTAAAATTAAATATATTTTTTTGAATAAATTAAAATACTCGAATAAAATCATTGATAAATTCTTTAGAGAAATACCCCTTTTACTTTGCAAAGAAGAGTTCTTTTGGAAAAATCATTTGTATTTTTCAAAATTATTTGTATAAAACTAGAAATTAACAAATATAGTTTTTTTATGAAAAATTTATAGATCTTAGAAAAAAATGTTTTCTTCAAACATATTATTTATGGTACTTGAAAATGGGTAAGAAATTGAGATATTCCGTTTAATCGAGCTTGCGTATCGGGAATAATTGAGAAGGGAACCTTGTAAAACAAGTTTTTCATAAAAAAGAAAGATTAACTGATCAGAATACATTATTTTTGAACATATACTAATTTTTTTTAATAATTATATAAAATAAATGAATAATTACATTTGTGTATAGAGGAATAAAGTGTAACTCGAATGAAAATATAGGTTCGGGAAGAAAATACTTACCTTATGTATGAATGTGTTTTTCACTTGAGCTTAATGTCATATATAATCAAATTAAATCCATTAATTAATTAATTAATAACCTTATATACATTTCTTTTATTCATTATAGTTTTATTAAATTCATTTATGGCCTTATTGATGAGTTATATAGTCTAATTTCATCGTTCACGAGCATTCGTTTGCTTGGATTTCATGATCGGTTCACTTGTTTATAATTAATGGAGTTCATGAAAATGGGTATAATTTTCTAGAATTTGAATTATATGTTATTAATTAAAATATATAATTTTAATTGGTTTTATATTTTGTTTTTTTCCTTGATATGAGGATAAATCATTAGATAACATGTTAATGATATTCATTTAGATTAATTTAAGTTGTTTTAGATCACAGTGAACTCATTTTGTTTTATCATTTTGTATTATGAAAATATGTTACATATAGAAAATAAAAAGGTTTTAATATAAATTTTAAAATCTTTTTCAACCATTAAAATGGTTTCATTAATAATCTTGAAGATGGATAATGAAAATGAAAACTTTCCGTCCTTGAAAGTGATGAAACAACACCTCACAGACGACGTTTCCATTTTTAGAATAAAAGGGAGAGAAGGAGATTGATGATCGATTTTTCCATTATCATAATAAAATTATATTATATTTAAGTTAATATAGTTTTCATGATATTTGGATGAAGTTAGGTTAAGAGAGAATAAGAAAATAAAATAACTTGAAAATAAATTAAAAGAAAAAGAAATAGGTTGTTGCCTCTTGATTTTCTACTCCTTGAGAACCTCCTTAGGGAAAAGGTTTTGGTATTTTTATGGGACTAAGAGTTCCTAGAAGTGTAGTAGAGGATTAATAAGAGTATTGGGACAAAATTTGAAAAGGCTAAATGCTTGGAAGGTGTGGGGAGAAGGGGTGGGGAGGGGTGGGTTTTGAATATTTTAATCATTAGTTTATTATTTTGGATCAAGAAAAGAAATGGTGTCGATTCTTGTGAATAAATATAGTAACTAGTGCATGTGATTTCAAACTAATGGTACCTAACTCGGCCTTACATCAATAATGACTAAAAAATTCATGTGTTTAACAATTACCGTAAATTATCATATTTTACTATTCACCAAAAATTCAAGTATTTTAGAAAAATCCCAAAAGAATCACCCTAAAAATTTTTTTGATGTGTTAAATTAAAAAATGAACTCCATATTATGAAAATAATTTTCTAAATATGAGAAATTTTATTATTAATTAAAATCATCATTTACTCAAAAAATACAGATTGTAAATATATAACTGCTTTTATAACACTCTGAAAAATTAACCTAGGTATTATAAAATTATCCTAAAATAATAAGACAAAAAAATGTTAAATTATGAAAACATTTTATGAAAATAAATTTTCCTTTAAATATTTTTATTAATTATAAAATTTAAGTTAGGTATTTATGACTTACAAAAATACCAATGCTTAATTATTAATTTTTTATATATTCATTTACTTATACTATGATATAATTACATGATACTTTCAGTTATAAGTTACCAAAATTTTATTTATAATTTCATGGTGTGTGTTTACAATTTTTTAGATTGATTTAGTTTTCATAAGGTTCATATTACTATTCTGAAGGTCAAGTTAATATTTCATCGGTATTGGTTTCTTAAATTATAAAAATACATCATATTTCATTAATTATACTTTTATAATGTTTTTATTATGTTCTATAACTGATTTTATGTTATCTATACTGTATTAAATAAACATAGGATGGAAAATCACATTGATAGAATTTTGAGTTGTTACATTTTCCCATCCTACAAAAAAATTTCCTTGAAATTTCCAAAATGTTTCTTCATAAAAAATATTTGGTTAGTTCTTCATCATATGGTCCTCAGGATCCCACATCATCTCTTTAGTTATAAGATTTTTCCAAACCACCTTTACCATCCAAGTAATCTGATTCTTCAACACCTATTCTTTAGTTTCCAAAATCCAGATAGGATCATCACAATAAGATAAATCAAGTTCCAATTATATTCCTTCAAAAGTGAGTATGTGTGTTGGGTCTAGAATTTACTTCCTTAACAAAGATATGTGGAACACATTTTTTACTTTAGAAATGATAGGAGTAATTTCTAAAAGATAAACCATAGCTTCAATTCTCTCTAGGATTTCAAAAGGGCCAATGTACTTGGGTCCCCATTTCCATTTATTCCCAAATCTTATAACACCCTTACATGGAGATATTTTCAAGAAAACATGATCTCCCCCTTGAAATTACAAATCCATTATTTTATTATTGACATAGTTATTTTCCCTTATTTGAGATGATTTTATAAGGGTTTGAATATTCTTTACCTTTGCTATTGTTTCCTCCACAATCTTTGGGTCCAAAATCTTCCTTTCACCAACTTCATCCCAACAAGTTGGTGTACAACATCTCTTTCCATACAGTGCTTCAAATGGTTCCATTTGAATACTAGAATGAAAAATATTTTTATAGGAGAAATCTACCAAAGGAAAATAATGATCCTGTATACCATTAAATTCAAGTGATCATGATATTAACATGTCTTATAAAATTTGGATCATCCTTTTTGACTGACTGTTAGTTTGGGGGTGATAAGAAGTACTCAAATAAAGCTCAATATCCAAATATTTTATAATTATTTTCCATAATTTTGATGTACTTTTTGGATCAAGATCATACACAATTGAGATATGTTCTACATGAATTCTTAAAAATTCATTAATATAGATTCATGCAAGGAAATCCAATGGAAAATCCTCCCTTATAGCGAGGAAATTTACAGATTTGGTAAGTCAATCAATAATCACCCATATTGCATCATTATTTATTAAGGGGTTTTTGTAATCCAATGAAAAAATCCATAGTGATTTCATCCCATTTACATATAATAATTGGAAGAGGTTTCATGACTCCTCTATAATGTTGTCTTTCAGCCTTCACATGTTGACAGACTAAACGTCTTGACACATAATTAGAAATTTTCCACTTCATGTTATCCTACCATAAATGTTTCTTAAAATCTAAATACATCTTAGTTATAACAGGATGTATAGTGAAATTAGAACTATAGGAATCATCCAATAACTCCCTTTTTAGCTCTGGTATAGAGGGAACACAAAACATATTCCAAGATTTCATAATTCCATCCTCTTACACGAAGTCTCTCAACTTCCCATCATTCACAACATTAATTTTTTTTGAAGATTAGCATCATCAGACTGAGAACATTTAACCCTTTCTAGTAAATATATTTGGGAAAACAATTTAAAAAGTAATGATTTTTCACCTTCCTTGATAATTCCCATATCCATCTTTTCTATATCCATGTACATATGGTCCTTATAAATCATCATTTTGTTTATAACTCTACGATCATTCCTTCTTAATGAATCCTCTAACTTATTAACCTTCCATGGGTGGTAGTGTATTGAACAATCATAATCTGTGAGTAGTTTGAGTCATCATATTTTCTTCATGTTGAGTTCTTCATGTGAGAATATAAATTTCATGCTCTTGTGATCTGTATATATTTCACATCTTTCATCGTAGAGATAGTGTCTCTATATCTTCATAGCAAATATTATAGATTCTAACTCAAGATCATGAGTTAGATAGTTATGTTCATGAATTTTTAACTACCTTGATTCATATGCAATAACGCTATCATTCTACATAAGGACACACCCAAGTCATTTCTTTGACACATCACTATAAATCACAAATCCACCATTTCCTGATGGTAGAGTCAATATCGAAGCATTCAATAATCTCCCCTTCAATTCTTCAAAACATTCTTCACATTATTTTTTCCATAAGAACTTAACCCATTTACAAGTAAGATTGGGTAATGGGGCAGCTAAACAGATGAAATTTTAAAAAAAAACACCGATAATAACCTGATAAACCAATAAAACTATGTGCCTCGGTTAATTTTGTTGGTGTAGTCCATTCCTAAACCATATTTTTCATTTATAGGATAAACTAAGACTCCATACTTAGAGACAATATACCTAGGAAAATAAATGTTTTGATGTGAGAATTCAAACTTACTAAACTTCCCATATAACTCTTTTCTTCTAAGAGTCTCCAGAACAACCCACAAGTTGTTCTCATGATCATCATAACTTTTGGAATATATCAATATATCATCAATAAATACCACAAAAAATTGTCATGATATTCCTTGAACACTATTTTAATTAGATCCATAAAGATAGAGGGTACAATAATAGGTCCAAATGGAATTATTGTAAACTCATAATGTTCATACCTAGTTCAAAATGTTGTCTTTGGAATATCTTCCTTCTTCACACGCAACTGATGATATCTAGATCGAAGTTACATCTTCAAAAAGTATTATTCTCCGTGATTTTGATCAAATAAATCATCAATGTGAGGTAGTTTATACTTGTTATTTATTTTAATAGAATTGATTTCTATATAATCAATGGATAGCCTCATGGATCCATATTTATTCTTGACAAATATAACATGCGCTCCCCATAGAGAAACACTAGGGAGAATAAATCCTTTATCACTAAATTACTTTAGTTATTTCTTTAGTTATAATAATTCCACTGTGGCCATTCTATAAGGATTACTTGATATAGGTCTTACATCTAGAATTAAATAAATAGAGAAATCAACTTCCCACTCTATAGTATGTCTAGGAAAATCCTCTAGAAATACATCAATATATTCTTGCACAATAGGTATATTTTAAATTTGACAATTTCTTCCTCATCCATAGATGATGTTTTATCTTCCTCCATAGGAATTTTATTTTGTAGAGCTACTGGGGGTAGAACTAGATAAGAATCAGATGATAAGGACTATGCTCAAATTATAAGGTATTTCATATCCTCCTCACTAATCATAATTTCCTTCTTTTTTCAATATATTTTCACATCATATTTTGAAAGGCAACCCATACCGAGGATTATGTCAAATTCAATCATAGGTATGATGAAATCTTTAGAAACTAAATTATTTTTATGTTTCATAAAGGGGACTGGATAAAACATCTTTGTTGCAATGATACTTCCCTTATGAGTTTTGACTAATAAACCCCTTATTAAATAAATTGGGAAATGTCTAATTTTATTGTTCAACTTGAAAGATATAAAAAATTAAAATGTTCTAGAATCAAATAAATCATTGGACAAGTTTTTTTAAATGATTAAAGTACCTACTAACACATCATTAGGAACTTCAACCTCCCAAGTTGTGACTACATAAGCTTGGAATTTCTCACTTAGCCTTCTATGGGGAGATTTTCATTGACACTTAGGACAATAATTTTCATAAAGTCACATATCTTTACAATTTTAGCATTTAAAATTTGTGTCTTCTTTCTTTACCTTACAATCATGGACTTGGTGGACTTTTTTTTCCACACTTGTAATAAACAGCCATACCCTTTAGGAAAGTACCAGTGTGTTTCTTCCCAAAATTACCATAGGATAGAAAATAAACTCATCCTTTCTTCCCATTTTCCTTATTTCCTTTTCCACAGTGTTCAGTAACCCTCCCTTCTCTTTCCTTCCTTTAAATTCATATGGCTTAGATAATTTTTTTACGTGTTGATATCACATGAGACTATATCTTTATATGATGAGAAATTTTTGGAGACTAGTTCCCTTTGGAGGAATGGTTTTAAAAAATCAAATAATTAATCAATATTTCTCCTTATATTACTTATGTAGTCTGTGTCATGCCTTGATAACCTTGTAAAGTTAGATTCATACTTCACAATTTTTTCATCCTCTTGCTAACCTGGACTCAATAATTACCTCTCTATATCTACTCGTTGTTCATGAGGGAAATATTTTTCTGGGAAAATTTCTTTAAAATCCTTCCATTCAATATTTTTAATTTATTATTCCTCCTTTGTATTTTTAATTAATGACCATTATTGATCTTCATCTCTTGATAGATGATAAACTTCCATTACAACCTTCTCCCTTTCATTACTTCCTAAAGAAAGAAATATCTTCTCTAAGGAACTTATCCATTATTCTTCTAAAAATGAGGTTGTAGTTCCATTAAATGATGGAGGATATTGTTGCATAAAGTGATCTAACATTTCTCCTCCATGATTCTTACTAGTATGCTCCATACGGGTAAAGTTGTTGTTCATAACCTAAACTAGTTGTCCTAATATAGTTATAAGTTTCTCAGCACTAGTTGCAGCTCCAATACCAACATCATTATCTTGAATAGGAGGGAAATCTATACATGGTATATGTTCATGGATACAGTCCACTAGGCGTCATTTCTAAATAATAGAATACACTATATTAGGTTATCAATCATAATTTATAATCTCAAACTAGAAAATTACATAACATAAATTGAAATTCTAAGAATAGATTTTCTTATAATCACAGACATGGTTTCTTTGCGAACACATTTACTTTTAAATAATTCGTAATTATTTGTAAAGAAAATGGTAATTATCCTAAGCATATCCCCCAGGAGTGTCAAACCAAGTGCATAGTAAGGCATGTTGTCATGTACCGGGTTACCCCAAGTCAATCCCAAGACACCATGTCTGATTTGTTACCCTTAGGTACATCTGTTCTAAAACCATGTCCACTTTTAGTATTCATATAGGGATGTATTTCTAGGATGTTCCACATGATCTTTACCTTACAAAAATTCTAGGATGTTATTTTATTCTTATCCTAAAATTCTATCTTAGGGTTATGTTACCTAATCTATGTTTTCTAAATTTAGTTTCTAAGTTTTTCACTAAAATTACATTGATACCAACTATAGAGACCCCAACCCCAATTTCCAGAGTTTGTTCCTTAATTCATTATATTAGCATAATAAACAAGGAATTCATATCCCAAAGGACTGAATAGTTTAGTAGTTTTGGAAAACTAGATATAAACATAAGTTTTACACTAAAACTTTGAAAGGAAATATAATATAGAAATTCCATTGGAAACATCCATAACTCCTAGATTATACCTATAATTCATTCAAAATATTCATCTTCGTATCTCAGTGGAAAATAAAACATAAGAAATGGGTGATCTTAGGATCCCAGTAAGGGTAAGTAATACAATGGAAGCATAAGTAATCAAGCATGGTGAATAACTAAAAGTACACATTCCATTAAAACGTAATCTTGAGCATAATAAGGAAGGAGTAAAAGCTAATTAAATAATTCCATAATGAAACATAACCATGGATGTTATAATATTAAAATAATCACATGTAATATCAATTACTAGTTTCATAATGAGGGAATGCATAATTCCAGACATCATAAATATACCATCAAGGCCTCGGCCAAGACATCATACATAATGGGTAAAAACACAGTCTATTTAGTCTCATGAGACCTATCGATGAATCAAGGGGCTATAGATGGCCCCAACCATCACTTAATAATTCTAATGAATTTCATATATGAATAAGGATAAACATAAAAAACATATATATATGAAATTTAAATAACTTTCCCTAATCTGTAAACATAATCCCTAACCATTTTGAGTAGTATGTTTAATGGTATCACGATACCACATCAACAATCAAACTGATCATAAAACATTTAATAAAATCTAGTGGATGATAAAAATAAGATATAAATATCAATAAATAATAAAATTCAATATAGTTTTTTTAAGTAAATTAAAATACTCTAATAAGATAATTGAGAAATTCTTGAGAAAAATACCCCTTTTACTTTAAAAAGAATAATTCTTTTGAAAAAATCATTTGTATTTGTCATAATTGTTTGTATAAAATTAAAAATGAAAATACATAGTTTTTCGAGACAAAGGTAGTGATTTTGGAAAAATAATGGTGTCTTAAAATAGATTATGGATGGTACTTGAAAATGGATAAGCAATCAAGATGTTTCCTTTAACCGGGCTTGCGTATCAAGAATAATTGAGAAGAAGACCTTGTAAAACATGTATTTTCCCACAAACAAGTGATGAGATGACCAGAATACATGATTTTGGAAAATATAAAAAGAATTTATAAGAATTTTATAAAATAAATGAATAATTAAACTATTTTATAGAGGAAGAAAGTGTAACCCGAATGAAAATGGAGGTTCGGGAAGAATACCCTTACCTTATGTACGAACGTGTTATGCACATGACCTTAATGTCCTGCATAATCAAATTAAATCAATTAATTAATTAATTCAGAACCTTATTTAAATTTATTTTATTAGTTTTAGTTTTATCAAGTTCATTAATAGCCTTATTGATGAGTTATAGAGTTTAATTTCATCATTCAGGTGTATTCATTTTCTTGGTTTTAATTATTGGTTCCCTTATTTATAAGTAATGGAGTTCATGTAAAATGGGTATAATTATCCAGAACTGGAATTATATGTTATTAATTAATATACCTAAGTTTTATTGGTTTTATATATTTTTTTACCCATATATTCGGATGAATCATTATATAACATGTTAATGATATTCATTTAGATTAATTTAAGCAGTTTTAGGTCACAACAAACTCGTTTTTTTTATCATTTAATATTATGTAAATATGTAACTTACAAAAAAATAAAAGGGTTTTAATATAAATTTTAAAATATTTTTCAACCATTAAAATGGTTTCATGAACAACCTTTAATATGGAGAAGTAAAATGAAAACTTTTCATCCTTGAAGGTGATGAAACAACACCTCATGGATGACATTTCCATTTTTTAAATAATAGGGAGAGGAGAAGGGGCTTGATGATGGATTATTCCATTAGAATAATAACATTCCAATATATGTAAGTTATTTTAGTTTTCATGCTATTTTTATGAGGGGAGTTGGGGAGTGAATAATAAAATAAAATAACTTGAAATGAAATTAAAATAAAAAGAAAGAGGTTTTTACCTCTTGATTTTCTCCTCCTTGAGAACCTCCTTAGGGAAAAGGTTTAGAAACTTTTATGAGACCAAGAGCTCATGAACATAGTGAAGAGTGTTGGGAGTAGTATTGGGAAGAAATTTGACAAGGATAAAATCTTTTAATGTGTGAGGAGAACGGGTGGTATTTATAGTGGAGGAGAGGGGTGTTTTTTTAATATTTTAATCATTACTATATTATTTTGGATCAAGACACGAAATAGTGTTGATTCATGTGAATAAATATAGTAGATATTGAATTTTAGTTTGAAATAATGGTTCTTACCTTATCCTTGCATCAATAATGACTCAAAAACTCATGTATTTAACATTTATCGTAAATTGTCGTATTTTACTATTCACCAAAAATTCAACTATTTTAGAAAAAACAAAAAAAAAATCACCTTAAACATTTTTCTATGTGTAGAGTTCAAAAATTAACTCCATTTTATGAAAATAATTTTATAAATATGAGAAATTTAATTTTTAATTAAAACCATCATTTACTCAAAAAAATAAAGATTTTGAATTTATAACTGATTTTATAACACTCTGAAAAATTAACTAGGGTATCAAAAAATTATCCTAAAATCATAATAAAAAAATATGATAAATTATAAATATATTTTATGAAAATAAATTTTCTTTTAAATCATTTTTTAATTATAAAATTGTAATTAAATATTTACAACATACAAAAATACCAACACTTAATTAATAATTTTTAAAATTTTCATTTAATTATACTATGATATAATTAAATGATACTTTCATTTATAAGGTGCCTAAATTTTATTTATACTTTCCCAAGTGATGTTACTATTCATTAGGCTGATTTACTATTCATGAGGGTCATATTACTATTCCAAAGGTCAAGTTACTATTTCATAGGTATAGGTTCCATAACATCTAGAAATTCCACTTATTTCATTCATTGTTCATTTATAAAGTTTGTATCGTGTTCTATAAGTGATTTTATGTGATCTATACTATATGAAATAAATATAGAAAAGGAAATATCATTGATAGAATTCTGGGTCATTAAAGGGAAGGGCATAGGGCAACCTAGATAATTACAACACATACCGACTGGATCCTACCAACAGATCGGTGATCGCCTGATGTGGGACATCAAGGGTTTGTTTGAGAGTGGTCCTCTATTCTATTTCTACTTCAACTAAGGGATGTATTTTTTCAACAATGGCTCTAATATCTCACCCTTTCTATTTAATGGCCACAAATTTGGCATTTTTTATGATAGTTTCACCTTTATCCTTGTCACAAGAGCTTTTCACTCCCTCATCTCTTTGGTCTGAGCAACCACTTGGTCATAAGAAATGGATTCTTCAGCCTCCAGGTGATACGAATTGATGGTAATATCATGTATGGTCTTTGTATGATGATGAGAGGCATTGAACTTAGCCAAGTCTCTTTTTCAATCAGCTAGGTCCTCCCATGCTATGAAAATTTTATACTCAAGAAGGTTCATGCACCAGTAGTTAAAACCACCTAATCCCAAATCAATGAACAATAGTCAAAGGGTTTACTCCTCATAAAAAACTCTCTCAAGGTAGTTTCTGTGATAATGGTGCATATTTGATTTCATTCCCATCTTCATACAGCCTGGTGTTCCCTGAAATCATCTGGACTTTGACTACGCTCCTCCACCTCCCTAGGTATATAATCTGGAAGTGAAATCACAAAAAATGGAGTTTCTCAAATTTGATTTACCCAAGAAGGGGTGGATTTGACTTCTATAGAGGGTTCAACCTTTGAAGCTAATCATTCGGGTTTGGGTGTCATATCAAGAACACCTAGTGATGTTCCTCTAGGACCAGTATTAGTAGGACCACCAACAATTTCAATCAATGATACAAGGTTTGAATCTCTCACCACAAATATAGGACATGTGGATAAATTCCCATATAAAATAATGTGATGGTGAAAGTCATGCCTTCTTTAAGTAGGAGGTTAGGGAGATGGTTCAACTGGCCTAGGGTTGGATGCAACTAACAATTTGTGCTCTTATCGGACTAACCCTATCAATATTCCATTAGGGTAGTAAGCCACCCACAGTTGAGCATACTCTAATGATAAGTAAGTTAAGGCCATTATGGGGGGAATAAGTGTTTGTATACCAAAGTCCTCCCACACCATCATCAGCCATAATTGGCGATGGATTACTAGATGATATTCCCTTTTAACCTGAGTAACTGAGAGAAGTGAGACTTGCTACAGAAATCCAAATTGTCTAGAAAACCTATAAGGACTATATGGTTCACAAATGGTTATTTTGTCTATATGATTGGTTATGATTTTTTTCTCATAGTACGATCATATAGGATCATTATTCTGAAGATCCTCTCCCATTATCTACTACTTATCCATGAGGTATAGGGTGGGTGCAATGGAAAAGAAAGAAATATCACTCAACAATTTGATCATGCTATCGACACCCAAATATTTGAGATGAACATCGGAAATATTGATTAGAGTTGGGAGAAAGTCAGAATGAGGAACTATTGTGGTATGACAATACTTATAACTAGAGAAATGCTCCACTATCCTTCCATACAAAAAATTAAATGGCCCGCTAATATGATGTAGAGGCTTTCCTTCCTGTATCTACCCTAATAATTCATAAATATGGTCAAGTTGGGGGATGGTAAAATTTATGGGTTATCCCTCTTCCAATGTAGCTTCCATTATCATGGTTCAAACTCTAACACTAGTATAGATGTCACAGGAAGGGAAAAGCCATTCTCCCAAGAACACAGCAAATAAACCCCCTAGTCTGATCTTAGACGGTACATCTGACTGAATATTGTATCCCCAGATGGTGTATAAACCCACCTAAATGGTATCACAATACAATCTAGGAATACATCATGATTATTGAGTTGGATTTTTCTGGTTGTGGAGGACTTTCTATTATGGTCTATTTACCTATAATAACAACCCTATCTAATGTTCAGATGAAAACAGTGAGCAAGCATGAAGGGGTTTACCAAGAAATCTATCTATCATGATCAATAAATATCTTAGAAATAGAGACACCTTCTCAAAATCCTCCCATGTATTGGCCACCAGTAAGAATTATTCATACATATTATCGAGGATAGGAATTCCCCTCATTTAATAAAAATCCCACTAACTGATTCCCACTTCCCCATGAGATAAGTGGAAGGTATTGGTTCTTGAACACCAGTGACTGAGTAGTTCTAAAAGCATGTCACCTGGTGAATAAATTGTGAACTAGAAAACCCACACAGCCTGGTATAAATTCACAGCCTCCAATGTTTTGGAGAATTCCAACAAGTTTTGATGAACCCAAAATTCTTAATACCATTCATCAGAAAATCACCCTTCAGACTGAAGAACCCATATAGAGCTCCACCCACCATTGGGATCACCCTGCGAATGGTTTACAATATATGTATAGTCATGGATAATAGATTCCAAGGATTTATTAGGGCAATTATTATTACTTTTCATACACATAGTTCCACTCAATACAAACATGTACTTTAGGCCTAAGTCAAATGTGATCTCCCTCATAGTAGAAACATTCACTCAATCATGCCCCTAAGACATCTTAAGATGAATAGTAGGAATGTTCCGGTCAACTGGTGGCAAAGGAGAATCATCTTGGATCCCAAAGTTATATAATGAAAGTTGACTAGAAAATGGGTTGGCTATAAGTTATGGAAAAAGAATATATTTCACAATACTCTCCTAAGGTATAACATCAGACTAGTGATCATTTACAACATTCCCATCCATAAGAACATTCCTTAAGGTATAATTCATTAAAGAATTATTTATATCTATTTGGTGTTATTGATAAATACCATGCAAAAGGGTTATCCTAACAAAAATTAACAAATAAAAAGTCCTGAGAATTAATAGTTTGTGAGGGCACCATCCGTGAACCAATAGTTCATAGAAGCTCATGAGGAACAGGCCCATGAAGTGTTGTCCAATGAATCAATAGTTCACAGAATGAGTGAGTTGTGCACCGAACCCTACTACACAGAAGGCTGAACTCACCATTCGCAGATGAATTAATTCAGTTCACGGATGCAAGGTCTCCATTTGTGGATGAAATCATCCATAAAAAATATAGTTTGTGGAAGTAAGGTAGCCATGAGAGATATTTGGAAACATCAAATATGCTAAGAAATATGATAAAGGAATAATTACCTAGGCCCACTATATATATGTGTGGTCCCCTTATATGGTTCCACCCTCATACCACAAACTAGTTCAAGTCAGGACCACTTTCTACATTAGAATAGTATCCTCTTCATCCCAATCGGAACCCATTACAATAAGGAAATTTTTTTGGGTCCTAAAAAAATATCAAGGTAAAAATAATTAATCTCATTGATATGGAAAAGGAATTAAATTTAATTAAAGGAAAATTTGAAGGGAAAATTTTTAAAGAAGCAAAAAATGGAAATGGAAGAAAGGATATCACCAAGTACAAAATCATTTGCGAACCACCACTTCGCATGGTGATCCACTTCATGAAGAAACACATGAACTAAATAGTTTAAGGGGGAATGATAGTGTAACCACCCACCCACCCCCCCCCCCCACATACGAAATCAAAGCATTTGTGGTAAGGAGGTAGAAATATCTGCCCCACAGACAATGACCCCTGCGAACTAAAATGGTTCGCAGGAAAGGTGAAGTTGACTACCCCTCGTGAACCAAACAAATTTATTCATGGGATTGAGGTGGTGATCATTTCTTCTATAGATGATGACCCAATACCACCACTGAGTATGTCATATACAAGCTGGGTTTTTTCTATGGGCATCAATAAAATAAGGATTGCGACCTCATCTCAGATGACTGGTTACACTAGTATTCGGTTCTCTACTTATCTATAAATAGATCTCAAGGGGATCCAAGATAAATGATTGGAGGATCAAAGTATTTAGATATTGAGGTGATCTCCTAAAATGATCTACCAGGATATTGATAACTTAGAAAAAGATAGACTCTATTTATAATTCCACATAGGTAAAAACCCAAAAAATAGCATTGAAGAGGAAAACAAATTAAAACCAATTTGTGTTCTGTGAACTAAAAATGATTCAGAGGCATATCCCCTGAGAGGTGATGAACCAATGGTATATTTTCAACCTAGAATCCTGTACATAAAATCCCT
The DNA here is from genome assembly GCA_963277665.1 of Viscum album. Taxonomy (NCBI): domain Eukaryota; kingdom Viridiplantae; phylum Streptophyta; class Magnoliopsida; order Santalales; family Viscaceae; genus Viscum; species Viscum album. Next base: position 751,733,524 of record OY728145.1, on the reverse strand, counting down.
ATATAAGTGAAAAGATTCCCCGCATAGAAAATCACTACATGGGAGGAACTCCATTCTGTGCAGCACCTCTCTATACGGATGGAACCTGGCTCCGTGTAGCGAAGCACTACACGGACTAAACCTAGGTCTACGTAAAACCATGGTACCCATATGTACCCTTTCCCTCATATTAACCCCTTGCATGGAATAATACTTGTCCATCATAATAACATACTATGTGGAACGGGATATCCTAGGGCGTTCTACACTCCAGATCTAATCACTCCCTTCTATCGCATCATCAACCCCCATACTAGCCCCTCTATGATCCAGTCTAATGGAATCAGGCCAGGGCCTCTTCCAAATCCACTATATGTTTATGGTAAAACCATAGGTCACACAAGTGTGTACTTTTTATTTTAAATACCCATGGTTAGTGGAGTAATATTGGTTACCCCAGTAGTGAGGCAGACCACCAGAATAACCTTGAGTTTACATTCCAATGGTAACAGGGGTTCTAACCTTTTGGTGATAACATGAAACTCCTTTTTTCAGGATATAATATAGGGGATCAAACATTAATTTAATTTTCACAAGGAATGATATCCTCCCCTAAGACTAAATTCAGGGCACTCCTATAGAGGTACACCCCTAGCCTTTATTATAGGAGGTGGAAGATGAGATCCTATCTGCCTTTGCCCAATATGTATTCTGATAGATCACCAAATATGACTATCCAGGATTTGAAAACAAGAGAGGAAATGGGAACATTTAGTTTCCTATGTCTCCCTCTATTTGGTTACCAGTACCATCTTTCATTAGATGAAGTGGGACGTGTGATCTTTAGATCCACTACCTCGTCATATTTGTAACACCGAGCATGACTCGTGAGGTCTTAGAGGTTAGTGGAAATCATTAAATCTACACAATAATAAATCAATCCAAATTGGACTTTTTCATAGATATAATACCCAATGGTAATCAGAACACATAGGCCTTTTCCAAATATGTAAGCCCAAACTTCAATCCAAATGGTCCTCCTAGAAGGTGTAATCCCCAATCAAATCCCCTCAAATGGGAATCTCCTATGCGTAAGCCCCAATTATTCTCCCTTAATGGGCCTCCTCTAAAGTTTAAGTCTCAACTCTTACCAAGATATGAGGGATTTTATTCCTAACTAACTAGAATATGTAGGAATCCTTCCTAAGGTCAAACCCCAATGCCCAAATCACCCTAATGTTCTTTGGACCACAATATCGGTAAGGTCACATGCATCTAGGAGACCATATCTCTTCCAGGTATCTTAGGATACCTTGTCATAAGTCCCACACCATATTTTCTAGGTAACCTTTCATCTAGATATTCTGGACACATGAAGATAAACTATATGTCGGTTCCTTATCACAATACCTTAAAAGGTGATGTGTCCAGTAAAATGATAGTGAACTACATGGATTCTAATTCCTCTCAACAGGATACATAGGAATCACATCTTATGGGTTCGATCCCAACATCAAAACATCTTTTGTCCCCCATGGATGATGATAAACTCCATAGAGCCATCCCATATGGCTTAAAACCAGTGTTTTCTGAGTGAGAAACAAAATAATCCCTGGTTTATCCATAAAGGATTACATTGATAGAGAACCTAAAATACATACAAATCCTTACTTTTTTGGAGAACCTCATATACATACATTTGATTCCAAACCCATGCATGGTCATGATTAATTACTTCTCTAGGGATAATCCATGTACACATGATTGGGAATGAAACAAGGATTCAAGAATATATAAACATAGATTAAATCTATAATAGAGTCCTGGAATAAGAAATAGTTCACACCAAAAGGGGGATATGAGCCTGAGTTCCCATCCTCTTGACCAAGGTGAGTTCTTAAGTGTCATTTGTAAAATCATCTTAAAAACATCTGTCTTTGGAAAAAAGGTCTATAAATCATGGATGTGAGAGTTTTTGGGTGTTTCTGGCACCATGAACAAACCCGCTGGAGACCATTTAAAGATTTTACGATTGAAATTAGTGATTACACACCACATAACCCCTTGAAATCGACCCACTCAGACATAATCCTATAGTTTACAAAAAATATAATGACAAACCTGACATTAATAACTTAACTATAGAAATTCATTTACAAGATAAAAAGGATATACTACCCAATCCATGTCGGATCATTTCATTCCAAGACACATAATATTTTCATCTCAAACAGTGAATTTCTATTTTCATACAAAATAAAAAGTCCTTCCATGTTGTTGTGAAAGTGAAAGGAAAGGAGAAGAAAGAAGAGGATTGAATTAACAACCTTATAGAAATTCTGAAGATGACTCTTTAGTTTTTGTCTCTACAAATGTACAACTATCATGAAGGAAGTATAAAGTTGTATAGGGATTATATAGATTATGGGATACACAAAATATGGGATCAAGGATAAACCCTACCAAATTATATTCATAGTTTGATACTCATGTATAGTATGATCTCACCGGAATCCAAATATTACTAAGTATTGGCCTTTTATTTTGAAAGGTGAGCCTTATAATTATTTTTTTATCTTATGTGTGTGTGTTCAGAAGTGTTGCTTAAAAGAAAAAAGAACAAGAGGGAAAGAGAGAATAAAATAACCATCACCTAACCATGAAAGAGGTAAAAGTGAAAAAGGTAATGAGAAAGTTATAATTGGATTCCTACAATAATTCACCCCCTAGTATATAAAATATCCCCAACTGATCCTCCTTATGTTGAATCAAAGGGATAGGTTAACCTTGACTGGACTATCATCTGGCCAAGTCTCTATCCACACCCAAAATTGTTCTACATGGTGTGTCTTGAGCACAAAAATTATTTATTCTCCTTATTCTTCCCCAATCACTAAACGAAGAACACACAGACTATGTTCTATGAACTACAGACCATGTAGATGCATATATTGAATGAAAATCCCTTGAAATTCCCCCAAAACCCCCAATTCATCCAAAAAACATTATGGGGTCTCATGACACCCCAAAAAACATGTAAACATGATTAAAAACTAAAAATTGTTAAACTATGGTGATATAAGTAAAACACTAATCAACAGCCTACCTCAAAGCAAAAAATATAAAAGCTTCGAGCCCATATCCTTACTTTGTAACCACTATAATATAATCAAGGTTTAGAAAAACCCCCCTATGAAAATACCTTATCTCCGTCCCCCTCCCTTTCCCCCTCAATTGAGCATGAACCACTGGGTAGAGTATACAAGAATCCACACGGGGGATGAGAGGAGAAAAAAAAATTAAAAGAAATAAAAAAATAAAATGGGGTCTAAGCCAAGCCTCAGTTCCCAATATGAGGTTATGCCTTACCTAAGTAAAACCACTCATTTAGGACTCAATCGTGGAATAAAAATTTCAATATGATTCCTTGAACAAAAGATATCATAGTTAGAACACACATGAATAATTTATATTTAATTAAATAAATATTAAATAATCTATTAAAAATAAAAACATATTGAAATTACATCAAACTACTATCCTAGTGTAAACACCTTATTCCAGGACTAATAGAGGAGTTGGAAACATTATTTTAGATCTTCTAACATGATACATTACTATCTTACCCCTAAAACACTTCAAAGAACAAAAAATAAAATCTCTCCTAATTTTCTTAACTTGTGAAGACACGCGTCATCACACTAACCAATTATGATTATATTATGAATTCATCTTTCAATAATAAATCACTAAAAGTGTAAATTATAACAATAATAAAAAATGTGATTATTTTTAATGTTTATTGTATACCATAAACGTGTTAATGAAAGGAATATCTCAAAGATCTTATGTGTTTAGCTAGAAACACAAGTTTTATAAATATTATTTTAATTAATTGTGTCATAAGAACGTATAAATGTTTATTATTAATAAAATATCATAAAGACATAGTATATGTGCATGTAAGTGCCTTTACTGATAATTTCAAAATCAATTTAAGTCTTCGGAATAGAAAATATATGACTATTAGGTGGTACATAATTTTTCATAAAAATTGATTTATTTTAACTTAAGACTCAATAAAATATATTAATTTTTTAATATATTCTTGAAAAAAAATATCATATGGAGATCATGGATGAGAGAGATACTGAATACCTCTATATATAACAAGCATTTATAAATGAAAAGAAATGATCCTAATTTTTTTAACATTTTCTTTTATACTTTATCAATCAAATCAATTATGGTAAAAAAAGAAATGTATTGATCTTAACACATTAATTGCATGAAATAATTGGACCCATAAGCAACCACATGGCCATCATGGACTGAAACTGTTCAAATCTGGACTACTGATACATCACAATATAAGCCATACTCATTAACCAACTGATTTATGGTTAATATTGGTGTTTTCATCAATCTCCCATTAAGATCTAAGAAGTATCACTTATGAACATCTAAATACTCATATTGAGTTACACAACTTAGGTCAGGTCTCGTATAATGCCATGTCTAATTCAATGGTATTATCATAGATGGAAATTTGAAGTTATTAGTTCATCCCTATCCCATATAATTCAAATATCATCTTAGAATCCTCCATCATCTCATATAGAGTCTTATCTACTTCCATGACTTATCCAGACCATCAATATAGGGAGTATAACTAGCCTATGGAAACATAGGTGTCGTTACAAAGGGTAGTGATTAAGAACCCACTCCAGACCAATCACCTAATTCCTAAAAAAATCATAACTCATTATTACTAAAACATCCTAAAAATAAAGTTAAAAGGTAATGAAACCCCAAATAACTTCAACATAAAAACTAGTGACCCCTAGTAACTCACCACATCCCATCGTCCAACCATGGACTAATCTGAGCATCAAGAACAAAAAAATAGGTCACTGAAAAATGAGATATAAGAGCATCATACACTCTCGTCCCCCAGTTCATATGTAGGGTGTGAGCTAAAAATTATTTTTATGATCTCATAAAGAATTATATTTTAATATCTTCATAATATAGTTCATAAAGTTATAGTTTGAACATAAGGTATAAAATATATTTTCACATGAATTATAAAAAAAGTGTAAAAACAATAAACTTACATATTTTCAAAAAACCACCCTTTTATAATATAAAACCAAGGATGAATAAAAATTTGAAATAAAAATATCAAAAAATGGAAAGTGGGCCTTTAAAACCATATAAGACATGTCAAATCACAGTTTATCCCTCTTTTAGAACATTTTTTGAAAAAAAGTCTTTTTCATAAATAACCACAATGAGAATCCATTTTCTAAAAACTAATTTAATAAATAATCAATTTTTTTCCTTTTTAAATAAAACTTTTTAACCATTTAAATAAACCTATTTGAAAGTAAGAAAATACACACTCAATGTGAAATAATGATCATACATAGGCACTAAGGAAACAAGGAAACTTAATCCCCAAAACCACCAAACGATGGATCCATATAATAAAAAAAACTAGGGAAATACAATCCATCGAAGAAAATAAATCCTCTAAAGTGACCTAAGAATGATATAACCATCATGTGAAACTTTATAAAAAACATGTATTTGGATCCTGAACTAGATATGAGGAACCTAGGTCGATATTATTTAACTTTTCATATCCAAGTAGTCCTATAGAACTCACTAGGATCTATCATGATCAGGGGATCAAAAGAAACCCTGGTCCCTTCCATTATATTCTAGGGACACTGAAACATCTTAGAAACTCACTTAATCTAACTAGGTCCTTACACTAGGAAGTTCACTCCACACTAGGTATTTCACTTATCTAGATCCCTAGTAGTCTCCTAGGACACCAATGAAATTTCAATAGTGGAAGTGAGCAAAAAATGAAATAATATATCATCACATAAAAATAATTCCAATAATTTGAAATTTAACCTCACCCCACCTCCTACACCCTCACAAGAAACAACCACTTTTACATCCTTTTGTAAGCTTCAAAATAAGAATAAGTATATAAAGAATCCCCCACGGGGTCATGAGCCACAATAGGAACAATAAATTCATGGAGATCAATTGAGGGTCTCCCATATTTATAAAATAACTTCCTTTAAATTACCAACTTGGATTTTACAAATGTTCTCGAGAAGCCAATCCATTTCCACCCCATTTGAGAACAAAATTTCAAATTTCATCCAAAAACCATTTATCAAAATGCCCTAGAAATCCCATTTGGAAACCCAACTAATTTCTATAAATAAATTTTTAAAACAATAAACCCTTTTATTTTTGAAGGAAATATGTGATAATAACCCTTTTATTAAGCTTCAATATCCTTTTGAAAACATATTCATCCACTATGAGAGTTAAGTGTCTCAAAACCATTTAAATAGGTTGAAGGTTAATTTCGTTCATTTTTCAAAACATGAATTTAAAATATCTCATATTCACTTTAAAGAAAAAAAATTATGACCAAACATTCAAAATATTTAAATTCCTTTAAAAAATACACTTAGGCCTTTTACAAAACACTTGGCATGTGACATAAGTCTATGCCAAGCCTTTATACCATTTTCAATCCAATTGAAACCCAAAAAAGTCATAACATAGGATTATAATTTCATAAGAAATCATTTAAAAACATCCTAGAAATTTATAACATGTATTACAAGGGAGTTCCAAAGAAACACCTACCTCACTCAAGAAAAATCAAAGCAAAAACTTGTTGAAATTAATGGAGAACCCATAAATATGTCAAGTGACATACTACTCAAACCCTGATGAAAAAAATCATCATCATTAAAAAGAAATTACATTATGTTCTAGTGGCATCAAACTTCAAATCCATAACTGAGTCACACAAAATCAAAGGAAAAAATATGAAGAGGAACACCAACCAACAGGAAATTCATTTACTGTGCAAACAAGGACCACCAACATCCACGATTTTCAGCAAGGTGTTTGGCCCGTACAATGTACCATAAAAAAAAACTATAATTACATGCAAACAAGACAAAAAACATGACAAAAAGGAGAAAACTCACCACAGAGGTGTGGCAGACGACGGAGGTGCAGCGCGTGGTGGAGGAGAGGTGCATAACGGTCTGGATCGCACACAGTGGAGGTGTGGCACGCAACGGAGGAGAGGCATGGCAACGGTCTTGTTCGTGGCAGAGGAGAGGCACACGGTGGAGGTGAGGTTCATGGTAGAGGAGAGGCGGTGTGAGAGGAGAAGGAAGAGGTGGAGGCAGAGGCGCGACAACAGTGATCGGCTTCCGCGAGAGCTTGAGGGGTACAAGGAAAGTGGAGAAAGTTAGGGTTTTTTTTTATAAAATCCAGTGAACCTTTTATCAGCGCTAGCTAAAAATTATTGATAAATGTATGTTTTATCAGCGCTAAAATAGAAATCACTACTAAAACAAACATTTATCAGCACTTTTTTAGCACTGATAAAGGTATTATATTAAAATTTTATTTATATTAATATATATATTTATAAAATTAAATATATGATAAATATATATTTATTTATAATTATAACTATAAATAAATAGATATATCTTTATATTTAAAAAATTATAATTTAAATAATTATAAAATTATAAGAAATATACTTATTATATTTATAATATTAGAATATATATATATATAATAAAAATATTAATTATATATATTTATAAGATTATAGATATATACAACTATATTTCTATTAATTTTATAATTATTTATATGAAAAATATCTATTTATAATTATATGAATATATATTTAATTATAATTATAATTATAAATGAATATATATATATATATAATTATAACAAATTAATATTTCTAAGTTTTATAATTTTATTAATATATATATTTATTATATTTATTATAATTTTATAATTATTTAAATATATCTGTATTTATTTATAATTATAACTATAAATATTTGTATTTATTTATCAATATTTCTATATATTTATAAATATATTTATTTAATTATATATAACATTATATATTAAAATAATAAATATATTTTTTATAAATTAATAATTATTAAAATAAATATTTATTTATTTATATTCATAACTAATAAATAAATATATATATTTAATTATAATTATAAATGAATATGTATTTATTTATTTTAATAATTATAAAAATATAAAAAACTTATATTTATAATATTTATTATTTTATTAATATATTTATTATAATTTTGTAATTATTTCAATAAATAAATATTTATTTATAATTATTACTAATAAATATATATATATATAATTATAAAAATATAAAAAATATATTTATAATTTTATAAATATATATATAATTAATATATTAATTATAATTTTTTAATTATTTAAATATATCTACATTTATTTAGATTTATATTTATAAATATTTGTAATTATTTATAAATATATTTATTTAATTATATATTTATAACTTTATAAGTAGTATAATAAAAATAATAATAAATAATTTATAATTATTTCCATATATATACTTATTTATAGTTATAATTATAACTATAAATAAATATATTTATAAATATTTGTATATAATTATATATATATATATGTATTTATAAATTTATATTACATGTATTTATTGTAAATTTATAATTATTTAAATATATATATATATATATATATATGTATATAGTTATAATTATAATTATAAATAAATATATTTAAAAAGTATTTATATATAATTAAAAATTAATAATTATAAATATAATAAATATATTTATTATTTTAATATAATTAATGTAATTTTATAAGTATTTTATGGAACATAATAGTATATATGGGTAACATGTATTAATCATATATACCTAGTAATAAAATATACATAATAAAAATTGAGTCATCAATGGACATCATGAATAATAAGAATGGTTTAATGTATAAATTAGCATTCATGATGATACATAACATATATACACACATGATCGATCAATATATTTATTGACCAAATTCATTGGAAACACATATATATTTAATAATTATAATATCAATATATATTTAAAAAGAATTTATATATATATATATATATTAATTCTAAATATAATAAATATAATGAATCTAATGAATCTAATGAATCTAATGAATCTATTAAATCTAACAAATCTAACAAATCTAATTAATCTAATTAATCTAATTAATATATTAATTATACATATTATAAATATAATAAATATATAATAAATTTAACCAATATAATGAATATAATGAATATAATCAATCTGATAAATCTGATAAATCTAATAAATATATTCATTTTTAATGAAATTTATTATAATCTTATAATTATTTAAATATACATATATATTAAATTATAATCTTAGAAAAAAAAATTTAAAACATTATATATAAATATAAATTATTAAAAAAAATATATTAATTATAAATATGAATTTTTTATTTAATGTATACAAATAAAAATTATTTTTTAAAATAAATATAATAATTTTATATAAATTAATAATATATTTTATTAGAATCTTTTATCAGCTCTAAATTTAGTACTGATAAAGTATAGATTGATTGGAACTTTTTCATAGCGCTGATAAAGTCCCCCTATCAGTGCTTTCTGCTTAGCGCTGATAAACCCTAGAATATGATCATTGGATATACATGTATCGAATAGGTATACTAAAGTGATTTTTTGTTACTAATAAATTTAGAATAAGATAACTCACAGTGAAATAAAAAATGATTTTAAAATATTATAAATATATATATTTATGTGCTACTTGTTAATATTAATAATAATATTATTAAAATATGATGTGATATATTTATAAAATTAAAATAAATATTTTAATATCAATGGATTGGTAAAATTAAATTTTAGAATATAAATAATTAATTTTAATGGTATTTTTGTTAAATTGTATTCAGTATAAAAGTAATATTTTTATTATTGTTTTTATAAAAGTATATTCTCCATGTTTTTCTCTAAAAAACACTTGATCAATTTAATCAATTAAAACCATAGATACTTACCAATTCAAATTTATACATTCATAATAAAATCTCCAAAAATATCTCTAGAGATAACTCCATAATCCTTGGGCATTTAAATTCTAACACATATCCAAAAATATATTCCAGCCTTCATATATTCAAAATATTTAGACCAATAATTCAACAAAACAATTCCATTCAAATATTATGTGGTCATATGTTTTTATTCAATGTATTTTTATCTTACTTATCAATGATTCTTTTTCATCAAAGTTTTTCTCTTGAGCATTCAGTTTTTTATTAACATACAATCACACTTTTCTTATGAGTTCCTCAACAACTTCTTCATTTTGATTTCAATGAATTATTGATAGATATTCATAAAAAATAATTCATAATTATATTTTTTAAAAAATAAGATCTATTTTTTATTTCTTTAACTGGAATTATGAATATAGTTTTTTCAAAAATTTTCTATAAAAAATAATTGACTAATTTAATCTATTAAATTCATAGATATTGACTGATACAAATTTATTCTTTCGTAATAAAATTTCTAAAAATAACTTCAAATATAACTCTATAATCCTTGAAAATTTAAATTCCCGCACATCTCCCAAAATAAATTTCATCCTTCATATATTTAAATTTTGAATCAAATAATCACCTATTAATTTTATAATAAATTTCCAAAAGATTTCAACCAATAATTCACTGAAGTTTTATCGTACTTGAAAAATGATTTTTTTAGCATTTTTTTTCTCTCAAGCCTTCTGTTGTTGTTGATTAGTATACAATCACACTCAATCAAGAATTATTTTTAGATATTCATAAAAATAATTCAAAATTAAATTTCTTTAAAAGCAGGATTTTTTGTTTATTTATTTGACTTGAATTAGGATAATAGATTCTCTATGTTTTTCTCTAAAAAATACTTGATCAATTTAATTTATTAAATCTATAGATATTATTCAATTAAAAATCAATCTTTTATAATAAAATATCTAAAAATATCTCCAAATATAACTCCCTAATCCTGGGGAATTTAGATTCGAGCCCATCTCCAAAAATATATTTCATCCTTTTATATTCAAAATTTGAATGGAATAATCAGAAATTAATATTATAATATATTTTCAAAAGATTTATACCAATAATTCAAAAACATATTCATTCTCATCATTTAATTTTAGTCGATACTTTAAAAAAATTATTTCATACAAATATTACATGATCATATGTTTTAATTCAACAAATAATTTTTTTAGCAAAGCTTTTCTCTTTAGCCTTCACTTTTTGATCATCACAGGATCACACTCTTTCCCATGAGTTCCTCAATAACTTCTTCTTTTTTATTTTCACAAATTATCGATAAATATTCATAAAAAATAATTCATAATTTTATTTTATGAAAAATAATATATGTTGTTGACTTCTTTAACATGAATAATGAAAATATTGTTTTTCCATATTTTTCTCTAAAAAACAATTTACTTATTTAATCAATTAAATCCATAGATATTGACCAATTAAAATTTATTCTTTCATAAAAAAAACTTCTAAAAATATCTCTAAAGATAACTCTATAATATTTCCGAATTTAAATCCCCACACATCTAACAAAATAAATTGCATCCTACATATATTAAATTTTTGAATCAAATAATCAACAATTAATTTTATAATCCATTCTCAAAAGATTTCGACCAATAATTCATCAAATCTCTACTCTTATCTTTTAATGTTGGTCAATACTTCAAAAAAATAATTCTATATAAATATTCTATGGTCATGGTTTTGTGGGTGATGTTATGTGTTTGCGTTTTCCAAATTCTAGATATATGGAACTCTCCCAGTTCCGCCAACCCTCTTGTTTTTCTTCTCCTTAAGAGATTTTCCTCTAATCTGCTTGAGGTTGTGGAAAACAGGTGTTCAACAATTTTCCCCATCATTAGGTATTTTTCTGGAATATTTCTCGTTCATGAAAGATTGATGTCCAGGCGGCGGTTGGTGTTCCATCTGGTGGGTGTATCTAGGGATGATTAAGGTGCTTGTCGGGTGCAATGGCGATTGTTTGGGTGACTCAGCAGATGGATCTTCTTGGACAGACGGGTTCTTTGATTTGATTTTATACTGTTATTTTGGTATTGAGATTGTGTTTCATTAGGTTGACATGTTGTGTTCTTCACACAATCATTGTTGGGTGGGTGGCTCAAAAGAGAGATGTGCTTGCATTTTAATGTGTGTGGGAGGAGTTCTATGCCTTGTTGTGATTCCACCATAGTGCAACTCCTTGGCAGGGGGTGACATTTTTCTCTATGACCAATTTCACAGTTTCATTATCTTTTGGTGGGGTGGGGGATGAAACATTTTCTTTTTCTTATCTTTACATTTTATTTCTTTTCATCACTTGGGTCTTTTTTCATCCATTTGAGACTCATTTTTTTTGGCATTGTTTCCATTGCATTTGTTATAAGTTTCCTCTTTGATCATTTTTCAAAAAAAAACTTTCTTTTTAATTTTAATAAAGGGTATTTTTCTTTTACTTGTTGAAATTTTTTTGGAGTTTATTAGAATATATTTAAAATCAATTTTAATCATTCTTAAGCTCATTCCTAAACAATTTAGCTAGAAAACTCAATTTTTTTGTGCATATTAATTTTCTTAGGATAAATGTTACGTGTACCTTATTTAACATATTTTATAATTCTTCATAGATTCATTAAGAAATTCTAAACCTCTTTAAGCATTAAAAACATCAAGAAAACTTCATAATTGATGTGTAAATAATAATTATTAAAATTATCACTCTAACTTAGTTCATAAAATGAATGTTTTATGATTCTTGATTGTATATTCAATTCAATTTCAACTCATGTTTAGTAAATATAAAAGTGATCTAAAAGTTTCAATAAAATGACTCTAGCATCAATAGATCAATTGACCAATGGATTCTTCATAGTGACAACATCGAGAAGGATTGATTCTTGTCTCCACATCACACATCCCGCGTCAAGGTGATAAGGTAAACATAGATCCAAGATCATCGGATTCTGGGTTGATTAGTAAGCATGGTAGAGATAAAGGTGTGAATGTGTACGTTATTCTGTATTGCAGGTGAATTTTTTTATCCTGGAAGTGTAAATTGTTTTTCTTTCCATTTTTTTCTTTTTCATACGCTAATTATTCTTTGAATAATCCAGGCCTTTGAATGATAATGAGTTCAAGGTGAACATACTGATCATGGTTTCTTGTAACGAAAACAGAAAGTTTCAGTGACGTAGATCATAGCTAACAAAAATATCGATAGGGCTTTTTCTTTTGATAAGGTATGATTTTACATTTATTTTATCAAAACATGAGGTTCTGTTTTTTTCTTAGTGTAGAATTTGTGGTGGAATTAGTATTGATTTAGTTCTAACTTTATAAATGGAAGCTAAAATTGTTAGTTTGTTTGTAGGTTTTTGGTCCAACATCTAAACAGGAGGAGTTGTTTGATCAAGTTGTATCTCCTATTGTTCATGAAGTCCTTCAGGGATATAACCACACTATCTTTGCTTGTGGACAAACTAGAACAGGGAAAATTTACACAATGGAAGGGGAATCAAGAAAAAAGGTTTGGTTTCAATAAAATTATCAACCTCTTATCTTTCACCTGCAATGCAGAAGAACATGCATATTCGCACCTTTATCTCTATCATGCCTACTACACGACCCTGAATACTATGATTTCATCATCTTCAAGTTAACTTGAAACAACAAGAAACAAGAATTGTTGCAATATAAGGAATATAATTCCAACTTCATCTCAAAAAACATGAAATTGATGAAACTACTATCCTCTGGATTGTTCTTGATATTCATAGCATGGTGGGCATAATCGACGGTGTTGAGTGTATCTTCCAAAAAATGGACTGATGGTGAGATTGTGGCAATTATTCATGTCTTTGTTTTCCCACCCAAAGTATACCTTAATAGCCTCATTAGTTTTCTATCCCTGTTTTCCAAAAAAATAATAGAAAATCGCTTTGTCCTCATTTTTTCCTAGAGAAGAGAAGTCTTTGGCTCCTACCAAACATGATTTCTTAGGTCACTATTCCATTGTATCAAACAGATCCTTAAAGCCACAAACTTAAAAAAATGAAATATCCTTTATATACAAGCTAGTTTACCTATATGGAATATGGCCAGAGTGCTCCACATGTGCATTAATGACATGAACAAGAGTGAGAAAGCTTTTATTGGTCTCACCAGCTTTCCTTGCCCTTCCCTAAAAAAGTAGGTTCTTCCAAATTTTTATCTTTTTCAGTAAGACTACGAAAATTTTGCTATAGCTCTTTGACTTGCTATATAATAGGGAATGTTTGACATCACTAACTAAAAGATTCTTATTATCACTTGGGATAAATTCTCATCTTCCATAATGTGCAGTTTAAAAAAAATACTTTCACTTATACATGATCATTTATCCCAAGTGATTATAAGCATTTTTTAGTTAGTGTTTTCAAACAGACCCTATTATATATCAATTCAAAGAGCTATATCCAAATTTCTGTAGTCTTACTGAAATACATCAAACTTTTGGCCAAATATACTTTTTTAGGGAAGGGAAAGGGAAGCTGGTGAGACCAATAAAATATTTCCCATTGTTTTTTGTGTCCTTAATGCACTTGGGGAGCACTCTGGCCATGTTCTATATAGGTAAATTGGCCCGTATATAAAGTATGTTTCATTTTTTAAGTGGATTGCTTTAAGGATCTATTTGATACAATGGAAGAGTGACCTAAGAAATCATGTTTGGTACAAGACAAAGGATTCCCTTATCTAGGAAAAAACGTGGCCTAAGAGATTTTCTTTTTTTTTTGGAAAAACAAGGACACCAAACTAACAAGGAAGAGTTCATCATTTATCCCAAGTGATAATAATAATTTTTTAGTTAGTGTTGTCAAATAGGCTCTATTATATAGAAATTCAAAGAGTTATATCCAAATTTGTGTAGTATTTCTGAAATAGATCAAACTTTGCAAACATTTACTTTTTCAGGGAAGGGAAAGGGAAGCCAGTGAGTCCAATAAAAGCTTTATCACTCTTGGTTGTGTCTTTAATGCACTTGTAGAGCACTCTATCCATGTTCCATATAGGTAAATTGTCCCGTATATAAAGGATATTTCATTTTTTAAGTAGATATATTTAAGGCTCTGTTTGATGCAATGGAATGGTGACCTAAGAAATCATGTTTAGTATGAGACAAAGGCTTCTCTTCTCTAGGACCAAATGAGGCCTAAGCGATTTTCTTTTCTTTTTTATAAAAACAGGGATAGAAAACTAACAAGGTTATTGATGGATTCCTTGGGTGGGAAAACAAATATACCCATAATTGCCACAATCTCACCATCAGTCCATTGTTTGGAAGAGACACTCAACACCTTCGATTATCCACACCATGCTAAGAATATCAAGAAAAAGCCAGTGGTTAGTAGTTTCATCAAATTAGAACAGATAAAATGTACACAATAGAAGGAGGAGAAAGGAAAAAGGCTTGGTTTTAATAAAATAATCAACCTCTCATCTTTCATCTGCATCACATATCATGGAAAAATTGTGATGCCTTTTAATTTTTCAAGAATAGAGAATTCACAAGAAATTTTGGTGTGATTCCGAGAGCTGTTAAGAAAATATTTGATATTCAGGAATCACAAAGTGCTCAATACAGCATGAAGGTAACATTTTTTGAGTTGTAAAACAAGGAGATAACAAACCTTTTATCTCCAGAGGAGTGCTCTAAGTTCATAGATGACAAGTCAAAGAATCCCATTGCGCTGATGGAAAATAGGAAACAAGGTTTCTTTTTGAGAGGTTTTGAAGAAGATATTGTTTTTACTACTAATAAAATTTACAAGATCTTGGATAAAGGTTTTGTTAAAAGAAGAACAACAGAAACTCTCCTTAACAAACAAATCATCCAGTATCATTTGATATTTTCTATTACGATTCACATCAAGGAGTGTATGCTATAGGGAGAGGAGATGATCAAGTGTGCAAAGCTAAACCTTGTAGAACTCGCTGGTTCAGAGAATATTTCATGTTCTAGTGCAAGAGAGGTGTACTTCATTTTATTTTTCTTTCTAGTATTTTTTGGCGCAATTATTGAAAACTCATTATATCACTTTTCACTTGTAACGTGCAATTTTAAAAAATAAGTTTTGTTTCTGAAAAAACACTTGCACTTATACATGAGCATTTATCCCAATTGATAATAATAATTTTTTAGCTAGTGTTTTCAAACAGTCCCTATTATATTGAAATTAAAATAGTTGTATCCAAATTTGTATATTCTTGCTGAAATAGGTCAAACTTTGGAAAAATATACTTTTTCAGGGAAGGGAAAGTGAAGCTGGTGAGACCAATAAAAGTTTAATCACTCTTATTCGTGTCATTAATACACTTTTGGATCACTCTACCCATGTTCCATATAGGTAAACTGGATCATATATAAAGGATATTTCATTTTTTAAGTGTGTGGATTTAAGGCTCTGTTTGGTACAATGGAACAGTGACCTAAGAAATCATGTTTGGTATGAGATAAAGGCTTCTCTTCTCTAGGACCCAATGACCCCTAAGATTTTTTTTTGAAAAATAGGGATAGAAAACTAACAAGTCTTTTGAGGTATTCCTTGGGTGGGAAAACAAAGATATGCATAATTTCCACACTCTGGCCATCATTCCATTTTTTAGAAGAGACACTCAGAACTGCTGATTATGCACACCATGATAATAATATCAAGAACAGGACAGAGGCCAGCAGTTTCATCAAGTTCATGTTTTTTGATCTGAAGTTGGATTTCCATTCCTTATATTGCAATAATTCTTGTTTTTTATTGTTTAAGTTTAACCAAAAGATGATGAAATTATCGGATTCATGGTCGAGTAATAGGCATGATATAGATAAAGGTATGAATGTGTATGTTCTTCTACGTTGCAGGTGAATTTCTTTATCCTGGAAGTGTAACTTTTTTTGTTTTCCTTTTTTGGTTTTCCATACATTGATGATGCTTTGAATAATCCAGGCCTTTGAATGATTATGAGTTTATGGTGAACACACTGATCGTGGTTTCATTTAATGAAAACAAGAAGGAAGTTTCAGCGATGCAGAGCATAGCTGATAAACATATTGATAGGACTCTTTATTTTGATGAGGTATTCTTTTACATTTAGTTTATCAAAACTTGAGGTTCTGTTTTTATCTTAGTATAGGATTGGTGGTTGAATTAGTACTTCTTTAGTAATGACTTTATAAATGGAAGCTAAAATTGTTAGTTTGTTTGTAGGTTTTTGGTTCAACATCTAAACATGAGGAGTTGTTTGATCAAGCTATATTTGATTTTTTTCATGAAGTCCTTGTGGGATATAACAACACTATCTTTGATTATGAACAAATTGGAATAGTGAAAACATACACAATGGAGGGGGGATCAAGAAGAAAAGTTTGTTTTTAATAAAATAATCAACCTCTCATCTTTCATCTTTCACACATAACATGGTAAAATTGTGCTGCCTTTTCTTTTTTATAGAATGGATAATTCCCAAGCGATGCTAGTGTGATTCCGAGAGCTATTAAGAAAATCTTTGATATTTTGGAATCTAAAAGTGATGAATTAACAGAAAGGTAATGTTTTTAGAGCTGTACAATAAGGATATAATAGTATTTTTGGATCCTGAAGAGTGCTCTCAATTCACAGATGACAAGTCAAAGAAACCCATTATGTTGATGGAAAATGGGAAAGGAGGTATATTTTTGAGAGGTTTAGAATAAGATATTGTTTGTACTACTAATGAAATTTACAAGATCTTGGAGAAAGTCTCTGCTAAAAGAAGAGAAACAAAAACTCTTCTCAATAAATAAAGAAGCTAGTCTCATTCGATATTTTCTATTACAATTCACATCATAGAGTGCACACTAGAGGGTGAGGAGATGATCAAGTGTAGGAAGATTAACCTTCTGGACCTCACTGGTTCTGAGGATATTTCATGTTCTGGTGCAAGAGAGGTGTGACTCAATTTATTTTTCTTGGCAGTACTCGTTTAGCACACTTATTGAAAACTCATTATATCACTTTTCAACCATAATGTGCAGTTTTGAAAAATAAGTCTTGTTTCTGAAAAAACACTTGCACTTATACATGATCATTTATCCCAAGTGATAATAATCATTTTTTAGTTAGTGTTTTAAAACATACCCTATTATATAACAATTCAAAGAGTTGTATCCAAATTTGCGTAGTCTTACTAAAATAGATCAAACATTGAGAAAATATACTTTTTCATGGAAGGGAAAGTGAAGCTAGTGAGACCAATAAAAACTTTCTCACTCTTGGTCATGTCATTAATGAACTTGTGGAGCACTCTGGCCATGTTCTATATAGGTAAATTGGCCCATATATAAAGAATATTTCAATTTTTAAGTGGGTAGCTTTAAGGATTTTTTTGATAAAATGGAACAGTGACCTAAGAAATCATTTTTGGTACAAGACAAAGGCTTCTCTTCTCTAGGATCAAATGAAGCCTAAGCAATTTTCTTTTCTTTTTTTGGAAAAACAGGGATAGAAAACTGACATGGCTATTGAGGGATACCTTGGGTAGGAAAACAAAGACATGCATAATTGCCACAATCTCACCATTAGTCCATTATTTGGAAGAGGCACTCAACACCATCAATTATTCACACCATGATAAGAATATCAAGAACAATACAAAGGTCAGTAGTTTCATCAATTTCATGTTTTTTAGCTAAAGTTGGAATTCCAATCCTTTTATTACAACTCTTGGAGTCTTTATCCCACTTAGGACTTGTGGTTTGTTATGGTCTTTATTATTGATTATAAAATAACCTCAAGTCCTCCCTTAGAGAGGAACCTTGGGGATTCAGGTCTACCTTATCTTATCATTCTACATGGTATTAGAGGGAAACTAATCTCGAGCCCCCCTCCCATTTTATTTTTTCCTATCTTGGGTTTGATTTTTATTTTCCTCTCATAAGGGGGAGGCGGGCACCTATCCCTAATTCTCAACCCCCTTCTATACGACAGCTCAACCTACTCCCTACACCTCTCCTGGTGTTTCCCTATACACATCTCCCATCACCCCCTACCAGCCTTTCCTCCTTCCCAGAGGATCGAGCCCCACCGCATCACCTCATCCCTGGTCGGAACTCCTACGCATCCCTCGACAACTTCCTCACTTCACACAATGCCTCCATCATAGCTCCCAACTCCCCACCACTGTAGCATGGTTCATTATAGCCAGCTCTGTCTCCCGGCATCGCAACCATTCCCACCTCCCTCAAGTCGGCCTCCTTCGTTTGACCTCCTCCTATGGCGTCCCATCGTCCCTCCATCCCTCGTGATTCCCTTTCCTCCATCCAGGCGGCTCCCTCCCAGCAGAACCCTCCTGCACGTTCCCCTCCTTTTCCAATAGGATCCCCTTCTACATGTGCCCATCTTTTCCTGATTGGATTCCCTACCATGTGGCATCCCCTCTAGTGCACCGACCTTCCGTCTACTTCCCCTCTGCACCGCTGCTCCCCCCATGCTGGCCTCTTCCCGCGGAAACCCCCACCTCCATGTTGGCCTCCTCCTATAGCAGCCTCCACCTCCATGTGGGCCTCCCCCTGTAGCATCCCCCACCTCCATGTTGGCTTCCTCTTGCGGTTTCCTAGTGCTCTGATGACTGGCCTACTCATGCAGTTTCCCAGTGCTCCGACGACCAACACACTCGTGTGGTTTCCTGATGAGGTTCCTCTCTAAGGGAGTCCTTGGGGTTATTTTTCAATCAATAATAAAGACCACATCAGACCACAAGTTAGATGTGGGATACAGACTCCAACAGTAATAATTATTGTTTGGTGTTGTTTCAGGTTAACCAGAAGATGATGAAATCAGAGGATTCAGGTTCGTGTAATAGGCATGATAGAGGTAAAGGTGTGAATGTGCAGGTTATTCTACATTGTAGGTTAATTTAATTATCTTGGAAGTGTAATTTTTTTCCTTTTTCATATTTTTCATACACTGATGATGCTTTGAATAATCCAGGCCTTTGAATGAGGATGAGTTGAAGGTGAACACGTCGATCATGGTTTCATTTAATGAAAATAGGAAAGAAAGTTTAAATGATACAAACCATAACTAAAAAATAGATCGATAGGAGTTTTGATTTTGGTAAGGTATTATTTTACATTTATTTTATCAAAAATAGAGGTTTTGTTTCTATATTAGTGTAGAATTGGTGGGGGAATTCGTACTGATTCAGTTCTGACTTTATAAATGGAAGCTAAAATTATCAGTTTGATTGTAGGTTTTTTGTCCCATATCTAAATAGGAGGAGTGTTTTGATCAATCAGTATCTCCTATTTTTCATGAAATCCTTGAGGTATATAACTTCACTATCTTTGCATATAGAAAAACTGGAATAGGTAAAATCTACACAGTGGAAGGGGGAGAAAGAAAAAAGTTTGTTTTAATAAAATATTCAACCTCTCATCTTTCATCTGCAACACATATCATTTAAAACTATGATTCGTTTTTATTTTTTCCAGAATGGATAATTCCCCAGTGATCCTAGTGTGATTCTGGGAGATTGTAATCAAATTTTTGATATTCTAGAAGCTTAAAGTGCTGAATGTAGCATGAAGGTAACGTTTTTAGAGCTGTAAAACCAGTAGATAATAGAATTTTTAGCTCTAGAAGAGTTCTCTAAATTCATAGATGGAAAGTCAAAGAAAACCATTGCATTGATGGGAGATGGAAAAAGTGGTGTCTTTATGAGAATTTTAGAAGAATAGATTGTTTTTACTGCTAATGAAATTTACAAGATCTTGGAGAAAGGTTCTTCTAGAAAGAGAACATTAGAAAATCTTCTTAAAAAATGAAGAATCCAGACTCATTCAATATTTTTTATTGTGCACACTAGAGGGGGAGGAGATGATCAAGTGTGGGAAGTTAAACCTTATGAACCTCACTGGTTATGAGAGTATTTCATGTTCTGGTGTAAGAGAGGTGTGCCTTAGTTTATTTTTCTTGTATGTACTCGTTTGGCGCACTTATTGAAAACTCATTATGTCAATTTTCTCTCATAATGTGAAGTTTTAAAAAATAACTTTTATTTCTGAAAAAAATACTTGCACATATAAAAGAACATTTATCCTAAGTGATAATAATCATATTTTAGTTAGTGTTGTCAAAATGGCCCTATTATATAGAAATTCAAATAGCTGTAGCCAAATTTTTGTAGTCTTACTGAAATAGATTAATCTTCAGAAAATATACTTTTTCAAGGAATGGAAAGGGAAGTTGGTGAGAGTAATAAAATCTTGTTCACTCTCAATCGTGTCATTAATGAACTTGTGGATCACTCTGTCCATGTTCCATATAGGTAAAATGGCCCATATATAAGTGATATTTCATTTTTTTTAAGTGGGTTGATTTAAGGCTCTATTTGATACAATGGAACAGTGACCTAAGATATCATGTTTGGTACAAGACAAAGGTTTCTCTTCTCTAGGACCAAATAAGGCCTACGTGATTTTTTTTCTTTTTTGGAAAAAAATATAGAAAACTAACAAGGCTATTGAGGGATTCCTTGGGTGGGAAAACAAATACATTCATAATTTCCATAATCTCACCATCATTCCATTATTTGGAAGAGACACTCAACACCATCGATTATGCGCACAGTGCTAAGAATATCCAAAATAATCCAGAGGTTCTTTAGTTTCATCAATTTCATGTTTTTTGAGATGGATTTGGATTTACATTCCTTATATTGAAATAATTATTATTTATTTTTGTTTCATGTTAACCAGAAGATGATGAAATAAGCGGATTCAGGGTCGAGTAATAGGCATGATAGAGATAAAGTCGTGAATGTGCAGGTTCTTTTGCGTTGCAGGTTAATTTCATTATTGTGGAAGTGTAACTTGTTTTGTTTTCCTTTTTTTTCACACAATGATGATGCTTTGAATAATCCAGGTCTTTGAATGATGATGAGTTGATGGTGAACACACTGATCATGGTTTCATGTAATGAAAACAGGAAGGAAATTTCAGCAATGCAGACCATAGCTAACAAACAGGTCTATAGGACTTTTGATTTTGATAAGGTATTATTTTACATTTAGTTTATCAAAAATTGAGGTTTTGTTTCTGTCTTAGTGTAGAATTGGTGGTGGAATTATCACTGATTTAGTTATGACTTTATTAATGGAAGCTAAAAATGTCAGTTTGTTAGTAGTTTTTTGGTTCGGCATCTAAACAGGTGTTATTGTTTGATCAACCTGTATCTCCTATTGTTCATAAAGTCCTTAAGGGATATAATTGCACTATAATTGCTTATAGACAAACTGGAATAGGGAAAACATACACAATGGAATGGGGAATAAGAAAAAAGGTTGGGTTTTAATAAAATAATCAACCTCTCATATTTCATCTTCAACACATATTATGGTAAAAATGTGTTGTGTTTTCGTTTTTCTAGAATAGAGAATTCCCAAGTGACGCTGGTGTAATTCTGAGAGCTGTTAGGAAAATATTTGATATTTTGGAAGCTCAAAGTTCTGAATATAGCATGAAGGTAATGTTTTTCAAGCTGTAATGCAAGGGGATACTAGACCTTTTGGCTATAGAAGAATGCTCTAAATTCATAGATGACAAGTAAAAGAAACTCATTGCACTGATGGAAGATGGGAACATAGATGTATTTGTGAGGGGTTTTGAAGAAGAGGTTGTTTGTACTACTAATGAAATTTACAAGATCTTAGAGAAAAGTTCTACTAAACGACGAACAATGAAAACTCTACTTAACAAAAAAAGTACCCAGTATCATTTGATATTTTCTATTACGATTCAAATCAAGGATTTCACACTAGAGTAGGAGGATATGATCAAGTTTAGGAAGATAAACATTGTGTACCTTATTGGTTCTGAGAATATTTCACGTTCTGGTGCAAGATAGGTGTGTCTCCATTTATTTTTCTTGCCGATACTCATTTGGCACACTTATTGAAAAACGATTATATCAATTTTCACTCATAATGTGTAGTTTTAAAAAATAAGTTTTGTTTAAAAAAAACACGTGCACTTATACATGATCATTTAATAATCATTTTTAGTTTGTGTTGTCAAACATGCACTATTATATAGCAAGTCAAAGAATTTTATCTATATTTGTGTAGTCTTATTAAAATAGATCAAACTTTGGAAAAATATACTTTTTCAGGGAGGGTTAAGGGAAGCTGGTGAGATCAATAAAATCTTGATCACTCTTGGTCATGTCATTAATGCACTTTTGGAGCACTCCGGCCATGTTTTATATAGGTAAATTGTCCTGTATATAAAGGATATTTCATGTTTTAAGTGGGATAATTTAAGGCTTTGTTTGATACAATGGAACAGTGACCTAAGAAATCATGTTTGGTATGAGAGAGAGGGGGTGTTAATTTCACCATTTAAGGAAAGTTGGATTCCTTCCCATTTGGGTGGATTTCTCATGTGTTACTCGTAAAATATATTTTATTAACATAAATATTTAAAATTATATTAATTTTTTTCTACTATATATTTATATTATTACATATTTAGTCTCACCATTTCCTTATATATCATTCCCTCTCTCAAAGGCTTCTCTTCTCTATGACCATACAAGGTCTCAGCATTTTTTATGTGGAAAAATAGGGATAGAAAATGAACAAGACTATTGAGGGATTATTTGGGTGGGAAAAAAAGACATGCATAATTTCCAAAATCTCACCATAAGTCCATTTTTTAGAAGATCCACTCAACACCTTCAATTATGTACACCGTGCTAAGAATATCAAGCATAAGCCAAAGGTTATCAGTTTCATCAATTTCGTGTTTTTTGAGATAAATTTTGATATCCATTCCTTATATTGCAACAATTGTTGATTGTTGTTGTTTTAGGTCAACCAGAAGATGATGAAATCTGTGCTAATCGTGGACCTGTATATGGAAATTGATCATCTTATACATGGTAATTGATAGTTTAATCACTGATATGGTGCTTAAAGAGTACATGTTATTCTTACATGTGACTTTCTTATTAATGATGAAGAAAATATTTATGGTGTAAGAAAAAAATGGAATTTACATACCAAGTGATAGATATATTTATGAGGAAGCATAGAAAAATGTTTTATCATTTTCATATGGATAATCCATAGATTATTTTTCCCTAATTTATTATCATTTTTTTATTTTTCATAGGTTATGACTAAAAAAATAGAACATATAGAACTTGATGCAGATGAAAAGGACAAGGAACAACACACATTTAATTTGGAATTATAATTTCTTAGGACCCATTCGACAACACTTATTGAAAACTGATTATGGCACACATCACTTATGATAAGTAGTTTGAAAAAATAAGAGGTGTTTTTTCTGATTCTGAAAAAATGTTTGCACAAAATAAAGTGGCAGGAAAGTGTTGTTATGCTGGAAACACCTGTACAGAAGCACTAAAATATAAGAAATTATAAATAATAACTCTCAAACACATTTTTTCTTCTTATAGGTGGGTTGTGACTTGATTTATTATTTTCCTTGTAAGCAGTAACTAATGGAGGTCCAGATATTCTAAAAGGATTGGAAAATTTTGACTACAGAATTAACTGATAAACTTGAAACAATTGTGATGTGTAACCATTTTAAGCGTAATTTTATCTATTTATTTCAACAATTAACTTTAACTTCTAATTGATTATACTCCATATAATTCTTCAACAAACTCAAAATGTATTATTTGATCATGAACAATGACATAAGGAGGCCAATTCAATAATTAAATAAAAAGAAAACCTCATATCCAATCTTCTCAAATCTGATGAGTCAGATAGATATTGGATTTCTTATTCTTTGAAATTCCAAAGATTTATTCAAAAAATTAATTATTTTTATGATTTTCTTAGACGAAGCCCTGTTTGATCATGTTGTTGACCTTAGAGTGGATATTGAGAATGCTACATCTAACATATTTAGCCTGTTTACCAAAATTGGTTTGTATTCCATGAACCAGAAATGTATTTATTTTATAATTCTTGAAGCTCAGGTCAAAAAAGTCTTACAAAATAAGGCATTGTGACTTGTGATTTTGAGGATGTGTTGTTTGTTTTTTTCTAAAAAATTGATTACACTTTCTTACAATAAGTAATTTGCAAGAACTTGTATAGAAGCACTTATAAAGTGTCTGACAATACTTTCTGAAAACACTTTATCACTTATGATAAGTAGTTTGAAAAAATAAGTGGTGTTTATTTTTTCTAAAAAACCTATATACACATGAATTCCTGAAGAGGACCACTTAAATTGGTAGAGAATCAATTTTTTATCAAGAAATCTGAATGAAAACAGAATCACTTGTCATAAGTGATATACAAAGGCCAGCAGTTGTTGGTTTCAATTTCCATAACATTTCTTCTAGAGTGTTATAAGTATTTTTTAGAAAGTGTTGTTAAATAGATTTGGTGTTAATTGTGATAACATCGTTTTCAGAGAAGAAGGATAATATAAAAGAAGGAAACAGAATTTCGGTCCATAAATTTCAGTTGCAGTTGGCTCAATAGATAGAATCCTTACACAATTCCATTGTAGCATCATTGATGCAACAAGAACTACAACATAGTGATATTAATGAGGATATGAAGTCCTTTGTAACTACCAAGTTGGAGGTATGGTTCAAATTCTGAAAATTTAAATGATTTTTCATTATAATATATTCCATACTAAATTCAAACTTAATTAGTTAAGATATAGTTTGGTTTTCCCATTCTTAATGCTATAGAAGAACTTCAAGGACAGTTAGGCAAGTTAAAAACCATGTTTTCTGATGGTATTAAGGATTTAGATGATAGAGCTGGTGTGATTAATAGCGATTCTTAGTCTATATTCAGAAACATAAATTCAAAAGTTTCTAATCACTCATCTACCTTGGAGGATTCAAGTGTTTCCTTTAATAGCTAATTCATTTACCTTTTCCATTATTTTCATTTTATGATCATTTTCATTATTTGTAGATGAATAGATCTTCAAGGGATTTTATTTTGAAGTGGATCAGTTGTTCAATGACCTTTAGAGAAATCTTCACAGTTAGGAGGAGAGGCTAATTTCATTTGTAGAATAGGAGGAGGAGGTTTGCAATTTTCTACTCAAATGTTTAATGCTTAATTATTTCTGTGGATTCTTTTTCCATGACTGGCGCTTTCATTGTGAATCAAGTTCAGCTACATTCCAGAGATGTTGAGGCCACTAGGACAATTTCTAAAATTATAGTAAAATTCTTCAAGACTGTGGGAATGAAAACATCTAAATTGAAACAAATTGATGAAGATGTTTAGACAATGAATGATCAGAAATTATCTAAACTAGAGAAGAAATTTAAGGACTGTGCGGAAAATGGAGAAAAACAATTGTTAGATAAAGTGGTAGAGCTTATTGAAACATCAAAGGCTCAGAAGAAAAAATTGGTACTTGATTATTTCATTTCCTGAATCATCATCATAAATGATATTTATTGAATATATACAGGTTCAAGGGGTTATCCATGAACTTTGTGAGAGTGTACCCAACAAAACGATCAAACTTCAAAGTGAAGTATCAAAAATCCAAGACTCAAACTCAAGAATTAATTTAGATTGGAACGTTCACTTGGATAAAACTGAAAAATGGTACATGATGGATGTTGCTTTAGTAGAAAGTGGAAGAGATGACCTAGATGAAGTTCTTTAGAAGTGGTAAGTTCACCTTTGATATTTATGTTATTAAACTATAAATTTTCACATCAATCTTCGATCTATAGTCTAAAGAAGGTGAAGATTGGTGCGTTGCAGTGGAGAAATGCAGAAGAATCCTTGATGAGTTTAAAGAAAAGAAATTCAGCCTCTGTAGACTCCATTGTCAGGGAATTAGTATAAATGAATCAAAATCTCCATTCGAGATATTATTCAGTTGTGTCCTCTACTCTGGAGGTGGTATACGTCGGGAACAAGAACATTGCTTCCTCTCTTGATTGTAAGCAGATATTTTCATCTTTATCATATCTTATTCATCTCACCCTTACATCAAAAAACTCCTGATTGTTTTTAATTTTTAGATTATATGCAACTTGATCATGAGGCACGCATGAATCTCAATTATGTGGTCACTCCTTGTCGTGGAGATCTTAGGCAGTTGAAAATCGGGCACCACCACCAGACTGTGCAAATTATAGAGCATGCCGATAAATATCTTCTTGATGGATACTTGGTAAGAAGGATTAATTTAGGGTATGGGAGAGAAGAATTTATGTAAGTTTACCTAGATATGTTGTAGGTGGATAAATCATCATGCTTGATGCCAAGGAAGAGGTCATTCATTATACCGAGCATAGCGACCATCGAAGAGATTCAAACTCTTTCTTTTGAGGAACTGTTGAAGTTGTTTAGTTAGAGAAGGTCTCTGATGTAGGAGAATGGTGAAGCAAAGAATAATATTAGGGTTTATGATTCCACACAATCCTTCAGGTACTCTAGAGTTTCTCTCATTTCGGTCAACTACAAGGTTGGTAGGAATTCTGCTTAGTGTCCATTCAAAGAAAGAATTTTTGGGAAGGGGATATTTAATATTAAATGAATATGAATATTTTTATAGGAAATCAAAATCATTATGTTTTAATTGGGTAAGTACTTCAACTTAAAGTGATATTTATGATATTTATGGTGCATGTTTACTCTAGAGGTGGAAAGTGAAAATCTAAAGATTTAGAAAAAAGTTCAGTTTATAAAAAAATGAAGTAGGATAATATAAGTATTATAGAGGAACTTAATTATATCTATTATTGAAAAGTTTATACTTTTTAGATTGAGTTAGATAAAATTTTCATTGAGGGGGTGGGGGGTCAATTGGTGTATATCAAACTCGAATTAGAACTCAAGTAGATGATACTAGGCTTCTCATAATAAAATGACATCAAGGTTTAGTTTTAAGCTCATTTTTTTTTACTTTTTTCTTATATGAACTTACAATACATGTTCAAAATTTGATGGTTTTTTATATTTAAGCACATTTATGCAATGAGATGAAGATATTAATATTTTTTTTTCTTTAGAATTATAGAAAAAACCAAAAGTTAGCAAAATAAATAAACCAAAACAATTATCAGATGAATCAAGACATGAATCTTTATTATTTTATTTATCTATTTTTCATGTATATAACATATGGTATAAAATAAGAAATTTATTCATTAATACATGCATGCATAAAGAGAAAAACATTTCAATATTTCACTTTTAAAACACAAATAGCCTTTCACTAGATAAAATGAATGATTTTTTTCAACATGTTTTAATCACTTGGTCATTATGCAGTGAAAGAAAGTAATTACAACAAACACAAAATTTTTTTAAAAGGTTTATTTCTCAGTGTCGAAGACTACACCCCTGATGTGCATAATTAAGAAAATTATAAATTAAGTAGAAAAAAATCATCCTTAACCCATTAGAATTTATGTCCCACCAAAGAATACATGATCCACCATGTTTACAATATTGGCACCCAATCAAAGGTTGATTTTCTTCAAAAAAAAATTGAAAATTCTAGTAACAACTAAAAATAATTTTATCATCCTTGATCAATGAATATTTTCAGCACACATTTTCTCAATTTTTTAGTAGTTTATTAACATACAATCACTCTTTATCATGAATTCCTCAACAACTTATTCCTTTTTATTTTTGTGAATTATCAACAAATATTCATCAAATATTTCATAATTTTATTTCTTGAAAAATAGGATATGTTATTAATTTCTATTACTTGAATTATGAAAATAGATTTTCATATTAATCCAATCATATCAACCAATTTAAATTTAGACTTTCATATTAAAATCACTAAAAATATTTCCAAAGATAAATCCATAATCCTTGGGAATTTAAAATCCAAAACTTCTCTAAAAATAAATTATAGCCTTCATATATTCAAATTTTGAATCAAATAATCACCAATCAATTTCTTGAAAAGTAAAATATGTTGTTGATTACATTGACTATAATTATGAAAATATATTCTCCATGTTTTTATCTAGAAAATACTTTCAATTTAATCGATTAAATCCATAAATATCAACCAATTCAAATTTTGAATTTCATAATAAAATCTCCAAAAATATCTATAGAGATAACTCTATAATCCTTAGGTATTTAAATCCCAGTGCATCTCCAAAAATATTTTACATCCTTTGTATATTCATATTTTGATTTAAATAATCACCAATTAATTTTCAAATCTATTTCCAAAATATTTAGACCAATAATTCAACAAATATTCATTTTCATCAATTAATATTAGTTTACACTTCACAAAAATAATTCCATGCAAATATTATGCGGTCATATATTTTAATTCAATGAATTTTTATCTTGTTTATCAATGATTTTTTCAGCAAAGGAATTTTTCAGCAAATTTTTTCTATCGAGCCTTCATTCATTGATCAACATATGATCACACTATTTCTCATGAGTTCCTCAACAACCTCTTCCATTTTATTTTCATAAATTATCGATAAATATTCATAAAAAATAATTCATAAATTAATTTTATGAAAAATAAGATTTGTTCTTGATTTCATTAACTTGAATTATGAAAATATTTTTTTTAACATTTTTCTATAAAAAATAAGTGACCAATTTAATCAATTAAATCCATAGATATTTATCAATTCAAATTTAGTCTTTCATAATAAAATTTCTAAAAATATCTCCAAAGATAACTCCACAATCCTTGTGTATTTATATTCCTTCACATCTCCCAAAAAAAATCATCCTTCATGTATTAAAATTTTGAATCAAATAATCCCCAATTAATTTTATAATCAATTTCCAAAATATTTCAACCAATAATTCAATGAATTTTTATCTTTCTTGATTGATGGTTTTTTAGCACATTTTTCTCTTCAGAGTTCATTTATTATTGATCAGTATATAATCACACTCACTCATGAATTCCTTAACAACTTATTCCTTTTTATTTTCATGAATTATTGATAAATATTCATAAAATAATTCACAATTTAATTTCTTGAAATGTAGGATTTGTGGATGATTTTTTTGGCATTAATTATGAAAATAAATTCTCTGTATTTTTCTATAAAAAATAATTGATTAATTTAATCGATTAAATATATATATATTGACCAATTAAAATTTAGTATTTCATAATAAAATCTCCAAAAATATCTCCAAATATAACTGTGACTTCCCAAACCCAAGTGTCACTCAAAGGTTCCCCAAGCGCGGTTGGACAAATCACCTCAAGTGCATCGCCCCGAATGATAGAGGGTGATAACTATCAGTGAAAGATTAGGTTGTATCCAAGGGAAGACTATTCCATCATTACCAGAGTGTAGAAAAATAGATAAATTAAATAATAGGTAAATAGCAGAAGAAATATAAGTAAACAAATGACACAACAAAAAGAGACATAAATAATGAATAACTGAATAACTGGTCACAGTAGTCAATAAACTAATGATATATGTCACATGTCTAGAAAATTGGAAAACATGGAAACAAAAAAGTAGGAAATACATTATATACAAAAGGAGTAAAAAGAAACCCAAAACAATTCATTGTCACAAGCCCTGGCATGGTCATCTCCTACCAAGCTCCATCCTAATGCAAGTAAAAAATATCATGAGTCTAAGGAAGGGGTGATTCCCTTTGTCAACACCTACATACATGTAATCTGCCCAGGTACCAATGTAGCTCGAATAGGGTGTGAGATAAATCTTAGTATGTCACTACCAATGACATCTATAACATTCATTTTGTGTAATATAAACTGAAATAGTGTGAAATCATGCATATATAAAAGTATAGTAGTACAATGACATAAATACCCAAGTACCTACTTCAGCCTCAACTGGGGTATGAACATATAACCATTTCATTAATTATTTAAGTTTTACTTTATATATGTAATTCATGTGAGGTATAACCATCACTAACATCCTAACATTGTAATAATAATGAGGAAGTATCCAAGATATAACAAGGCATCCTGTAATTATATTAATAATGGAAGGGATCCAATGTAATATCTAAGGAATCCATGACCCCAGGGTTCAATACAACTTAGTAGTAACCTATAGCTTGTATAAGGGGTAAGAGTGTGATCCAAGGGGCATCACCCAAGGCATTCCACAATAATAATTTTATCTGAGTCCAAGGGTCTAATCCAAGGTAAAACGGGTAAGCAATGACTGGGACCGATGGATGTAACATGTCACCTCATGTCCATAAACCATGCTGGATCCAAGGAGTATATCCAAGGCATCCTATAGTGATAATGGAGGGATCCTACAGTTTCATATCAGGCATCCACTGGTTGAAAAGGATCATGTTCCAAGGTGGGTCTCACCCTTGGAAACCGACATCCTTGAATTAGAATGACATCCATAAGTACTTGAGGAATTTCCTTGAGAATCCAAGGCTAGCTCAAGTCTGAACACTCCTATAATAAAGTAAAGGTCTATTTTTAATTATGCACCTTATATTATTACAACGATCAAGGGTGGGGGAGAAATACAAGAAAATTCTTACACTACCGATAGAGAAGGACTCGGAGAGACTCAAACCTGAAACCTTACCAAGACCCTACAAGGCCTCTACCAACTGAGATGCACTTTGGGGGAAATTATACACCATATAATTGATTCATTAAATTAATTAAGTCCATGTAATATTCATTCTATTGAATAAGTCAAAGGGTTCATTCCATAACTTTCATTATAGTGATGAGGTTAAAGGATATGAAACCATTTATTAATTTGTATATGTCATATTAAATTTATTAGGTTCACTCCGTTGTCTTTCATCAATCATGATAAGGTGTGCTAGAGATATGAAACCAAGTCATTCAATTACATTCAATTTGTTCAAGTCATATACATAGTATACTTTCCAATTTAACCATTTGAACATTCAGTATTTAAGTAGAACACTTAATTTAGAAGGGATAAGTGACATTGAAATATTTAAGGGCTAATCAAAAACCAATTCAATAGTTTTTTAATTAATGAGTGTATTTCCATTAGTAGGTTGAATTCAAAGAACACCCAAATGGGGGCGCAGATGCACTTTACAAACCACCAAAGGCATAATCAAGGGAAACACCCTACTTGGGGTGGTCGGCATTGAGGACGTAACCTCAAAAATCAGATAAAATATTTAACAAGAGTCTTAGATGGTTCTAATCACTATAAGAAAGGAACATGAATTAAAAATGAAATTCCAAATGAAATTATTGCACACACATGACAATTTATAAAATGAATAATCTTAAGCGATGAGTTATATACCACTACCTTAGACTCATGCGACTCTCCTCATCTAGTATCATTCTTTAGTTTGGCCTTGATTAGAAGAGATCTAAGGAACAGATCGATACCCTAAAAATAGGGCATATGATCCTGCACCTATATAACTCCATCAAGAGAAAGATAAATGAATAATAGCTAAAAAGGAATCAAGATCTTACTGATATGCATCCAACATGACAAACGGGGATTGTATTGGGGTTCGGAGGTCTATCCAGGATCAAAAGCTATCAAAGATACTTCAAAGTAGATAAAAAGGGAAGAGGGGAGCCCTTGATGTCTACTGGAGAGAAATGTGAGGGAGAGGGTGAGTTAAAACATATCATTAAGAGAAAATGGTCATTTCACCAAAAAAAATGGGTCACACAGTTTGGCCCCATGGTTTTCCAAACTGGGCATCAAATGTGTGCCATCTACTATGCTAAGGGGGCACCCACATGGTTGGGCCGCAAGGTTAGGGAAACCGTGTACTAACCGTACAAATGACCTCTTCCAAAATTACAGACTTTTCACACGGTCATGCAGCCCCTGGAGCACGGTTAGAGAAAATCATGTGCCCTTCTTCACCCCACTGTCTAGCCTCACATGATTAGCAGCAACTGTGTGAGTTGAGTCTACTATCCATGTAACCACATGTTTTTCTCCACCTTCTAGGGTACCGAGCTCCGAACAGTCCCCAAACACCCCCTAAACCTTTATAACATCATTAGGCATCCATATTAATCCAAAAATAAGGAATTGGAATAAATTTAAAAGGATACATACCTGTGTGAAAATTGGGTTCTTATAGTCTTCCCCCTTAAAGGAACTCGTCCCCAAGTTTACCATCCAAGGGCGGCAAAACCCTATCTTTGAAAAACTCTAGGCACTGAGAATGCATGTCAAACTCCCACTCCCAAGTCTACACGGTCATGCTTCCATATCACCTATACTAAAGGAACAAATTGTTCTCAGATATCTTTTATTTCTAGTCAATGATGTGTATAGGATACTCCTCAAAAGAAGCATCGACATCTAACTGAACTTCCTCAGGATCAAAAGTATGAGATGGGTCGACATGATATTGGTGAAGCTATGAAACATGGAAGATTCCACGCATGGAACAATAACTTTGAAGTAGTAATAACCGATAGACTACCGGTCCAACTCTCTCTAGAATCTCAAACAACCCTACATAAAGAGGAAAAAACATCACTTGCCTCTGAAACCATATATGCCCAAGCCTGGGAGATACCCACAAGAAAACATGATCTCATACCTCAATCTCTAGAGGTTATTGAAAGAGATCAACATAAGATTTCTATCTAGACTGAGTAGTCAACAGACACTTCATGATCAGCTGAACCTGATCTGAAGTCTCTTGCATGAGATAAGGATCTAATAGCACTGCTTCACCTATATATAACCAGCATAGGGTTGAATGACATGACCTACCATACAAGGCCTTAAAAGGATCCATCTAAGTCGTTTCTTGAAAGATATTATTTTAGGTAAACTCGACTAAAGGGATATGATTCTCCCAAGAACTATTGAAGTCAAGGATTCATTCCCGGAGCATGTCCTATAGAACATGTATCGTCCATTCTAGCTTTCCATTTAACTAAGGGTGGAAGGTTATTCTTAGAAGCACCTATGTACCCATAAATCTCTACAACCCCTATCGGAACCATGACGTGAAGTGGGCATCTCTATAAAAAATGTTAATACAAGGGACCATGTGTAGTCATATGGTCTCATAAACATACAATCTTACCAACTCCGTAACTCAGAAAGTATCTCGAAAATGAAGGAAGTGTGATACTTTTGTCAGTCTGTTAATGAAAACCCATTCAACGTCACTACCTATAGAAAACCTCGGTAATCCAACTGCAAATTCCATAACAACATATTCCCATTTACATTTCGGTATTTGAAGTAGCTGTAAAAATATTAGAGGTCTCTGGTGATGTACCTTCACTTGATGACTGGTAGAACACATCATGATAAAACCTATTATCTGACATTTCATCATAGTCCACCAATATTGTCATCACATGTCTTGATACATTTTGGAGATTCTTGGATGCACTTCCCACTGCTGCGTGGGACTCTCACATCAGTTACTCTATCAAATCTATAGGAACCTAGACACGTCCATGAATACCTAGGATGTTGCCTATGTTCATAGACTAATCTAGAGGAGGTTTATATCCTAAAATAATCTCATGGATAACCAAGCCTTTAGGATATAAAAATTTCCTCCTCTTCACCTTCTCAAGGAGGGAAGAGGTAACTGTTAATGCTGAGACATAATACTACTCATGACTGTCATAAAACTTTAGATGTAGCTCAGAAAAGAGGGCCATTAATTTCTATTCATCACTGGCTTCCCATAAGGCCTCTTCCTGAGTTTTACAACTTAGCACATCCGCTATTGTTTTGACTTTTCCAAGTATATAGGCAAGCTCAAAATCGAAAGACAGAAGATATTCAACCCATCTCCACTATTTAAGATTCAAGTCACTCTATATAAAGATATACTTAAGGCCATTGTGGTCTATATACACCAAAAATCACTCACCCAATAGATAGTGTCTCTAAAAACATAAGGCATAGACAAATTCTACTAAATTAAGGCCATGTGTCAGGTAATTTCCCTCATGAGGCCTCAACTACTTAGATTTGTACACAAGGAATCTATCCTTCCATATCAATACTACTTCTAGTATGATGAATGATGCATCAAATAACAATGTATAGCCTCTTTCAGGATCTGGAATAATTATAATAGGTTCTGTTACAAGCCTCCATTTTATCTCTTGAATGGCTTTCCTGTATGATTCTGACCACTGGAACTCAACAACCTTCCTTTTAAGACTAGTAAGAGGTGAAACATGGTATGAGAAGTATTGTATAATATTCCTGTAACATCCATCCAACCCCAAGATACTTCGTATATCAAACACATTCTTGGGGTACTCATAGGATACCATGTCACTCACCTTATCTAGGTCAATACATACTCATGAATCTAAGATAATATTACCCAAGAAGTGAACTTTGTTGATCTAGAAGTGGTACCTATCAGGATTGGCATAAAGATGATACTCTCTCACTATAATAAGAATGATCTCATGGTGATTATAATGGTAGCTATGAGTGTGATAATACACTAAGATATTATCCAGAAATACTACAACAAAAGAATTCAGATAGGGGTGGAACACCCTATTTATCAAATCCATGAAAATAGGGGGTTCATTCTTAAGACCAAACAATATAACGAGATACTCATACATACTATACCTTATATATAAAGTTATATGAGGTATGTATGATGGCCTTAATCACACTCGATGATTTCCCAATGTCAGGTCGATCTTAGAAAACACCCTAGCTCCTTGGAGCTGGTCAAAGAGACATCTATTTAACGTAGTAAACACCAATTCTTAACCATAAGATAGTTTAACAATCTGTAATCCATGCATAGATAAAGTTTCCCATATACCTTCTTAGTTAAAATCATGGCTAAACCCTAAGAGGAAGTGCTAGGAGATATAAAAAATTTGGACTCTATATCCTCAAACTATATCTAAATCTTCTTAAGCTCCGGAGGTTCCATCCTAATGGAGGAATAAACACTGGAGATATTCTTGGAATGATCTGAATTGTAAAATCTACCTATCTATTAGAAGGTAAGACAAAAAAATCACCAGGAAGGACATGCCTGAAATGATCTACTACCAAAGGGAATTCAATCTAATGTAAACCCTAATCCAATATAAAGAGATTAAAAATCTTAGCGGTCACTCTACCTAGCTTATGATTCTCTAGTCTAGCTCTACCAACCTAGACACTTCAATCACCCTTGTATAGATAAATGTTTCCATATGGTGATGTAAATGATACCAAAGTCGATGTTGGAAAAAAATACCTCAAGGGTACGCGACCGTGTACCAGGCAGAAGGAAAAATATGTGGGAGCGGTCCACGAAACCGAAAACGGTTCATGGTGGAAAGAGGTGTGGTACGAGGATGTATTTTATTTAGTAGAAAAGATCAACCATGTAGGAGCAAAGATAGTACGAAGACCATGTATGAAAAATGGTTCGCATAAAGGCTTGCAGTTCGCGGTGGTAGGAGGATTAGTATGAAGATGAACTGAATCAATGATTCAGTAAATCTTGGATTATGAGATATTGCAGATATCTTTGCCTATATAATAATCGCAAATCCCACCTATTAGAAAGGAAACAAAATATCATTAGAGAACATCATTTTCTCTGGGATTTTGAAAAATTCTTAAGGAGGTTTAAGAGGGAGAATCCCACAAAGGCTGAAGTGGTTCACACAGAAGAAATTCCACTGAGGGTTTTTATGGATAACTGAAAACTGCCCAGAATAAAGTATGCATAAGGAGAAGGAATAGTACATAGGTGGTTAGAGAAGTTAGTACATTAACAAACAACAGTTTGCAGATAGAGGGTGTTTTGTAGAGGAGGTTCAAAGAGTTGGTACGTGATAGAGGAGGTGGAGGCAATCCACAGACGAAGGGAGGTTCGTAGAAGTGGAAAAGGAACATGAAGGTGGTGTTCTGCGTACCAAACTCAGTACTCAGTATGTAGGAGAAGAAGGTGGTTTTTTATTTGCACAAGTAAGATTTTGAATGCTTAAAAATATTTTTTGAAAGTATTTTCTAGTACCTATAAGTACCTGAAAGGTGGATTTCATCTATGGGTGAAAAAGAAACTTCAACAGAGCATCTAACTATAGTTGAGGATGCAAGAATTCATGAAAATGAAGGGACCTACATGTCTATAAACTGTGTTTTACCTACAAGTCCATAAATTGTGATTATATTCCTTTTCAAGAGCAGTGAGTGAAGGAAGAGGAAGATGGTGGCCCTTTCCACTAGAAGTAAGTCAGAGAAAGAGGCATAGGGAGTGACCCTTGGGAATGCAGTGAGCAGACCCTAAACCTTGTAAAGGTAGTGATCCTAGGAATAAAAGATCTATCCCAAACATTATACTCATTATTGGAAGTGAGCCTTAGTAAATTTGGTACATCAGCACATCTTCGTTGTATGCTCCTTGTATGTAGCCCAGTGAGGGTGAACCAAGTAAAAATTACTATTTCCAATGCATGATTTCATATCTATTCATATATTTCTATGGGAGAAATAGAGAATTAAGTTTTTTCTAACAATAAAACTTGATCCTAAAGGGAGAACGTTTTAATCTGTCATACCCTGATTCACCCCCCCCCCCCCCCTCTCAGGGTATTTAGCCTAGTGAACCAAACAATTAGTATCAGAGAGAAAGGTTGATAGTCATTGGTTTTCTCTCAAGAAGAAGAAATATAGGTGGTAAATCATAAAGTAATTCTGATCTTTGATATAAATAATTTTAAACTATGGAATAATTGAAAGTAGTAGTACTTCTGATTAATGGGGATGGATGTCTTCACAACACCTATGCATGGAATATCAACTGAAATTAATAGTGGTGCTTTAACAGAAGCTGAAATAAGATAATTGGATGCTGATTCTAAAGGAATAAATTATTTAGGGGGATCCTTATCAAATGAAATTTATATGAAGGTGATGGCATGTAAAACATCACATGAAATGTGGGAAAAATTAATGAACATTTATGAGGGTGAAACAAAAGTTTGAGAAACAAAGCTGCATGTTTTATGGAACAAGTATGGGGATCTCAGAATGAATCCCAATGAGACCATTGATTTATTCTTTGATAGGATAAATATTATTGTGGAAGACATATGGGGTCTTGGAGAATTCATTAAATATATAAAGATTTTGAAAGGTATATTGAGGAAACTTCCACATTGGTTCAATCTGAAAGTTTCAGTGTTGGAAGACAAAGACCCAAAAGAGCTGACACTAGATAACCTATACAGTACCCATGTAGCATATGAAATGAGAAATGATGATAACGATGCAGTGGAAAAGGGGAAGTATAAGAAAGTGGCATTAAAGGCTATGAAGAATCTCTCAATTGAAGATAGTTCTAAGGAGGACAATATGGATGATTTTATGTCATTTATCTCCTCAAATCTACAAAGGGGAAAGGGATGTTCAAAGGTAAACTTCCATTTGCATGCTTTCAATGTGGAAAGATTGAGCATTTTGTAGCAAAGTGTCCTAAGATGTTTGATGATGAAAATGAATAAAATGATGAAATTCCTAATAAGAAGAATTAATAAAATGATAAAGGGAGAAGAAATACTAGGAGAATGTTCTTCAAAAAGAAAAATTTGCTTTCAAAAGAGGATGAAAGTTCAGAATAATTTAAGGTAGAAGAGTTGGAGGACTGCAAGGATCATAAAATAGATGCTTTGGTGGAAGTTGTCAAAAATTAATTAACAAGATAAGAAAGTGACAATGAAGAAGGAAAATTAAAAGAAGAGTTGATCATCAGGCTGAATTATAAGTTTCCCTTGAAGAGGTAGATATTTTGAGATCCAAAACAAAGAAAGATAACAAAGTTGTTTTTGATGCCAAACTCTTTATACAACAACAAGTAGAAGAGAATTATGAGATGAATAAATAAATTGAAAATATGATGTCTTCAATGCTAGAAAGCTTAGAAAAGGTGGATGAGTACAAACTCAAAATTGAAGAACAAAAAAAAGAAATTGATAGTTTGACTAAAACTAAAATAGATCAAACCAAATGTATCAAACAACTAGAAGAAGAGGTCGTCATCCTACGATAAACAATTGAATATCATGAGAAACTGATAACTCTCGGTTCGACATCATAAAATAAGATCATACAGGAAACAAATAAGACGAGATTTGAGTAGAGTGGTCCATCATAATAGAAGAGAAAATCAATTTTTAATGATAAGGTAGGTATGGGACTTGATCTAAAACAAAAAGAAGTTATGCTTCAAGTCAGACCACAATCACCCACTCCAAGATTGAAAATTTATTTGGGTATGAAGTATAATTAGAAGATTTATAGAACCCAAGGCACAACTAGTGGTGCATCATTGCTATATAAGAATGTACCTCACATAAGATGATATTGTTGTGGTAAGATGGGACATTCTCAAAATGTATGTTCCATAGGAAAGAGGTACCAAAAGGAAAAAGGCCAACCCAGATGGTCGTACAGATCACAAAATTCCATGTCATCATTTGATGGTCATTGTTTTAGTTGTAAAGGACATGGGAATATGGAAAGATATTACACATCAAAAATGAAGAGGAATGCACTGAGGCAGACTGAATTTGTTCTTAAGAAGCAGCCAAATGTATCCTCAAGAGAGTTGAAAATTCAAAATCTATTTACAACCATGCAAATCGAAGCTGGATCATTATATACTAAGAAAGATCAAGATTATCATTCCATGTCATATATGAATTCAAATACTTGGGCCAAAAAGAAAAGGGCAGAGCGGGCAGTGATTGTAGAAATTGCATTCAAGGCATCAGATCGCACTAGGATATGGATCATTTATAGTGGATGCACTTCCCATATGATGGGAAATAAGGATCTAGTGATCATAATCAAGTATGATAAATAATCAATTGTAATATTTGGTAATAATGAGGGATTGAAAATTATTGGTTCAGGAAAATCCAAGTTTGGAGGAAAAGACATGAGACGAGCATATGTCTTGATTGTTGAGGGTCTTAGTCGCAACTTGCTTAGTGTTAGTCAATTATGTGACTTAGGACATGCCATATGTTTTTCAAAGAAATTATTTATCATCAAATCAAAGGATGGTGTTTTTTTGTTGCAAGGAAAGCATACAAAAGGAAATATCTACCTCATGAGTGGAGAAGAAGATATGTGCTTTCTGTCCAAAGATAAAGAAAAAAAGTTATGGAATAAGAGTTTTGGTCACATAATTCAAGGTTCCTTGGATGATATGGTGAAATATGATGTTGATCAAAATATCCCTAGATTATCATGTGAACGTACTCATACGTGCAATGCCTTTCAATAGGGGAATATTGTTCAAAAAACATATAAACCAAAGGAGAAAAGTCAATAAAATTGATTGAGTTGGTCAATATTGATGTGTGTGGACTAATTTATCTGAGGGATATTGATGGGAGGAGATATTATGTTATCTTTATTGATGATTATAGTAGAATGGAATGGGTTCCAATAATCACCCACAAATCTTAAGTGTTCAATTGCATTACAAGATATCGACGAGAATGTGAAAAGATGCTCGGTCAGAAAATCTGAACGATTCAAACAGATAATGAAATAAAATTCAAAAATAGCCAAGTGAAGTATTATCTCAAAAAACATGGGATAAGGAATCAATT
This sequence comes from Viscum album, assembly GCA_963277665.1. Taxonomy (NCBI): domain Eukaryota; kingdom Viridiplantae; phylum Streptophyta; class Magnoliopsida; order Santalales; family Viscaceae; genus Viscum; species Viscum album. Next base: position 751,692,888 of record OY728145.1, on the reverse strand, counting down.
TTCAGCCATAAGAAATCCATATCAGAATGGAGTTGTTGAGAGAAAAAATTGGATTGTCAACAATATGGCCAGAACGATGCTCATTGAGAAAGACCTTCCAGATAAATTTTGAAAAGAAGCAGTGATGACAACAATATACACTTAAAATATATCTTCACTTTGTCTAAAAGATGACAAGACTCAATGCGAGTTATGGTATGGAAATAATCCATCCATGAAGTACTTTAGAATATTTGAAAGTAAATGTTTCATTCTCGATAAAAAGAAACCTAGGAAATTTGAATCCTGTGGGGATGAAGGGATATTTCTCAGGTACTCAAAGAAAATTAAAGTGTATAAATGCTTAAATAAGTGGATGGGAAAGATAGTTGAAAGTTATGATGTGACTATATTAGAAAATGAATAGAATCTTTAGCAAATACATGATCAGACTCAGGAGGATAGTGATGAAGAGATGAGCAGATCAGGAGATGCTCTAGCTCTAAAGGTTGATTCAGAAGAAGAATCAGATTATGAGAACAAATCAGTGTCTTCCTAGAGACCAATGAGAAGAGCTGAAAATTGATAGGTAGAACATAATTGGTGATTAGAAAGCACCAATGCATACAAAAAGGATGAAGACTCTACAACAAGAATCATAATTATCAAACGTTAATCCTGGATGCATTGATGAAGCAGTTGGAGTTGAGAATTGGGTTCAGGAAATGAATGAAGAGCTTGACCAAATTGAGAAGAATCAGATGTGAGAAATTGTTTTGAGGCCAGAAAACAAGAATCTCATAGGGGTAAAATGGGTCTTTCACAACAAAATGAATGAATATGGGGTTGTGATTCGAAATAAGTCACGCCTAGTGTGCAAGGGGTACTCTCAGTTAGAGGGTATTGATTTTGATGAGATGTTTTCACCTGTTGCAAGGCTGGAGACAATTAGATTATTCTTGTCCATAGCTATGAAAAGAAAGTTAAAAGTTTTTCAGATGGATGTCAAGTTAGAATTTCTGAATAGAGTTCTGGAAGAAGAAGTCTACATTGAGAAACCATATGTTTTTCTCATTCATGAATATGAGAATAGAGTTTTTCGGCTGAAGAAGGATTTATATGGTTTGAAGAAAGCACCAACAGCATGGTATTCAAGGCTTGATTAGTTTCTAATAAAGCTTGGTTTTCAGTGTGGTGGAGTTGATTACAATCTATATTTCAACAATGAAAGTGTTCAAAGGATGATGGTGCTGGTTTATGTTGATGACATAATCTTTGGTGGACCAGATGAAGAACAATGTAGAAAATTTTCTAAATACATGAAAACAAGTTCGAAATTTCAATGATTGGTGAGCTAAAGTTTTTACATGGCTTACAGGTGACGCATGGAAGAAATGGAACATTTATTTCACAACCTAAATATTCCAATGAGGTTTTGATAAGGTTTGTAATGGATAATTTCAGAGATATGATGACTCCAGTTTCTACCCAGCTAAAACTATCACAGGATGATGAAGTCAAGGCTGTTAATACCACAGAATATAGGCAAATAATTGGAAGTCTATTATACTCAACAATAACAAGGCATGATATTTTATTTTCCACATGCCAAGTAGTAAGGTATCAAATAAATCCCAAGGAGAGCCACATGATTGTGGAAAAACGAATTCTTCAGTATATCAAGGTCAAAGTGGATTTTGGCCTAATGTATAATGACAAATCTCAGCTAGAGTTATTGGGATATACGGATGCAGACCGGGCTAGTTTAGTAGATGATAGGAAATAAACATCAGGAGGTTCCTTTTATCTTGGAGGGTTGTGTATTTCTTGGTTAAGCAAGAAACAAGATTTCATTTCATTGAGAACCATAGAAACCGAATACATTACGGCTACTCAAGCTTGCACACAGCTATTTTGGACAAAGAAACAACTTGAAAATATAGGAATTGAAGTGAAATCTCTGATCAGAATTCATTGTGATTATTCGGATGCCCATGTCGTCTGCACTGATGACAGAGAACAAATCTTCCTATATGGGCACTTTGGCTGCCACTGACCTGATGAGAAACCTCGAGGGATCGATTTCTATTATCAAAATAATTATTGGCCTAAATCGGTAATAATCCTTTATGCCTGACATTATCTCCTTCCCTCAGGTTGTGCTTAATGATAAGAGTATGATTGACTATTTCATAGAAGTTAGGTAGGTGAAATACATTCACTTGAGTATGGATGGAATACTAGAGCCCATCCTCTAATTTTCTAGTGCAAAAAATATCATCATAATCTAAAAGAGGTGAAATCACTATAACTCAGTGAAACACGATGAATACTTCACAACTGACATAACACCCAGCTCCAAATGCATGAACTCTCTAGCTTGGAAAACTCTCAACATCTGAGGAAATGATTGATCATAGAAAGTAGTCTAAAATTCAACCTAGATCATTCCATTATGAAAACTAGCCTGGGTAATCACATCCCACCAGTGCTAGTCCAAATCACACAACATATGCATAACAAGATTGACCTTATGCTTTGGAAGCATCTCTAGATGCTCAAAGATGGATAGTATGGTCTTTATCCAAGAATTAGTATCATGTGAACCACCATCCCCTGAGAAGGTGGGAGGATTCTACTACTAGAAATCACATGTTAGATTAACCGTCACAGATGCAGGTCATGGAGCACCTTGCATAGACTGCATCTAAGGGTGTAATTTTGGCCTAGTGGCCCAAAAACCCAACAGGCCCGGCCCGAAAGCCCGAGCAGCCCGGCCCGGAAAATCCCGCATCGGGCTAGGCTGGGCTCGGGCTCGGGCCATAGGTTTAGCGGGTCAGGCTGGGCCTTTCCAAGAAGGCCCGTGGACCAGTCCGGGCCGTCCCGAAAAAGCCCGGCCTGCTGGCCCGCGCGAAGCCCAGCTTGCTGTAAAAAATTAAACGGGGAAATTACGGGTAGGGGGATTCGATCCCCCTACCACGAGCTCCCAAGGCTGCGCCTGGACCAGTTGGCATTGCGCCTATAAAATAATCCCCAGGCTATATATATATAGATATATCTATATTTATATATATGTGTATATATACATACATATATAGATATATATATATCTATATCTCTATATATATATATCTGTATATATACATATATACATACATATATATATATATATATCTAAATATACCTATATATATATACATGTATATGCATACATATATTTTTATCTATATATGTATCTATATATGTGTGTGTGTGTGTGTGTGTATTTCTATATATATGTGCATATATCATTATATATTAACAAAAAATAATATTATATATATACATATAATTATTATTATATATAATTATAATGTTTGTATAAATATATATATATACAACGATATATAATTATATATATAATAGTGTATATATATAAACAAATTCATTAATAATATATATCAATTAAGTGTGGTTTTTAAAAATCCATTAATATTATATATATGTGTGTGTGTGTATATGTATATGTATATGATTTAATATAATATATATATAAACAAAGCTATTAATATATATATATATATATATCAATGATTTAATATTATATATATAATAACTTGTTGTATATTAATAAAAAACTAACACACTCACCTAATGATGTTCGTGAAAATCCCTCAACTTCATTAAATTTTTTAAGTATGTTGCAACAAGCATATATTATATATACTATACATATATAAATCTATTTAGAAAAAAAATTAACTCACCCAATATGACGCACCCCCCAACCCCTAATTATTATTTTTATAATTTTCTCATATTATATATAGATATATATATAACAATCATTTAACAATATATATATAATAACTTATTATATATCAATAAAAAAATAGCACACTCACCCAATGATGTTCGCGCACACCCCCAAACTCACTATTTTTTTAAATATGATGAAACTTTCATATTATATATATGTATATATAAAAACAAATCTACTAATAATATATATATATATATATATATATATCAATGATATGATAATATATATATAAACAAAGCCATTAATATTATATATAAAGCTATTAATAATATATATCAATTAAGTGTGGCTTTTAAAAATCCATTAATAATATATATATATATATGTATATATGTATATGATTTAATATAATATATATATAAACAAAGCTATATATATATATATATATCAATGATTTAATATTATATATATATAATAACTTGTTGTATATTAATAAAAAAGTAACACACTCACCTAATGATATTCGTGCAAGTCCCTCAACTTCATTAATTTTTTTTAAATATGTTGCAACACACATATATTATATATACTATACATATATAAATCTATTTAGAAAAAAAATTAACTCACCCACTACGATGCACCCCCCAACCCCTGATTATTATTTTTATAATTTTCTCATATTATATATATATATATATATCAATCATTTAACATTATATATATAATAACTTATTATATATTAATAAAAAATAACACACTCACCCAATGATATTCGCGCACACCCCCAAACTCACTAATTTTTTTTAAATATGATGAAACTTTCATATTATATATAAATTTATTTAGATAAAAAGTAACTCGCCCACTGCAGCGCACCCTCCAACCCCTAATTATTTTTTTACAATTTTATAATATTATATATATATATATATAATAACTTATTATATATTAACAAAAAAACAACTACTCACCAAATGATATTCGCACACCAGCAACCTCATTAATTTTTCTAAAATATGATAAAACTTGCATATATTATATATACTATTTATACATATATAAATATATTTAGAAAAAAATTAACTCACCCACTATTGCGCATCCTCTAAGAGTGTAATTTTAGTTCAGACAGGGCCGGGTTGGGCCTGCCCTGCAAAAAAATAAAAAAAACGTTTAAAAATGATTTAAATTAAACAAACGCTTAAAAATACATTTCATAAATATGTTAAAAAAAATAAATGTAAAAAATCATTTTAAATAAATGATAAAAAACGTTTAAATAACAACACTTTAAATCCACCACTGACTGCTGTGCACCCCCCAATAACTCATTAATTTTTTTTCAATTTTTAAATAATATATATAAATTCACAGACATGGATAAATATATTTAGAAAAAAATAACATATCCACCCACTATAAAATGTTTTTACATAAAACGTGTTAAATGTTTATAAAAATACATGTAAAAAATATGCGTTCAAAAAAACATTTTAAATTAAATGTCTAAAAATAAATGTAAAAAACGTTTTAAACAAGTGCTAAAAAATGGTTTAAATAAAGGTTTAAATAAAAATGTTTAAGTAAGTTTTTAAAATAAACATTTAAATTAGTTTTTTTAAAACAAACACTTAAAAAATACTTTTTAAATTAAAATATGAAAAAAAGTTAAATGTTTTAAAAAAATACTTGTAAAAATCATGCGTTTAAAACAATTCAATTTTTTTTTAAATTAATCATTTAAAAATAAATGTAAAAAACGTTTTAAACAGATGTTAAAAAAACGGTTTGAATAAAAAAATTTAAATAAAAAATATTAACAAACTCTTAAAAAAATTATAAATAAGTTAAAAAAATAAATGTAAAAAATGTTTTAAATAAATGTTAGAAAAACTTTTAAATAATAAGGCTTTAAACTCACCTACGGTAGCTGCGCACCCATCATTATTTTTTTTACAATTTGCAAAGAATATATATATATATATATATATATATATTCACAATATATAAATCTATTTAGACAAAAAAACATATCCACCCACTGTAAAATGTTAATAAAAAATAAAATAAATGTTTTTACAAAAAACATGCATTTAAAAATAAATGTAAAGAAACGTTTTAAATAAATGTTTAAATAAAAAAAATTTAAAAGAGACAATTATTTTGAAAATAATAAAAGTCTACCATGGCCCGACTCGAAAAAGCTCGGTCTGGCCCGAAAAAGCCCGGCCCAACCCGATGGTTTGGGTCAGCTCGAGGCCGGGCTCGGGCCGCCTCATGGGGTTTTTCAGGCCGGGCCGAAATTACACCCCTAACTGCATCAGACATAGAAAACTCTTACAAAGATGAGTTTCAGTGCCCATATTAGGTATAATAGGTAGTGCCTCAAGTGTTACTCATGGAAGTAGGACTGGAAGATTAGTACCCACCACATTCCAAGCATGGTTGTCGCCGCCCTCTTGGCATATGATATGAGGATGACATGGTGGAATTGGTCTACAAATTCCAAGCACACACCTATAAACAATATTTAAGAAGATATATAGCAATAAAGATAGATGAATGAAAAGAAATCGATCAATACCCATGGTATACTACCCCAACTACCAACTTAAAAGGATATACATAGGTAAATTTTCTTGTTTAACTTCTAGGGGTTCTAGTAGGTGAAATTTCAATAGTACTTGGCCTCTTCATTTACTAACAACCATTTAATTTCATAAATCAAGTTTCACTTTTACATTTTGCATTTTCTTATTTTTAAATATCAAGGTTTATTTTAAATGGATTTCCATTCCTAGTGAATCAGGGCCCATACACCTTATCACTGAAATCAACACCCATTTAATTCCATTATAGTGGCTCGATTCAGTCAATTACCCATGCCAACCACGAGTGCCCATACACCTCATGAATTGAAACTAGAAATCACTCAATCGTAGCCAAAATTCATCACATCATATTTAAATAAATAAATATATGTATGTATGTATGTATGTATGTATAAACAAGGATCACTCAACAATCACAATCAATACAGGAAATGCAAGCAGTGAAATGCACCTATATGACATGATAATATGTATGACATGTGAATTATAGGTTCCTATGATGATGCATGTAATAATACTCCTTTCCCTCATATCATTGGGTCAAGGAAGAAATGAAATCCTTGATCAGAATAATAATAATAACCACAACACAACATGTACATCACCCACTGGTGAAATGATATCAACAATAACACGTAAAAGAAGAACAATAATTATAATTCCAGGCAACTTGGAATTACCCTGAATATGGGTTAGCTATGCCCGATCATGGTTTATAAAAAAGTTCCAAGCATTCCTAATCCCCAGTCTATTGTCTCCAAATAGTAAAGAAAGAAAGGAACCTGCTCTGATACCAAATTTTGATGTATTGAACCCGGGTTCCACTCAATGGTGCTCTGAGCCTGGTTTTCCACATAGCCTCAAATGTATCTCCTCAAACGCCATAGGATGCCAAATTTTAGTGAGGACCTAGGGTGTGTCCATGGGAAGACTATTCCCTCATTACTAGAGTGTATCATAGTGGATAAATGAAATAGAAGGTAAATTGAAGAATCAATATAAGTAAATATATGGTACAATAGAAGCAGACAAGAATATTGAATAACTGAACAATTAGTATCAATACTCAAGAAACTGATGATATATGTCATGTGTCTAGAAAACTAGAAAACCTGGATACAAAGCAATAGAAAATCTATTATATAAAAAATTATAAAAAATAAAATAAAAAACCATACAGAAACTTGGGCCCTAGCCCAGTAATATTCTACAAAGCTCCATCCTAATACATATAATCAATATCCAGTTTCCAAGGAAGGACACTTCCCCTTGTCAACACTTGCATACATGTAATCTGCATGGGTACTAATGGTGGCACAGATAGGGTGTGAGATAAATCTCAATAGGCCACCACCAATGACATATATAATATCCAATACTTTTAATATAAACTGAAATAGTTTGTAATCATGCATATATAAAAGTAAAGCAGTATAGTAATATAAATACCCAAGTACATACTTTAGCCTTAGCTGGTGTCTAAACATATAAACATTTCATTCATTATTTAAGTTCTAGTTTATATATGTAATTCATGTGAGGTATAACCATCACTAACATCTGACATGATAATAATAATGATGAAGGATCCAAGATATAATAAGTCATCCTATAATGATATTAAAAATAAAAGAGATCCAAGGTAATAGCCAAGACATCCATGACCTCAGGGGTTAATCCAACTCATCGGTAACCTATAGCCTGGATAAGGGGTAAAAATGTAGTCCAAGAGTCATCTTCCAAGTAATTCCATAATAATAATTCTATTTGAGGCCAAGGATCACATCCAAGGTAAAATCGGTAAGCAATGACTAGGCTCGATGGATGTAACCATGGTACCTCATGTCTGTCGATGACATGATGTATCCAAGGAGTGTATCCAAGACATTCTATAGTGATAATGGAGGGATCCTATGGTGTTATATTGGGCAACCACTAGTAAACAAGGATCAGGTTCCAAGTGTTGAGTCAATAAGGTTTTCCTTATGACTTTTCCATTCCATTTTGTTTTGAAAATCACAAACACCTTATCTCTAAGGAAAATTTCTTTTATAAGGAAAATCGCTTTTATAAGGAAAATCGCTTTTATAAGGAAAATCACTTTTATAAGGAAAATCGCTTTTATAAGGAAAATTATCCTTATCATATTTTCATTATCTATATCCATATATTTCTTAAGTATAAGAATCAGTTTCATTTCTATATTCTCAGAATCGTTTAAAACTTTGATATGAAGCATTCTGTTTTAGGCTCTGAATTCTGGATGAGAACTATAATGAAGTTCCACTCCGAATTCTGGATACTAACTTTAATAAAGTTTTACTCTGAATTCTGGATACAAACTCTCATGAAGTTCGACACCGAAATCTAATGACGAATCCTGATTACAAATTCTCATTACGAATTTTGATGATGAATTGTCATTCCGAATTCTGATTCTGAATTCACCTATTAAACAGAATCTGATCATCTTTTCTTTATACACTCCTAATATTTAGACTCTGAATATTATTTTTCTTAGACTCCGAACTTTCATTTTGCTTACACTTTTATATTTTTTCTACTCTTTAATATTTTTCTTACACTCCGAATCTTCACTCCGAACTTTTGAGTTAGACTTAAAACGATGTCGTACCTTCTGTTACACTTGTTTTGTTACAAAACGATGTCATCTATTCCGTTATAAACTAACCGTTGGTTAATTGACACGTGTATAGGTCCCTCCGATTTTTAAGGAAAATATGACCGTTGGAAAGGAGGTCGACCGAGCCTATAAATAGGAGGTCATTTGAAAGAGATCAAGACAACTTCTTCGACATTGTTCACACATGCTATTGAAGTGATTTCTAGAGAGAGAGGCTCTTATTAACTCTCAAATCTTCGTGCGACTCTGAATGTTGGTGATTACATTCGAGGACTTCCGGGGATAGGAAGACAGAGGTGCCGACTACCTTAAAGTTCAAGGGCTTCCTTGCTGAGGAAGACAGAGGTTTCCAACTACCTTGAATTTGAGGGCTTGCGGGGATAGCAAGACAGAGATTCCGATCTTTGTATAGAGGGATTACCCTGGTGTGGGTAAGACAGACTTTCTTGAAAGTATAAATCAAGGGACCTTTATCCAAGGTTGTTGGATACCCTTCTCTTTGGGTTAAAAGACTTATATCTTTTTACTTGTAGTTTTACTACCTGTTTGTTTCCACTGCATATTGTATTGTAAGGAAATTATAACTTTCTTATACTTCCTTACTTGTACTCTGTTTCATTTAGATTCTATACTCTTTAAGGTATAATCTCTTATTGTAATCTTTAGTTAAGCTTAAACTTCCGGATTCATATTTCCGGAACCTACTTTCAGAATCTCTTTCCAGTTTTAAGCAAGTACATAGAACTTGAAATTTATAACTTCATTCCTTATTCCAAGTTTTCAATTGGTGTTAGAGGTGTTGTGAATTTTCTTAGGTTAACTTTGTTAAACTTAGAACTTTCCTTATCTAAGGAAAACTTAGTTTTCCATAACCAACTTTAAAGGTTCCAAAGGAATTTTTAAAGTATAAAATTCACCCCCCCCCCCCTCTTGTATATTGAGAATCTACATCATTATTTCGATCCTACAATTGGTATTAGAGGAGGTCTCTGAAATAATTTTACTCACATATAAGTTTTTCTTGCTCACTTTTTCATTCTGAACTTTGTCATTCCGAACTTTGTCATTCCGAACTTTGTGGTTATGAACTTTTTCTACTAACAAGTTTGTGTGCTGAAGGTTATTTTAAGTATGGCAGGAGTCAATGTTGGTTCCATTTATAATATAAATCCTACAAGACCACCAATCTTTGATGGTAATGACTACGAGTACTAGAGAGATCGAATGAAGACTTTTTTTATCAATACTAGAGTGGACAACTTTGTTATGCTTACTGGAGATTATAAAATTCCTGATAAGGAAGTTAGAACTTTTACTAACCAGGAAAATCAAGAGTATCAACTCAATTATAAGGTACGCAATACCTTACTTTTTTCAATGACTAGAAATATATATAGCCAAATTTCTTCTTTTGAAGCAGCTAATTGTATCTAGAAGAAGTTAGAGGTTACACACTTTGGAACTTCTAAAGTAATTGAGACTAGGAGAGCTATGCTTAGAGATGAATACCATGGATTCAATTTTCCATTTGGTGAACCAATTTGTAAAGTTCAACAAAGGTTTATGACTATATTCAATAGCTTACAGTCTATGGGAGAAAAAAGTTTAGATGATGAAGCATTTGTGGATAAGATAATCGATATCATGCCCAATGAGTGGGAATCAAAAAGAACTGCTATAGATGAGAACAGGAAGGTCACTCAAATTTATCTTGATGAGTTATTCAGAACTCTTCTCCAACATGAAACCAGAATGAAGAGAGATGCTGACAACATCAAAAAGAAGAATGGGAATGGTACTGTTGCTTTTACAACAACATCAAATCATATGAAAGCTAAGACTCCTGAGAGAGTAACTAGATCCAAGTCTAAGAACATGGTTGTTCAATCAGAATCTAGTGAGAGTGAAGTCTCTGAAAATGAATTAGCAAATCTTGATCAAAGTATGAACAAGATAGCCAGCCATAGAAATTTCCAATCAAAGTATAAGAAAAAGGACCGGAAAGATAGGAAAGATGGAGAAGTCGCTTGTTTTGAATGCAAGAGAGCTGGACATATTAGACCAGATTTCCCTTTGCTCAAAAATAACGAAAGAAAAGAAAGGCATTCAAACAGGAACAGAAAGAAGTATTATAAAGACAAATATAAGAAAGTTCTGAAAGCTAATGATACCTGGAGTGCTAGTGGTGGTTACTTTTCAGATGAATCTTCTAATTATGAATCTTCAGGACAGATGAATCTTGGTCTTATAGCCATACTACCTATTGACAATCATTTCTTTATGGATAAGGTACGAAATTCTTAATCATTGACCAATGTATCTTTAAATTCTAATGATAGTAAGTATTATAACTCCTCAGATGAAGAATCCTCTTATGATAAAGAAAATACTTCACCTACCTATGAAGAAGTCTCTAGGTTTGCTGAACTTCATGATATTGAGAACTCTAAACTCAATAAGAATCTTGATAAGGAAAACTCTAGGAATTCTATTCTTATAAAAGAGATATCAGATCTTTCTAAAGATCTTGATAGAAAAAATGATGATTTTGAAAGTATTTCAAAAAATCTTGAGGAAGTAAGTTCTAAGAGGAACAAACTTTCTAAAGAATTAGAAAAGGTAATTTCTAAGAAAAGTGTTTTAGAGCCTAGCTCTAGTTCTAAATCTGGTGATTTTGAAGATAAAAACTTGGTTATCAAACTCAAGTCTGAAATATTTTCCTTAAAGAAGTGTTTATCAAACTTTACCCATGGTAATGAAAATTTTTATAAAATGTATTCCCAAATACGACCTTTATGAAATAAATCCGGATTTGGTTATACCCATGCAAAACCAATTTTTAGTAACAGTTATTTTTTTCCTCAAAGTGCCCCATTTTGTACCAAGTGTCAATGTGGTGGTCACTGGGAAAATAATTATTCCTTAAACAAACCCCAATCTCTAGGATTTCACAAAGCTTATTTTTCTAAGAAGATGTGGGTACCTAAAATTTTGTTATCTGGAAATCTCGGATCCAAACAAGTTTGGATTCTGAAAGTCTAATTCTTTTCTCAATTTCAGGAAAATAAAGAGAGTACCAGTAGCAACACATGGTACATGGATAGTGGATGTTCCTGGCACATGACTGGAAACAAAAGCTATTTTGAAAATATTATCAAAACGAAAGGAGGAAAGGTAAATTTTGGAGATAATTCTAAGGGAGAGATTGTTGGTATTGGTAATATTGTTCTTCTAGGTAAAACCTTGATTTCAAATTTTCTTTTTGTTAAGGGTCTTAAGAACAACCTCATTAGCGTAAGTCAGTTATGTGATGAAGGATACCTTGTGAATTTTAGGAATGATAAGTGCTTAGTTCACAATTCCAAGGAAGAATTTATTCTCTCAGCCAATAGGCAAGAGAATGTTTACACCTTAAATTTAGAAGACCTTAGGATCCAAGATTTACCTTGCCTAAGTGAAATGGAAGATCATTCCTGGTTGTGGCATAGAAGACTAGGTCACTGTAACCTTAGGAACTTATGCAAACTCTCTAAGAAGAAACTAGTTAAGGATCTACCGGATCTTAGATTTGATTCTTCTAAAGTTTGGGATCCCTATCAATATGGCAAGAAACATAAATCTAGTTTTAAATCAATCGGTGAAGTCTCAAAAACTGATGCATTATAGTTAGTGCACATGGATCTTTTTGGTCCAACACAAATTGGAAGTATTGGAGGCAAATACTATGTGTTTCTTCTAGTTGAGGATTACACTAGATTTACTTGGGTTTATTTTCTAGCAAAGAAATTGGAAGCTTTTTCTTATTTCAAAATTTTTAGAGCTCAAGTTAAAAATGAGAAAAATCTTTCTTTGAAAACTATTCATAGTGATCATGGAGGATAATTTCAAAATTCTGATTTTGAAACTTTTTGTAGTAGGAAAGGTATTACTCACAATTTTTCAGCACCTAGAACTACTCAACAAAATGGAGTAGTTGAGAGAAGAAATAGAATTCTTCAAGAGATAACTAGAACCATGTTGAGTGAATATTCTATAGCTAGACATTTATGGGCTGAAGCTGTAAGTACTGCTTTCTATACTATAAATCGAGTTTTGATTAGACCTTTTCTTAATAAAACTCCTTATGAGTTATGGAATGGTAGAAAACCAAGACTATCCTACTTCAAGGTTTTTGGTTGCAAAGTATTCATTTTGAATACTAAAGATAACTTACATAAATTCGCACTAAAATCCAATGAAGGAATTTTCTTAGTTTATTCCACAAATTCCAAGGCATATAGAGTTTTCAATAAAAATACTTGTACTATTGAAGAAACAGTGCATGTAAAATTTGATGAGTCTAATCCTTTTATTTTTAAACTATCCCAACCTACATCCTAGGATGTGTTTTCAAAAACTGATTGTCAACCTTTGATAGAAGATCCTTCCGATAAGGAAAATGTTCAAGAAGATACTTTTGGAACATTTACCCCAGAAGATTTTCTACCCAATGTTGATGAACAGGCTTTTCAAAACCCAAATCAGGTGTTTCTTAATAATCATCCCAGTGGTAGTATCATTGGTGATGTAAATCAACCTGTAAGGACTAGAAGTTCCTTAAGAAATGAAATAGAACATCTAGCATTTATTTCCCAGTTAGAACCAAAAAGCACTGATGAAGCTTTAAGTGATGATGATTGGATCAAAGCCATGCAAGATGAACTAAATGAATTTGAGAGGAATAAAGTCTGGACCTTGGTTGAAAGACCTAAGGAAACTTCTGTTATTGGAGTAAAATGGGTTTTCAGAAATAAGTGTGAGGAAAATGGATTCATAGTAAGAAATAAAGCTAGACTTGTTGCTAAAGGCTATAATCAGCAAGAAGGAATAGACTATGAAGAAACCTATGCTCCAGTAGCTAGACTCGAATCTATCCGTATTCTACTTGCCTTTGCAGCATTCTTTAATTTTAAACTTTTTCAAATGGATGTGAAATGTGATTTTCTTAATGGTTATGTTCAATAGGAAGTTTTTGTTGAACAACCTCCTGGATTTGAAGATACCAAACATCCTGATCATGTTTTTAGACTTAACAAAGCTCTGTATGGTCTTAAACAATCCCCACGAGCATGGTATGACTCACTGGATTTTTGCTTCAAAATAACTATGTTAAGAGAAATGCAGATCCAACCCTTTTATAAAGAAAGATAAGAAAAATGTTTTTATTGTTCAAATTTATGTTGATGACATCATATTTGGTTCAACTCAGCAATCTTTAACCGAATCTTTTACAAGTCTAATGAAATTTGAGTTTGAAATGAGTATGATGGGTGAGTTAACTTTTTTCCTTGGTTTTCAAATTTCTCAAAAACCAGAAGGAACCTACATATCTCAACATAAGTATATTAAAGATCTTCTCAAAAAGTATGGTTATGAAAACACTAAGAGTATAAGTACTCTCATTGGTACCTCAAACTCTTTAGATCTTGATGAAGCTGGGAAACCAGTAGATCAAACATCTTTTAGAGGTATGATAGGAAGTTTACTTTACTTAACAGCTAGTCGACCAGACTTAATGTTCTCAGTATTCTTATGTGCAAGATATCAATCCAATCCTAAGGAATCCCACTTAAAGGAAGTAAAAAGAATTTTTCGCTACCTTAAGGGAACCATGGATCTAGGATTATTTTATACTTCTGGAAATGATTTTGTTCTAAAAAGATTTTCTGATGCTGACTTTGGTGGATGTATAATGGATATAAAAAGTACATATGGAAATTGTCATTTCTTAGGAGATTCACTAATTTCTTGGTCTTGCAAGAAGAAACATTCTATAGCACTTTCCACTGCTGAAGCCGAATATGTAGCAGCTAGAAGTTGGTGTGCTCAAGTGTTGTGGATCCAACACACACTCATAGACTATGGCTTGATTTTTACTAAAACTCAAATTTTGTGTGATAACACAAATGCCATTGCCCTAAGTAAGAACCCTAAACATCACTCTCGTGCAAAGAACATAGATATTAGGCATCACTTTCTTAGGGATCACACACAAAAAGAAGGTATCATTCTTCAGTTTATCGGAATTCAAGATCAACTTGCTGATATTTTCACAAAATATTTTCCTTCTGATAGATTTGAATATATTAAACAAAAGTTAGGAATGATAACCGTCAGGTAATCATTCTTAATTAACTTCTTATTGAACAATTCTCCTAACAGTAATAAACTCCTTCTCATAGGGGGGGTACATTTGATTGTTAGAGTAACTAAAATTTTCAAAGATAGTTTTTCAAACTTTTCAGAACTAAATTTCCGGAATGGGAATTTCGGGAACTGAAATTTTCCAGAATGGATATTTTTGTATTGAAGACTTCTGGAATGGAAATTTTTGCATTGAACACTTCCGGAATGGAAAATTTCGTACTGGTATTTCCATAACGAGATTTTCGTACTGAGTCTTTCATAACGAGCTTTTCATTTCCAAAATTTTGTAATGACATTCTCGTACTGAAATTCTAGTAATGAAATTTTTGTACTAAAATCTTTATAATTTTTTTTCGTTTTTTTATTCTTTTAATACTAAGTTTTCCGTACTGAATTTATTTTTCATAGTGAGTTTTGCGAACTATGTATTTTCGTAATAAATATTTTTCGTAGTCATTTTTTTTAAGAATGTTACCCATTACGAATAATCCTCCTAATCCAATCCGAAAGGTATAATTTCCTTACTCATGTTTTTTTAGTCATATTTTATTAGCTGGTATTTTGTTATATTTTGTTGTTTTTGGATTATAGTTTTCTTAAATCCTTGTTTTAAGAAAAACCTCAAAAGGTCGGATTCAAGTTTTCTTGATAATTTATTTTCAACCGTCAGATCAGATCAAAGCTTTTTCAACGGTTATATGGATTTTGGAAGACCAACGGTCAAATTTGTTGCCTATATAAAGGGGACCCCAAATGCTCGTCCCACATCGGTTTTTCAAGCTCCAGCATCCCGAAGCTCTGCCTCTCTATTTTAAGGCCATTCCAATCTTCAGCAATCTCTTTTCCGAACATCTCAGAAGTCTTCATATCTGAATGTCTGTGGAAGCAGCTTCTCAAGAAATGTCAACCACTGAGCCGATTTCTAAGTGGTTAGTATATAGAGAAAGGTTGGTTCATCCTGATTTCTTCAATAAATATGATTCTCTTATATACAAGAACATAAAGCTTAACGGATGGGAAGATGTTGCTGTGTCTAAGCCTGGGAATCAAGATGAAGTTTTTTCGGAATTTCTTTTTGAGTTCTATGAGACAGTTTCCTTATTTAAGGAAAATGATAGGGAGAAATTTTCATTTAAGTCTTATGGCAAGACTTATAAGCTTTCTTATGTCAAGGAGGCTAGCATGGTAGGGATGACCTATGAAGGAGAATCCTATTTCATCTCTCATGTTTTTCCGGATTCAAAAGGAAGTTTCAACAAGGAAAAGGATTTAGAGACTCTCAGACTATCAGATGAAAAGGCTCCGAAGATTGCTACTCTGTCTACAAATTTTCGGATTCTAGAATTATGGGTACAAGGCTTTATCGTACCGATAAAGGGTGACAAAGAAAGTTTGAAGAAAATAGAGATCTATATTCTAGATTTTTTGATAAATATGAGGAAGTTTAACCTGATGAAACACATTCTTATTACCATTGAGAATGTTAAGAAAGGGAATCTGAGAGCTCAGATCATAATGTATCCAACAATCATCTCGAAGTTAATAGTTTGGTGCCTTGAGTCTTTCAAGGAGGCTTGAAAGTCTATGCCAAGAGTTTGCAAAATTATGTTGGTGAGTGATGGTACCCTAAAAAGGATGGATGTTGCCTTCGATAAAAAGACCGGTCAGTTCGTTGATTTACCAGCTCAAGAAGAAGCGGTTCCGAAAGTTGGTGAACCTGAATCCTCTAAGCCAGTGAATAAGAGAAAATTGAAAGAAGTTGAAGTTAAAGAATATAATCCCAAATCTAAGGAAGTTCATTCCGCACCTCCAAAACCGTAGAAAAAGAAAGCTTACCCTGATGAGGTAGTTTCTAAGTGGAGGGAAATCAAAGAGAAAAGAGTGCAAGGGGAGCCTCAGTTTGGCTTGGACCCTACGGAGGCTAAGGCCTTGAAGGAAAAAACAACGGATGACCTAGAAAAACAAGTGAAAGAAAAGAAGCTTAAGAAGAATATGTCTGAAGCTAAAGTGGTTCAGAATTTATTGAAGTTTAATGAGATGACCTCCGGAAACATTCCAGTTCCGAGATCTTTCTCTTTGGAATCTCTAACTAAGACTCCAAGAAGAAACTATGTCACTCTGGAGAAGGAAAAAGATAATCATGTTGAGGAATTTGAGCAATTTGAGAAAGAGGAAGAAGCAGTTGCTGAAGGTAGTGGTGAGACCGGAGATCTATTAAAGCAAGTAGATGTTTATAAGGGGTCACCTTCGGAACATTTGTCGCTCCAAACTTTAGAAGCTGAGTCCTCTAAGTTAGTCACTCCAGGGAAGGATGAGGAGAAAGGAGAACAAGAAGTAGCTTATCATGCAGAGGAAGAACAACTTCTACATGATGTTTCTCAAATGAAGAATGTAGAGGATGGTTCTCAAAAAGTTGCTGATGATGAAGACAATGTTGTTCAAGTTTCTGATAGTGAACAGAAAACCCCGGAACAGGAATCCATTCTGAAAAGGGACAAGGGAAAGCAACTTGTTGTTGATACCCCGAGTTTAGTGGCTGTAAATAGAAGGGAATTTGGTGATTCTTCTAAGAAGAAGGATGATAAATTTGAAGAAGAAAATTCTCCAAGAAAAGTCTCGGATTCGGAGTCATCTTCTTTGGGGCATGACTTTGTTGTTTAGTCATTAAAGAAGTTGGTGGGTACTATTCCGACTTTCTCACGTATTGATTCAAAATTATAGATGCTCTAACATGCTTTGAATCAGAAAACAGACTCTGTATCCATGGTTATGGACAAATGTGTTGAGATTGAGGCTCAGTTCAAAACTTTTTTTGTTGGCTATGAAGCCCACAAAAGGTCTTGCAAGAGAATGACTAGTTGGTCGAAGAAAACTGTAGAAGAGTTGAGGCTCTTTGATGAATTCTAAGATAATGTTAAGGATGCTTTTGAGATAGAAGACAGGAAGATAAATGAACTTACTTATTCCTTTGAAGAAAACATCACAGCTGAGAAGAATTCCCGGATGCAAGAAGATAGAGATCTGTATGGGAAGCTGAATTATGTTGCTCAAAACTGGAGGAATGAAAGGGATTATTGGATTGAGATTGAAGAGAAGTTGTTAAAACAAGAACAAGTTTTAAAAGATCAGGAAGAAAAGCTTCAAGCCCAGGAAGAAAAGATTGAAGCTTAAAGTG